>JARQOC010000006.1:186122622-187322622 GCA_033576535.1 Allobates femoralis | reverse complement strand
GGAAGACGACGTGGTGGATGATCCAGTAACTGACCCAACCTGGCAGGAGGACATGCAGAGTGAGGACAGCAGTGCACAGGGGGAGTTAGGCGTAGCATCACAATAGGCCGGAAGAAGCAGGGTAGTGTCCGCAGGCAGAAGGCAGGCAACCATTCCCCAGAACAACAACACGAGTGATGTTGCCAGTATAACTGCTAGGTCTTCCCGAGTCTGGCTGTTTTTTAAGGTGTCTGCAGATAATTTGAAAAAGGCCATTTGCAACACCTGCCATGCCAGCATCAGCGGGGTAGCAAAACTAGCAGCCTGACCACCATCAGCATGATCAGGCACATGGCAGCAAAGCACCCAACTTTGTGGGATGTACAGCAGAGTACAGGAGCATTGTCTGCGGGTGACACAGCTGCGTCTTCCACTGTTGTGCGTGCAAGCCAATCCCCTGTCCATACTGCACGCGAAGATGCCTCCTGTCTTTCACCTGTACTTGCACAAGAAGAAGTAGCACCATCATCAGCTACGTCCTTGTCCCAGCGCAGCGTTCAGATATCCATACCCCAATCTTTGGAACGCAGGCGCAAATACACTGCCAACGCCCCACATGCCACAGTTCTAAATGCACAAATTTCGCAACTGCGCTGGAAATGTTGCCTTTTAGGCTGGTGGAGATGGAAGCATTCCGCAACCTGATGGCAGCGGCTGTCCCACGTTACTCCATCCCCAGCCGACACTATTTTTCCCAGTGGGCCGTCCCTGCATTACATAAGCACGTGTCACAAAACGTCATACGTGCCCTGAACAACGCAGTTTCCAGCAAAGTCCACCTAACCACAGACACGTGGACAAGTGCTTGCAGGCAGGACTGGTACATCTCACTGACGGCACACTGGGTTAATATTCTGGAAGCCGGGACCCAGTCTGCCCTTGGGACGGAACACGTCCTTCCGACACCGAGGATTGCAGGCCCTAACTCAGTCAGGGTTTCTCCCACAGTGTACAGCTCTGGCACGTCATGCTCCTCATCCTCCTCCTTTTCCTCCACTTCACCCTCCACACCAGTCCCAAGCTGGAAGCACTGCAGCACTGCCTCGGCTAAGCGGCAACAGTCTGTGCTGAAGCTAATATGCATAGGTGACAAACCCCACAAATCTGAAGAGTTATGGACAGCTCTGAAACAGCAGGCAGATCACTGGCTCACACCGCTGAACCTACAGCCAGGCATGGTCGTGTGTGACAATGGCCGCAACCTTGTGGCGGCTCTGAGGCAAGCTGACACATGTTCCATGCGTGGCCCATGTGCTCAACCTCGTGGTTCAGCGGTTTATTAAATCCTACCCGGAGCTGTCTGATCTGCTCGTCAAAGTATGCCACCTGTGTGCCCATTTCAGAAAGTCACCTACTGCTTCTGCCAGCCTTGCCGGCTTTCAGCGGCGATTGCTGCTTCCGGCTCACAGACTGGTGTGTGATGTCCCCACACGTTGGAATTCCACACTGCACATGTTGGTCAGGATTTGTGAGCAGAAGAGGGCAGTTGTTGAGTACCAGCATCAACTAGGCCATCGGTATACAGTTCAAACTCCACACATAAGACATCAGGAGTGGACATGGATGTCCGACATATGTACCGTCCTCCAAAACTTTGAGGACTCCATCAAAATGGTGAGCTGCGATAACGTCATCATTAGCGTCGCCATCCTGATTCTCTGTCTTCTAAAACGCTCTCTGCTCAAAATCAAAGACGATGCATTGCAGGCGGAGCAGGATGAGTTGCAGCAAGAAACCGTACTGGGTGATTACACACAGCCCAGCCTCATCTCATCCCAACGTGCATTGGAGGACTATGACGAGGAGGAGGAGGATTAAGAAATGGAGCTACTTTCATTCGGAATTGACGGTAATACATGCACAACCGTCAGACCGTGGGTTGAGCATGGATGGCCAGAGGACAGGGGAGAGGAGGAGGTCAGCATGGCCAGTCATGCTGTTGGTGAGGACCCAGAAGTCTTGACTGTTAACAGTCTAGCGCACATGGCTGACTTTATGTTACGCTGCCTGTGTCGTGACCCTCGTGTTATCAAGATCTTGACGGACACTCATTACTGGTCGGTGACACTTTTAGACCCACGCTACAAAGAGAACATTATATCTCTTATTGCCGAAGTGGAGAGGTCTACAAAAATGCTGCAGTATCAGAAAGCCATAGTGGCGGAATTATTAAAAAAAATCCCTTCTGAAAACGCTAGCAGCAGAGGTCACCATTCAGTGGACAACCAAGGCGTCCGGTAGAGAGAGGCACAAGTCCAATCCAGCAGAGGTAGGGGAACACTCTTAAAGATCTGGGATGCTTTTCTAAGCACCTCCCGTACCACAGGCCCTGAGGTGCGGGGTAGTGTCACAAGGAATGCAAAGTTTGCTAAAATGCTGAGGGAGTACCTTGCTGATCGTACTAAAGTGCTCCTAGACTCCTCTGTGCCTTATAAATATTGGGTATCCAAGCTGGACACGTGGCAGGAATTGGCTCTCTACGCCTTGGAAGTCCTGGCCTGCCCTGCCGCTAGCGTTTTGTCTGAGCGTGTTTTTAGTGCCACAGGTGAAATCTTTACAGATAAAGGCACCCGCCTGTCAACTGAAAATGCTGACAGGCTGACTTTAATCAAGATGAACAAGGGTTGGATTGGGCCTGACTTCACTACACCACCACCAAATGATAGCGGAATTTACATTTTGTGCCGGTAGAGTCCCATGCACCTCTGCACACCCACACATCGGTGCAGACTTCATGTGTTTGGCTACTTGCTGTACTGCTCCTCCTTCTCCTCATCCGCCACCATCATATAATCAGTGTGACCGTGGTTCATGATGCCACAAAACCATAATTTTTTTACATCATATTTATGATGATGATGCACCTAATCGTTCTAAAGTTAGGCATTAGTTTCATGTATACCCCCCGGGGGTAAATGTTTTAGTCCATGCTTCCAGAATGGGCATTACAAGTACAGGAGACCCGCTCCTTTGTAATGGTAACAATTTTTAGAGGCTCTCCTCCATGTTTCTTCCCAGGGGCATCGCAATGCCTCCCAATTTTTGGCTTCCCTGCCTATGGCAATCCTACAAAAGACCCAACTGCTTCAAATGGGCACATTATTGAAAAAGGCTCTAATGCACGTCTCTATCCAGGGGCAATGAAGTGCTACACAATTTTTGGCTTCCCTGCCTAGGGAAATTCTACAGCAGACACACTTGCTTACAATGGGCACTTTTTTTTTAAAAGGCTCTCATGCACGTCTCTATCCAGGGGCATTGAGGTGCTACACAATTTTTGGCTTCCCTGCCTAGGGAAATACTACAGCAGACACACTTGCTTACAATGGCCACATTTTTTGAAAAGGCCTCATGCACGCCTCTATGCAGGGGCATCTTGGTGCCTCCAAACCTTTGGCTTCCCTGCCTAGGGAAATACTAAAAAAGACACACTTGCTTATAATGGGCACATTTTTTGAAAAAGCCCCAATGCACGCCTCTATGCAGGGGCATCTTGGTGCCTCCAAACCTTTGGCTTCCCTGCCTAGGGAAATACTACAGCAGACACACTTGCTTACAATGGGCACTTTTTTTTTAAAAGGCTTTCATGCACGTCTCTATCCAGGGGCATTGAAGTGCTACACAATTTTGGCATCCCTGCCTAGGGAAATACTACAGCAGACACACTTGCTTACAATGGCACTTGTTTTTTAAAAGGCTCTCATGCACGTCTCTATCCAGGGGCATTGAAGTGCTACACAATTTTGGCTTCCCTGCCTAGGGAAATACTACAGCAGACACACTTGCTTACAATGGGCACTTTTTTTGAAAAGGCCCTCATGCACGCCTCTATGCATGGGCATCTTGGTGCCAACAAACCTTTGGCTTCCCTGCCTAAGGAAAATACTACAGCAGACACACTTGCTTACAATGGGCACATTTTTTGAAAAAGCCCTCATGCACGCCTTTATGCAGGGGCATCTTGGTGCATCCAAACCTTTGGCTTCCCTGCCTAGGGCAATACTAAAAAAGACACACTTGCTTACAATGGGCACAGTTTTTGAAAAAGCCCTCATGCACTCCTCTATGCAGGGGCATATTGGTGCCTCCAAACCTTTGGCTTCCCTGCCTAGGGAAATACTACAGCAGACACACTTTCCTACAGTGGGCACATTGGAAGCTTCATAAGACTTAAAGGACTAGGATACTGAATGCTACAGCATCTAAACCCCCTTTTTTGACTTATGCACATGTCCATAAGGTCTAATAGTACAATGATTGTGATATGTTATTTCATTATGTCTAATGTCACTTTTGGTATACGGCCTCCCTCAGTGCTGTGCCCCCGATACCTGCTCCTCTGTCCCCTGGTGCGGCCCCCCAACCCTGCACAGTCCTGATTCTGGTGACGCGTCCCTGGATTTGGGCTGGTGTGACCTGGACTTGAGGCCGAAGTTGAGCATGGTTGCCTGGGAAACTCAGTGCTGGGGTCATGTGATCGAACGTGGTGCTGGTGACTCCGCTCTGAGAGATCTTGTGATGTGCAGTTTATCACCATGTCCAAGTTTAATCCTTAAAGATTGCAGAGAACCGTATATACCCCTTCCAGGGAGACAAGATTGGACGATGATGGCTAAAGAAAAGAGGCAAAAGAAAGTTTTTCATTTAACCCCCGCGGAGACATAGTGTCCAAGGTCACTTTCCACCGCGTTTACATTGCAACAGCAACTTCTTCAGGTCACCACTACGGATCCGACCATGGATCACATCAATCCCTCTAAAACGGAGAGACGTGGATCACAGTAGTGGTGTTCGAGGAAGTGCCTGGGTATTATTTTAAGGGTTGATTTGTCTTCAACCTGTGCTGCCCCCAGAACGCCACACACGTATTCCCTGACCCTCCTCCGTAGCTCCCTTGTGGTTATCCCGATATATATCAGCTGGCAGGAGACGTGGCGTAATAAACCACATGACTCGACTTACATGATGTATACTCTCTAATATCATAGTTTCTGGAGCCATCGGAGGAGGTGAAAGAGCCCACACGCTGAACGTTCGGGCAGGCAACACAGTGACCACAAAGTGTATGCCCCGTCTACAGGGACCAGTGTACCCAAAAGGGTTAGGTGGAACTGAAACGTAGTGACTGTTAACTAACATGTCACGTAAGTTCTGTGAGCGTCGGGCTGTTACAAAAGGTCTCTCAGGTATTACATCACTCAAGATAGGCTCAGATTGAAGAATAGCCAGTGCCTGTCAGTACATCACGTATAGAGCTCCAACTCTGATTAAATGTAGAAATAAATCTGGGAGGCTGCATATCCACCCTTTCCATATCTTTTTGTTTGTAAAGGAGCTCATGACGTGATGCTTGCTTCGCTCTCAAATATGCCCTCTTAACCGACCTATTACTGTAGCCCCTTTCTCTGAAACGTTGTTTTAAATCAATCGCCTGTCTTTCAAATGCTTCCTCAGACGAACAAATGCGTCGCATTAGAAGGAATTGGCCAGTGGGGATGGCATTAATAGTGGACGTCACATGGGCCGAACTTGCATGAGCATTTACAGAGGTTGACTTGCGATAGACATCCATATTTAATATATTATCATGACCAATGGTCATGCAAATATCCAAAAAGTCAATCTGTTTACTGTCAGACGTATGTTAGCCTGACATTAATGCTGTTCATAGCAAGACGGCCCATGAAAACATCGAGCTGCTCCGTAGTGCCCCCCCATAAAATTAGCAAGTCATCAATATACCTCCACCAGCACTGCACATAGGCATCGGCCGGCCCACACCCCTTGCACAGCAAACCCCTCTCCCAGTACCCAAGGAAGAGATTTGCGTACGAGGGGGAACAGGCCGCGCCCATGGCAGTGCTGCGTGTTTGGAGGTAAAATTGATCTTTAAATACAAAAAAATTGTGGGTAAGGGCAAAACAGAGCAGCTCTAGGATGAGATCACATAAAGAACCATCACGACCACTGGCCAACAAGAAATACTTGGTTGCCTCCAAACCATCATCATGTTTTATACAGGTGTAAAGGGACTCAATGTCTGCAGTTACCTACAGAGTACCCGGTTCCACAACGACCCCGTCAATCCGTTTCAGGACGTCCAACGTATCACGGACATAGGAGGGCAGGTTCTCAACCAAAGATTTCAAATAGTAGTCAATGAATTGACATACCGGATTACATAGTCCCCCTATGCCGGACACTATTGGACGCCCCGGAGGAGTGACGGGGTCCTTGTGGATCTTAGGAAACAGGTACAGCATCAGGATTTTAGGATATCTGACAGTGAGTCCCTCTACAAGCTGCTTAGTAATTATGCCTAGGTCGCAAGCCCGACCCAGGATGGCTTGGAGGTCTCTAGAGAAAGGGGCCACAGGATTATAGGTCAGCTTAGTATAGGTATTTTGTCGCGAAGTTGGCGAAAAACCTCACGTTCGTATTTATCAACCGGCCAGATCACGATGTTTCCCACTTTATCCGCCGGCTTTATAACTATGTCATTCATCTTCTCCAAATCGAGCAATGCCCGTCTCTGTTGGCAACTGAGATTCCCAGTAGCCCAAGGAACCCTTGCGAGCAGGTACTAGCCAGTTCCTTCCACTCATCTCGAAAGGACTCGTTGTCCACTTGAAAGGAAGGGAACAACTGAACCCTTAGCCCTCTTGGAATCAAACCTCTTTCCATGTATTTCACTAAAAAAGCTCTGTTCCATCACACCCTGGTACGTTTCCTTAATAAACCTTTATATGTTTTTATTGCCTCATCTATTGAGCCATCACCGTCCGGTTCCTCCCACCACCACCGTCTCCATCCAGAGCTTTATCCAGATCATTGAGCCCCATAGCATCGTATGCCCGAAAATCCATAACAAGGATCACTGTGGAGACCACAGAAAATATAATGAATACAAGCTTATCCATAAAACAGGGCCACCCACCATGGGAGATGAGTGCCCTGCCAGCGCTCAGTTATATATACACAACCAGAGAAAATGAGCAATAGCTAGTTCAATTAAAGTGCTTTTTATTTGAATAATAATAGCAGTTCTGATGTCCTCAGACAGCTCCTTTGTCTTCACCATTGTGACAAAGTAACAATGCCCAACATTTGGCTTTTTAAAACACTGAAGTCATTATTCATTGGCTAATTCAAGTCACTTGGGCACCCACAATTTATCAAAGGTGATTCTCATTTGTGATTTACCACAGGCGAATCAAATGTGTTTCCATACTAGTTTAATGTAAAGGGTGTAAATACCAGCAAGTTTTAGGTTTTTCTATTTTTCCCTCCCATTGTTTTTTGTTTTAAATTGTTGTATATCATTTGCTCTTTTGTATTTAACACAAATGCTCTATACAAAAAAACTTGTTTCACTTGATTCATTTTTTCAGGAGATATTCCACATTATGTACTTGAACTTCATGGGTGCCAATAATGATGAGCAGAACTGTAGGTAATGAATACCTGGTGATAGATTACCTTAGAAATAAGGGTGAACATTGTAAATATTGAGTCTTTGCATAAACGTCTATTTGTCTGAAAGTGTAAAAGTGTAAAACCTTATGAAATGATTGTACTTCAGTAACCATGGAAATATTCAACTAAAAGAACTAAAATCACTCAAACAGAAAGCTGAAAAGCAAATTTTGTGCCAGTCTCAAAACTAGTGGCTACGACTATAGAAAGCATATAATCACTGCAACCAAATAAACATGACAAGAAATGAGAATCAGAGTGACAGAGTAATTTAAATGAGTTATCCAGGAATTTAAATTAAAAAACAAATGTGTCTAAGCACTAACGGCCAGGTAGCTGCCACCTACCTACCTGATGTGCCCGGTGTCAGTCCTCCTTTCACCCCCGACACAGAGCAGTCACAGATCACTCTTTGCAGAGCACTGGACATATTGTTCAGAGCACCAGACCCACAGCAGAGCACTGGACACATTGTGCAGAGCACCAGACCCACAGCAGAGCACTGGACATACTGTGCAGAGCACGAGATCCACAGCTGAGCACTGGACATATTGTGCAGAGCACCAGACCCACAGCAGAACACTGGACATATTGTGCAGAGCACCAGACCCACAGCAGAGCACTTTGCAAAGCACCATACCCATAGCAGAGCACTGGATATACTGTGCAGAGCACTGGACATACAGCAGAGCACTGGACATACTGTGCAGAGCACCAGACCCACAGCAGAGCACTGGACATATTGTGCAGAGCACTGGGCATACAGCAGAGCACTGATAAAAAACAGAGAGGGGCGCTCCTGGTACAGTATCAGGGGTCAGTGGGGGAAAGGGAGTCGGTGGATTGTTGGTGCTCACCTGTCCTGGTTATGCTGCCAGCATAACCAGGTGTTGTAGCCTTGCTGCGTCTCGTGCAGCTACCGTCTCTCCCTGCTTCCAGGTCTCAGGCTGACACGTGATCAGTCACACGGTCTGACATCAGCACAGGTCCTTGAGAGCTTTAGCTATTAGATCCCCATTCTCCTCAATGACACAGTGTTATCAGAAGCAGCTCTGCACCGCTCACCAGGGGTGCTTGTAGATTAGTAAAAGTTAAACAAGGGGTTTAAGCAGGCGCATTCTGAATAAACTCCGGGAAGTTTGGCCAATTCAATTATAAAACTTCTTTAATGAGTGTTACTGGCCTCTCTCACTACGCGTTTCGGTGTACTAGCGCCTTCCGCAGGTCCTGAGGAAGGCGCTAGTACGCCAAAACGCGTAGTGAGAGAGGCCAGTAACACTCATTAAAGAAGTTTTATAATTGAATTGGACAAACTTCCCGGAGTTTATTCAGAATGCGCCTGCTTAAACCGCTTGTTTAACATTTACTAATCTACAGCAGAGCCCTGGACATAGTGTGCAGACCACTAGACCCACAGCAGAGCACTGGACATACTGTGCAAAGCACCAGACCTACAGCAGAGCATTGGACATATTGTGCAGAGCACCAGAAGCACAGCAGAGCACTGAACATATTGTGCAGAGCACCAGACCCACAGCAGAGCACTGGACATACTGTGCAGAGCACTAGACCCACAGCAGAGCACTGGACATATTGTGCAGAGCACTAGACCCACAGCAAAGCACTGGACATATTGTGCAGAGCTTTATTTTAACAAGCAGAGCAGAAAAAACGGCACTCACCAGGGTATAGATGAAAACAGCGGTGTCCTTTTTATTTTCGGGACATAGCACAGATACAGGGAGGGGGTGCCGAGGGTGACGACGGGCCGTTTCGGGCGTTTGCCCTTCGACTGGTCACACATGGCCAATGGTGCCTGCTCCCGTCCTATATGGAAGGAGCAGGACCGCCCATCATGGCATCACCAATCAGCCGAGAATTGCATGTAAAATAAACAAAACAACATATAATAAAACGGCCCGTCGTCACCCTCGGCACCCCCTCCCTGTATCTGTGCTATGTCCCGAAAATAAAAAGGACACCGCTGTTTTCATCTATACCCTGGTGAGTGCCGTTTATTCTGCTCTGCTTGTTAAAATTTGGACTTGTTTTGACTGGCACCTTGTGGTCAGTGTTCCCTGCCCACTGACAGCTATTACCTACCGGCCTTTGGGGAGTGGTGCCCTAATCTGCTTTTTCCTTGCCATATTGTGCAGAGCACCAGACCCACAGCGGAGCACTGGACATACTGTGCACTGCATTGACATAGAGGACCAGCTCCCTGTGTGCTGCGCCCACCCTCTCCTCTCTCCTCTCTTCTCTCTTCTCCCATCTCCCTCCAAACCTGTGTGCAGTGTGTGGCAGATGCGATCATGCCCATCTCATCTGCACTGAGCAGGAGCAGAAGTCCAGCAGTTCATAGAGATCAGCTCCCGACGCGATTTCACAGGCCCATCTGCACTGAGTTGGGAGCTGATCTCTATGATCTGCTGGACCTCCAGCACCTCGGAGATCATAGAGTTCTGCTCCTGCTCAGTGCAGATGGGCAGGTATGATAGCATCTGCCACACGCAGCACACTGGTTTGGAGGGATCGGATCAAGGGCCCGCAGCAGCACACAGGGGGGCTCCTGGGGGCCCACTATCAGGGGCACATATGTAGCGCCCACTGTCCCACAGCCATCATAGGATCCAGGGCAGGGGATGCTGTCCTACAGCAGACGGAGTGGGCCCCCCAGGCACCTCGGGCCCCGGTATTTGCCCGGGTGCCCCGAGTACTGACGCCGACCCTGATCATTTGGATGTTTTTGATTGTCATTATGATGTAAGAATTGAAAATATAGTAGTTTGACAACAAATGGCTTCACCCAACCACTAACCATGAGTGGAAAAAAAGCTTTTGTGTTATCACTCATATTCTGTGAAAAAAGGCCAAGAAAGTAAAAAAGCTGCGAGGGTATGTAAACCTTTGCGCAGAACTGTATCTATCCTGTTATGTACACTTTGACAGAGGTCTTGTACACAACAGTTATGGATTCACTTTATTTATACTTTTCTTCTATGTTAAAATCTTTTTTTTCCATGGTAAAATAATCTAGAGGTTTTTCCAATTGCCTTGCAGTGGTATTAAAAAGCAAACTGAGCTGGTACTCACCCGCCCTGGGTCTAGTACTGCTACTCCAATGATTGTTTATAAATGGTAGCAGTGATCACACAACACTGTTGCAAACAATCACTGTATCATCAGTAACATAAAGAAAAAGTGTGAGGAGTCTCCAATAAGAAATAATTCTCACTTTATTTGTGCAAAATATTAAAATTTATAAAAGTCCATGATAGGGCAGACACACTATTGACACGTTTCTGGCTTACGCCCTTAGTCAGTGATGACATAAGCCAGAAATGCGTCGATATTGCATCTCCGCTATCATGGACTTTCATATATTTTTATATTTTGCACAAATAAAGTGAGAATTATTTTTTATTGGAAACTCCTCCCACTTTTTCTTCATGTAACAGATGATACATGTATATTGACAAATTCCTATATAAAACAACCCTGGAGTCAGGCCAGAATCATAATCACAAGTGCTCTTTATTAAAAGTAAATACAATAAATGCAGCAATTAAAAGTAATGCCTCAGGCAGCACACATGACAGGAGACCACATGAAAACAGGATGCAAGTATGGTAATAAACAAGGGAATCCTATGTCTGGCACCACAAATTAGTGCTCAGTTTCCATATACACACCATACAACCAAATAGTAACTGCACCAAAATATCCTTCATGGGTCTGAAGTTTTACCTGTCCGTGGCCACCGACCCCCTAACGCGTTTCGCTTAGGCTTCTTCCGAGGCACCCCCCTCGGAAGAAGCCTAAGCGAAACGCGTTAGGGGGTCGGTGGCCACGGACAGGTAAAACTTCAGACCCATGAAGGATATTTTGGTGCAGTTACTATTTGGTTGTATGGTGTGTATATGGAAACTGAGCACTAATTTGTGGTGCCAGACATAGGATTCCCTTGTTTATTACGATACTTGCATCCTGTTTTCATGTGGTCTCCTGTCATGTGTGCTGCCTGAGGCATTACTTTTAATTGCTGCATTTATTGTATTTACTTTTAATAAAGAGCACTTGTGATTATGATTCTGGCCTGACTCCAGGGTTGTTTTATATAGGAATTTGTTGTTAATGGAGGGCCGTTTACCTTTCAAAAAGGGTTTTTTCTGAAACTACATGTATATTGAGCAGTCATAAGGGCCGGGGTACTCGGTAGTCGGGCCGTCAGTCTTTTGGGTAGTCATGGTGGCAGTGGCCCAGCTCCTTGAACCTGACCATGCCGGTTAATAGGAATATTTATAGGGGATTTGTTGTTGATTGTGACGCCACCTTTGGTGCCTGGTCAAGGATAACCAGTGCTGCTGTATAGGCTCCCAGGGGATAGATAGATAGATAGGCTGCCAGTATGGAACACTCCCTGCAGGCGGAGCGGGCACCTGGGACTTGGAATAGTAGTCTATGTGGATTGTGGCAGTGGTAGTTATTATGCTGTGTGCAGCAAGGAGGGCGCGAAAAGAAGCAGGAGGACACTAGGGATTGCAGTTCTTACCAGGTTCTTTACTTGTAACTGATTCAATGCAGACCCAGCCTGGTGCTGTACTCTTCCAGCTTGCAGCCTTGCTAGCCCTCAGACAATCCATGAACACTACGCTGAGACACCCTTTTGTAAGCCTTTCTTTGCTGCTCTTTCTCTGCACTCATCTTCCTCCTTCCCCTGTCCTGCACCTTTGTGCTACTAGTCCCAGACAGGTGACATCGGGCCTTGTCGAGGAAAGGCTAGCAAGTCCTTCTGGCCCTCTGTAGCCACTGTACCTGGGATTCTCCATGTGGTTGGCTACTACTCATGCAGACTAGCAGCCTCCGGTTTCCTGGTTTGAACGTGCAGTTTCACACTAGATAGGGCCCGGTCCCCTGATGCAGCCAGTTCCTCCTCCAAGACCTGGAAGTCGGCTGTGTACTCAGGGTTCTCCCTGAACTGTGTTCCGTGTTGACTTACCCACTGGTCCCACTCCTCCCCAGCTCCAGTGAGCCCTAGAACTCCATCTTTTCTTCTTCGTCTCACTTACTACTCACTAACTCTCTGACTCCTCCCACCCCCTAAACTACTCCTCCCTCCAGCCAGCAGTTGGGGAATGCCCCCTAGAGGGGTCTCTTCTTCTCTGCAACTCCTGGCCTGGAGTTGGGAACAGTGTTGGATGTAGGGTATCTGTGTTTGTGCCTTTGTCTAACCTTAGAGCAATGGCACCACACCTGTAGAGTAGGTGCAGTACCACTGTGGAGACCAAGATGGAGGGGCACCACATATACTGGCTGAGAGTGACAGCATTGTGGGTCTGAGACCATAAGATATGAGCAGCAGGATGAATTAAATGCATGGTGAGGCATAAATGTGCTTTTTTCCTTATATATATATGTGCAGAAAAAATTCATGTTTAAGGGAGCGCTCATACAGGAGGACCCAGGGGATTATTAATTATACTCAGCTTTTGTTCCACAACGTGTTTCAATGACTGCACGCCATCTTCATCAGGTGGGGGTACACCTGATGATATCATCTGTAACACTGAAGATATCAGTGTTTAAGGCCCTGTCACACATAAAGAGATCGCTAACGAGATCGCTATTGGGAAATCCGTGACGCAACAGCAATGTTGTTCTGTGTGACACGCACCAAAGATCTGGCCCCTGCTGTGAGATCGTTGATCGTTACACACTGCTCTTGGTCATTCCTGCGTCGTTGTGCTCCCGCTGGGAACGCTACATCGTTGTGTTTAACAGATAATGAGCAACAATCTCTGCTATGCTATAGAGGGAAAATTCACAACGACCTCGGTATAATTCTGGATCGCTAGTGCGTCGTTCTTCACATCGCTGGTGAGATGCCTGTTTGACATCTTACCAGCGATGTGTAAACGACGCACTAGCGATCTCTGCACATCGTTATCGTTATTGGGATCGCTGATGCGTCGTTATGTGAGACTGGGCTTTTACCTTAAAATGAGTGAACTTTTTAAAGGTTCACCAAATTCAGTTACCGTATATACTCGTGTATAAGCCGACCCGTGTATAAGCCGACCCCCTACTTTTGCCCCCAAAAACTGGGAAAACTTATTGACTCGCGTATAAGCCGAGGGTGGACTCCAGCACAGGTATACAACCCCAGCAGTGAGGTATACAGCAGCCTCCCCAGTGGTAGTATACAGCAGCAGCCCCAGTGGTAGTATACAGCAGCCCCAGAGGTATATACAGCCCCAGAGGTATATGCAACCCCAGAGGTATATGCAGCCCCATATGCAGCCCCAGAGGTATATGCAGCCCCATATGCAGCCCCAGAGGTATATGCAGCCCCATATGCAGCCCCAGAGGTATATGCAGCCCCATATGCAGCCCAGAGGTATATGCAGCCCCATATGCAGCCCCAGAGGTATATGCAGCCCCATATGTAGCCCCATATGTATATGCAGCCCCATATGTATATGCAGCCCCATATGCAGCCCCAGGGGTATATGCAGCCCCAGAGGTATATGCAGCCCCATATGCAGCCCCAGAGGTATATGCAGCCCCAGAGGTATATACAGCAGCCCTAGTGGTGTATACAGCAGCCCCAGTGGTAGTATACAGCAGCCCTTAGGTAGTATACAGCAGCCCCAGTGCTGTATACAGCAGCAGCCCCAGGGCTGTATACAGCAGAAGCCCCAGGGCTGTATACAGCAGAAGCCCCAGGGCTGTATACAGCAGAAGCCCCAGGGCTGTATACAGCAGCAGCCCCAGGGCTGTATACAGCAGCAGCCCCAGGGCTGTATACAGCCGCAGCCCCAGGGCTGTATACAGCAGCAGCCCCAGGGCTGTATACAGCAGCAGCCCCAGGGCTGTATACAGACGCAGCCCCAGGGCTGTATACAGCCGCAGCCCCAGGGCTGTATACAGCCGCAGCCCCAGGGCTGTATACAGCAGCAGCCCCAGGGCTGTATACAGCCGCAGCCCCAGGGCTGTATACAGCCGCAGCCCCAGGGCTGTATACAGCCGCAGCCCCAGGGCTGTATACAGCCGCAGCCCCGGAGGTATACAGGCCCCCCCCATCAAGCTCCAGGGCCCCCCTTGAGGTCTGAAAAATAAAAAAGAATGAATACTTCACCTGTCCGACGCCTTCTGCCGCTGTGCGATCCCCAGTTCCAAGTGAGGTCTCTTCTGACAGGACCTGTGGTGATGTCAGAGGGGCGTTCCCGGGCACTCGCGGTCATGTGATACATATCACATGACCGCGAACAGCCAATCAGCGCTGGGAACGCCCCGGGAACGCCCCCCCTCTGACGTCACCACAGGTCTTCTCAGTACACCTCACTGAATGAAGCCCGGGATCGCGTGTCGGCAGCTGCGGGACGGCGCGACAGGAGACTGGTAAGTATGATATTCCTTTACAGGACGCCGCTCAAGGGGGGGGCCCTGGAGCTTGATGGGGGGGGGCCTGTATACCTCCGGGGCTGCGGCTGTATACATATACTCGCGTATAAGCCGAGGGGGGACTTTTCAGCCCAAATTTTGGGCTGAAAAAGTCGGCTTATACGCGAGTATATACGGTAATCCAATTTTCGAACCCCATTCAAATCAATAGGAGGCAAAATCAAGGACCTAGAAAACATTTTCAAAGAGGCCCAAACGCTGCCAAACACAGCTAAACCATTTTAGAGTGGAGGCCCGCAATTTTGGCACAGACATTAGCTTGTTTACTTTATTTACTTATTATTATATTTATTTATTTACTTTATTACTTAGCAAACTTCAGTGCCGCTGTCACCCTACTTCTGCGCCCGCAAATGAGCCTCACTGCTTCCCCCACTTGATTGGTTAAAGTCAGAATTAGCCGAGCCACCTTCTCTGCCAGCGTCTGTGATTGATTGCCAGTACGGCAACCAAACTGACGTCAGATTACTATAAAAAAATTGAATCATTGAAAAAATGGGCATATGCTTCACCATAGTTTTGATTGGCAGCCAAGGTAACCCAGGCAGCTAAGGGTTGGAACTCCCAGTGTGGTGAGGCCCAAGCGTTCTTGGCCCCGCACACAAAAAATTGGAGCCCACAGCTGCCCCAGAATTAAAGCCTCCATGAGAGACGCAAAAACTGGTGGCCACCACGCTCTTCCAGTTGACCTGGTGCCGGCGGCAGACTGGGTAATAAGGGGTTAATGTCAGCTGAGGATTAGCCAGCTGACACCAAACCATAGATTGGCTTATGTTAGATCCGGCCATTATTAATCTATATTAAAGGGAACCAACCACCCCAAATGACCCCCCCGGACTGTTAATATGTGTCCCTACACCCAGCACACACATTTGGGGCAATCGTTTTTGCTAAAAAAAACAGTTTAGTAGAAGCTAAGATATAGCTTTATAAAGTTTAAAAAATCTTGCCGACTGGGCGTTACTTAGCTTGTCCCGCTGCCGAGTTCATCTGCCCGTCAGCCTCCTCTCCCCCCTCTCTTCAGTAAAGCCCTGCCCTTTCAGCCTCGTCACAGGCTGCTGCACGGAGTCTCATGGCCGTGCACACGTCATCAGCTACAGCCAGGGTCACGAGCACACGCTCTGAGACTGAGTCACAGCTGCACAGGCAGGAAGTCACAGAGCGTGCGCTCGTGACCCTGGCTGTAGCTGATGATGTGTGCACGGCCATGTGAGTCCGTGCAGCAGCCTGTGACGAGGCTGAAAGGGCAGGGCTTTACTGAAGAGAGGGGGGAGAGGAGGCTGACGGGCAGATGAACTCGGCAGCGGGACAAGCTAAGTAACGCCCAGTCGGCAAGATTTTTTAAACTTTATAAAGCTATATCTTAGCTTCTACTAAACTGTACTAAACGATTGCCCCAAATGTGTGTGCTGGGTGTAGGGACACATATTAACAGTCCGGGGGGGTCATTTGGGGTGGTTGGTTCCCTTTAAGTAGTAAAAACACATAACAGAGAAAAATCAGTTATTTGGAATAAAATACAAAGACAACCCTGTTTGCCCTCTTAATTATGACCAAACATACCCTATGATGGTAATCCACAGCCAGCATGAGTTGTTTCATGATAAAGCATTTTATCTCTGCTAAATCTCGATGAGTGGAGAGTCCTGGATATGTGTTCACCCACCGGGACTAGCGTTCAGACATTGGCAGCTGACTTTATGAGCTAAGTAGTGACATCAGACAGTTCATCTGAGGCCAGAGCAAGAGTGGTTCTGCTGAGTCCTTAGATGAACTCTCTCATGGCACCGCAATTACAGGCACAGCTGTGTCAGTGTGAACCTGCTGCCCCAGGTGAATGGACATGTTTTCATGTATATATACTTCTCTACACCAAGGCTCTACCACATCTTGAAACACAGGTATACCGAAACCTGTCTTTTTGGTATACCCCCAGTTTCCCACTTATCTGGATATCTCATTGTCTGTTATATTTCTCTCTCTTTTTCATCTCTCATTAACAGTTCATAATGGATTTCATTTTTTATAGAAGTAGCACTGTATGTATATATACGCTTTTGACTAAAACTTTTCCTATTCGCATATATACTGTATATATATCTTGTAAATATTGTATATACAGTGCCTACAAGTAGTCTTCAACCCCCTGCAGATTTAGCTGGTTGACACATGCGGAATTAACTTGGCATTGTGACATTTGGACTGTAGATTAGCCTGGAAGTGGGAAATGCACTGCAGCCAAAAAGATTTTTTAATTTTTTTTTTTTTTTTAAAGCGTTAAAAGTTAATTCAGAGGGTCATTTATTATTCAACCCCTCAAACCACCAGCATTCTGTTTGGTCCCCCTAAAGTATTAAGAAGTAGTTCAGGCACAAAGAACAATGAGCTTCACATGTGTGGATGAATTATCTCTTTTGCCAGCCTTTTCTGACTATTTAAGACCCTCCCCAAACTTGTGAACAGCACTCATACATGGTCAACATGGGAAAGACAAAGGAGCATTCCAAGGCCATCAGAGACAAGATCGTGGAGGGTCACAAGGCTGGCAAGGGGTACAAAACCCTTTCCAAGGAGTTGGGCTTACCTGTCTCCACTGTTGGGAGCATCATCCGGAAGTAGAGGGCTTATGGAACTACTGTTAGCCTTCCACGGCCTGGACAGCCTTTGAAAGTTTCCTCCCGTGCCGAGGCCAGGCTTGTCCGAAGAGTCAAGGCTAACCCAAGGACAACAAGGAAGCAGCTTCGGGAAGATCTCATGGCAGTGGGGACATTGGTTTCAGTCAATACCATAAGTAACGTACTCCACCGCAATGGTCTCCGTTCCAGACGAGCCCGTAAGGTACCTTTACTTTCAAAGCGTCATGTCAAGGCTCGTCTACAGTTTGCTCATGATCACTTGGAGGACTCTGAGACAGACTGTTTCAAGGTTCTATGGTCTGATGAGACCAAGATCGAGATCTTTGGTGCCAACCACACACGTGACGTTTGGAGACTGGATGGCACTGCATACGACCCCAAGAATACCATCCCTACAGTCAAGCATGGTGGTGGCAGCATCATGCTGTGGGGCTGTTTCTCAGCCAAGGGGCCTGACCATCTGGTCCGCATCCATGGGAAGATGGATAGCACGACCTACCTGGAGATTTTGGCCAAGAACCTCCGCTCCTCCATCAAGGATCTTAAGATGGGTCGTAATTTCATCTTCCAATAAGACAACGACCCAAGCACACAGCCAAGAAAACCAAGGCCTGGTTCAAGAGGGAAAAAAATCAAGGTGATGGAGTGGCCTAGTCAGTCTCCTGACCTTAACCCAATTGAAAACTTGTGGAAGAGCTCAAGATTAAAGTCCACATGAGACACCCAAAGAACCTAGATAACTTGGAGAAGATCTGCATGGAGGAGTGGGCCAAGATAACTCCAGAGACATGTGCTGGCCTGATCAGGTCTTATAAAAGACGATTATTAGCTGTAATTGCAACAAGGGCTTATTCCACAAAATATTAAACATAGGGGTTGAATAAAAATTGACCCACACTTTTATGTTTAAAATTTATTAAAATTCAACTGAGCAACATAACTTTTTGGTTTGTAAGATTTATGCTTCTGTTAATAAATCCTACTCTCGTTTGCAGTTTGAAGGCTCTAACTTATTTGCATCTTATCAAACCACCTAAATCTGCAGGGGGTTGAAAAACTACTTGTAGGCACTGTATATATATATATGATTTTAATTACGGTATATCTTTCTCTTTTCAGCATGTCTTGTGAACAAGGCTATATAGTTTAGCCGAAACATCAAGTTGCAATAATTCATAAAGTCACACATAGGAACCAAATAAAGAATTTTTATTTGCATCATATCTCAGTGAGAGTGCAGTGTTATCTTATCTACAGTGTACTGGGATCCACATTCCCTCACTAGTACCTCTGAACATTATGACTAACCGAGTACACATCAAACAAAATTTTGAACACAGGAATGTAGCAGTGCTGAGGATCTTCGATGGACCTCGCTGTGGATTATCATCACTGATAGGTGCACACGCTTCTCCATGGAAAATGCAGACAGACTTACACTAATTAAATTCAACAAGGACCTTGTTTCTTCACAGTTTGTAATCCCTCCAGATGAGAGCAAGCCATCCTAAATTCACCAAAAATGTTGATTTATGCTACTAGTGTTAATGTCCACCCCTTACCTATAGAAACCCGTTTCCTTTCTGCATCAACCATGATAACCCCCATAAGGGAAATGTTTGGAATCACA
Organism: Allobates femoralis; assembly: GCA_033576535.1. Classification (NCBI taxonomy): domain Eukaryota; kingdom Metazoa; phylum Chordata; class Amphibia; order Anura; family Aromobatidae; genus Allobates; species Allobates femoralis. Next base: position 187,303,377 of record JARQOC010000006.1, on the reverse strand, counting down.
ATGCACATTGTGCAGTGGACCCACCAGGACAGTAGTCTTCCTTACTACAATTCATCATTGGAGGCCCTTGTGATGGTGTTTTGCTACGTCAACCATGACACAGACCATAGAACAAATATTTGGAAAAAACAATGCACATTGTGCAGTGGTCAAACCAGGACTTTAGTCTTACCAAACTACTATTCCTCATTGGAGGTACCTGTGATGGTGGCTTCCTGCGTCAACCATGGCACAGCCTGTAGAGGAAATTTTTAGAAACACAATGCACATTGTGTACTGGGCCAACCAGGACAGGACAGTAGTCTACCAAACTAACATTTGTTATTGGAGGCCCTTGTCATGGGTTGTCCCACATTGCGACTGAGATAGGGGATACATACTCGATAGAAATCTACTGTCAGTCACCATAGCTGGAAGAAAAGCATACCTGGGGTGTTCCATATTGTGACTGAGTTAGGGGATACATATTCAATAGAAATTTATTGTCAGTCATTGTTGCTGGCTGAAAAACATGCCTGGGTTTTCCCAAATTGTGACTGATACAGTGCCTACAAGTAGTATTCAACCCCTGCAGATTTAGGTGGTTTGATAAGATGCAAATAACTTAGAGCCTTCAAACTGCAAACGAGTGTAGGATTTATTAACAGAAGCATAAATCTTACAAACCAAAAAGTTATGTTGCTCAGTTGAATTTTAATAAATTTTAAACATAAAAGTGTGGGTCAATTATTATTCAACCCCTCAAACCACCAGCATTCTTTTGGTCCCCTAAAGTATTAAGAAGTAGTTCAGGCACAAAGAACAATGAGCTTCACATGTGTGGATTAATTATCTCTTTTGCCAGCCTTTTCTGACTATTTAAGACCCTCCCCAAACTTGTGAACAGCGCTCATACATGGTCAACATGGGAAAGACAAAGGAGCATTCCAAGGCCATCAGAGACAAGATCGTGGAGGGTCACAAGGCTGGCAAGGGGTACAAAACCATTTCCAAGGAGTTGGGCCTACCTGTCTCCACTGTTGGGAGCATCATCCGGAAGTGGAAGGCTTATGGAACTACTGTTAGCCTTCCACGGCCTGGACAGCCTTTGAAAGTTTCCTCCCGTGCCGAGGCCAGGCTTGTCCGAAGAGTCAAGGCTAACCCAAGGACAACAAGGAAGGAGCTCCGGGAAGATCTCATGGCAGTGGGGACATTGGTTTCAGTCAATACCATAAGTAATGTACTCCACCGCAATGGTCTCCGTTCCAGACGAGCCCGTAAGGTACCTTTACTTTCAAAGCGTCATGTCAAGGCTCGTCTACAGTTTGCTCATGATCACTTGGAGGACTCTGAGACAGACTGGTTCAAGGTTCTATGGTCTGATGAGACCAAGATTGAGATCTTTGGTGCCAACCACACACGTGACGTTTGGAGACTGGATGGCACTGCATACGACCCCAAGAATACCATCCCTACAGTCAAGCATGGTGGTGGCAGCATCATGCTGTGGGGCTGTTTCTCGGCCAAGGGGCTTGGCCATCTGGTCCGCATCCATGGGAAGATGGATAGCACGGCCTACCTGGAGATTTTGGCCAAGAACCTCCGCTCCTCCATCAAGGATCTTAAGATGGGTCGTAATTTCATCTTCCAACAAGACAACGACCCAAAGCACACAGCCAAGAAAACCAAGGCCTGGTTCAAGAGTGAAAAAATCAAGGTGATGGAGTGGCCTAGTCAGTCTCCTGACCTTAACCCAATTGAAAACTTGTGGAAGGAGCTCAAGATTAAAGTCCACATGAGACACCCAAAGAACCTAGATAACTTGGAGAAGATTTGCATGGAGGAGTGGGCCAAGATAACTCCAGAGACCTGTGCCGGCCTGATCAGGTCTTATAAAAGACGATTATTAGCTGTAATTGCCAACAAGGCTCCCACTATATTATTTTCCCTTCCCCCCGTTCCCTAGTTTGGTGTCCACACATGGACAACACTGTTAGAGCCCTACACACACCTTTTCATCATTCCCAATTAAACCTTTGGCATATAAACCTATTCACACTCACAATTCACTAGGGCATAGTGTTAGGACTTGGCAGTGGAGAGCTCCTTGTAAGTGGATGCCAAGCTTAACCGCTAGTGGCCATTAACGGGAACTAAGATCTCCATTTTATCCTATTTACCTTAGAGCAGCTTCTGCAATTCATACATTCACTTGATCCTCATGTTTCCAGTGCCACTCATTATTTCATTTCATTATCATATATAGTAGTGTCGCGGCAGATGACCGTAATTGTAAGTACATTATTTTCTGCCTGCACCTACGCTTAAAGTGGTGATGCCGTCATAACCTGATTCATATATTGCTTATTTTTGACTGAGCTCCCACTATATTATTTTCCCTTCCCCCCGTTCCCTAGTTTGGTGTCCACACATGGACAACACTGTTAGAGCCCTACACACACCTTTTCATCATTCCCAATTAAACCTTTGGCATATAAACCTATTCACACTCACAACTCACTAGGGCATAGTGTTAGGACTTGGCAGTGGAGAGCTCCTTGTAAGTGGATGCCAAGCTTAACCGCTAGTGGCCATTAACGGGAACTAAGATCTCCATTTTATCCTATTTACCTTAGAGCAGCTTCTGCAATTCATACATTCACTAGATACTCATGTTTCCAGTGCCACTCATTATTTCATTTATTTCATTATCATATATAGTAGTGTCGCGGCAGATGACCGTAATTGTAAGTACATTATTTTCTGCCTGCACCTACGCTTAAAGTGGTGATGCCGTCATAACCTGATTCATATATTGCTTATTTTTGACTGAGCTCCCACTATATTATTTTCCCTTCCCCCCGTTCCCTAGTTTGGTGTCCACACATGGACAACACTGTTAGAGCCCTACACACACCTTTTCATCATTCCCAATTAAACCTTTGGCATATAAACCTATTCACACTCACAATTCACTAGGGCATAGTGTTAGGACTTGGCAGTGGAGAGCTCCTTGTAAGTGGATGCCAAGCTTAACCGCTAGTGGCCATTAACGGGAACTAAGATCTCCATTTTATCCTATTTACCTTAGAGCAGCTTCTGCAATTCATACATTCACTTGATCCTCATGTTTCCAGTGCCACTCATTATTTCATTTATTTCATTATCATATATAGTAGTGTCGCGGCAGATGACCGTAATTGTAAGTACATTATTTTCTGCCTGCACCTACGCTTAAAGTGGTGATGCCGTCATAACCTGATTCATAAGATAACTCCAGAGACATGTGCCGGCCTGATCAGGTCTTATAAAAGACGATTATTAGCTGTAATTGCAAACAAGGGTTATTCCACAAAATATTAAACCTAGGGGTTGAATAATAATTGATCCACACTTTTATGTTTAAAATGTATTAAAATTCAACTGAGCAACATAACTTTTTGGTTTGTAAGATTTATGCTTCTGTTAATAAGTCCTACTCTCGTTTGCAGTTTGAAGGCTCTAACTTATTTGCATCTTATCAAACCACCTAAATCTGCAGGGGGTTGAATACTACTTGTAGGCACTGTATATGGCCTTTACCAAACTCAGGAGGAGGGTTAAAGCAACAATTGAGGCATTGTAAACTGCTATGGAATATGTATTCCACTATCTAAGTCTCAATGAAGGAAGGACTGCACCAATGTATTAGTAAGAGCAGTCCCTCACAAACGTATGTAACAGGGCTACTGTCACGTCCTACTGACGGACCCTATGTGTGAACCCACTGGACTGCGTAGTTGTGGATGCCGATACCTGGTTGATAGAGAGGCGGACTAGAACAGTAAAGTCAAAAGGTTTATTGGTTACAATAACAAAACAAGATCCCACGCCCCTGGGGAGAGCCACAAGGTCGCAGCACCGGAATACCACCGAAGGAGGCCCCGGAGCGCTTAACCCCTATACAGGGATATCACCGGTACCAACCTCGGGGGGACCAATGAAGCGGACACGAGTGTTAAACCAACCCAGGCGACGTGGTAAAAAGCAATAGCACCAGAACACCAGAGAACCGGAGCAGGACTGGAGCCAGCACTTAAGCAGAGAAGAGGTCCGGGGAGCAGGCCAAGAACACCGGAGTCAACGAGGGTCGGCAGGGAAGAGATCTGCTGGAAGCAACAAACAGAAATTATGCAAAACAAGGAACAATCTGACCAGACCAGGAATTGCAACTTCACAAGGTAGAAATTGCCCTGGCAAGACTGACAGGAAACAGGAAGCTTATATTACAGGAGGGTACTCCTGATTGGCAGGACACAGAGACTGGGTGATTGGCTGAGGGGAGGAGCACGATCCCTGCAGTTCTCCAGCAGTCACTGATTTGGAGATGGAGTTTCATGCACTCAAGCAGTAGCCCCGGAAGTGAGGAGCTGAGCGGTGCTATTCCAGCAGATGGCGCTGGAGCCCTGCGGCAGACCCCCGGGTGGTTACAGCTACCTCAGGGCCCTCAACAAACTCAGGTTACCGGACACCTGCAGGCCCTATGAAAACTTGAATTGAGGGGTGCAGAATGATATGTAGGTGGTGTGGCAAGAGGATGAGGATGGTAAAGCCAAACCCCATAATGGGGGCGTTGTAAACTGCTATGGAATATGTATTCCACAATCAATGAGGGAGGGACCGCCCAAATGTATAAGAAAAAACATATGCTATAGGGCCACCTGAGGCCTCTCAGGTCAAGGATCAACATTCCCACAGGCAGGTTCTAGCTGACCTTGCAAAGTGCTGAGGAATATTTAACTAAAAATTATGTATGACAGAAGGAACTATAAAATGGATAAGTTGGGCCCTACCAATTGAAAAAGGCAAAAAAAGCCGCCAAAACACTAAGTGTGAACAAACGCTAAAAGAGATTATATTTTTTTTGTCTTGTTGATTTAGGCTTAGGCTAGGGTCGCACATAAGCCCTTGGTCCGTTTTTGGCTTCATTTTTAGCATTTTTTTTTCTAAGTCCAAAAACTGATAGAAAAACGGATTAGATGTAATAAACACCCTGTCCGTTTTTTTCTGCATCTAAAAACATTGCTAGCAATGTTTTTGGGGTCCATTTTTCAAAAAAAAAAATTCTAACATGGGCCCTATGGAAAACGGATCCGTTCTTTTTGGGTGTCTTAAAAAACGGATCAGTTTTTTCAAGAATTTTGGTCAAAAAATGACTAAGTCCAAAAACGTTCAGGGGTGCAGGAGGCTCAAAAAGCACTAAAAAAAGACATGGAAATCACTTCCAAAATTTGTGTGACCCCAGCCTTATATACAAGTGATTATGCAGGAAAAACTTTTTCTTAACCTTTTTGGCCTGAAAAATGCAATTAAGGTTAGGTTTGGTAGGTGTTCTTGTGAATCTGTAAAAACAGCGAAATTCTGTGACAACCTTATTCCCAGAAACCATATATGACTCAGAAATGTAGGTTGTTCCCATTCAGTTTCATTACTACCCCATCTATTTCAGCCTTTTCCTCAGGCACCCAGACCTCGTTATTGGGTCCAGCAGAAAAATTACTCGCATTTCCCATTGACTTGCATTGTACTCGCTATTTGGAACAAATATGCAAGTATAACAAAGTACTCATTGCGATTATAACAAATGCAAATATTTCACTACTCGCTCATCCCTATGATTGTTCATGTATTGACTCACCGTGGCCGGGACTCCAGTTTAGACAGGCTGAAGCTCCTTCCTCCTTGTCACGGGTGGGCCGCGCCTGCCGGTAGTGGGGCCCGGTGGAGTGCAGATCAAAAGTTGAAGACGTCTTGTAGGGAACAGATTAAAGGGTTTTAATTTATTCGTGACGCCACCTATGAGTAGTTTCGGTAATCGTTACCGACGCTGCGGAACCTCCGGGGGATGGACAGCAGCAAGATGGAACGCTCCCCACAGGCTGAGCGGTGATCCCCGGAGGCTGGAGCTGCTTAAGATGTTGTGCGGCAGCTGCGGTTACCTTGTAATGCGGACGTATAGTTCATAAGGAAGCACGGACACAGAAAGTCTCTGTAACGGGTCTTTACTGTAACCAGCAGGCAGTACATGGTATACAGTTTACGGGTAGTGGACCGGGTGGACTCAGCAGTGATAGTGTCCACTCAGAGATCCGCTGTTCCTCCATTCTAGCTAAGTGCTTTGCCATTGTCGCCCATGAATACCAGATCGGGTACAGGGAGGCTGCTTCAATGCCCTATCCAAGTTGTACGTTGTGATGTTTTGGGGAGCCTTGGATCCCTCAGTGGGTACACCGCTGGTTAGACGACTGGAAGTTGGCTGGTGGTGGTAATTGCAGAGGAGGCCTCCGGTTCAGGGGAGAAACAGGCGACAGTCTCAGTAGTGTGGAAACTAGTCGCAGGTTCGCAGGTAGAACCAGGTATGTGTCGGCTTCTTCTATGGAGCGGATTGGAAGCTCCGGCTCAGGAACGGGGTCGGCTGCGGCGTTAGTCGCTGGAACGAGCTGAACTGTGGCCTCCACTGGAATGATACAGTCTATGGGCTCCAGTGACGAAGCAGGACAGGTGGTGGGCGACGGTGAGGCGGTTGAGAAGCTGGCGATGTCTTCTGGGCCTGGAGAAGCTGTACCCGGTTGGCTCTGCTGCATCGCATGATGGAGTCTTCTGCCTAGGGTCGCACTCCAGCTGCGAATCATCCACTCCACAGTCTCAAGTAACCGCGCCCGGAGGTCTTGTAGAGCCTCTAGCCAAAAGTCGGGGCTGCCGTCTATGGTAAGGGTAGGACCCGGACCCGGTTGGCCGATGGCTGCTCTGGCCTCCGCCTCGACCTCCCGAATTAGGTCTTGGAGTCTCGTGCTGGCCATTCTCTTCTTTAGAGGGAACCACACCCGTTCAACGGTAACCGTTCTGGTAGAAGAGCTGGTGAAGAAGGTCTGTGACACTCCCATTTCCTCTGGGCTTTTGTAGTCCAATGGTGGGAAAAGTCTTTGGGGTCCGCCCCATGGTTGATTCGAGCAATCAGGGCGGACAAAGAGTTTGGCCCTCTTGCCTTTAGCCCTCCCACGATGAGGGGCGGTGGCTCACCCCTGGGCTTGCACGTGGTGGATCCTTGTGGCGGGAACGCCATCTTGGGCGCCATCTTGCCAACGGTGAAAAGGCGGGAAAGTTCTTTTAGGGTCGAACTAAGTCCAAATTGTAGACAATAAAGTCAGTTTTAAGCACATTATACCCGCTAGGGAACGGGCCTGCTTGTATCCTGTTCGTGACGCCATTTTCTGACTCACCGTGGCCGGGACTCTGGTTTAGACAGGCTGAAGCTCCTTCCTCCTTGTCACGGGTGGGCCGCGCCTGCCGTAGTGGGGCCCGGTGGAGTGCAGATCAAAAGTTGAATACGTCTTGTAGGGAACAGATTAAAGGGTTTTAATTTATTCGTGACGCCACCTATGAGTAGTTTCGGTAATCGTTACCGACGCTGCGGAACCTCCGGGGGATGGACAGCAGCAAGATGGAACGCTCCCCACAGGCTGAGCGGTGATCCCCGGAGGCTGGAGCTGCTTAAGATGTTGTGCGGCAGCTGCGGTTACCTTGTAATGCGGACGGACAGTTCATAAGGAAGCACGACACAGAAAGTCTCTGTAACGGGTCTTTACTGTAACCAGCAGGCAGTACATGGTATACAGTTTACGGGTAGTGGACCGGGTGGACTCAGCAGTGATAGTGTCCCTCAGAGATCCGCAAGTGTTCCTCCATTCTAGCTAAGTGCTTTGCCATTGTCGCCCAGGAATACCAGATCGGGTACGGGGAGGCTGCTTCAATGCCCTATCCAAGTTGTAGATTGTGGATGTTTTGGGGAGCCTTGGATCCCTCAGTGGGTACACCGCTGGTTAGAGACTGGAAGTTGGCTGGTGGTGGGGTGCTCCTGTGAAGCTGCCCCTCCACGCTTCTGGTTCGCGTAGCAGAGGTGAACTGCTGCCAGCTTTCGGTACCAGTGAACCGGCTGTGAATTTTGGGCACGGGAGTCTTTTGGAACCCGTGGTAATGATGCCCGATCCCGGTTGTTAAGGCCTCAGGTGCTGACACCCGACCGGTGACGGCCCGGGGGCTGCACGGGGTGCGGAGCCCCCACTCCTACTCCAAGTTCTAGACTGCTCAGGTCAAGTTCTAGATTCCTTTTCCTCAGACTAAGTGTCTGTTCTCCCTACACACTTCCCTAACACTCCGCCCACCAGGACCCTGGATTGGTCCTCTGTTCTAGGTGATGCATGCAGGGTTGGATCTCAAAGTTAACTGGGTCACTGCTGTGTCAGAGAATATTGCGGCTGCATTTATGGCTGCAATACCCTCCTGTGACGCACTCGTTGCGGGGCGCCACATATTCTCTCTCCTGTGTATTATCACTACTGTTGTTTTTGTGATAGGCTTAGTACTGATTGTATTATTTGTACTTTTATAGTTTTACCACATCACACAATTGACTGATGAACAATCACGCATCATTACTCTCCGTTGAACAATAAACAATAGTCTACAGAACCAACAGTCTGTTTATTTGGGATACAGAGAAGGTTTAGCTGTATGCTTGAACTTACAAAGCATATAATGTGAACAAAGGCAGAACAATGACCATCGTTACAATTGGAGGAAAAAGGGTGAAGCTCGGAAGCCTAAGAACACCATCTCAACTGTTAAACATGGGGTGACAGCATCATGTTGTGAGGTTGTTTTGCTGCAGGAGTGACTGGTGCACTTCACAAAATAGATGGAATCATGAGGAAAGATTATGTGACAATACTGAAGCAAAATCTCAAGACATCAGCAAGGAAGTTAAGTCCTACAGCTAAACCTTCTCCTACTTTTTGTAGGACCCCACGGACATGAACAGACACCACAGGAGGTGACCTTTTCTGTGTGTGTTTCTGTGATTATCACAGGTCCGGACACAGAAAGCACTGTGCGGGCACTTTCACTTCTGCAATGTATATTCATACATAGCAGAAGTGAAATTAAGTAAAAGAAAGGCTAAAAAATAAAAAAATCACTATGCTCACCTGTCCGGCGATCCACCAATGCCTCCAATACCTCCTGGTGCCTGTAGGACCTGCCATGATGTCACAACCCGGCAGCGTCATCGGGTCACATGACCGCAGTTACTGCGGTAACCGGTAATGTGACCCGATCAGCTGATGGGTTGTGATATCACGGCAGGTCCTGTACTGGGAGTGAGATAGAAGCATCGGTGGATCGCCGGACAGGTGGAATAGAGATTTTTTTTATTTTTAACACTTGCTTTTACTTAATTTCACTTTGTAATGTATGTATATACATTGCAGAAGTGAAATTAGATGGTACAGAGCAGTTTTAGTGTACTGAGCATGCTCAGTACACTACAATCGAGTACGAAGAACGATCAGCTGTTTTCTCGGACCCGTGCTCCATAGGCCCCCATGTTAATGGCCACGGATCATGTCGGATCCGATTGTGTCCGATTTGATCCGCTGTGCCCAAAATCAGACAAGTCTCCGATTTTGGGTACAGCTAAAAATCAGACAGAATCGGATCCTACACAAATCGGATGGCAATATGGCCAAATCAGAAGTGATCCGTGGCCCATAGGGATACATGGGGGCCAAATCGGATCTGTGGCTGTCAGTTTTACAATGGACAGCCACTGATCCCAGAAAAACGTAATGTGAAAGCACCCTTAGGCAAAAATGGGTCTTCCAAGTGGACAATGACCCAAAGCATACCACCATACTGGTTACAAAGTGACATAAAGATAACAAAGTCAATGTTTGGAGTAGCCATCACAAAGCCCTGATCTCAATCTTATTGAAAACTAGTAAAAAGGCCTGATGCAATTGCATCGAGAGTGCGGTGAAATAAATTGTGTGTATACAGGCGGGTCAGTGGTAGCGAGTATCAGGGGCCTGTGGTAGGAGTATACAGGCGGGTCTGTGGGTAGCAGAGTATACAGACGGCTCTGAGGGTAGCAGATTATACAGGCGAGTTTGTGGGTAGGAAAGTATACAGGCGGCTCTGTGGGTAGCAGAGTATACAGGCGGGTCTGTGGGTAGCAGAGTATACAGGCGGCTTTGTGGGTAGCAGATTATACAGGCGGCTCTGTGGGTAGTAGAGTATACAGAAGGCTCTGTGGGTAGTAGATTATACAGGTGGCTCTGTGGGTAGCAGAGTATACAGGCGGCTCTGTGGATAGCAGAGTATAGAGGCGGCTCTGTGGGTAGCAGAGTATACAGGCGGCTCTGTGGGTAGCAGAGTATAGAGGCGGCTCTGTGGGTAGCAGAGTATAAAGGCGGCTCTGTGGGTAGCAGAGTATAGAGGGGTCTGTGGGTAGCAGAGTATACAGGCGGCTCTGTGGGTAGCAGAGTATACAGGCGGCTCTGTGGGTAGCAGAGTATACAGGCGGCTCTGTGGGTAGCAGGTATACAGGCGGCTCTGTGGGTAGCAGAGTATACAGGTGGCGTGGGTAGCAGAGTATAACGCTTGTGGGTAGCAAAGTATAGAAACAGCTCTGTGGGTAGCAGAGTATACAGGTGGCTCTGTGGGTAGCAGAGTATAGAGGCGGCTCTGTGGGTAGCAGAGTATAGAGGCGGCTCTGTGGATAGCAGAGTATGATGTGGGGGAGGCTGGAGGGGTGAGGAGAGCAGATGCTGGAGGGGTGAGGAGAGCAGAGGCTGGAGGGGTGAGGAGAGGTGAGGATGGAGGGGTGAGGAGAGGTGAGGCAGGAGTGGTGAGGAGAGGTGAGGCTGGAGTGGTGAGGAGAGGTGAGGATGGTGAGGGGGTGAGGCTGAAGGTGAGGAGGAGGTGAGCTGAGGAGAGGTGGGGCTGGAGGGGTGAGGAGAGGGGGGAGAGGGTGGGATGTGAGGGGTGAGGAGAGGTGGGACTGGAGGGGTGAGGAGAGGTGAGGCAGGAGGGGTGAGGAGAGTTCGGCTGGAGGGGTGAGGAGAAGTCCGGCTGGAGGGGTGAGGAGAGGTCCGGCTGGAGGGGTGAGGAGAGGTCTGGCTGGAGGGGTGAGGAGAGGTGAGGTGGAGGGGTGAGAGAGGTGAGGCTGGAGGGGTGAGGAGAGGTGAGGGTGGAGGGGTGAGGAGAGGTGAGGGTGGAGGGGTGAGGAGAGGTGGAGGGTTTGAGGGGAGGTGCCACTGGAGGGGTGAGGAGAGGTGAGGGTGGAGGATGGGAATGGGGAGAGGGTGAGGAAGGTCGGTGGAGGGGTGAGGAGAGGTGTGGCTGGAGGGGTGAGGAGAGCTGCTGCTGGAGGGGTGAGGAGAGGTCCGGATGGAGGGGTGAGGAGAGGTGAGGCTGGAGGGGTGAGGAGAGGTCCAGCTGGAGGGGTGAGGAGAGCAGAGGCTGGAGGGGTGAATAGAGGTCCGGCTGGAGGGGTGAGGAGAGCAGAGGCTGGAGGGGTGAAGAAAGGTGGGGGTGGAGGAGTGAAGAGAGGTCAGGCTGGAGGGGTGAGGAGAAGTCCGGCTGGAGGGGTGAGGACAGGTGAGGCAGGAGGGGTGAGGAGAGGTTCGGCTGGAGGGGGGTGAGGAGAGCAGAGGCTGGAGGGGTGAAGGGAGGTGGGGGTGGAGTGGTGAAGAAAGGTGAGGCTGGAGGGGTGAGGAGAGGTGAGGTTGGAGGGGTGAGGAGAGGTCCAGCTGGAGGGGTGAGGAGAGGTCAGGCTGGAGGGGTGATGAGAGATGCGGCTGGAGGGGTGAGGAGAGATGCGGCTGGAGCGGCGACATCACCGCTCGGCGGCAGGACATGGCTGCGTGCTGGGGTTGATCTCAATCCCTTTCACACGCCTTTGTCCTCTGCGGCGGGGTGGGGGCTACAGAGAGGGATCAGTCCCTCCCCTCAGGTCACACATGTGACCTGAGTGGAAGGAGTGGATTGGACGCTCTGTGGTAAACACAGGATGGACATTGGATTGGTCCAGGACGATAAGTCCTGGGCAATGGGATGGGCGTCCTGTGTTTACAACACAGCGCCCAATCCGCTTGCAGGGGCGGCGGCGGCCAATGGGAGTGAGCGGGGCGTGTGAGGCTTTGCAGCCTGACACGCCCTGCTCACTCCCATTGGTCGCCGCCGCCCACAGGATGACGTCACTGGCTCCCGGCACCCGCCCACAGTCCCTACACCGCTACTTTGCCAGCATGGCGACACCGAGGCCCCAGCGGTGAGAGAGTGGGAGGGCGAGGGGCAGAAGCCACCGCCGGCATCCAGGCAGCGTCTCACCGAGGACCTTTCCATCTGACCAACCAATCAGGTGGCCGCTAGCGATTACGTCATTGTGACGTGGCGGCATCTGATTGGCCAGATCTCTCCCAGCCATCTGATTGGCTGAGAGAGTGAAAGGTCCTTTTCCATGAATAGATGTGCATCGGCCGGTCCCGGTACAGCCGTCGGTTAAGGTGAGTATCAGATTTTTTTATTTTTTAACCACTTTTTCTCTCTTTTACAGGACTTTTGCAGTGTATCTATTGATACACTGCAAAAAGTACTCAGAATCGCTATACTCGCAACGAGTAGCGAGTACCGCTACCTACTCGTTGCGGGTATAGCGAATCCGAATAGTAAGGTATTCGCCCATCCCTACCCGAATCCCAAACTCCAGATTATATAAGTATAGATGTATGGGCAAAGCTGAAAAGGCAGGTGAGAGCATGGCGACCTACAAACATAACTCAGTTACACCAGTTCTGTCAAGAGGAATGGGCCCAAATTCCTAAAAACTATTGTAATAAGCTTGTGGAAGAATATCCAAAATGTTTGACCCAAGTCATACAGTTTAAGGACTATGGTACCAAAAACTAATGAAATGTATGTAAACATGTTTTGCAGAAAGTAATAAAAATGCCTTAAAATATTCTCTCACTCTTCTCTCTCTTGCTCTCTCTCCATCATTATTCTGGCATTTAGCAAATATTAATAATTATGGTAATCCTAATTGAACTAAAACAGGAAAGGTTTATTCCAATTTCATGTCAGATAGTGAGAAAAACATGCATATGTGTCTTTCTATATATTGTATGTAAATGTCTGGTTTCAACTGTATGTCCCCATCCTGGTATGTATGTTCTTATCCTGGTACATCCGGCCCTTATTCTGGCATACATGCTCCCCATCCTGGTATTTATGTCCCTCATCCTGGTATACATGTACCCCATTTTGGTAACTATAGGCCCATCCTTGTATATATGTCCTCATCCTGGTATATATGATCTCCTTCTTTGTAGATATGTCCCAACCATGGTATATATGTCTCCATCCTGGTATATATGTTCCAACCCTGATATATATGCAGGTACATATGTCCCAACCCTGGTATATATGTCACCTTCCTGGTATATATGATTCCCATCCTGATATATATGGTTCCTATCCTGGTGTGTATGGTCGATATGTTTTCCATCCTGGTTTAGATGGCCCTATCTTTGTATATTTGTGCTTGTTCTGTCCCTATTGCATAATTTAAAACAAAAAACATACTACTCATCTTTCCTCAGCTCCCAGTTTCCTTGGGTCCCTTGTAGTCAGACGCAATAGCCGACAGATGACACTGGAATGCAAACTATAGCGCATAATGTCACTGTCATGTGCTACTTCGAGCCCCAGGCCCTGGGGTACTCGGATATCAGGCTCGGTGGGTGCTTTCACAGGCAATGTCACGGGTGGCAGTGCCTGAGCCCGTGGCCTGGGTAACATTTCAATAAGGGGATTAGAGTTTGTCATGTGACGCCACCTGTAGTACCTGGTGATGGGTCACCAGCACCGCCACAGTCCTCCGGAGTTCGATGGTAATGTGGCTGAAATGGCAAAGCTCTCCTACAGGTGGAGCTGATCATCCGGGGCAGTGTTCCTGTAAGCAAACAGGTTGATGAAGATAAAAACACAAAGGCAAAGTCACTTTCTCCCGGGTACTTTACTGGAAATGTTTAGCAGCAAAATACAGAGTCCACAGTTTGGCAAGATGGTATTCAAACAGGTAGCTCTACGAGTGGCTGCAAGTGGATGCCAGGTGGTATGGTGGAACCGTGGTAAACCTTAGTTGACGAACCTGTGTCCTTTCTTCCCTGCCTAGGATGAGTCTATAACCAATGGCTCCTTGTAGGTAGACTTGGGGCTCCCCTACCTCATGGAGAGCAAGCAGGCAGACCGCTCCGTCTGGCAGGGTGCTGCAGACGATGAACAGACCGCAGCAGGTGGTTGACGACTGCAGAGGTAGACTCTGGCCGTTTCCTTGGGTCCAGCGTTCCCGTGGTGGACTGGGGAATCACCTTCCGCCTCGCTCCACACCCTTTTCTGACTGTCCCGACTCCTCTCCTCCACAGACTAGTCGCTCTTTGTTCCCCCTAGAGGAGAATATATCTCCCTCCCGGGTAACCTCCCACCACTATGCAGTTGGGAAATTTACACAATCCCTTACTTGGGACAATTACCCCACGGTGTACCCGACTACTAACGTGGGATGCCACATACCCCCCTGATGGAATATACTCGTTCTCGAGTATGGGTACCTGTTAACTGGAGAGTGAAAAACATTTTTCTTTTTATATTCAACTTCACAATCAACTGGTAAACTATTTACAATCAAGCATATTTGGAATTCTACCTATTTCTAGGAGGCACATTTCTTATAACGTTACACACACATTGCAGTAGTTAGTATTATAGACCCCACGGTCCTCAGGTCACCTGTTGGCAAAGTTATTACTCTCAGGCTATTACTATCTGCATATTAAACATAATCTAACTCGGACCAATGGGGATCAGTACTAACAGTGCAGGTCCGGTGGTAAGGTATTATCTAGCACAGTCCAGTGGTGAATTATCACCGCCGGACCGCTGCATGTATATCACACATTATAAATTCAGGGTCAATAAAAGTTCAAAATAAAAGTCTATGGATCTTCTTGGTCCATAACACACAGGCGCACTGCTCATTATTCAGGGATGCAAAAAGGGGAAAAATAAATGGGAAGGAACTGAAAAAGGGGCTATATACAGTTCAAGTCTCTACAACGGGAGTCTTATTGTTGGCGGGATATTCGAATTGCAAATCAGCCTAAGGGGCCTGGATGCCTCTCAAATGTAACCTGCTCACCTCAGTATAGATCACGATCCGGGTGTCCACGCCGCAGGTACGATTCTACTTCTCTTCGGGCGAAAAAAATGTGTTCTTGAAGTCCGGATTCACACAGGAATCCCCATCCTTCATCATGGTAGACAGAAACAACAGTTCCTTGGCGGCGCAACTCCAATTGTTATGGCAATAAATAGTTAATAATTTATTTGAATAATTGAATCCATTCAGAAACCTTCCAAAAACATGGTTATGTGAATCCTTGTTCTTTCCTCTAGAATTTTCTCTGGCTCAGATGATTTCATATAATGTTTTGACTTAGAGGTAGTTACACTGAAGCTCTTATCAAATTGTTCTGAATGTACTGTACGACTTCAAGACTAGTTTAAACACACAGAATATAATTGGATGTTTTTTTCAGAATAAAATGTAGATTCAGCATAAGATGATGCAATTACCTAGAACCACCCTTAAGAAATGCCCCTTTAATGATGAGTATAAAACTGCTATCCCCTCCTTTAATAAAAGGTCTTTGTCATTAAGCTCTACATTGACTTGTGTGTCAGCGTGGCTCTTTTCGGTGACGTGCACGCACCAGACAAAGCATCCAATTTGGCAGCAGACAATTAAGATGACAGCCTCACCTGAAAGGTGTGGGGGACATCCATTACACAATGAAAGCGGGGGCTGTGCTCGTGCTTCGTCTCGAAGTCGCCGGGTAGTTTGCTCTTTTTGGACTCATTCTTCTCTGTGTCTTTGTCTTGCCAGTTGGTCTCGCTGGTTCAAGGATGACTGGTACTCAGGTGGTGGTGAGTTGCCGGATGGGACTCTGGATGATGCTCTGGTCTCCTCTGAGCTCACAATGGTAGGGGTACCTTGCCACTGCCGCTGCCATGCGGACCACCATGCAGCTTCTGGGGTGCTCCCTCCTGAGGTTCCTTCTATGTCCTCCGGTTCCTCAAAGTCAGTCTCGTCTTCCTCTTCATCAGCTTCGATAACAACGTCTGGTTCTGTAGGGGACGGTCGCGCTGGCTCTAGCTGGAGATAGCTGTGGGTACAGGATGTTGGTGCTACAGGGGATTCTGTCTGAGTCCCTGCGTCCCGTGTCTGGGCGGGTGGCTGTATGGGTGGTAATAAGGCACGGTACTCCACAACTGCCTGCACTGCTACCGCTGCCTCTCGCGCTTCTCGGCCTTCTCTCATCGACGTCAGCTCACAGGCCCTCTCTGCGCTTTACTGTCGGCCACACCCATGCCAGGGCTTCCTCCATGTCCTGGCGGAGCCGTCCAAATGCGTCTCTCCAGCAGTCGGTATTCCCTCTAGTGTTAAGAGGGACGCCGCTGCAGGGTCTCCTTGTGCGGCTTGGGCCTGTTCTTTGACCTCGCGCACGATATCTCTCCAACGGGGTGCCGCCATGCTGCCGGGTATAAAGGATCATTGCTCGTTCTGTCCTTCTCTTCTGGTTTGACTCTTTATTGGCAGCTACTCCCAGAGAACTTTTTGTGAGCCGCCCCCCCTGATTGATTGATGACAATCAGGGTGCCCACACTTTTTGGCGCCTTCGTCTTGGCCTTCCTTCTTCTAGGAGCTGAGGCACACCCCTGGGCCTGCACATGGTGTCTAGTACATGACTACGGCACCATCTTGGGTCCTCCTGAGGTGATGGTGGGAAACTATTTTTGGCGCCAAGCAAAGGCGGGAAAAGTTTGTTTCAATAGTCCAAGGCACACAGTACCCGGTAATACCAGGCACGAAATCCTGTTCGTGAGCGCCAGAAATATATGTCGAGCCCGTGTTTTCACGGGGAATGTCACGGGTGGCAGCGCTTGAGCCCGTGGCCTTGTGACGCCACCTGTAGTACCTGGTGATGGGTCACCAGCAAGGCCGGCCTTATGTTGAATGGTGCCCTGTGCGAATTTGCCTTATGGCGCCCCCACGCCATTACTTACTCAGAACACATGAGCATACATGTTTGTACATGATCTATTCATGGTCTTCAAGGAGAGCAGGGAGGGGCGTTGCTATGCTAGGGTCAGAAAAAATCAGGGACCCAAGACCTATATCCTCTCCCACCTGTCATTACCAACCCTCCCATATATAGAGGTGTTACCTGTCATCTTACAGGAGGAGGAGGTGAGCTGTGATATCACCTATTGTGAATGGTGGATCCTGTGTTATCTACTGTATATAGAGGTTATCAGTCATTGTACAGGAGGAGGTGAGCTGTGATATCACCTATTGTGAATGGTGGATCCTGTGTTATCTACTGTATATAGAGGAGTTATCAGTCATTGTACAGGAGGAGGTGAGCTATGATATCATCTATTGTGAATGGTGGATCCTGTGTTATCTACTGTATATAGAGGTGTTATCAGTCATTGTACAGGAGGAGGTGAGCTGTGATATCACCTATTGTGAATGGTGGATCCTGTGTTATCTACTTTATATAGAGGTGTTCTCAGTCATTGTACAGGAGGAGGAGGTGAGCTGTGATATCACCTATTGTGAATGGTGGATCCTGTGTTATCTACTGTATACAGAGGTGTTATCAGTCATTGTACAGGAGGAGGTGAGCTGTGATATCACCTATTGTGAATGGTGGATCCTGTGTTATCTACTGTATATAGAGGTGTTATCAGTCATTGTACAGGAGGAGGTCAGCAGTGATATCACCTATTGTGAATGGTGGATCCTGTGTTATCTACTGTATATAGAGGTGTTATCAGTCATTGTACAGGAGGAGGAGGTGAGCTGTGATATCACCTATTGTGAATGGTGGATCCTGTGTTATCTACTGTATATAGAGGTGTTATCAGTCATTGTACAGGAGGAGGTGAGCTGTGATATCACCTATTGTGAATGGTGGATCCTGTGTTATCTACTGTATATAGAGGAGTTATCAGTCATTGTACAGGAGGAGGTGAGCTGTGATATCATCTATTGTGAATGGTGGATCCTGTGTTATCTACTGTATACAGAGGTGTTATCAGTCATTGTACAGGAGGAGGAGGTGAGCTGTGATATCATCTATTGTGAATGGTGGATCCTGTGTTATCTACTGTATATAGAGGTGTTATCAGTCATTGTACAGGAGGAGGTGAGCTGTGACATCATCTATTGTGAATGGTGGATCCTGTTTTATCTGCTGTATATAGAGGTGTTGACTCTTAAATAATGCAGCATTTCAAATAAGAACATACTCCAAAAGCTTCTGGGGACCGAGACAGATAGGAGAGTAGCAAGAAAGGCTAGTCCCTGGTGAATTCACCCCATTTGCGTGTATACGGAGAGACCGGTCACTCAAGGCAGTCAGCAGGGAGAAGCCTTCAGGGAACAGACTTTCTGACTAGTCTCCAGCAAGATTTGATCCCTGACAGAACCCCCCCCATAGTATTCCACATAGTATATTGCACCCCCAAATTCCTCCATATATTATGCACCCCAATAGACCTCCATATAATATAATGCACCCCATAGTCCTCAATATAGAATAATACACCACCACAGTCCTACATATAGTATACTAGATGGCGGCCCGATTCTAAAGAATCGGGTAGTCTAGAATCCATATATAGTTTATTTACTAATAGTTAGGGGATGCGATGAAATGAATTGTGTGTATACAGGTGGCTCAGTGGGTAGCAGAGTATACGGTTGCTCAGTGGTTAGCACTGTGCGGTGGCTCAGTGGTTAGCACTGCGCGGTGGCTCAGTGGTTAGCACTGCGCGGTGGCTCAGTGGTTAGCACTGCGCGGTGGCTCAGTGGTTAGCACTGGGTGGTGGCTCAGTGGTTAGCACTGCGCGGTGGCTGAGTGGTTAGCAGTGAGTGCGGTGGCTCAGTGGTTAGCAGTGAGTGCGTGGGCAGAGTGGTCAGCGCAGCGCCGTGGGCAGAGTGGTCAGCACAGCGCCGTGGGCAGAGTGGTCAGCACAGCGCCGTGGGCAGAGTGGGCAGCGCAGTGCCGTGGGCAGGGTGGTCAGCGCAGCGCCGTGGGCAGGGTGGTCAGCGGTGGGGGGACGGACACACACACACACACTCCGATATATTTACCACCGTCCCCGCTTCTTCCCTGCCACCTGCGTCTTCCTGAGTCCTCTGATCTGCCGACATGTCGCCACACCCAGGACTGGATCCAATATTGCGTCCGGGAACTCTCGGTGGCCCGATTCTAACGCATCGGGTATTTTAGAATATAGAAATAGAGATTGCATGGGGAAGGCGGTGAGGGCTGAATTGGGAGGAACTTTGAAGAAGGAGCGGCCGGTGAAGAACGGCGTGGCAGGGGGAGGAGGGAGGACAGAACAGCAGGGGGAGGAGGATGGAGGACAGAGGAGGTAGCGGCGGGGTATGGGAGGATGTAGCAGCACAGGCAGGGGGAGGAAGGAACAGCAGGGGGAGGATGGAGCACAGAGCGGCAGGGGGAGGAGGACGGAGGATGAAGCGGCGGGGTGGGGGAAGATGGAGCAGCACAGGCAGGGGGAGGACAGAGGATGGAGTGGCAGAGGGGAGGAGGACAAAGGAAGGAGGAGGAAGCGTTGCGGTGGGGGAGGATGGAGCGGCACAGGCAGGGGGAGGATGGAGCGGCAGGGGGAGGATGAAGCACAGAGCGGTGGGGGGGTGGAGGACAGGATGAAGCGGCGGGTGGGAGAGAACGGAGCAGCATAGGCAGGGGGAGGACGGAGGATAGAGTGGCGGAGGTGAGGAAGGAAAAGGAAGGAGGAGGAAGCGGTGGGGTGGGGGAGGATGGAGTGGCACAGGCAGGGGGAGGACGAAGCGGCATGGGGAGGACTAAGCACAGAGTGGCGGGAGGGAGGAGGGTGTAGATGAAGCAGCGAGGTGGGGGAGGACGAAGCAGCACGGGCAGGGGGAGGACGGGGGATGGAGTGGCGGAGGTGAAGAGGACAAAGGAAGGAGGAGGAAGCGGTGGGGGAGGATGGAGCGGCACAGGCAGGGGAGGACAGAACGACAGGGGGAGGACAGAGGGGCAGGGGAGGACAGAGCGGCAGGGGGAGAACAGAGCGGCAGGAGGAGGACAGAGGACGAAGCGGTGGGGTGGAGGAGGATGGAGCAGCCCAGGCAGGGGGAGGATGGAGTGGTGGAGAGGAGGCGGACAAAGGAAGGAGGAGGAAGCGATGGAGGATGATGGAATGGTACAGGCAGGGGGAGGACGGAGCACAGAGCGGTGGGAGGAGGATGATGGAGGACAAAGCGGCGGGGTGAGGGTGGATGGAGCACTGTAAGGCAGCTTAGTGGTTAGCAGTGCGCGGTGGCTCAGTGGTTAGCAGTGCGCGGTGGCTCAGTGGTTAGCAGTGCGCGGTGGCTCAGTGGTTAGCACTGCGCGGTGGCTCAGTGGTTAGCACTGCGCGGTGGCTCAGTGGTTAGCACTGCGCGGTGGCTCAGTGGTTAGCAGCGAGTGCGGTGGGCAGAGTGGTCAGCGCAGCGGCGCTGTGTGGGCAGGGTGGTCAGTGCAGCTGCGCGTGTGTGGGCAGGGTGGTCAGTGCAGCGGCGCTGTGTGGGCAGGGTGGTCAGCACAGCGGCGCTGTATGGGCAGGGTGGTCAGCGCAGCGGCGCTGTGTGGGCAGGGTGGTCAGTGCAGCGGGGCTGTGTGGGCAGGGTGGTGAGCGCAGCGGCGCTGTGTGGGCAGGGTGGTCAGCGCAGCGGCGTGTGTGGGCAGAGTGGTCAGCGCAGCGGCGCTGTGTGGGCAGAGTGGTCAGCGCAGGGCAGAGTGGTCAGCGGTGGGCAGAGTGGTCAGCGGTGGGGCGGACGGACACACACTCCGATATACTTACCACCGTCCCTGCTTCTTCCCTGGCGCCTGCGTCTTCCTGAGTCCCGACATGTCGCTGCACCCAGGACTGGATCCAATATGGCGTCCAGGAACTCTCGCGAGACTTCCCGGATGCCATCTTGGAGAAAGTATGTCGCCACCCTGGAGCCATGGATCCAATATGGCGTCCGGGAAGTCTCGCGAGACTTCCCGGACGCCGTATTGGATCCAGTTCTCCAGGGGCGGCGACATGTCGGCGGTGGAGAAGACGGAGGAGAGGTGGTAAGTATAGGCGACTGTGTGTGCGTGTGTTGTGTGTGTGGTGTGTGTGTGGTGTGTGTATGTGTTAGGGGCTGCCATAAGCGTAGCGGGCTCTATGAGTCCCGGCTCCCGCTTACGGCCGCCATCTTGGCTCACCCTGAGCGGGTATAGCTCTGCCGGACGTTGGGACAAAGTGACGGATGTGAGGTCACAAATCCTTCCGGCTTTTATATACAAGATTGCACACCCACAGACCTCCATATAGAATAATGCACCCCCACATTTCTCCATATAGAATAATGCACCCACACAGTTCTCTATCTAGAATGCACACCCAAAGTCCTCCATTTAGTATAATGCACGCCACAGTCCTCCGTATAGTATATTGCACACTTAAAGCATGATATATAGTACAATACACCCCCACATTCCTCCATATAGTATAATGCTCCGCTCCGTACACTTCGTACACACGCGGCTCTGCTCCATACACCTCGTACACACTCGGCTCCACTCCATACACCTCATACACACTCGGCTCCACTCCATACACCTCGTACACATTCGGCTCCGCTCCATACACCTCGTACACATTCGGCTCCGCTCCATACACCTCGTACACACACGGCTCCGCTCCGTACACCTCGTACACACGTGGCTCCGCTCCATACACCTCGTACACACATGGCTCTGCTTGGTACACCTCGTACAAACTCGGCTCCACTCTGGAAAACACACGGCTCCGCACACCTCGTACACGTGGCTCAGCTCCGTACACACGTTACTCTGCTCAGTACACCTCATACACACTCGGCTCCGCTCTGTACACCTCTTGCACACTCGGCTCCGCTCCGTACTCCTCGTGCACACTCGGCTCCGCTCCGTACACCTCGTACACACTCGGCTCCGCTCCGTACACCTCGTACACACTCGGCTCCCGCTCCGTACACCTCGTACACACTCGGCTCCGCTCCGTACACCTCTTGCACACTCGGCTCCGCTCCGTACTCCTCGTGCACACTCGGCTCCGCTCCGTACACCTCGTACACACTCGGCTCCGCTCCGTACACCTCGTACACACTCGGCTCCGCTCCGTACACCTCGTACACACTCGGCTCAGCTCCGTACACCTCGTACACACTCGGCTCAGCTCCGTACACCTCGTACACACTCGGCTCAGCTCCGTACACCTCGTACACACTCGGCTCAGCTCCGTACACCTCGTACACACTCGGCTCCGCTCCGTACACCTCGTACACACACGGCTCTGCTCCGTACACCTCGTACACACGCTGCTCAGCTCCGTACACCTCGTACACACTCGGCTCAGCTCCGTACACCTCGTACACACTCGGCTCAGCTCCGTACATCTCGTACACACGCGGCTCTGCTCCGTACACACGCGGCTCCGCTCCGTACACCACGTACACACACGGCTCCGCTCTGTACACCTCATACACACTCGGCTCCGCTCCGTACACCTCATACACACTCGGCTCCGCTCCGTACACCTCGTGCACACGCGACTCCGCTTCATACACCTCATACACACTCGGCTCCGCTCCGAACACCTCATACACACTCAGCTCCATACACCTTGTACACACTCGGCTCCACTCCTTAACCTCATACACACGCAGCTCTGCTACATTCACACTATACATCCCTCTTGATCCCACACAAACTCACCTCTTTTCACAAACTCATTTCTTTACCTCTTCACTTTTTGCTTGGTGGAAGCTGCCCTGCATAGTCGGAGATGCTGATCATGTGATCCCTGACTCCTCCCCCTTCATTGACATCATCACAGGTCCTGTAAGCACAGGCCTGTGCAGCTCCACAGGTGGGCTCACACTGCAGGGTGGGGGGGGATAACGCGGCGGCAGCGGCCAGGACTATAGTAGAGAGAGGGGCATCAGCAGGGAGCCCGCGCTACCACCGGGCGCCCCTGCGGATGCCGTCCTCTGTCTACTAGCAGCCGCACAGATCTAGCAAAGCCCCTGGGAGCGGGAGCAGGGGAGCAAATAACAATGACAGCTGTCTCCCTGCGGCGCCCCCTGGAGCGTGGCGCCCTGTGCGGCCGCACGACTCGCACATGCCAAGGGCCAGCCCTGGTCACCAGCGCCGCCACAGTCCTCCTGAGGTCAATGGTAATGCGGCTGAAATGGCAAAGCTCCCTACAGGTGGATCTTATCCTCCGGGGCAGCGTCCCTGTAAGCAACAGGTTGATGAAGATAACCACACAAAGGGAAAGCCACTTTCTCCCAGGTACTTTACTGTAAACGTTCAGCAGCAAAATACAGAGTCCACAGTTCAGCAAGATGGTATTCAAACAGGTAGCTCTATGGGTGGCTGCAAGTGGATGCCAGGTGGTATGGTGGAACCCGTGGTAAACCTTAGTTGACGAACCCGTGTCCTTCTTCCCCGCCTAGGATGAGACTATACCCAATGGCTCCTTGTAGGTAGACTTGGGGCTCCCCTCCCTCGTGGTGAGGAAGCAGACAGACCGCTTAATCTGGCAGGGTGTCGCAGCAAGTGAACAGACCTCAGCAGCCGGTTGACGACTGCAGAGGTAGACTCTGGCCGTTTCCTCAAGTCCAGTGTTCCCGTGGTGGACTGGGGAATTCCCTGGAGTATGGTCGCTCCATGCTGGGGTTCCCCTTTCTCTCTAGGGCTCAGACTCCGCATGTCAGGCGCCCTCTCTCAGAATCCCCTCAGGATTCTCTCTCTCCTTTCCTCCGGATGAGAGTAGAGCTGTCTGGGTAAACCTTCCGCCTCGCTCCACACTCTTTTCCAACTGTCCCAATTTTTCTCCTCCACAGACTAGCCACTCTTTGTTCCCCTAGAGGTGAATATACCTCCCTCCTGGGTAACCTCCCATCACTATGCTAATGTGGGAGTGCAGGAATGGGTTCCACCCACCTGCCTAGGATCCACTTGCAGCTGGGGAAATTTGCACCTCTTTTACAGGTGCAATACCCCACTGTGACGCCTGACTATGTGGGGCGCCACACTACCCCCTGTCGCAGAACATCCAATGTCAGCTGCCAGCCACTGTTTGTATTGCAATGCAGGGACCTGACGGGGCTCGGTGCCGTGGTACATTTAAGCTAGCTGTGCATCTTCAGACACACAGGTGCTGGGGTTGGTGGGCCCTCCTTGCATCGGGCCACTATCATTATGCCCCTGATATTTACTCATGCCATGAAACCAGTAAAGCCATAGAAGGAGCACAAGACACCAACTAAATTCTTAATGTGCAACTATGTGCACAGCAGGTTTCTTCCCCTCAAACTCTTGTTTGAAACTACTACCTGTGCTTGAAAGGCAGGAGGGGGAGGTATAACATTAACTCTATGGTTGGTGAAAAGCAATAGTGGCAAATAAGGGGCTGGGGGCCTATTTAGAACAAACCTCTGATCCAGCAGACAGGAGGCTTCTTTCCTATAGACAACAGTCTGCTCTGCAAGAGACTCCGGTCTGTGGGCAGTGTCTAAACTGTTCAGAGATAGCAGCAGCAGAGCAGAGCAATAAGTTCAGTGGAGCAGTGAGTGCAGAAGAGCAGTAAGTGCAGTAGAGCAATATGTGCAGTAGACCAGTATGTGCAGTAGAGCAGTACGTGCAGTACAGAAGTACGTGCAGAAGAGCAGTAAGTGTAGTATAGCAGTAAGTGCAGAAGAGCAGTAATTTTAGTAGAGCATTAAGTACAGTAGAGCAGTAAGTGCAGAAAACAAGTAAATGCCGTAAGGCAGTAAGTGCAGAAGAGCAGTAAGTGCAGAAGAGCAGTAATTGTAGTAGAGCAGTAAGTGCAGCAGAGCAGCAAGTGCAGTAGAGAAGTAAGTGCGGAAGAGCAGTAAATGCAGAAGAGCAGTAAGTACAGTAGAGCAGTAAGTACAGTAGAGCAGTAAGTGCCATAGAGCAGTAAGTGTAGAAGAGTAGTAATTGTAGTAGAGCAGTAAGTGCAGCAGAGCAGTAAGTGCAGTAGAGCAGTAAGTGTAGAAGAGCAGTAAGTGCAGCAGAGCAGTAAATGCAGAAGAGCAGTGCCACTGCTTGTGGCTGTTGTGTGGCTTCTCCTTTGTGTGAAATACAAAGACATGCAGGAGCTGTCAGATTTATCTTCTCCCAGGTACAGGAGAGAAGATAGGAAAGGCAATGCTGCTGTGTCAAAGAACTCTAGAACTCCTCAGGAGGTTTGAGGCACTATGCTTTTGATACAGGGCCCAGGCTACATATCTATCTGCCAAGCGTCACCCCTGAGGTAGTTGATGGACATGTCTGGTTACAAATTCCTCCAACAGTAACCATTTTGTGGTGTCTGTGAGGAAAGCTGCACTAATAACCTGAGAAGGAGAACGTGTACTATTACATATTATGGTATGGTCTGTGCATTTTTGTTTTCTCAGTACGTATTATAAAGTTGCAATAGGCCCCCATTCACAAGACAGAGAAGTTCAGCAGACCATGTTTCCTGTACTGCTAGAATGAAACATTTAAGATGTGGCATGTGTTTCCTTACAACTGGTCCTTGACGGACGCCTGAGTCTCCATCCAGACTGTGTCCACTGTTTGGTGCACACCTGCAGAGCGACAAAGCCCACGTAGTGGGAACATAGCTTTAGTGCCACAGAATCATGTCCCTTACACATCTAGTAAAATAAAGTGGTCAACCCCTTAGAAACAGAGTAAACCAAATTCTGGCATTAGCTCACTAAAGAATCATTTAGTAGGTTTTCCAGTGTTTTGTTTGTGTCATTTTGTTAATGAATTGAAATTTGTTAATGACTTTTCTAGTGCCTAAATAGTTAAGCTTTCCATGAATCTGCCAATAGAAGATGCTTTCTTGTGTCCCTTGTTGCCTCACAGAAGCTGACTCCATTGATTTCCTTGTCTAGTGACTAAAAGAGATGTTATTTTGATTAATTAGAAAGTCGCTAGCATGTGGGCCTGCCTTCTATCCCATCTCCTGACATTTAAAGCCTGCTTTTTCTTGGTTGGGGAATATGAACTGTTGCTATTCTGTAAATGTTACGCTGTAAAGAATCTACAGAGGTCAAACAGGATAGAACCCACTGGGGCATGCTTTATAATGATGATTCCTTAGGGGGACATCATCAAATGAGATTTCATTGTGTGATTAAAGCACTATGAATATCGAAATAGGAAAATAAATTCACAGATAACCAAAAGTTGAAACTAAAGATATCTCCAGCTGTGACATGCTGTCTTAAAGGTGAGTCGTTCGACAGGGTAAGGGGTACTCGGATATTGGGACAGGTTGCTACTTCAGTGGGGATCACGGCTGGTCGGGTCCTGGACCTGTGCTCTGGACACTCAATGGCAGATGGGGATGATGATTTTGGATGGGGGATTATTATACGTGACACCACTTGTGGTACCTGTTAATGTGGCTACCAGCGCTGCAACCGGCCGCTGAGGTGATGGTGATGCAGCTTTGGGTAGTACAGCTCCCCACAGGCGGAGCTTTACCTCAGGGCAGCAGGGTGTATGAGGGGAGTAGTAGTCTTTACCTCTCAGGTGTTGTTGAGACCTTTTAGGCGATGGATTAACTAGAGACAGAGTCCAGGTCAGCTCAAACAGTTCTGTTTACTGGTACCAGGCAGATATTTAAGGTACACTGTACAGTCCAGTTTTCAGGGGTTGGTTGCCACAGGCTTTGAGGTCTACCACAGAGTCTGTCTGAGACACTTTTCAACACTTTCCTCGGTCCTGCTCTTAAGGGCTCTTTTGGCTCTTTACTTCCCCACTCACAAGTCTAGTCTCTGGTCCTCGGGGTCTGTTGCTTTAGGTCTCTTTTCACTTGTCAGCGTCTTGAACCCAGCTATGGGACAGATGTTGGACTTCTTGATGGGTGCTGTGACTCCTACTTATCAGGATCACAGCCTGCCGGTCAGTGGTTTGGGATAAACTTGACAAACCACCCCGTTCTGGTACACCGGTGGTGACCTGGACACTCCAGATGGCTGTCACCAAGTCTGGGATGCCCCCTTTCTTGTCTGGGTACCTTTTAGGTTTGAGGTACCCTCCTGTCAGAGCTGCTGTCTCAGCTGTGTCCGTCCTCTTTCAGTTCCTCTCACCGTCTGTTTTCTGACTGCTGTCAACTGTCACTGACTCCCCTCAGCTAAGCTCCACCCCCTGGTACCTACTGAATATACAGTCCCTGGTACTAAGGTGTCTATGGCTGGGCTTGTTGTAGTTTTATAGACAAACTCTGCAATTCCCCTCTCCACCCGTGACTATGGAAGCACCACACCTTCTATTTGGGGTGTAGTACCTCTCTGTGGCATCCCGCCAGAGGGGCTCCACACAGAGTAACAGGCGAATTCAATGGAAAACACCTGTGCCATCCTATTCCCGTAAATGATCACTGTTTTGAATATTAAATTTAATGCAGCATGGACAGACTAAAGTAACAGCTCATCATTCATTTAACAATATGCCAAGTCATTATTATATAGACGCATATGTAAATTTGTGAACAAGGATTGAGACAATATTTGCACGAAACTAAACATTGTTCCCCAGAATTACTGTCATTCAGGGGCCCTTGACACCCCAACGCGACACTGATTCCAGATAATACATGACTAGGTTAGTTTCACACTGCCACAATTGTTAAATGTTTCCAGTGAATGGACAAATGGCATTTGGTCTAAAAGTCAAAACACATGTGGTATTACAGGTTCAGAAAGAAATTAAACAATTTTAAAAAAAAATCTCTGGAAATAATTTCAAGATCTCTGTCCTACTTGATTCAGAAAGGTGATGGGAGTGTAGGTGTGCCACGGTCCGCGCTGCTCCAGGGCTTAAAAAACTCACCAAGAGACAGTCAGATTTCCATCCTTTATTCTCCTCCTCCTACACGTTTTGGCACCTAGCCTTGCACCTTCATCAGGATATTCTGAATGTGCCAGGCTAGGCGCCGAAACGCGTAGGAGAAGGAGAATAAAGGATGGAAATCTGACTGTCTCTTTGGTGAGTTTTTTAAGCCTTGGAGCAGCGCAGACCGTGGCACACCTAAACTCCCATCATCTTTCTGGATTAAACCACTGTTCAGTGGTCGGTGGAGGTCCTGCAGCAGCTTGGAATAATATTTCCTAAACGCCTTCAAACCAATTGTGGGGATCACAACTGCACCAGGTGAGTGGCTTCTCGGCATCACCCCATTACCATCAGTGTCACTAGTGATAGGGCACTATTGCACCTCTTGTCCCCCACCCTTTTATATTTTTACAGTGTCCTACTTGATTGGCACATACCGTAACCAGTGCAGTATTCATAGTTTGTTCTGACCAAGGTAATAATTCTTGAAGGACTGTTAACACTGACCAATCACTATCGAGACTCATTGGCTTGTTTGAGATCAACAAGAGTATCTCCTCCATATGTTATGCCAATAGCTCCAGTGCCTCCACAGCAGGGAGACTGATGTCTGCAGCATACTCACCCCGTTGGCGTGCCTGTTCAGTCTCAGTTAGTTACTTTCTGCTTCCAGGGCCTACACTCACCACACAGGCCAGTGCACCCTAATTTGAAAATGCTTTTTAGCCTACGGCTGAGAAATACAATGTATTTAAGGCACCCATCCCCCTTGGGAGGTGCCTGAGCAATGAGGCATATCCTTTAGTGGCTAAACTGTGTTTTGTCCTAGTGCCTGCACTTGCCTGTACCTTTCTGCATCTGCTTTGGCCTTACCAACCTGCCCCAGTCTGCTTCTTCCATGCCATTACCAGCCTGCTCTGGTCTGCATCTGTTGTGACTTTACCAGCCAACTCTGGTCTGCACCTGCTGTGCCAGGTACCAGCCTGGGCCTATCTGCTACCCACCACCTGCCAACATCAGCCATCTAAGCCAGGCACTGTTTGGATCTGTACTCCTGGGGACAGCTGTCACAGTTACAACCTTCCCGATTGGCATCCGGTTTCTACATATAGAGAAGCACCCTCACCATCAGAGGCTCTGATGAAGATCAGGTTAAAATCTGTAGTCAAGCCCCTCTAAGGTTGGCTGGATGTTGAGGCCCAGTGGGTCAACTATCGGTGCATTAGACCATACAATAACTCCAAAATACTATGGCTGGATGACAACTCCATACCATAACTACCGTATATACTCGTGTATAAGCTGACCCGTGTATAAGCCGACCCCCCTACTTTTGCCCCCAAAACCTGGGAAAACCTATTGACTCATGTATAAGCCGAGGGTGGACCCCAGCATAGGTATACAGCCCCCAGCAGTGTGGTATACAGCAGCCCCAGAGGTATATACAGCAGCCCCAGTGGTATATACAGCAGGCCCCCAGAGGTATATACAGCAGGCCCCCAGAGGTATATACAGCAGGCCCCCAGAGGTATATACAGGCAGGCCCCCAGAGGTATATACAGGCAGGCCCCCAGAGGTATATACAGGCAGGCCCCCAGAGGTATATACAGGCAGGCCTCCAGAGGTATATACAGGCAGGCCCCCAGAGGTATATACAGGCAGGCCCCAGAGGTATATACAGGCAGGCCCCAGAGGTATATACAGGCAGGCCCCAGAGGTATATACAGGCAGGCCCCAGGAGGTATATACAGGCAGGCCCCAGAGGTATATACAGGCAGGCCCCAGGAGGTATATACAGGCAGGCCCCAGAGGTATATACAGGCAGGCCCCAGAGGTATATACAGGCAGGCCCCAGGAGGTATATACAGCAGGCCCAGGAGTATATACAGGCAGGCCCAGAGGTATATACAGGCAGGCCCCAGAGGTATATACAGGCAGGCCCCAGGAGGTATATACAGGCAGGCCCAGGAGGTATATACAGGCAGGCCCAGGAGGTATATACAGGCAGGCCCCAGGAGGTATATACAGGCAGGCCCAGGAGGTATATACAGGCAGGCCCCAGAGGTATATACAGGCAGGCCCCAGGAGGTATATACAGGCAGGCCCCAGGAGGGTATATACAGCAGGCCCCAGGAGGTATATACAGGCAGGCGCCCAGTGGGGTATACAGCAGGCCCCCAGTGGCACTCGCCCCCCCCACACTGTACAGAGCCCCCCCTCCCGATGCATTATCTTACCATCCAGCCGCGTCTTCATCACTGTCGGTCCTCCCGTCCATCCTCGCGCGCTGCGTTCCCGGTCTCATGTGACCCAGCGGTCGCAGTCGGATGACATCATCGCGCGGGTCACGTGAGAGCCGAACACAGCGCCCGAGGATGGACGGGAGGACCGGCGGTGATGCGGCTGGATGGTAAGATAATGCATCGGGATGGGGGGCTCTGCACAGTGTGGGGGGGGGTGAGTGCCACTGGGGGCCTGCTGTATAACCCACTGGGGGCCTGTATACATCTGGGGGCTGTATGCACGGCTCCCCCTGCCGCTGTGATGGGCGGGGGGAGCTGTGCATATCTAATGAGCGGCCCCATGTGACGAGCCGCTCTGTCAGCAGCCTCCCCCGCCTCCTCCAGCCTCCCCAGCACCCGGACACAGCCCCCACACTGTATAGACCGTGTATAAGCCGAGGGGGGGACTTTTCAGCCCAATTTTTGGGCTGAAAAACTCGGCTTATACACGAGTATATACGGTATTTAAAATGACAGCACAATGATTAAATAATCATGCCATATAGTGTCTAAATACCACCACTGTACAATAACTAAATAACACAGCCATAAAGTCACTACATAACATTACCATACAAAGACTAAATAACACAACCATAAAGTGACTAAATAACAGTATCGTACAAAGACTAAATTATATAAGCATACAGTGTCTAAGTAATAACACAACGATAGTGACTAAATAACATAACCATAAAGTGACTAAATAACATTACTATACAAAGACTTTATAACACAACTATATAGTGACTAAATAACACTACTATACAAAGACTAAATTCCAAAACTTTGCAGTATCTAAATAACACCGCTATACAATAACTAAATAACACAACTGTCAAGTGACTAAATAACACTACCATATAAAGACGTTATAACATATCCATATAGTCACTAATAAATCATAGACGTTAAATATAAGTCACAAATAACACTCATATAAAGACGTTATAACATATCAATATAGTCCTAATACACTACCATATAAACTTTAACATATCCATTAGTCACAAATACATCATTAAAGACGTTATACATATCCATTAGTCACTAAATAACACTACCAAATAATGACGTTATAACATATCAATATAGTCACCAAATAACACTACCATATAAAGATGTTATAACATATCCATATAGTCACTAAATAACACTACCATACAAGGAGTTTATAACATAACCATATAGTGACTAAATAACACCACTGTGCAGAGACTAAAAATCACCATCATACAGTGACTAAATGACGCAAAGATAAAGTGATTGAATAACACCACTTACAGTGAATAAATTCTGCGTCAGCACTTTTAGGCTAGGGTCACACTTGCATTTTAAATTTAAAATCCTGATCCGGTTTTGAGCTTTTGAAAAAGCTCAAAACCGGAGCAGGAAACGCTCCTCATAGGAGCCCATTATAAAAACCGGATTGTATGTAATGGTTACTGCATCCGCCTCTGCAGCCTGCATGAAAAATCATGCAGGCTGCAGTTTTCGGAGCGGTTCTAGCCTCCGCAATGCGGTAACCGGATTGCTCAGGATGTGTAATCCTGAGCAATGCGGTTACCATGTACTTTGCTTATCCTGGCTATTCAGAAAAATGTACAGAGCCGACAGGAGTCGGCTTAATGTACAGGAGTAATTAACCCATTACATGCCCACCTGAGTGGGTAGCATGTCTCCAGGGGGGTGGGCACTCCCTAGAGACATGATGGGCACAATTATTATTAATATTTAAGCTGTTTTAACAGTTTAAACACTTTGCTCATCCCTGTAATTGTTTCAGTGAAATGTATGAATATAAATTCAGTGCGTAATCCTACTCAGTGATTGACAGCATTCCTGAATGCCAGCCAAGCAGATACAAATGCATTCAATAAATTAGAATAACATCTAAAAGATAATTTATTTCAATAATTCAATAACGTAAAGCTTATTATATAGAGTAATTACAAAGTGATCTATTTCAAGGGTTTATTTCTGTAAATGTTGATGATTTTGGCTTACAGCCAATGAAAATCCAAAAGTTATTAGCTCAGAAAATTAGAATATTAAATAAGACTAACTGGAAAAATGATTTTTAACTCATAGATGTTGGCCTAATGAAAAGTTTGTGCAGTAAATCCACTCAATACTCGGTCGGGACTCTTTTTGCATGAATTACTGCATCAATGCAGTATGGCATGGAGGTGATCAGCCTGTGCCACTGCTCAGGTGTTATGAAAGCCCAGGTTGCTTTGATAGCAGCCTTCAGCTCGTCTGCATTGTTGGGTCTGGTGTCTCTCATCTTCCTCTTGACAATACCCCATATACCTCAGATTCTCTATGAGGTTTAGGTCAGGTGAGTTTGCTGGCCAATCAAGCACAGTGATACTCTGGTTCTTTAACCAGGTATTGGTACTTTTGGCAGTGTGGACAAGTGCCAAATCCTGCTGGAAAGTGAAATGTCCATTTCCAAAAAGCGTGTCGACAGAGAGAAGCATGAAGTGCTCTAAAATTTCCTGGTAGAAGGCAGCGCTGATTTTGGTCTTGATAAAACACAGTGGGATCTACACCAGCAGATGACATGGCTCCCCAAACCATCACTGATTGTGGAAACTTCACACTACACCTCAAGCAGCTAGGATTGTGGCCTCTCCACTCTTCCTCCAGACTCTGGGACCTTGATTTCCAAGTGAAATTCAAAACATATTTTCATTGGAATACAACACCTTGGACCACTGAGCAACAGTCCAGTTCTTTTTCTCCTTGGCCCAGGTAAGACACTTCTTGCATTGTCTATTGGTCATGAGTGGCTTAAGACAAGGAATACGGCAGTTGTAGCCCATGTCCTGGATATGTCTGTGTATGGTGGCTCTTGAAGCACTGACTCCAGCAGCAGTCCACTCCTTGTGAACCTCCCCCAAATTTTTGAATGGCCTTTTCTTAGCAATCCTTTCAAAGCTGCAGTTATCCTGGTTCTTTGTGCGTGCACCTTGTTCTACCACACTTTTTGCTTCTACTCAACTACCGTACTCTACTTTCCATTAATAAGCTTGGATGCAGCAATCTGTGAAAAGCTAGCCTCTTTAGCAATGACCTTTTGTGGCTTACCCTCCTTGTGTAGTGTGTTAATGACTGCCTTCTGGACATCTATCAAGTCAGCAGTCTTCCCCATAATTTTGTAGCCTACTAAACCAGACTAAAGGATCATTTTAAATGCTTAGTAAGCCTTTGCAGGTGCTTTGTGTTAATTATTCTAATTTTCCGAGATAATGACTTTTGGATTTTCATTGGCTGTAAGTCATAATCATTAACATTAATGGAAATAAACACGTGAAATAGATCATTTTGTTTGTAATGACTTTATATATTATATGCATTTCACTCGTTGTATTGAATTACTGAAATAAATTGTCTTTTTGATGATGTTCTAATTTATTGAGATGCACTTGTATCTTTCAATCTTTGGGCCGCTTTACACACACCAACTTCTGTGTCCAGCTTCTGAACAGATCTCTGGTTGCAGTGAAATCATGGACATATTGTTCCATTTTGTGGCCGTGTACAAATGTGTCCATGATTTCACTGCAACCAGAGATCTGTTCAGAAGTTGGACACAGAAGTTGGTGTGTGTGAAGCGGCCCTTTGAGTAGGACAGGGATATCAATGAAAAAAATACAACCATTCTGCTCTGCTTCTCTTTCGCTATACCATGCTGTCCACAAATCAGACTGCATGTACCATATGACCATTTCCTGTCAAGCAAACCTGTCAACCAAATAGATTGCCCTAAGTTAATATACAGTAATTATAGGTCTATATCCAAAACAAATATTTAGCTGTTTACCTACCGGGGTTGCTGAAAGAATACACTGGAACAAGCTGATTGAATTCATGAATATGCCGAAATTCTAAACAAAATGCAGCACTCCTTCTAGCCGTATGGCACAAGTGTTCGGGTTTCTGATCACCGAACCGAATCAGCCATGTTCTTGCCGAATTTGAAATTGGCAAACATGTTCGAGCAAAGATAGCTCATCTCTAATCTTCACATGGTCCATGTACCTGTGTGAACCACACATGTGTCCTTTTGAACCACAAGGAGACCACGTCTGTGTTTTACGGCATGGCGGATGACAAGGGCCAATAGAATTCTGTGTCCATGTAAACACGTACAGCACTCAAATGGTATTTGTATGCCATCCATGTGCTGTAAGTGTTAAACATTGAAAGTATAGGAAAAGATTTGTAATTTCATTTTCTATATCAATATCGGAAAAACTGACATGACACACAAATGACACACATTTTTTAAAATGTACATATGCATGGGTGATTAAAAATGCAAACACACTATGCCATATGTACATGTTTTTATACGGACGTGTAAAGGTGGATTAAACTTGGGAGATGGCCATAAGTGCTTAAAGAGAACCCATCACCCCCTGGTGCTTTCCAAAGTGAAAGCACCACTGAATGTAGTGTGTGTGCTGCATTCAGGAAAGGTGTGTACCATGTCTGTACCCCCCGGTGCACCGAAAAAAAAACACTCTGGAAAGTTTAGTGTTAAGAGGTCCAAGGGGCTTATCTGATTATGTTGTGCTCACTGCCAGCAAGGTCCTCCCCACCTCCTGCCTGTGTGTGTCTGTGTGTGGAGCTGAAGAGGAGGGCAGACCCACAAAAGAGGAGGTGGAGCACACAGGCAGTATGGGGGAGGACCTAACTGGCATCGAGCACAGCATAAACAGATAAGCCGCTCTTACCTCTTAACTCTAAACTTTCTAAAGTGTTTTTTTCCGGTTACAGGGGGTGGAGAGACATGAAACACACCTTCCCTGAATGCAGCATACACACTGCATTCAGTGGTGCTTTCACTTTGGAAAGCACCAGGGGGGTAAGAGGTTGTCTTTAAAGCAACACACTTTTCCTACTTCTAAACCCATGCCATACGCCGCGATCCCATGAATTGATATTCTAGATTGTATATGTTATACATACTCACATACTCTATGGAATCTATGTACATATTCTCCCCATCACTCCTGTCATCCACCTCCGGTGTCAGGTTGTCCTCCTATCACTCGCCAGTGACAGCCATATTTGCACACCCAATTTATGGGTGTGCAAATATGATGCCGGATGGTGGTACTGGCATATTGTCCAGTACCACCAGCAGTGATGTAGCCGCCCGCAAGCACCAACACCCAAAACCGCCAACACCCGAAACCGCCACCAATAAACACTGCCGTATATTGCCTCACGCAGCTGTCACCGCACATCACCGCCACACAAGTAACTGTGCATGCCCATACCTGTTGCACATGCGCACTTAGGTGACCACCATCTTTGGACACATGGGTGTCAAAAGATGGCGACGGTGTGAGTAACTGCGCATCCACGCGCCGGGTATGCACATGTGCACTTACTCAAGCCAACACAATGTTTGTATACCCTAGTGTCTAAAGATGGAGGCGGCGTGACACACCAGAGAGCACGCAGGGGGGCAGAGAGATTGCACAGAGGGGGCGCAGATAGCGTACAGGGGGGCAAAGAGAGTGCACAGGGGGACAAAGACATGGCAACGGGGGCAGAGAAAGCACACAGGGGGCAGTTAGATAATTGTGCAGTCTCATCTGTCACTTCCGGCATCCGGATGTCCTGTTATCAAACACCTCTGCTATAATTGCACACCCAAGTGATTGGTGTGCTAATATGGCGCCCACTGGCAGTAATGGAACATTATGCAGTACTGCAAGCGGTGTCGCAGCCGCCCTCAACTGCCGCCACCTTCAATCACAGCCACCCCTGCTGACACATCACCACCTCATAAAGTGTGCATGTGTATACCTGGCACACTTGTACACTTATTCAGGCTGCCACCATCATTGGGCAACATGACAGGCATGTGCACTTATGCCGCCCCTCTTTGGACACCACAGGGGAGAGAGAGGCAAAGAGGAAGAAAAAACACAGGGGACTTCACCATGCTTGAGATTACCATAATCATACTGCCCTCTGCAAGCACTAGGTGCACTTTCTCAGGAGATTCCACTAGCACTCATGCAGTTGGCTTTCAAAACAGAAAGGAGGAATAAACCAGCACATCCAGATATATTAACAACATTTCTTACATTTTATTCCATATCTTTAAAAGAGTAAAATACCGTATATACTCGCGTATAAGCCGAGTTTTTCAGCCCAAAAATTGGGCTGAAAAGTACCCCCCTCGGCTTATACGTGAGTCAGTGACGGCTTGCGTATACAGGAGCCCCAGCAGCCTCAGTAATCCAGGGCCCCCCCCCCTCACGCTCCGGAAACCTGTAAAGTAAAATCTTTATACTTATCACTGTCCCCACCGCCCGCCGCTGCCGACATCACGATCCCCGGCTTCATCCGTCCGTCTTCTTCCGGCTTCCTGTTCGTTGCAAGCAATGACGTCATTGCCTGCGACGAACAGGAAGCCGGAAGAAGACGGACGGATGAAGCCGGGGATCGTGATGTCGGCAGCGGCGGGCGGCGGGGACAGTGATAAGTATAAAGATTTAACTTTACAGGTTTCCGGAGCGCGAGGTGGTGGGGCCCTGGATTACTGAGGCTGCTGGGGCTCCTGTATACTACCACTGGGGCTGCTGGGGCTCCTGTATACTACCACTGGGGCTGCTGGGGCTCCTGTATACTACCACTGGGGCTGCTGGGGCTCCTGTATACTGCCACTGGGGCTGCTGGGGCTCCTGTATACTACCACTGGGGATGCTGGGGTTGCTGTATACTACCACTGGGGCTGCTGGGGCTCCTGTATACTACCACTGGGGCTGCTGGGGCTGCTGTATACTAACACTGGGGCTGCTGGGGCTCCTGTATACTACCACTGGGGCTGCTGGGGCTGCTGTATACTACCACTGGGGAGGCCTGTATACCACTGGGGGGGCCTGTATACCACACTGCTGGGGGCTGTATACCTGTGCTGGGGTCCACCCTCGGCTTATACACGAGTCAATAGGTTTTCCCAGATTTTGGGGGCAAAAGTAGGGGGGTCGGCTTATACACGGGTCGGCTTATACACGAGTATATACGGTAGTGGTCTGGAAGATGTTAAAAGACAGCTCTCTGACACGTTTCTGATGCTTACTCATTTCTATGACTATGATATGTTGAAGCCCCACATTATATTTTTTCATATTTTATTTTATTTCAAGAAATAAATACAAGACAAAGATGTGGGGCTTCACCATATTTTTGGTTACTTATCAGGTACAACTATGCAGCTGGGGGTTGGAATCCTCAGTGTGGGGAGGCCCAAGCATTCTGCCCCCATTGAGAATTGCAGCGCACAGCTGACCCCAAAAATAGTGCATTCATTAGAATATCCATTTTCTGGTGCTGTACCCCGACTCTTCCAGCTGCCTTGTGGCTGTGGCTAACTGGGTAATAAAGGGGTTAATGCCAGCTTTGCGTTGTCAGCTTGCACTTAGCCTGAGATTCATAATGTCGGGCCACTGTTAGACCCAGTCAATACGAATCTCTAGTAAATAGTAAATAATACACAACACACATAGAAAAAATCATTTTATTAGAAAAGGAAAACACAAATGCATATCTTGACTCAATCTTTATTACTCCCACATAATAACCCTCCACGATCCTTCATACAGATTCTACAGTGAGATAACAAGCGCCCTCTCCCTGCAGAGTCTGCAATCACACTGAGCACAAGGACTCAGTGAGTGACGTCATCCGGGGCAGTGGACTCAAATGACCCGCCAGCAGTGGGGATCCCTGGTAATGTTGTATGCTCTGCCCGCAGTAGGGCACATTAGGCTTCAGATAATAACCTTGGTGTATGTATGAATCAGAACACTGAACAGGGTGCTATCTCAAGGCTACGGTTCACGCATGCATACTACAGTTTTATGCTCTTCCTGCAGTAGGGCAGATCATAGTGTGCCTGCGCAAGCCAAGAAGCACTTGAGCATAGGAAAACTGAATGTGGCTATGCAAAAGGCATTATCCACGTCATTCAGGGTAGGAGGCGGTCAGACGAGAGAAGAGGCATGACAGACAGCTGGAGAGGCGTGGTGGACCAAATTGCAAGCAAGCCCAGCTGAACGGTAGGTAGTAATTATGATAAAGGGTGCAAGATTTTTAAAACTTATTTGTTAATATAATACTTGATAATAGCCACCTTCTTAAAATGCAGTATATGTGCTGCAGAAGGTGGCACTTTTAGTTTAACACACTCAAAACTGGTGTTAGGTGCAATTTAAGCAGTACTACCGTATGTTCTTCACCCACAAAGACGTATTGCCACATCATTTGTACTGCCAATGACTTAGTTGCTGTGTATGTAGCATGTTTAATAAAATATCTTTACTATCTGATGTAGTAATCAGGTGATCACTGAATCTAGAGTTATCTGTGTGCAGGATATTTGTCGGACATTTCTTATGTTGGTCATATGTTGCAGTCAAGAGATGATAATTTGGTTTATTTTAATTTTGCTTATCAGACCTTATACTGGCCTACATTGCTTCTGCTTTTCCATTGCACTTTGATGTTCTTGGCAATAGCCTGCAAACTGTGAAAGTAAAAAAAGGTGGGGGTAGAGAGACAGGTGGGCCAGAAAATAGAAGCCTATTTCAGGGAACTGTTCAAAGGGAGCAGCATTTGTCACAGAGGCGGGTGACGGGTCTAATTAGCTTGTCAGTCTGACTGAGGCTGCACCCTGCACCGTGAGCTCAGAACGATGGACTGACTGGCAGGGCAGCTGACAGACAGTCGATAATACAGCAATTAATGTCATAAATAATTTGGGAGCCAATTACAACGGAATGGACACTGAGCTGTGTGAGAGAGAGGCGAAAAGGGAGGGAGGGAACACTTTTATGTGCTCACTGTCAGCAGAAACTACATCACAGGTTCTGGCAGTAGAACAACCTAGAACAACTTTTGCAGTATAAATAGTCATTCTTAACATTCAGCTGCCTCTATTTGAATGGAATAGTGCTTAGGGCCAGAAACTGACTTATGACTGAAAAAAATTAGGTGAGATTGTAGTCGGGCAAAGCCTTGAACAGAAAAGTGTCACTTAGAAATACCAAAGTATAATTACTTTCTGTATCATCTACCAGAGGTCACATGTTGGGGACAGGATTCTATGAAATGCCGTATACGCAGTGAGTGCTGGTAAAATCAGCAACTGTGTATTATTCATTTCTTTTTACTAAGGCTAGGGTCACACTTGGTTTTTTTTCATGCTTTTTTGGGGACCTGCGTTTTTAAAAAAGCATGTAAAAACGCACCCATAGGCCCCCATGTTAAAAAACGCATGTCCTAATAGCAAAAACGCATGTCTTAAAAGCAAAAACGCATGTCTAAAGTGCCTCGCGTTTTTGGCATGAGCTTTTGCACTTATGTGATTAGCTGACATAAAAAACGCATTAAAAAACGCATGGTACATTAGTACCATTTAGTACCATCCAAAAACGCATGCTTTTTCCATAGGGGCCCATGTTAAAAAAACGCATGCTTTTTTTAAACAGCACTAAAAAATAGTGCATGCACTATTTTTAGGTGCTGATTTAAAAACGCATGCAAAAACGCAGGGAGCCATCACACACCTTAAAAAACGCATGCGGAAATGGAAAAACGCATGCAAAAAGGAATGCTTTTTTTAAAGGCACTAAAAAAAACTCATGCCAAGTGTAACCCCAGCCTAAGGCCACGTTACACACACAGATATCTGTTCAGATATTGGTCTCAGATCTCTGATTGCAGTAAAATCATGGACACATTGTTACATTTTGTGGCTGTATACAAATGGTACAATGTGTCCATGATTTCACTGCAACCAGAGATCTGTGACCAATAACTGAACAGATGTCTGTGTGTGTAACGTGGCCTTTAGTTCTTTTAAATATCTTTCTAGAAATTTTAACCCTAATAACCCCCTTGGGCCTTATTCAGATCGCCATGTTGCACAAACATATTGTATTCATTTTTTTCACAGATACAACATGTGCCAATTCTTATCTATGGTGGTATTCACATTAATGGCATCAGTGTACAGTACATCTGTTGTCTGTATTTAACATTGAGATGTACAAAAGAAGCTTTGTCATTTATTTATCCATCCATGAAAAACACTGTTGGCAAAAAAAATGGACCCCATGGTGCCATACACTGATGGTAAAAATGGACACAAAGACTATACACTGATGACAAACTAATGCTAAAGACAGACACATGGACTGTACACTGAGAACATCAGTACCACTTTTTTACATATATGTTTAAATACAGACGTGTGAATGAGGCCTTAACCCCTTCATGACCCGGGAATTTTTTGCTCCCCTGCTTCCAAAAGCCATAACTTTTTTATTCTTCGTCAATCTAGACATATGATGGCTTGTTTTTTGTGGGACGAGTTGTACTTTTATATGCAATCATTTAATTTACCATATAGTGTACAGGGAAATTGCAAAAAACATTTTAAATGCAGTGAAATTGCAAAAAAAGTGCAATGACATGTTTGTTTTTTGGGTATTTTAGTCGCCATGTTCACTATATGGTAAAACCGACAAGACGGGGTGATGCCTCGGATCGGTACGAGTTCGTAGACACCCAACATGTACCGTATATACTTGTGTATAAGCCGACCCGTGTATAAGCCGACCCCCTACTTTTGCCCCCAAAATCTGGGAAAACCTATTGACTCGTGTATAAGCCGAGGGTGGACCCCAGCACAGGTATACAGCCCCAGAAGTGTGGTATACAGGCCCCCCCAGTGGTATACAGGCCTCCCCAGTGGTAGTATACAGCCCCAGCAGTGTGGTATACAGCAGCCTTCCCTTTGGTATATACAGGCCCCAGCAGTGTTACAGCAGCCTTCCCAGTGGTATATACAGCAGCAGCCCCAGTGGTAGTATACAGCAGCCACAGTGGTATATACAGCAGCCTAAGTGGTAGTATACAGCAGCCCCAGAGGTATATACAGCAGCCCCAGTGGTAGTATACAGCAGCCCAGAGGTATATACAGCAGCCCCAGTGGTAGTATACAGCAGCCCCAGTGGTAGTTTACAGCAGCCCCAGAGGTATATACAGCAGCCCCAGTGGTAGTATACAGCAGCCCCAGTGGTAGTATACATCAGCCCCAGTGGTAGAATACAGCAGCCCCAGTGGTAGTATACAGCAGCCCCAGAGGTATATACAGCAGCCCCAGTGGTAGTATACAGCAGCCCCAGTGGTAGTATACAGCAGCCCCAGTGGTAGTATACAGCAGCCCCAGAGGTATATACAGCAGCCCCAGTGGTAGTATACAGCAGCCCCAGTGGAAGTATACAGCAGCCCCAGAGGTATATACAGCAGCCCCAGTGGTAGTATACAGCAGCCCCAGAGGTATATACAGCAGCCCCAGTAGTAGTATACAGCAGCCCCAGAGGTATATACAGCAGCAGCCCGCCCGCCACCCCCCTCAGTATACAGTCGCCCCCCCCCATCAGTATCCAGGGCCCCCCCTTGCTCCGCAAATTTGTAAAGTAAAATCATTATACTTATCACTGTCCTGTCGCCGCTGTCCCCGCCGCTGCCGACATCGCGCTCCTCCGTCTTCATCCAGCGTCTTCCGGCTTCCTCCTCTGGCGCAGACAATGACGTCATTGCCTGCGCCGACCAGAGGAAGCCGGAAGAAGACGGATGAAGCCGGAGGAGCGCGATGTCGGCAGCGGCGGGGACGGCGGCGACAGTGATAAGTATAATGATTTTACTTTACAGTTTTGCGGAGCAAGGGGGGGGCCCTGAATACTGATGGGGGGGCGCCTATATACTGATGGGGGTGGCGGGCGGGCGGCCTGCCGTTGGTATGACTCGCGTATAAGCCGAGGGGGGACTTTTCAGCCCAATTTTTGGCCTAAAAAACTCGGCTTATACGCGAGTATATACGGTATACCTTTATTGGTATCTAAGTGGCAAAAAAAAATTCAGAAGTTTGAAAAAAAAACAAAAACTGACATTTTGCACCATGTTCTGCGACCCGTAGCGTTGTCATTTTTTGGGATCTGGGGCTGTGTGACAGCTTATGTTTTGCGTCTTGAGCTAACGTTTCTAATGATACCATTTTTAGGGGGATCTGCAGTTTTGATTGCCTGTAATTGCATTTTATAGCAATGTTGCGGTGACCAAAAAACAGAATTTTGGCGTTTGGACCATTTTTTCGGTGACGAAGTTCACGGCTCTCATTAACGGATTTAATAGGATGATAGATCGGGCGATTCTGAATGCGGCGATACCAAACGTGTATTTTTTTTTAATACTTTTATTGTGATTGGGGGAAAAGGGGGGTGATTTGAACTTTTATATATTTTTTTTTTTTTACAGGTTTTTAAAAACTTTATTTTTTCATTCATTCTTATTTTCACACTGCCTCTTTAAGAGGCACCTTGCTGCACAGTTTGATCGCTTCTGGGAGATA
This sequence comes from Allobates femoralis, assembly GCA_033576535.1. NCBI lineage: Eukaryota > Metazoa > Chordata > Amphibia > Anura > Aromobatidae > Allobates > Allobates femoralis. The sequence goes on along the minus strand of JARQOC010000006.1, from coordinate 187,260,748 downwards.
CAGATGAGCTGCAGCTCATCTGTATCTCCCAGAATCGCGGACCTGCTGTGGTTGGCAGCGCCTGCCAACCACAGCAGGAAACTGCGCTCTGACAGTATCCGGGGTCTAGCCAGGACCCCGGGCTGTCATGTGAGCGCTGGAGATCCAGCGATACTATCGCGGGATCTCCGGGGCAGGCGGGGAACAGCGCGTTCCCCGCCGCAGCCGCCTTGGATCCCGCTGTCAGTGATTGACAGCGGGATCCAAGGGGTTAATTGTGCCGATCGGATCCCAGATCCGATTGGAGCTGTTAGCCCGACATCTCAGCTGATGAGATTAGCTGAGGTGTAGGCTGTTTGATGTGAGCGCCGCGCCGGAGCTCACATCAAACACCCCTTACTGGCCCATGACGTCCTCCTCCATTTTGGCTATTAGCAGTGTGTGCCAGGCAGAGGTGTAGCACTGTTGTGAAGAAAGCTACACCACCTGTCAGTAATAGCCATTTTTTACTGTATCTAGCCAAACAAATCCTTTTTAGCTAGTTGCAGTGTTTGGATAGGCAGCTATGGTCCAGTGTTCTGTTGAAATCTACCACCACACAGCGCAGAAAACACTTTTGTATTGCTTCTGCCCAAACCTACTTACCAAAATCTATTTAGGGTAGATTTAGGGCACCTTCAGCACCCCCCCTCCCTGCACCACCTGTAACTTGATGCACAAATAAAAGCCGGAAATTTTTGGATCAAATCCGTGTGCCGCTACTTTCTGCAAAAATCTATTTAGGGTAGTACCACTGTTTGGCCACTCACCTCTACTAGTTTTACATCTATAGTTTTTTTGTGCCAACAACAACAGAGTTGCCAATTAATTACCCTCAAATATGAGTGGTAAAAGGTCTGCTGATTGTGGAAAGGGGAATAGGTGTGTTGGAAAGGGTAAAAATATTTGTGTCCTTGGGGTAGGTGCTAAAGTAACAGTGACATCTGCTAAACAAATACCATCTTCAAGCCAAACTAAAGTGTCTACTTCTTTACGTGGATGATCTGCTATCATCCCTTTCTTACGCAGCAGAACATTGCTAAAACTTTTACATAATGCCCAAAAAGAGCAAGTGCTGCAATGGATATCAAACGCTCCAATAATTGGGCTCTCCTCCACCTCAACTTCAACATCACAAACACTCCAGTCCCCAGAGCAGTCACCCCAATCGCACTTGCTTCCTCACAGCTCACAAGTCTGTAGCCCCCCTACTGACTATGGGTTAACACAGATGGGTGAGTCTGCAGAGTTGTTCACGCATTCTATAGCCTGGGAATAAGAGGTCTGCTCCAAAGCTTCATTGAGTCAAGACGAGGAAATGATCTGCACCGATGCCCAAAATCTTTGTGTGTCGGATCGAGGCCCACATGAAGAAGGGTCCGAGCATAATGTAGACCTTCATTCTCAAACTGTAAATGTGGCCCCCCCACTGGTCGGGGCGCCACGTAGGGGTACTGCACCCATAAAAGAGAGTGTGGTACTCCTGTGACTAGGGGATTATGATGTCACAAAAGGGACCCTCATTACACCCATCCACACACCTTAGAGCAGGGCACTTGGTGGGTGGACCCGTTGCCAGGGGGACCCAGTCCCGGTGGGAGGAGCTAGGTGGGTTAGTGGAAGAGCGTGAAGACAGTTAGTCAGAGAGAGTCTGAGGAGAGCTCCTGTGGGGACCAAGTAGTACAGGACAGTCAGGGGCATATCTAGGGGGGTGCAGCCGGACCTTTTGCACCGGGCGCAACTCTGCGGGGGGGCGCCGCTGCGCCGGTGCCATCATCAGGTCAGGCGTCCGGCGGTGGCACTACAGCGCCGGCGCTAATCTCCTCCGCGCCGCCCTGCATATTGTGAACAGGCGGCGCTGCGCGTGCGCAACCCCTGCTGCTGGTCCGCCCCCTGGCAGCAGTTCCCACCCCCCCCGGTCACGTCACGGCCGCGCTGCGGCCGACGTCACCCGGCGCGCTACAAGTAGTGAGCGCGCGCCGCGCGTACAGTGGGACAGAGCAGAGGAGGAGGAACTGCTGCAGTCTGCCTCCCTCCCTCCTCCCTCGTCCTGACTGAGTCGTCCGGTCTACTAGAGTAATTAAGTTGTGATAAAGTAATCTAAACAGGCGGGGGGGGTTAAGAGGTGTATATATATATATGTATACAACAGGCGCAGGCACCCACTATGAGGTACTATACCTCATATGTATGTGCCTGCCTGGTGATGTATACATATATACACCTCATAGTGTGCCTGCCTGATGTATACATATATATACCTGAGGTATATATATGTATATACCAGGCAGGCACACACTATGAGGTACAATAACCCCCCCACCCCCGGTCCTCAACCAAGGCTGCAGGGCAGCGGGGCTGAAAGCTGGAGCTGACAGCACCGACACCCCCCCCCCCCACCCGCTCCTCACCTACTCTGGGGGGGCGCCGAAATAGTGCTGTACCCCGGGCGCCATGAAACCTAGTTACACCTCTGAGGACAGTGGAGGAGCTGTTGGGAAGGAAAGGAACCCTAGGGACATCAGGTGATGCGGTGCGCCCGAATCCGGACCTGGTACGTCTACCGACCGGTGGGGTTCAGTCCCGGTATGGAGGACCGGCTCTGAGAGCAATGTGGGTGTTCATCCCCGAGCCGCCAAACTGGAGACACGAGCTTCTGTAGGTAGTCGTGGCCAACACTCGGTGTAATTCCCAAAAGGCCCCCTATAGGTTCCGGAGGACGAGGAGAGGAACCCTCCAGAGATGATCCGTGGGAGCTGGCTGAGGGCTCTACTAGGAAGCAGGAGAGAGAGCGTGGTGAGGGACAAGAGAAAGCAACGGCAGGCACACCTCCGAGGGTCCCAAATAGGACATCCAGGAACCCTGGTGACTACCCAGGCAAGCAGAACCCGATAAGACTGTAACACCTGTATGCTGCCTGAAGTCTGCCAGTAAAACCCGTACAGAGCTAAAGACTGTGTGACGTATTTTCATTTGCCTATGCCTGAGGAGCCGCACACCTGTTCCTTGATTAAGACTGTAAGAGAGCCGCTGAATTAACTGCTTCCCAGTGTAAGTCCCTATTCTCCACAACTGCCCCAGGGACCCTGCTCCACCTACGGGGAGCGTTACCAACTAGCTTCCTCATTATCACCCCGGACGTCTGCAAGCAGCGCCAGTATTATTACCGGGAACCGTAGGTAGCGTCATGAGACATTATCCCTTGCAAAAAAAACCCTTTTTAAAGCGGCCCCCGGGAACAAAACCGGGCATCGGCCGCCTGTGACACAACAAACTCCCAAATCTGTGAATTGAAGGCCCGTGACCGGGTACCCCAGCCCTGGGGTGGGACAGCTTTTTCTGGCATCACGAACAGGATTTCGTGCCCGGTAAAACCGGGTACTGTGCACCTTGAACTTTGTTTAAACCAAACTTTGTCGTTGGGCCCCAAGATGGTGGAGTCAGTGACTTAATGCATGCCTCAGCCCCTCATCGTGGGAGGGCCATGCCAGTGGCATGAAACTGCAAGCCCCCACCAATTGCCACCGAAAAACCAAGGGGGTGGGCCAGAGATCAAAGTGCCCCTGCTGGAGGCTACAAAGGGCGGCAGGAAGGGCGCAGCAGTAGACAGACACTATGAAGCACGGGTGCGGTCAACGGGTCTACTAAGGTGGCGGCGAGACAGCTGAATGATGTGATCTGCGAGGTCAGGGTGTGGCTTCCCTCCCATCCCATGAGGGGGATTAACATTCTAGGAGGCCGCCTTAAGAGACTTGAGAACCCAATTGAATGAGAACCTTGACTAGACTTTCAGGCGCTGGAGCGCCAATACCTAGTCTGAGCTGTCCCGGTTGACTGAGCAGCAGGAGCCCAGCAGCCCAGACCCAGAGGCACAGGCAAGAGCCCAAACACCAGATGAGCTCGAGATTGCCAATGAGGCCCAGCGACCAAACCCATAGCCAGTCCTCCTGGAGGAGAGACCAGAGCCTACAGCAGTCAAGCCAGTGACCCCCATGATGCTCGTCCAGGATGAACAACCCGACACTGAGCATGAGGGGGATGTCCAGGAGACCCCTGCGGAGGTTCCAGATGTGATCGTGAGACTGAGAAGGAGGAACCAAACCACGGCATGGCCCTCGATGACGTGGACAACCCGGAGTAGGAGGGCGAGATCAGCAGCGCCGAGGAAGTCAGGGAATCCGGGCCCCACAAGGGATGGTGGCAGCTCCAATCTCATCAGCCGGTTGGACAAGGCAGTGCAGCCGCCATGTCCGGAGTTCCAGACTACGCTCCGGTTCCAGCCCCGGAGCAGCCAGGCTTTGTTCACCAGAGGCTCCTGACCAACCAGGCGGAGAGGCAGCACCGCCGTAAGAGGTGGTGGACCCAGGAGCAAGAGAACTTGTCGGCGAGGAATCGGGCCCGAAGACTACCACTGATGGCACCTGAGGAGAGAAAGTCAGGTACGGTGGTTGACTTTAAATTGGACAACGGGTGGGGGTTTATCCGGAAACCGTGCCTGTATGAGGAAATATTTGTGAGTCGGAGGGACGTGGAGGCTCATCTCCCAAAAGGGCATCCGGATAGAGTCTTCTACCGCCATGACCGTTGTAGCAAGATGACTCGCTCAGCTGCAGTCAGAAGTAGACACAGGAATGGTGTTCACCTGCAGGTTTATTGGTACAGCATGAGCCTAGCAGACTTTGGCACAAAACAACCTAGCTTCAATGGCTTGAAAGGTAAAAGAAAACAAAAACCATAATGGTGATACACAGCCCAGATGTATACAGGTCCGCCTGTACTGCCTGGCAGCAAACTCCAGCTACTCCTCAGCTGAAGTCCACAGTATGGAGACTGCACACTCCAGACTCTCCCACAACAGAAAAAAAAAACAGGACTGAACTTTCAATGTCAAAACTAGAAAAGGGAGAGAGAAGCGCAATAGGGTCTTATCATTGATATAAAGGTGGACTAAATTTAATTAGTCACTCACCTGGCCAGGTTGTTGTAGCACACAACCAGCGTCAGGACAAAAGGTAATAGCTGCTGCAAGGATCCACACCACAACGGTCAACGTAGATCAAAATTGCAGAGGGTGGACGGTGTATACGGACTTGCGCTGCATAGACCAGAAAGATCAGGCGGTGTTCATCATTATAGTGTTTATTTCCAATGCGTTTCGGAACGCGTCAGAAATAAACACTATAATGATGAACACTGCCTGATCTTTCTGGTCTATGCAGCGCAGGTCCGTATACACAGTCCACCCTCTGCAATTTTGAACTACATTGAGCTTTCAATGTGGCTCAGCCCTCAGTGGAGGTAGAGGGAATGACCTCCCGCCCTCTTAGTCATTCCCCTAAAACCACACGCCCTTTTGAAATTACCCCGCAACATATAACATGCTGGGAAAATATTAGGGTACCTTTACACGCTGCCACCGCGGCGAGAAATCTGACTGGTGATCTGTAGCCCCATCACCATCGCCGTGAAATGGCCTCAAAATTGCGGCGTGTAATTGGGCAATTTGGCGGCAATTAAAAAGGTTGCGCCTGGTTCCGATTTCACAGCACTGCTCCAAAATCAGAGGCAATCAGGAAGGCGAAATTCCCAGCTTTTGGCGTGTGAACGGGTGATAGGAATGAAAATTCCATCGCCTACTGATTTCCCGGAGGCGTGCCACAGCGTGCTGGATACCTCGCCCCGTCCGTGATGATTGGTGGTGGCTACTGTGTGTCCATTGGCTGTCCCTTCACAGGGCGCCATATTTGAAGAGCTGTCACTTCAGCACCACACACACATCTTCACCTACACAACCATCCACTAAATCGGTACAATTACGCGCGCATTCTATAGCACAAGCTATGCTATGCGCGTGTATTGTAACTTTCACTGTGTGCACCATACTGCCACACATGACAGTGCAGATGTTGGTGTACACATCGCACATGGGTGCCATGGGCAGCGCACTCCAATCGTTTGTGAAATTGATGACACTGATGGCTATGTTACGCTACTCCCGCTCCGCGGACGGCTATCTTGATAGCGTCCTCAATGTTGTTTGGCGGCGCTAGTGTGCGTGATGACGTCATGACATTTGTTTTGGTGACTCCCTGCCTGCCAGGTGACTCCACCAGCCCCGCAGGGCGCAGACACTCCCTCACCACCAGGGACTGCACCAGCTCCAGCCCTGGAGGGCGCAGACACTCTCTCACCACCAGGGACTCCTCCAGCCCTGGCCCTGGAGGGCACAGATACTTCCTCACCACCAGGGACTGTAGACATGTCTGCACCCAACCCTGGAGCCCTGGGAGCACCACACCACCGCAGCGTATCAACCTCCAGGACAAGCCCTGGCGTGTTGGTGGCAACACACCCTCCCCATCAGCCTGCTGCTGCAGTGTATGGTGGTAAGTGTCTGCTAAGGCCTACCAGCTTGTACATGGAGTTATTGTTGTGTTCTCCACACACACGTATGTGAGTCATGATTTTTGAATGATTTTTTTTCATGAAGGAGAAGGAGCCCGTGCTGCCGGCTGGGTTGTCAGCCCATCCCCATCTCTATAAAATAGGAAGGGGGAACAAGAGGCGCAATAGTGCCCTATCACTCAGACACTAAGAGATGAGAGGTATATTGTCAAAACCACTCACCTATTCCAGTTGTGATGACCCACAACTGGCTTGAAGGCATATAATCAATACCGGCTGCTGCAGGACCTCCACCAACCACTCGCACGTGGGAAGACTCTCAGGAAGCTGGGAAAAGGTGTGTGACAGTCCGCGCCACCGGGTACCAAAGAAATCACCATTCCATTTTTAATGGTAGCATAGTACTCATACATTGAAATGTTCTTCACCTTTCAGACAATCATTCCCTTGTAAAAGTCTCTGGCAAAGCAGAAGGATTCTTGTGTACACACAAGGGGTTCAGGGATCCAAGTAGTGGATAGCTGAGATGCAAAGTCCCAAAAGGCTTCAGGAAGCAGACTTCTGACAAGGCTGTAAGCCTTGTGTGTACACAAGAATCCTTCTGCTTTGCCAGAGACTTTTACAAGGGAATGATTGTCTGAAAGGTGAAGAACATTTCAATGTATGAGTACTATGCTACCATTAAAAATGGAATGGTGATTTCTTTGGTACCCGGTGGCGCGGACTGTCACACACCTTTTCCCAGCTTCCTGAGCATCCCCATCTCTGACAGATGTGACCTGGGATGGTGCTGTGATGCGTAAGTATAATCACTAACAAGTCAATCAAACACCCACCCACACATACACAGGTAACTCACTAATGTCCTTCTTTCACATACAGGTGAACCAACCATTCAGGAGCTGCTGCTGGCTCACCAGGAGGCACAGCAGCACATGGAGAGGGCACACCAAGAAGGGCAGCAACACCTTACCCGCTTGGGTGCCATGATACACGCCCTCCAGACAGCCCAGTCCGGCATGGGCCCTAACCCATCACCACCCACCTAATAATGGGACCACACTCCCCTAACCATAGTTGTCCATGTTGGACCATTGTTTTTACCCCTGTTGCCATGTTGGCACCTTTTTTTTAAGGCCACGTTGGCCTCTTTTCTTACAGTGTCCCACATTGGGAAAGTGGGTAGTCTGTCTTGGCTACTCCTAAGCTCACCAACGCTTTAGGATTGTGATGGCAATGTTTTCTCAACATGTTGTTGTGTAAAAGAAATCTGCCCAGCTACATCCTGTGTCATCCCTTCTTGCAACACACACAGGTTACATTTAGTGAGGTTATTTTTCACCAATCACACTGGGCCACGGTTTACCTAGAGCTATATGGTGTGACATAGTAAACATGTCACCATATTGGACTATTATAGGCGCCATGCACCCCAATATGATTTCAATGTCTCCTATATATATATATATATATATATATATATATATATGTGACACCCACATAACCGAACACACACATACATACAGGTCTGCGTGACACAGATATGGACAGAGTGTTGGAGAAATTATAGATTTATTTGTTTTCTTTGTTTTTTTAAATTGTCATTAAAAAAAAAAAAGTAAAAGGACCACACCTGGCCAATCAAATATAATCTAAAGGTTTAGGTCAAGGTTGTGCATTGTCTAGTAGTTCTCTTGTCCTTCCTCTTCCTCTGCTGGATCAGACAATGGGGCCTCCCCTTCCTCATACACCCAGCTGCTCTGCTGGGCTGTCTCCTTGGGGGAGGTGGAGTATTACGAGTTTGTGGCCTCCTCACCATGCGTCTGGCGGACACAGTGGGTCCTGGTGTGGTCTTCCGGGGGAAAGTTCAGGACGCCCCCCATCGCAGGGACCCATCCACGCCCTCCTCGAGGACACAAAACATGGCCCGCTCTGTGATGTTCCGCTGCTCTGGCTCCATGCGGGCCAGCATCGCGCTGGTGATGTACCCGAACCCAGAGCCGGGGGTCCTCTTACGATCAAGGAGGACCCGTTTCGCCCAGGTACCCAGCTCCATGTTGGGTGGGGCTGGTGGTCTTCGACGTCTTATCTCAGAGCTGGGACCTGGGCCCGGCCCCCTCACTGGTCCCGGGCACTGGCTCTCCCGCTGATGTTGATAGGAGAGCCTCACCAGCTGCTGGCTCCTCTTCACTGGAGCCAGGCGCCAGAAGGGCCTAAAAAACAAAAAAAAAAAATCAGCAACATGTTGCAATTTAATTGATGATAATACCACAACCAAACACCCCAGACAACATAGAGCCAAGTTCAGCAAGGTTAACAACAAAAGTCGCAGGATCAGAGTTTAGAGAAGAAAAAGCCTCACAAGGCCACAAGTGCAGTATACTCACCTGAGGGTCCACATTGATATGTAAAGTGGCCACAAATAACACAAAAGAATCTATCAAAACATAGACCACAAAACAGATAGAAAAGAACAGTGAACAGGATTGGTGCTTGAAAAGCACAATGGTGGCTACCACATGTGCCTCAAACCCCACATCAGTGCTAAAACCATGCTGGCTAGATCAAACACACAAAGACAATTACCCACCTTCTACAACAGGGCAGGGTCTTGGGCTGCAGCTGCAGCTGGTTGCGGGCGGCGCTTGCTGCACCGTGTTCCATGAGGCCCCTCTTGGCCCAGGGTGAAGCTGAGGAGGTCATAGTACCAGAGAGTTGGCCTAGGAACCTCCTCAGCTCCAGCCCCGGACCAGGCCTCCATCCACCGTTTGTGGGTTTTGTTGAACACGGTGCGCAGACTTTTGATCTTATCCGCAACCAGCGCCGCTGTCCAGATCTTATGTGGTTGGAGCCGGTTTGACAGCTCCACCAGCGGCACGTAGACCGCAGCCCGCGCTGCCTGGTCATGATACGCAGGCAGCGACACCTGCCACAGGCATTCGTGTGCCTGGTACACGGTGATGAGTTGGGTCACAAACTCGTGATACTAAGCTATCTGAAAAGAATAAAAACAAAGAAAAAAAAACGTCATACAAACAAACATATGGCCAACACAGGTCTCACCCTACTCTGTGTGTCCTGGCCATGTCCTGCAAGACTAATAACATGTGTTCTGGTATTTAGGTTGGCTGGGGCAAATAATTGTTGGCGTTAACATGGGTGCATACATGGCCCATGTTGGCCAGGTGACGTGATATAGGTATTTGGGCACACTGCACTTCAATATATCAAGGTCTATCATTACAAATGCCACACATTGTGTAATTAATGACATTTCAACACACACACATCAGATACACACATATTTTGGCCTCAACAGTGCTGGAGTACACATATTGTGCTGCAAAGAATCTCACTGAACATTATGTGTGCTACATGACACTGAGGTTATTTAGGATGCATACATGTCGCTAAATACACTTCTGCATGACGCTACATGAAGCCGAACCTAATGCGCACAAACATCAGCCAACATATGGGTGTACAGCACACAGAAAATAACGTCTAGCAGTTCCCAATAGCATATACCCCCACTTACCGTCTGTCCAACAGAGAACTTGTGATGAGACACTACTAGCTCAATGCACATTCCAGTCGGGGCAGGGGTTACGCCCCAGCATGTGTTTATTTAAACACAACCTGACCAATCACAAAAACACAATTGCGCCTCAAGATTGTTCCCACCTGCGTACGCCCAGGCGGCTACGTCGACTATAAGATGCCGCTGCGTTCCGATTGGTTACTTCACATGTAAAATGCGCTCAAGGCCGATGTCGGACACGCTTGCTGCCCAAAGTCATTAAGTAAGTACTGATGTGCAAACATGATCTGTGATGTGGGTGTGTTTCGGCTACAGACCCTTACCATTTGGGGTCGCTATTGTGTAGTGTAGGTGATGCCCAAGTGGTGGGATATGTAGTTATTCGTGTTTTTTGGGGCCTGTGAGGCACCGCCAGCATGGTCCCCGTGGCCAGGGGGCATCACATGCAGGATCAGGGTATGATCCTGTTCTCACTGGCCGGTTTTATAGTGGATGACGCTTTGTGAACCTATCCTGAACACAAGGAGTTAAATGTGATAGTGAGTGCTGTAAATCTGACACATTCATGAGACCAATGAGCGGCTGAAAGAGCAAGGTGTGCTAAATGCTAACAGCCGGTGTGGGTGTGTCCTGAGTAATAGCAGCCCAGCTGGATGAGGTAGTATGGGAGTGGCAGGCACGATAAGAGCCTGCCAGCTGAGAGACTTTTGAGATCATCATCAGCCAGAGATCAGCTTGAGAGCATGGTGATCCTGATGACTAGCCAAGTGTAGAGCAGTCCAGGGCTCTGTGTGTATGATGGGAGCATGCTAGCTCCATGCTGGGGTCTAGGACCAAGGTCGTAACAGCACCTGGAGGGGGAAGCCGTGGCTGACCCATTGGACGCTAGACCGGACGTATCTCAACCATGCGCCCAGGAAGGAGCCCGTGGGGATGCATGGTGGACCTGTGACACAGGTAGCGAGACCCGGATCCGTGCCCGGTAAGACTGCAGTTCCCGTGTGACGGAGTGAGCTGTGTGTAAATCATGCCAGGCGAGCGTAGCCGCCATTAGGTCCGACTAGTTAGTCAGTGAAGGACCTATTGAACCGTATAAGTATTTTATGGCTTTTTAAAAGACCCAGAGAGTGTATGTAGCCCTATAGGGGCAGATGTATGAATTGTGCCAGGTGGGCATAGACCGCCCTTAGGTCCGACTGGAATAGTCAGTGGATGGACCTGATGAATCGGAATGTATGTAGCCCTTTGGGAGGCGAATGTATGTAGCCCTTCGGGAGGTGATTTTATGAAGTGTGCCAGGCGGGCATAGACTGCCCGTAGGTCCGACTGGAATAGTCAGTGGATGGACCTGATGAATCGGAATGTATGTAGCCCTTTGGGAGGCGAATGTATGTAGCCCTTCGGGAGGTAATTTTATGAAGTGTGCCAGACGGGCATAGACCGCCCTTAGGTCCGACTGAGATAGTCAATGGATGGAACTGATGAACCGGAATGTATGTACCAGAGGTCAGATGCAGGGGTTAATAGGGCTCCTATAATAGGTAACGGATGGTTTTCCCTGGTTCTAAGGTTTGCCAATCCCTGTTCTGAACCCAGAGGTGCCACAGTCCATGGATGTCTATATGATGGGCTGTGAGCATGTGAGAGGATGTGTGTGGTCCATGGTGGCTTATAGGATGGATCACATACAGTGTGTAAGAACCCGGTCAGGCTGGGGCCTGTACTCCGGGGTAATATGGAGCTGGGGAAATAAAGCCAGGCGGCTGGTTACGCCATTGGGACCCATAGGGCCCGTTGATATATGGTAACTTATGTATTGATAAATGTATGTGGAACGTGTAGATAGGCCGGAGGCCGTAGCCACCACGGGAGCGGTTGATAGAGCTCCAATGGGGACAGAGAAGTGATTACAGGTCCCGGGTAACTATAAGATGTTACAGTGCCTACAAGTAGTATTCAACCCCCTGCAGATTTAGCTGGTTTGATAAGAGGCAAATAAGTTAGAGCCTTCAAACTGCAAACGAGAGTAGGATTTATTAACAGAAGCATAAATCTTACAAACCAAAAAGTTATGTTGCTCAGTTGAATTTTTATAAATTTTAAACATAAAAGTGTGGGTCAATTATTATGCAACCCATAGGTTTAATATTTTGTGGAATAACCCTTGTTTGCAATTACAGCTAATAATCGTCTTTTATAAGACCTGATCAGGCCAGCACATGTCTCTGGAGTTATCTTGGCCCACTCCTCCATGCAGATCTTCTCCAAGTTATCTAGGTTCTTTGGGTGTTCTCATGTGGACTTTAATCTTGAGCTCCTTCCACAAGTTTTCAATTGGGTTAAGGTCAGGAGACTAACTAGGCCACTCCAACACCTTGATTTTTCCCTCTTGAACCAGGCCTTGGTTTTCTTGGCTGTGTGCTTTGGGTCGTTGTCTTGTTGGAAGATGAAATTACGACCCATCTTAAGATCCTTGATGGAGGAGCGGAGGTTCTTGGCCAAAATCTCCAGGTAGACCATGCTATCCATCTTCCCATGGATGCGGACCAGACGGCCAGGCCCCTTGGCTGAGAAACAGCCCCACAGCATGATGCTGCCACCACCATGCTTGACTGTAGGGATGATATTCTTGGGGTCATATGCAGTGCCATCCAGTCTCCAAACGTCACGTGTGTGGTTGGCACCAAACATCTCGATCCTGGTCTCATCAGACCATAGAACCTTGAAGCAGTCTGTCTCAGAGTCCTCCAAGTGATCATGAGCAAACTGTAGAGGAGCCTTGACATGACGCTTTAAAAGTAAAGGAACCTTACGGGCTCGTCTGGAACGGAGACCATTGTGGTGGAGTACGTTACTTATGGTATTGACTGAAACCAATGTCCCCACTGCCATGAGATCTTCCCGGAGCTCCTTCCTTGTTGTCCTTGGGTTAGCCTTGACTCTTCGGACAAGCTTGGCCTCGGCACGGGAGGAAACTTTCAAAGACTGTCCAGGCCGTGAAAGGCTAACAGTAGTTTCATAAGCCTTCCACTTCCGGATGATGCTCCCAACAGTGGAGACAGGTAGGCCCAACTCCTTGGAAAGGGTTTTGTACCCCTTGCCAGCCTTGTGACCCTCCACGATCTTGTCTCTGATGGCCTTGGAATGCTCCTTTGTCTTTCCCATGTTGACCATGTATGAGTGCTGTTCACAAGTTTGGGGAGGGTCTTAAATAGTCAGAAAAGGCTGGCAAAAGAGATAATTAATCCACACATGTGAAGCTCATTGTTCTTTGTGCCTGAACTACTTCTTAATACTTTAGGGGAACCAAACAGAATGCTGGTGGTTTGAGGGGTTGAATAATAAATGACCCTCTGAATTAACTTTTAACACTTTTTTGTGGCACTGCATTTCCCACTTCCAGGCTGATCTACAGTCCAAATGTCACAATGCCAAGTTAATTCCGCATGTGTCAACCAGCTAATCCTGCAGGGGGTTGAATACTACTTGTAGGCACTGTATGTGCAATATAGGTGTTATGTAATGTTATATGTAAATGTATGGTGTATTTATGTATGGTGTTTACAATCAATGTGCAATGTGTCAAACATGCTCCCCGGGTTATGTTGTTTATATGTGAAAAATAAACGGGTAGACATTGGTTAAATTATAAACACGTGTTTTGTCGTTATGCAAGCGGGTTCCCTGGGTGCTACCTCACAGGCCATATATACTATTGTGTGCTGACAGATGGATGCATGAGTGTTTTCCCAAACCAAACCGTATCCTCATTGAAAAGCCATTTTGCCTTTGCCATACAGGAGCATGTTTGAAGGATGGGTGTGTCTTTAGTTGCAGGGAGCATCTGAATTGAGGACACATAGTACTGTCGAGGATTACACACAATGGGACATTTAAGTCAAAAAAAGATGTGGAGTGTGGCGTGTGGCATCTGAGAATGTCGGACTCTGGACATCCTGCATTCACAACACATCAGGGAAGTGTATTGGACATGATGAGTATTCAATAGCCTGCTTCGTGTGGTAATATTTTGAGCATGAGACACAAAGGTTGGGGTACGTTTATAATGAAATTGTATAGATAGATGCGTTATGAAAAAATATGTAATTAATGTGAACTACATGTAGGGTCATGCCTTGTGGTCACACATGAACATTATGGCCACGTATCTGGCCTTAGCCTCATGATGTGTTGCATTTGACAAGGGAGATGTATTGTACAGGAGGACCAGGGTTGTCGAGTGACCAGGTTTGGGTATCAGCCTGTGCAATGCTGGGTTTGGCCCTGGAATGGGGATATATACAGTTAGGGCCAGAAATATTTGGACAGTGACACAAGTTTTGTTATTTTAGCTGTTTACAAAAACATGTTCAGAAATACAATTATATATATAATATGGGCTGAAAGTGCACACTCCCATCTGCAATATGAGAGTTTCCACATCCAAATCGGAGAAAGGGTTTAGGAATCATAGCTCTGTAATGCATAGCCTCCTCTTTTTCAAGGGACCAAAAGTAATTGGACAATGGACTCTAAGGGCTGCAATTAACTCTGAAAGCGTCTCCCTCGTTAACCTGTAATCAATGAAGTAGTTAAAAGGTCAGGGGTGGATTCCAGGTGTGTGGTTTTGCATTTGGAAGCTGTTGCTGTGACCAGACAACATGCGGTCAAAGGAACTCTCAATTGAGGTGAAGCAGAACATCCTCAGGCTGAAAAAAAAGAAAAAATCCATCAGAGAGATAGCAGACATGCTTGGAGTAGCAAAATCAACAGTTGGGTACATTCTGAGAAGAAAGGAATTGACTGGTGAGCTTGGGAACTGTAAAAGGCCTGGGCGTCCACGGATGACAACAGTGGTGGATGATCGCCGCATACTTTATTTGGTGAAGAAGAACCCGTTCACAACATCAACTGAAGTCCAGAACACTCTCAGTGAAGTAGGTGTATCTGTCTCTAAGTCAACAGTAAAGAGAAGACTACATGACAGTAAATACAAAGGGTTCACATCTAGATGCAAACCATTCATCAATTCCAAAAATGGACAGGCCAGAGTTAAATTTGCTGAAAAACACCTCAAGAAGCCAGCTCAGTTCTGGAAAAGTATTCTATGGACAGATGAGACAAAGATCAACCTGTACCAGAATGATGGGAAGAAAAAAGTTTGGAGAAGAAAGGGAACGGCACATGATCCAAGGCACACCACATCCTCTGTAAAACATGGTGGAGGCAACGTGATGGCATGGGCATGCATGGCTTTCAATGGCACTGGGTCACTTGTGTTTATTGATGACATAACAGAAGACAAGAGTAGCCGGATGAATTCTGAAGTGTACCGGGATATACTTTCAGCCCAGATTCAGCCAAATGCTGCAAAGTTGATTGGACGGCGCTTCATAGTACAGATGGACAATGACCCCCAAGCATACAGCCAAAGCTACCCAGGAGTTCATGAGTGCAAAAAAGTGGAACATTCTGCAATGGCCAAGTCAATCACCAGATCTTAACCCAATTGAGCATGCATTTCACTTGCTGAAATCCAGACTTAAGACGGAAAGACCCACAAACAAGCAAGACCTGAAGGCTGCGGCTGTAAAGGCCTGGCAAAGCATTAAGAAGGAGGAAACCCAGCGTTTGGTGATGTCCATGGGTTCCAGACTTAAGGCAGTGATTGCCTCCAAAGGATTCGCAACAAAATATTGAAAATAAAAATATTTTGTTTGGGTTATGTTTATTTGTCCAATTACTTTTGACCTCCTAAAATGTGGAGTGTTTGTAAAGAAATGTGTACAATTCCTACATTTTCTATCAGATATTTTTGTTCAACCCTTCAAATTAAATGTTACAATCTGCACTTGAATTCTGTTGTAGAGGTTTAATTTCAAATCCAATGTGGTGGCATGCAGAGCCCAACTCGCCAAAATTGTGTCACTGTCCAAATATTTCTGGCCCTAACTGTATGTGTGTGGGCTGATGTTCACAGTTGGGTATGCAGTGGTAAAATGGCCAGGATATGTATAGGGAAGGAGGTGGTGTGTGTAGATGATGTGTGATAAAGTGTGCTTGTACTGATGATTCTTTTTCTCACTTTTGCAGGGGTTGGTACGTGAGATGATGTTTGACCCTGATGGAGATGTTATCGTGGCTCTTGCCTTGGTGGAAGAGCAATTGTGGCTGGAGGATAGATATGAGAGGTTTCGGGCTCGCAGAGCACGGCGAGTGTGGACTCGAGATTGGCTTCGCCGCCGGGACACCCGGAGCCACATGCAGCTGGTGCGTGAGCTGGAGGATCGTAGTCCGCATGATTTCAGGAACTCCCTCCTTATGTCTGAGGACTCTTTCACATTCCTTTTGGGACGCATATGGCCATTGATAGCCAGGACACTGTGATGCGTTGAGCTGTGTATTTCTCATCATGTTTAATTTCTTTGTGTGATGTTAACACTTCTGTTTTCTGTTATTTTCTGTTATTTTGTGTGTTGTTGTCCTTATTTTTCTATGTGCACAAAAATAATAAGTTTGACAATAAGATCCAAAAAAACTATGTGTGTGTGTCGTTACTTGTGGATACAGGGCAGTTGCACATAGCTTTATGCTGTGCACAGAGGTATGTGACCCATCCAAAGCTATTGATGGGTCCATGAAACATTGTGTGTTAATATGCAGTTCAGCCCTTTGGGCCACAGTGTATGGTGCAACTGTGTGTACATATCCATTGTGATGTGTTGTGGCCACAGGGGCACGTGTCCACACACATTTATCAAGCAGGGGTTTTTGTGGGGGATGTAGGTACAGTCCATTACACACAAACATATGTACACACACATAGTTGAGTGGTGCCATGGCAGCTGTGCCATGGCATGGACCAATGTAGCCACATATGGGCAAAGTATTGTGTGTATGTTCCCACCTTCAGCTACAGATGCACACATAGCAAACCATTGTGTAGTGTAAGCCACTGTCCTGCTTAAAACAGCTCCTGGTGACGCTTGACCGGCTCGAAAGTGTCTTGCAGCAGCCACTTGTCACGACACGAGCGTGTATTCCTTGAAAAATCCGCTACAATGGCGTCAAGTATCAGGAACGCCCACATTCCTTTGGTGATTGCGACGTGTGAGGCGGCGACTGGAGTCTACCGGATGTTTCCCGCTGTTGGTGTAGCAACTTCCGGGTGACACATCGCCTCAGGTTGAGGGCGGAATTGTGGCGTCTAAAAGCGCATTCGGCGTTCGGAGGCAACCATGAAAAATGTGCACGCGCATGTTAGAGTGCCTCCGAACGCTGCCAAAAGTGGCGGCGTGTAAAGGTACCCTTACAGATTTTAGGTCAGACAGGCTAGTAACCCCCGTGACACTTACCTCCCCTCAACTACATGACCAGTGACCCCGTCACACATTCCCAACCTCTGCCCTAAGCCGGGTGTTTGGGCACCTACTGATACCAGGCAGGGAAGTCTAGACAAGGCATCAGTATTACCGTGCAACTTCCCCGGCCTATGTTCCACCTGAAAGTCGAAGTCCTGAAGGGCCAGGAACCACATAGTGACCCTGGCATTGTGTCCCCTCTTTTCCCTAAGCCATCTCAATGGGGCATGATCTGACACCAATTTAAACTTCCGGCCCAGTAGGTAATACCTCAGGGTATCTACGGCCCACTTTATGGCTAGACACTCCTTCTCCACTACTGCATAGTTCTTCTCACAGGATGAAAGTTTTAAGCGCAGATAGAGAATGGGATGCTCTTCACCATTTATCTCTTGGGAGAGCACAGCTGCCAACCCCACCTACGAAGCTTCTGTCTGGACCACAAACTTCCTTCATAAAGTCTGGTGCGACCAGGACCGGCTGTTTGCACAGTGCTAGCTTCAACTCTGAGAATGGGCCTTGTTTACTCCTTCCATTTCACCATGGTAGATCTGGTGCCTTTTAGGAGATCTGTCAGAGGCACGGCCATCATGGCAAAATACTGGATAAACTGCCAGTATTATCCCACCAAGCCTAGGAATGCTCTCACTTGCTTCTTGTTGAGCGGTTGCGGCCAGGTCTTGATTGCCTCCACTTTCTTGACTTGTGGCTTTATCTCACCTCTCCCAATTGGCACATTTTACTGGGATTTATAGTAAATCCCGCCTTAAGAGCATCTAAAACAGCCTGAAGGTTAGGAAGAGACTAGCCATCTGAGCTAAAGACTACGATGTCGTCAAGGTAGGCGGCTGTATACTTCTTGTGGGGGGCTAGGACCCGGTCCATAGCCCTTTGGAAGGTGTGGCTGGGCGGCTCCCTGTTGAGAAAGCGGTTTCTCCTTAGCCGTCTGGACATGGGAATCTGCCTATAACCCTCAAGTCAAGAGTGGTGATGTATCTCGCTGGTCCAGCCTCTCAATAAGTTCGGCGATGCGGGGCATCGGTATGCGTTACACTTGGACACCTCATTCAGCCGACAGTAGTCATTACAGAACCTCCACTCCCCATTAGGTTTTGGCACAAGAACGATAGGGCTCGACCATCCAATCTTCAATTCCTCTATGACCTAGAGGTCTAACATCCTTTTCACCTTGGCCGCGATCAGCTGATGGGGTAGGGTAGCACTGATCAATCACCAGACTTCCGGAGTCCAACAGTCCCAGGACCCTGACTCCCTCCACAGACACGGCACACACCTGCAGCCCCTCACCGGATGGTCCATCCATGCTATAGGCTAGAAAGGCATAATAGGACCACGTTTGTACAGGCTGCAGAACCATCGACTCAGGGAATGTAGGACACCTAGCAGCTATGTGCCAAGGGTTATGACACCGCTAACATATTACCTCCGCCCTAGCAGACTTTACCATCCCATCAGTGGGACTGGGACACCACCCGTTTTCAACTTTAGCCCCCTTATGGGGTATTATTGCCTCCCTTTGGGTGCCCCAATACAGAGAGTACATTAGGTCTAGTTTTCCCAGGTACTTGTCCACCACCTGGTACCTTTCTACCAAGCCCACGAGGTCATCAGCATTCCGAGGGTCTTCCTGGGCAACCCAGGTCTGTACCCGCCGGGGTAGGGAATGAATAAACCTGTCCATCATCACGCATTCCACCATTTGGGCAGGAGTGGCAGACTTGGGATGTAGCCATTTCTGGACTAGATGTAATAAGTCAAACAACTGTGAGCGAGTGGGTTTGTCACCCGCATACACCCAATGGTGGACTCTTTGTGCTCTGACCGCCATAGACACCCCAGAACGTGTCAATACCTCAGCTTTCAATTTAGGGTACTCCTGTGCATCCTGAAGTGCCAGGTCATAGTAGCCTTCTGTTGTTCACCAGTTAAATAGAGGGCCAGCATCTCCTCTCACTGCTGTGGCGGCAACTGCTCAGCTCCACTCCCCTCTCAAACACCGTCAAGAATGCTTCAACATCATCCCCCAGGGTCATCTTTTGCATGCCCGCCTAACAGCCTTCCTGACGTGTGAGTCATCAGTCGACCCTGGGGGTGGGGCAGACGCTCTGCCTGTTGGGCATCAGTGAGAAGCTGTATCTGCTGCTGCTGCTCCTGGTGGTGTTGCTGCTGTGATTGCTGCTGCAACTGGATCTGTTGTAGCAACAACTTGGTCGTTTCCTGGTGCTGCTGGGCATGCTCTGCTGGCTCTGCATTTGTTGGTGCTGCTGCTGCTGGTCTGCAGCAGGTGTTTTAGGAGCTTTCCCCCATGCTGCCAAGCTTCTCAAGCTGCAACGAGACAAGAAACAGGAGGGGCGCTCCAATGGGTAATACCCGATGGACTAAGGGAGAGGGAGAGGGTAGATTTAACTAACCTTTCCTGGTTGTACCGCGTACAACCAGGATCTCCAGCCTGTGGTGTATTACTGTCTCACCAAGCAGAGCCCAGCACTTCCTGGATGGCCGGATCATGTGACTGTGACATCATCCAAGATCCTTCAGTCTTCTGCTCCCAGCAGTCTCCTATGCAGCTCTGCAACTATTCCTGTTTCTTGAAGCAGATACACAGGTTCCTGGGGAGCGTTGCTCGCATTCTCCACCAAGTGTGGCAGACGACTTGCTTGGCTGCAGTCAGAAGTAGACACAGGAATAATGTTCGGCTGCAGGTTTATTGGTACATATTCTGTCCCCTTCTGATGGCTGTAATGCAGTGCTATAGTTATCAGTACCTTAGATAATAGTAAGCCCAGAACACTTACCCATCATGGCAAAACAGATAGATTTCAACTCGGCCAGTACGATGACTTGTAATAAGAGAGGAGAAACGCTGTAAATTTCTTCCAGAATCTTGTATTAAATCCAATGTAACAGCAGGAAAAGGAAATAATCTGTACAGGGTTACAAACATGTGAGATCAACAATGGCTTCTGCAATCTAACTGGGGAAGAAGGGAGGGGCGTCTTATACAGAGGAAGAAACTAAGGAAAGAGGACAGGGGCAAACTTCATATCTAGCAAACAACAGGAATTTCCTGATTGGAGGAAATATATACAATGCAAGAGTAGACATTACAGGTTGTTCCCGTTCGTGGGACACAACACTCCCCGTCTGAAATCGTCCGATTTCACAAGTCCTTGTGTGGCGTAAGGAGTCGTCTCTGTCCTCCATGATATAAAACCTGTAATGAGAAGAGAAAACACAAATGCGATGGTAATGCAGTAATTCAATCCATGCTTGACCGGAGATGCATAGTCTTTGTGTAAAAAAAAAATGAAAATTGAATGGTAGATAAAACTATGAGTTCAAGTTTAACAACCCATCTTCGGATTGGGGAAGCCGCAATGTGCCAAATCTTCCACCAATCCAACGGTCCAACAGTAGAATTTAGTCCAGAGGAAAGATTCATGGTAGATTGGACATCAAAGTTCTGTGTCCTGGTACGGCAGGGTAAGAGGAGGTTGGCTCCCCGCCATGACAGAATCCAGCAACAGAGTTCAGTTCATGTGACGTCCTCCTTTGGCAAAAGTAGCACAAGCTCGGTGACTGGACGAAAGAAGAATCGGGTTGAACCGCCCTTCGTCACCTTGACTTCTACCTTCCGAGTCTTTCCATCGTCGCTGGGTACCACCTTGGTGATAAGTCCCATTGGCCAGTTGTTCTGATGAGCCTCTTTGTCTTTCAGCAGGATGACATCTCCTTCTCGTAGGTTAGGAGTTGACTCCTGCCATTTGTGACGGCTTTGAAGTAGATGCAGATATTCGGTCTTCCACCGATGCCAAAACGCGTCGGACAGATGTTGTACCTGCTTCCATTGACGCCTTCAAATGTCCTTTTGGTTGAAGTCCTGTGAGGGACTGGAACAGCTCCGATCTTCTGTGTAAGAAGTGTTGCTGGAGTGAGGATCATCGGAGCGTCTGGGTCGGATGATACAGGAACCAGGTGTCTTGCATTTATTATAGCAGACACCTCTGCGAGGAAAGTGACCAGCACTTCATGAGTAAGGGGAAGTTTGTGATTCAGTAGCATGGAATCAAGGATTCTTCATGCAATTCCGATCATGTGCTCCCAGGATCCACCCATGTGCGATGAGTGTGGAGGGTTGAACACCCAGATGCAGCCGTTATCAGTCAAGAAGTTGTCTAGCTGCAGTTCCTTGCAAGCTCCTGTGAAGTTAGTTCCACAGTCGGACCGGAGTTGTTTGGCAGGTCCACGGATGGAGAAGAACCTTCTTAGGGCATTAATGAAGCAGGAAGAATCCATGGATTCAATCACCTCAATGTGAACTGCACGGATGCTGAGACAGGTAAATAGAACAGCCCATCGCTTACTGCTCGCGGCTCCTCCCCGAGTCCTTCTTGTGATAACTGACCACGGACCGAAGACGTCTACACCAACATACGAGAATGGTGGGTCTGTACTTAGACGATCTGTTGGAAGGTTCGCCATCTGCTGATGTTGATGTCTTCCTCTTAACCTTTGGCGCTTGACGCATCTATGGAGCACTGAAGAAATGCATCTCTTCATCCCGATGATCCATAAACTGGCGGACCTGATGCTGCCTTCGGTAAGCTGTCTACCTTGATGCTGCACTTGCTTGTGATAGTGTCGGACCAATAAGGTAGCAACGTGGTGCCGACCTGGAATGATAATAGGGTTCTGTTCTTTGTTATGTAGTTTAGATTTCCCTATCCGGCCGCCCACTCTTAGCAGCTTGTTGTGATCGAGTACTGGGTTCAGGTCGAGGAGAGAACTGTTTTTAGACAGGTTGACGTCTCTTGCGATGCTGTCGATCTCGTGGCGATATACTTCTAGCTGTACACACCTGAGGATGTTCAGCTTGTTCCTTGTCGACGACGGAAGGATGCTTCTCGCACATGTGCCAGCCGTGACACGTTGAGGACTTGTTGTTAGTGAAACAGTAAGCTATGTGGAAAAGGCGAGCAACGGCTCGTACTGCAGATGACCAGCTTGAGAAGCGTTCGAAGCGATGAGGTCTCAACTTCTGTTTTGATGTCACTGAAGAATAGCGAGTGGAGACAGTTGGTCTAATTTCCTTGTCGGATTCTGGTTCCACAAGTTCGTACATGTCGCTGACGTAGTTAACACAAGCATCTTCGTACAAGATTCTTGGAGGTGTCAACCACGTGTTGTCGCCGAGTTTGAATGCAGCTGTGAGTCTCGTTCCTCGGTCGGCTGGATTTAGATCGGTGGGAATGTGATGCCATTGTTCAGGATGAGCAAATCTTCTGATGCGTTCTACTCTGTTACTCACATAGACATAGAACTGCTTTGTTTGATTATATATGTACCCCAGCACCACTTTACTATCGGTGTAGAATGTGAAGGAATCGATTGTGAGGTCCATTTCGTCTCTCACTACTTCAGCAATTTCTACTGCCAATACTGCTGCACAGAGTTCGAGTCTAGGTTCTGAGTGTGCAGGTTTGGGTGTGAGTTTGGCCTTACCCAAGATGAAACCGCAGTCCACTTCATTGCGCGTTCTCAAAGTCTTCAGATAAGCTACCGCAGCTATGGCTTCTGTAGACGCATCAGAAAAGATGTGGACTTCTCTTCTAACGGCAACTGAAGAGGACTTTGCAGAATAACAACGTGGAATTCGGAGTTGTTCTAGTATTTTCAGAGACTTCTTCCAAGCCTCCCATCGCTGTTGTTTCTGGGACGAAAGTGGAGCATCCCAATCCGTATTTTCGGCAGTAAGCTGTCGGAGCATTATCTTGCCTTGAACAGTGACGGGTGCGACAAATCCAAGAGGATCGTAGATACTGTTTATCATGGATAGGACTCCTCATTTTGTGAATGGTTTGTCACAGGGTGATACTTGAAAGGTGAAAGCGTCCCGTTTGATGTCCCATAGCAGGCCGAGGCTGCGTTGCATGAGAGGAGTGTCGGAACCCAAGTCGAGGTCTTTCAAGCTCGTGGCGTAGTCTTCTGGCGGAAACGCTTCTATTACCTCAGGACTGTTAGATATAATCTTATGGAGTCTGAGATTCGATGAAGAAAGCATCTCCTGAGTTCTGGAAAGCAAGTTAATAGCTTCTTCTCTCGTGGATAAGGACTTGAGCCCGTAGTCCAGTAGAAGTTCCTTTCCACGAATTGGCGTGCCTCATGTCCATACTCTTCCTCACCTTCACGTGCGGCCCGTCTCAGTCCATAGATTGCAACAACCGGTGAAGGGTTGTTCCCGAAGACATGTACCCTCATCCGGTAGTCCGGTTCATTTTGGACATTGTTGTCTTTGTGCCATAGGAACCTGAGATAGTTCCGACTGTCCTCTTCCACGACAAAGCAGTGGAACATCTGCTGGATGTCGGCCATTATCGCTACGGGTTCTAGCCTGAAGCGAATCAACACTCCTATGAGACTATTATTCATGTTGGGTCCAGTAAGAAGAAGGTTGTTAAGGGAGACGCCTTCGTGCTGAGCGCTGGAGTCGAACACCACTCTGATCTGGTTGGGTTTACGAGGATGGTAGACCCCGAAGGATGGAAGGTACCAACATTCTTCTCCTTCCTTCAGCGGTGGTGCTGGTTCGTCATGACCTCTGTCGAGGATATTTTGCATGAAATCAATGAAGTGTCTCTCCATCTCTGGTCTCCTTTTTAAAGTGCGCTTCAAAGAGGAGAACCTTGCGTTTGCTTGTTGAAAGTTGTTTGGAAACCTTGGCCGTGGAGAGCGGAAGGGCAACGGGGCTACCCAACTGTTAGAGTCGTCTTGAGAGAATTCTTCATCCATAATCCTTATGAATTCCTTGTCCTCTCTCGTTGGTGCCAACTTGTTGTCTTCGTTCATAGACTCGAAAACTGTTGACCCTATGACATCATCACAGAGATTGTGTGTGTCCGCGCAATCAGGCGGTTGTTGTTGCCACCTGGTGTTGCTCACTTTTTCTTTCACCCATTAGTGATGTGGACATGGTTGGAAGCAGGTGCCACGACCGTTTGGAAGGATGTGCGTCTTGTAGGAGGAGATTACGTCGAGCCTCTTCATTCTGCCTACGCAGACATTTCCTATGATCACCCAGCCAAGGTCGTAGCGCTGAGCGAACGGCGCGTCATGCGGCCCATTGATTTGTTGGCGTACCTTGTGTAGCCGGAGGATGTCTCTTCCAAGCAAAATCAGGATTTTTGCACCGGGATCGAGAGCTAGAATCTTGCTGGCGATAGTCCTCAGGTGGGGGTGGTGGAGAGCCGCCTCTGGTGTCGGAATCTCTTCCCAGTTAGCCGGTATGTGGTTGCATTCGACGAGTGTCGGTAGAGGTATCTCTGTGGTATTTTCAAGAGATGTTACCACGAGACCACTGGCTCTTCTTCTGAAAACTTCTGAGGTGCCGCTGCAAGTGCCTAGTGTGTAGGGGTAGGTGTTTCCCTTTAAACCGAACAGGTCAAAGAGTTCAGACCTGGCTAGTGACCTGTTGCTCTGATCGTCCAGGATGCTGTACAACATCACAGCCTTTTCCGGGTGGTCTTTGGGGTACACATTTACCAGGCATATTTTCGCACAGGACTTGTCCCAGAGACCTTCTGCACAGACGTCGATACATGAGGAAGATACTGTGAGATGGCTTGTTGCCTTGTCTGTACTCTCCCCGCCATGGCCTGTGGTGGGAGAAGACGTAGACATTGAGTCAGACTGTGGCGGATGGAGCGCTTGTACGTGGTCATCGCTGTTGCACTCTATACACTTAATGGCGGTGACGCAGTCCTTAGCAACGTGTTCAGTAGAGGCACAGCACCTGAAGCATACTCCAAACTTGTTTAAGAGTTCCTTCCATTCGTGGAGGGGTTTCTTCTTAAAGCCGATGCACTTCTTCAGGGGATGCGGCAATTTGTGAATAGGACACTGACGGTTCACATTTTCTGCTTTCCCACCTTCATTGCCCTCGTCTGGTAATGATGTGGATCTAGGCAGAACTTTGGACTCTTTTGACACCAGACGGCTGCAGTTTCTGTCTGGCGATGATGTCGGGGTAAGCAGAACCTCAGTCTTTTTTGTAGACACTGGGCCGCTGCGGTTTTTGTCGTGAGAGCGTGAACTCTCGTACTTAGGAGATGACGCAGAGCCGCTGGTTTCTTCATAACAGAAGCTGGGGTCATTTTTGCACTCTGCGATCTCCTTGATGAAGTCGCAGAAGAAAGAGAATGGAGGGAAGGAAACTTGGTTTAGTTTTTTGTAGTTTGACCCTCGCATTGTCCACTTTTCTTGGATGTTGTAAGGCAACTTGGAAACGATGGGTTTCACCCCACAAGCGGTGTCCAGGTAGCTGAGGCCAGGTAGATGTGTGTCAGTCTTGGCCAGCTGGAGCTCGGACAGGAGGTCGCTGAGATCCTGGTATTTTTAAACATCCTTACCAGATATTTTGGGAAAGTCGTTTAGTTGTTTAAGCAATGCGTCTTCAATTGCTTCAGGACTGCTGAAACCTTTCTCTAGTCTTTCCCATGCGGTTGCAAGACCAGTTATTGGGTTGCCGATGTAAGCAGACTAGGGATGGGCGAGTCTACTCGCTAGGACTCGTTACTCGGCGAGTAGTAAAGGACTCGCAGGACTCGGTACTCTGAGAGTTTCCCAGCGATTACTCGCAGGGCAACGAGTCCAATGCAAATCAATATCAATTCTAGTTTTGTCAGAGACTCTGACAAAACTAGGATTGCCATTGACTTGCATTGGTCTCATTACTGTGGGAGTAATCGCAGGGAAACTCGCAAAGTAACTGCTGTTACTTTGCAAGCCGAGTCCAGCTGTCTGCTCTGTGCAGGCTGCCGCAGCTCCAGGGTCCTAGAGCCCGCCTGCTCACAGAGATGAAGTAGCAGAGCTGAGATTGTTCTCAGTCTGCTCATTCCCTGTGCATAGACATCTATATCTATGCACAGGGATGTAGCAGAGAGGACATCGCGTTTTGAACTACATCGGACGGAAGAGGATTTTTTTAATTAAAGATGGAGTCCCTAATGGCTTTTTTTTTTTTATTTCTAATAAAAATTTTTCTCTGTGTTGTGTTTTTTTAACCCTTTATTGGAGATTCTTAGTGGCCGGGTCAAAC
The DNA here is from genome assembly GCA_033576535.1 of Allobates femoralis. Taxonomy (NCBI): domain Eukaryota; kingdom Metazoa; phylum Chordata; class Amphibia; order Anura; family Aromobatidae; genus Allobates; species Allobates femoralis. The sequence continues at coordinate 187,234,308 of JARQOC010000006.1, read as the reverse complement.
GTGGCCTGACATTAAGAATCTCGGGCTTAATACCAGCTTGTATAACAAAGCTGGTATTAACCCCTTTATTACCCAGCGTGCCACCGCCACCAGGGCTGCTGGAAGAGTGGGGTTCAGCGCCAGAGGATGACGCTTCGATGAACGCGCCATCTTCTGGGGCGGCTGCGGGCTGCAATTTGCAGCGGGGGGTGCCCAGAAAGCTTGGGCATCCCTGCGCTGCGGATTCCAGCCCCCATCTGCTTAGTTGTACCTGGCTATACATAGAAATTGCGCGGAGCCCCACGCATTTTTTTTAATTATTTCATGAAATTCATGAAATAATTAAAAAAAAGGGCTCCCCTATATTCTTGTGTCCGGCCAGGCACAAATAGGCACCTGGGGGTTGGGGGCAGCCCGTCGCTGCCTGCTGGATCCGGCTGGTTCCAGAAATACGGCGAAACCCACGTGAAATTTTTTTCTGACAAATCCAAAAAACAATGTAAATAAAAGGGGCTGCATCTTTATTAACCCCTGGACCATGAGCGAGAGGTTAATAAAGATGCAGTCCCTTTTTTAGGATTGTTTTATTGATTTTTCAGAAAAAAAATTACATGGGCTTCGCCCTATTTCTGGAACCAGCCGGATCCAGCAGGCAGCGACGGGCTGCCACCAACCCCCAGTTGCCTATTTGTACCTGGCCAGACACAAGAATATAGGGGAGCCCTTTTTTTTTATTATTTCATGAATTTCATGAAATAATAAAAAAAAAATGCGTGGGGCTCCGCACAATTTCTATGTCTAGCCAGGTACAGCTAAGCAGCTAGGGGCTGGAATCCGCAGCGCAGGGAGGCCCAAGCTTTCTGGGCACCCCCCGCTGCAAATTGCAGCCCGCAGCCGCCCCAGAAGATGGCGCGTTCATTGAAGCGCCATCCTCTGGCGCTGAACCCCGCTCTTCCAGCGGCCCTGGTGGCGGTGGTACGCTGGGTAATAAAGAGGTTAGGGCCAGCTTTGTATTATCAGCTGGCCCTAAGCCCGAAATTTATGGCGGTCACGCCAATATTAGACACGACCGCCATGAATTTCTATTAAATTGTTTTAAAAAAAACACAACACAGAGAAAATTTTTTTATTAGAAATAAAAAAAAAGCCATTAGGGACTCCATCTTTAATTAAAAAAATCCTCTTCCGTCCGACGTAGTTCAAAATGCGATGTCCTCTCTGCTACATCCATGTGCATAGATATAGATGTCTATGCACAGGGATGAGCAGACTGAGAACAATCTCAGCTCTGCTACACACAGGAAGAGCAGGCGGGCTCTAGGACCCTGGAGCTGCGACAGCCCGCACAGAGCAGACAGCCAGATTCCTTACTGTGCGAGTTTCCCAGCGATTACTTGCACAGTAAACGAGTCCAATGCAAGTCAATGCCAATCCTAGCTTTGTCAGAGTCTCTGACAAAACTAGGATTGCTTCAGGCTGAAGCTTCCGAGACACATCTGCGATTTGTAAATCGCACACTACTCGCTATTACTCGCTTCCCCATTCATTAACATTGGACTCGCTAGACTCGCAACGAGTAGCGAGTCCCGGGCTCGGACTCGCTAGAGTCAAGCGATTCCGAGTAATTTAGGACTCGCCCATCACTAAAGCAGACCTGAGTTTCTTGATTCTCTCCGTAGACCGTGGGCCTAGCCACTTGATTAGCAAGTCCAGCTCTTCAGCGGCAGTAATACCAAGATCACTGATTGCGGTTTTGAAGGCACACTTCCACCCTCTGTAGTTTTCGGGCTGGTCGTCGAACCTTGTGAGACCAGTGTTGATCAGTTCTCGGCGTATCATGTACCTCGCAAAGTCGGACAGGTCTGTTCTTTCTGACCTTGGGGGCACATTTGCTGACTGAGTGATGCTGGTTGGATAGTTCGTAGCTTCTTGTTTCGGGAACATGGGAAGGAACGGAGCGGCATAGGCGTTTAGACCAGCAACTGGTGTGGTGTGAAGGGTCCCTGTTGTATGCGGGGCCGGAACTACACAGTTGGCTGGACTGTAGTGACTAACCGGCATGTTGGGTTGCATGTGGACACTGCCACACGGGGGTGGCAGAGGTGCAGGATCGGGCTGTGCACTGAAGTTTGAAAGTGGTTCAGATTTGAATGTCTGAGAAGCGTTGGACTGACCGGTGAAGCTGGAAGCTGCAGGCGTCTTGATGATCTGAAGAAGTGTTGTCGCCGACGGAAATGTTGGTGTCGATCGGCGGTTCGCTGGCTTGGCTCAGCACATAGTCTTTTGTGCGCTTAAGGGGTTCTTCTGTCTCAAGTTGGTAGGCGCTGATGCTGCCTCCTTGGCTCCCAGCTAGAGCTTGTTCGAAAACCTTTAGCCTTGCCATGGCTGCCGCGTGCTCACATTCCCTCTGCAGGACTTCGACCTCTGCCTTTTTACGTGCATTCTCTGCTTCCATCTCCGCTTCCTCTGCTTCGATGTCTGCCCTCTTGCGTGCAGCCTCTGCTTTCTTTTCCATTTCCTCTGTTTCGATGTCTGCCCTCTTGCGTGCAGCCTCTGCTTTCTTTTCCGCTTCTTCTGCTTCGATGTCTGCTCTCTTGCGTGCAGCCTCTGCTTTCTTCTCCGCTTCCTCTGCTTCGATGTCTGCTCTCTTGCGTGCAGTCTCTGTTTTCTTACGTGCTGATTCGACGACTTCACTCGTTTCTATCTCTGCTTTTCTTTGAGCAAAGATGGCTTGTACCTTCATAGTTTCTGCTTCAATGCGCGCTTTTATATGCTGCTCACTGAGGATTGAGTACTTTGATGAGCCCAATTTGAGCGAGTGCCTTGAGCTCTTAACAGACCTGGACTTGTGAGATGCCACTTCTGACATTTGTACTAAAAGAAGGAAGCAAGCGCAGATAGGGTCTTATCTTTTTAACAATCAGCGGCTAAAGATAACTGCTCACCTGGTTTAGTTGTGTGACACACAACCAGTATTGAAAGCATGTAATAGCGGCTGCTGCTGGACCCACAGCTCCACGTGCTATGTGGTCAGATTCCAGAGTTTTCCCTGATGAAGGTGCCAGGTGGGCACCGAAACGCGTCGGTGAATAAAGGAAGGATTTGATCAACACTTCATCTACAAGTGTCTTCTTTGATGCGAGTCAGTCTGGCAGCGCGGATCGCAAAACACCTTTCCCAAGTAATCTGATGCTTCTCCACGTCTGAGTGGTCGGTGAAGGTCCAGCAGCAGCCATCAGGATATAATTCCTAACACGTCTTCAAACCAGTTGTGGGTGACACAACTGGATCAGGTGAGTGAACCCCTGTTGCTCACTGAGTTTACAATTTAGTGTCTAGTGATAAGGGCACTATTGCGCCTCTTGTTCCCCCAACCCCCCCTTTTTGAGCTTAACCGTTTAGGCTTTTCACTGTGAGCAGACCGAGAGTCCATTTTTTCTGGCTGCTTCAGGATGGGTAATGAATTGCAGCTTGTCCTGTCCATTGTGCACAGGATTGTAAGGGTGGAGGCTGTTCTGCTGGTTGTCAGGGAGACGAATACAATGTATCAGTTTTCTCTGTTTGGAAGCAGCCAGGGCTTAAGATCTATGCAAGCTGCTGCAGTGGCTGTACTGCAAGCCTGTGTACAGCAACTTCACAACAATCCATAGATGATCACTTGTCAGGCAGGATTTATAACCTGTATACGTTCTTAAAGACAGGGTATCTTCACTGAGCAGGTCTGAAGGATGATGTAGAGTAGACTGCTGTACAGTTACTGCTGTGGCTTGTTATCAGCCCTTGATGGATGATCCTATCTGGATTGCATGCAGTATACACCCTGGTAACAGGTCTTCCTTTTACTATTCTGTCCCCTTCTGATGGCTGTAATGCAGTGCTGTAGTTATCAGTACCTTAGATAATAGTAAGCCAAGAACACTTACCCATCATGGGAAAATAGATAGATTTCAACTCGGCCAGTACGATGACTTGTAATAAGAGAGGAGAAACGCTGTAAATTTCTTCTAGAATCTTGTATTAAATCCAACGTAACAGCAGGTAAAAGGAAATAATCTGTACAGGGTTACAGACGTGAGATCAACAATGGCTTCTGCAATCTAACTGGGGAAGAAGGGAGGGCGTCTTATACAGAGGAAGAAACTAAGGAAAGAGGACAGGGGCAAACTTCATATCTAGCAAACAACAGGAATTTCCTGATTGGAGGAAATATATACAATGCAAGAGTAGACATTACAGGTTGTTCCCGTTCGTGGAACACAGCAGTACAGCATAAACCCAGCAGACTTTGCCACAAAACAACTGGCTTGAAAGGTAAAACAAAACCAAAATCATAATGGATATATACAGCCCGGATGTATACAGCTCCGCCTGTACTACCTGGCAGCAAACTCCATCTACTCCTCAGCTGAATTTCACAGTCTGGAGGCTGCACACTCCAGTCTCTCCAACAACAGAAAGAAAAACAGGACTAAGCTTTCAATGTGACTCAGCCACGCCCTCAGGGGAGGTAAGGGGAATGACCTCTCGCCCTCTTAGTCATTCCCCTAAAACCACACACCCTTTTGAAATTAACCCCGCAACACATAACATGCTGGGGAACTTTTACAGGTTTTAGGTCACACAGGCTAGTAACCTGCGTGGCACGTACCTCCCATCAACTACATGGCCAGTGACCCCGTCACACTGGGTAAACTGCGAATGGCACATTGGCCCCAGGTGGTGGTATGCCCTGAGAGTGTATAGATGTGTGGACTAAAGTATTGAACCCGGTGTGTACATAGTTATATTTGAGTGCTGATGAACAATATGTGACTTTTATTTATGCTGTTGAGCCTCTGGACTGTACTCGGTTAAGCCAAAGGACTCTGTGAAAGTGTGATACTGTGCCTTTAAGACGGCCCGGTGGTGGAAAGGACACTGCTAAGCGTGAAAGAGGCAATTATGACTGGGTCTGTACTGTTTCCTGGCCTCGTTTCGGCTTGATGTAAATGTGTTTTGAATTGCTTTTATTTTTTGGTCCCGTTGATCCTTTTAAGAAAAGAGTGCCTCCAGTAAGGGATTAAGTATGCTGTGTAAAGTTACTATTGTTATTTATGTTAATAAAAATGTACATTTATCTCTATATTGGGAACGGGTTAGGTAACTCACGGACAAGTGAGTTTAACCAAAGGGGAATGTGGCACCCCACTGGTTGGGACACCACGTAGGGGTACTGCACCCATAAAAGAGTGTGGTACTCCTGTGACTAGGGGATTGGGATGTCACATAAGGGACCCTTATTACATCCATCCACACACCTTACAGCAAGGGACTTGGGTGGAGCCGTTGCCAGGGGGACCCAGTCCTGGTGGGAGGAGCTAGGTGGGTTAGTGGAAGAGCGGGAAGACAGTTAGTCAGAGAGAGTCTGAGGAGAGCTCCTGTGGGGACCAAGGAGTACAGGACAGTGGAGGATCTGTTGGGAAGGAAAGGAACCTTAGAGGCATCAGGTGTTGTGGTGTGCCCGAATCTGGACCTGGTATGTCTACCAACCGAAGGGTTCAGTCCTGGTACGGAGGACTGGCTCCGAGAGCGGTGCAGGTGTTCATCCCCGAGCCATCAAACTGGAGGCATGATCTTCTGTAGGTAGTCATGGCCGACACTCGGTGTAATCCCAAAAGGCCCCCTATAGGTTCCGGAGGACCATGAGAGGAACCCTCCAGAGAGGATCTGTGGGAGCTGGCTGAGGATTCTGCACGTGGAAGCACTACTAGGAAGCAGGAGAGAGAGCACGATGAGGGAAAAGTGAAAGGAACAGCAGGCACACCACCGAGGGTCCCAAATAGGACATTCAGGTCCCCTGGTGACTACCCAGGCCAGCAGAACCCGTTAAGACTGTAACACCTGTATGCTGCCTGAAGTCTGCCTCTAAAGCCCGTACAGAGCTAAAGACTGTGTGACGTATTTTCATTTGCCTACGCCTGAGGAGCCGCACACCTGTCTTGATTAAGACTGTAACAGAGCCGCTGAATGAGCTGTTTCCCAGTGTAAATCCTTATTCTCCACAACTGCCCCATGGACCCTGCTCCACCTACTGTGATCGTTACCAACTAGCTGCCTCATCATCACCCCGGAGGTCTGCAAGCAGCGCCGGTATTATTACCGGGAACTGTAGGTGGTGTCACGAGACATTATACCTTTCAAATAACCCCCTTCTTAAAAGCGACCCCAGGTCATGGAACTGGGCATCGGCCACCTGAGACACAACAAACTCCCCAATCTGTGAACTGAAGGCCCGAGACCGGGTACCCCAGGCCCAGGGGTGGGACATAACCCCTGTTGGTGGAGACATTGAGGCAGATGATGATGAGACTCATATACCTGATTGAAAAGACTACTTGACTTTGCTATCAGGGCAGGAAGAGGTTGGCTCTGAGAAGGATGAGTGTGAGAACACACAGGGTGATGATGAGGTTGTAGATCCCACTTACTGTCAACCCACAGGCAGGCAGTTGATGAGCTCATCAGAGGAGGTGGAGGAGGATGAAAGTGAGGAGGTTAGGTTGCCGCTTCCTTGACAGAGACAGAGTCCTGAAAGCATGTCAACAACTGCGCCCTCAGCCACAACTCTGCCTCTGTGCAGAAACCGTGGTGGCTCTGCAGGTCGTGTGGCGCTAAGCCTTGCCTAGTCTAGGCATTTTTTCAGATCGCAAAGGATGATCCAACTCATGTTAACTGTAAAATTTGTAAACAAAATCTGAGTAGAGGCCAAAAAGTCAATAGTTTCAGCAATTCATGCATGAACCGTCACATGGACATAAAGCGTAAGTTACAGTGGCAAGCTCACTGTGCTACAATGCAGCCTAGTGGGCCTGGCCAACCACCGTCTGCCCCATCAAGTGCATCTGTGCCTTCTTTATGCTCTGTGACTGTAGGGACAGCTGTCAGACACACTTTCGACCGCAGAACTTCCATCTATTTACCCTCAACAGCCAGTGTAATTGACGGGTCGTCAGATGTTTTGGAAGTGAAAACACCTGCTCAAAGAAAGTTGCACCAGCAACTTCCCAGAGAAACTCTATGTGTGACAGGGTGCATTTCACCACAGACACCTGGACGAGTAAGCATGGACAGGGGCGTTACATGTCACTAACTGAAAACTAGGTGACTATGGTGACAGCAGAAGGGGCTGCTGTACAAGTCTTGCCATCCCCACGGGTTGTGCATTAAACCTCTGTATCTAGAAGTTCCTCCATTGCTTCTGCCTCCACCTCTTCTAGGACCTCCACCTGCGCCCAAAGCCTGTCTGGTAATGTGACATGCATTCAAAATGAGCAGAAGAAATCCAGCACACCTCCTTACTATGCTGGCAGTAGGGCTCAACGCCATCAGGCGGTGTTTACGTTAAAATGTCTGGGAAATGTGAGTCACACAGCTGAGCAGTTGTGGTCAGCTCTGGAGATCGAGCTTAATCAATGGTTGTCTCCACTGAACCTGCAGCCAGGGAGGCCATGTGTGACAATGTTGCAAATCTGGGTGCGGCACTTTGCCGATGTAAGATGACACAGGGGCCTTGTATGGCTCACATCTTAAACCTGGTCGTCCAGCAATTTGTAGCCCACTATCCCGGCCTAGATGCGCTTCTGCAGAGGGCACGATTGCTGTGTGCTCATGAATTGCCACTAGGGTCGTGGGATACTCGGAACCAGGAGCAGTCACAGGGGTCAAGATCATGCTCCGTGACCCTGGTGAGTCAATAAAAAGCAGGAGAAAAAAATAATACATATGTAAAATGTTGTGACGCCACCCGTGGTGTGCGGCTATGGGTAGCTGCCGCTGCAGTCGAGACCTCTGGGGTTGATAGGAGTAGCAGCAAGGATGTTGAGCCCTTCACGGGTAGAGCTGGTCTCCTGGACAACCGTGAAGTCATTGGGTTCGCAATCACAAGCAGTCTCCTGCTATCAGATCACAGAATCAGTCTATCATCTCCTAGGCGCAATAATTACAGTCTCAGACAGCATAGAACTTCAACCGGGTTTTACTCTCTTTCCTCAGCAGATGATACAGTTTACAACAGTTTAACAGCGGCTGCGGTGTGGTCTAAGCAGCCAGGATGATTCGTCTGCATCACCCCCTTTTGTGTCTCTTTCGGGCCTTTTTGGTCTGTTCCGCATGCTAGCTACGATCCAGTGGTCACAGGCTTTCAGTGGGTGACCTACCGGGTCCCTTAGACCTAGTACGACAGCCTTCTCTTCACTGCACCAGAGGTTGGGTCCCAGGACATAAAGACCCCGCGCCCAGCCAGGATTCGTGGTTGGTGCATAGAGCGTCCTGGCCACTTCAGCAGATCCTGCACTCTCTTTCTGGCCCAGTCCCTTAGTGTCTCCGCTAATCCGGGCATACCTAGACTCCTTCTGTCTTTCACCACGGTCTACAGCCTTGGACCCAGGCAAGCCCCATAGTGGCATAGGCCGCCGGGTCAAGCTTCTCTCAATCCTGTATGATGGCCTTGTAATAACTGAAGGTCCTATTAAGATCCAGTGAGTCACAGACTGAGACAGTGGCAGAAATAAACAACAGTTTTTTTTTTGCAGATATGGGGATCAAAGTACGATTTAGTATAGAATGTAATAGTCTCAAAATTCCCTTAAAACACTACTAATAACAATTTCACACACTCAGCGTTAGCTGACATCAATGCACCGACCTCAGAGTTCCCAGGGTATGTAAATCACACTCAGAACCAGGAGCAAATTTACCTACATGTTAAACTGATCAGGGATTGAACTTAACTAACTGGAAAGGCGATATACATCAGATGAGGGCGGTCTGATGGAACCTCTGAGATGGTGCACTGAGCATAACTTATCACAGCTAATAACAATGCATTAAACTATTTCAATGGTGGCTATACACTTAGCACAGGGAAACCCAGGTATCTTAAAGTGATCCTAAACCCACAAACTGATCCCCCCACATCTTTAGACCTGTCCCTGCACCCCCTTTTATCATTTCTATCCATCCCTTTTGCAGAAAAAATCGATTTTGTAAAGTGGAGAAAAAGTTCTATTACTTCCTCCTGTGTGAGTTCTCTCTTTCTGAGGAAGCCGCAAATAGGCAGGCCTGTCTGCTGCTGCCTTGTAATTATGCACGCCCCTCTCAGGTTGCTGCCTTGGTAAGAGCCTGGCCGCGTCATGAAAGGGGGCAGGGCTCCGGCATGACGCGATTTAGCCCCGCCCCTTTCATGACGCGGCCAGGCTCTTAGAAGCAGAGAGGGGCGTGCATAATTACAAGGCAGCAGCAGACAGGCACGCCTATTTGCGGCTTGCTCAGAAACAGAGAACTCACACAGGACAAAGTAATATAACTGTTTCTCTACTTTACAAAAGCGATTTTTTTCTGCAAAAGGGATGGCTAGAAATGATAAGAGGGGGTGCAGGGACAGGTCTAAAGATGCGGGGGGGTCAGTTTGTGGGTTTAGGATCACTTTAAAAGCTACAGTACCGTCAACCTCAAGTGTAATTTCACACTGGCCTATAGTCCGCGGTGGCTTTAGCAAGTCCAGAAATAAAACCTTTGGCACCAAAAAAAAACCTTATTGTAAAACAGCAAAAATTCCGTGGCTTGCCAGTCAATGCCAGATTTACACGTCGGGTACTTTAGTTCAGTAGTCCTTGTCAGGATCCTCTGGATCAGGATGGCACCAGACCCAGTCTCTCCTCAGTCTCTTTTCTGGTAGTGGAACCCTGGTCAGCTAAACATACAATCTCTAGTCCACACAGTTTTCACGAGCTCTGCACTAGTTTCCAGCAAAAACACACTTTCTCCCAGGACAGGGATCAGCCACCCCTGCAGACAGTTTGCACAAAAATTCTTATCAAAGTCCAATCTCCAGGCTTCTCACCACTGTTTGCTTTTAGCATGCTTTACAGCCTGTCTCTTCTAGCAGGGCAGCTCTCAGCTCTCCTTCACCATGAGCCTCATTCTCCTAAAGACACGGATTCTCCCCCCAAGCCCTGCTGCCTCACTCCAGCTCTTGTTCAGGTAGGCCGAACTCACAGGGTCCTAGTGCTCTGCTGTTGCTGTTACATTCCACACTCCCAGTCTCGCCTCTCCTTCTGACTGTTCTGACTTTGTCTGGGTTGGTTTACTACTCCTCTCTCTCCTTCTACTCCTTCTCTTCTTCCATTGCACTTGGTGTTGTCTGTCTTGTTTATAACCTCCCCTAACCGGGTTCTTCACTAACTTTCCACCCATCACTTGGCTCCTCCCGCTATCCCATTGCTGGACATAGAGTACCTAGACTTAGGATTGGGAAAGTGTTGGGTTTGTGTGGGGAGACCGACTTACCAATCCCGGCTGCTGTGCCATCTATTGGCGACTGATCCGCAGGGGCACCACACTCACTTCTGCCATTCACATCCTGCAGCTCAACGACTTGCATCGCTACAGAAGTCTTTCAGCCTGCCAGTTCACCGCCTGAAATGCAATGTGCTGACACAATGGAATTCCACTCTGCACATGTTGCAGCAACTGTGGCAGCAGCGATGAGCCCTGGTGCAGTATGTTATGACTAGGGATGAGCGAGTATACTCGCTACTATTCGGAATTCGCCGAATACTAGCGGTATTCGGCTACTCGCTACTCTCCGAGCATCTTTTGTGTACTCGGTAGTAGCGAGTAGTCCTAATACAGATACATATATAGATACACTGCGAAAGTAGCCTAAAAGTGATTAAAAGTTGTTAAAAATAATAAATTACATACTCACCTGTCCGACGCCTGCATCATGACCGGCAAAGAAGACATCCGATCACCGGACAAGGACCTGTGACTACCAGCCAATCAGATGGCCGGTAGCGATCTGGCCAATCAGATGGCGACATGTCACAGCCACGTGATCGCTAGCGGCCATGTGATTGGCCAGATTGCAAGGTCCTAGGTGTACTGTCAGGACCTTGCAATCTGGCCAATCAGGTGGCCGCTAGCGATCATGTGATTGTGACGTGTCGCTATCTGATTGGCCAGATCACTACCGGCCATCTGATTGGCTGGTAGTCACAGGTACTTGTCCGGTAATTGGATGTCTTCTTTGCCGGTCCCGGTGCAGGTGTCGGACTGGTGCGTATGTAATTTTATTATTTTTAACAACTTTTAATCACTTTTAGGCTACTTTCGCCGTGTATCTATAGATACACTGTGAAAGTATTTGTGCTCGCTGTACTCGCAACGAGTATAGCGAGTACGAATATTACGGTACTCGCTCATCCCTGGTTATGATGTATGAAAAGGAGGAAAGAACCAGAAAGCATGTACAAATGACCGGGATCAGAGAAACAGACCAATAATTCAAAAAAATTTTTTTTTTTTTTTTTTTTTTTTTTTTGTAAATCTTTATTAACAATAATACAGAGAAATATGAGCAAAAAACAGAATAAAAACACTTAAAATGTGTGATGGGAAACCACGAACACAGCAATAACTATGGCCCCAGATGTCATCAGAATAGCTGTATCATGAGACCCAAACATGGGTTTAAATATTTGATTAGGACCTGCTGGTGACTAGACTCACAGGAAGGCAAGCCTGCTGACATGAAAGAATGAACAAAACAAGAGATTCCAGGACAATATAGGTGGCATTGATCAAAAAACAAGAAAATCATGAATAGCAATCATCAAACCCAGTTGAAAGATGATGCAGCTCAGCTAATATTGAATCAGAATATATTGCACCAATGTACAAAACAGTGAGATGCGACTCATAGACTCCTGTGATAAAGTATAGTACAGGGACCTAATGTCCCTTATGGAGTAACAAGAATGAAAGTCACAAATGCTATAATGTCAGTCCTGCCTAGGAGCTAATTAAGGACAAAGTTCTGAGCTCAAAAACACAGGTCTAGGAGAGCACACCATAAACTGGAATGGTCAGTTCAGTTAATGCTGAGGCATCAAAAATCAATCACCTGTGAGCAGGGTGAGAAAACATGAAGGATAAACAAAAGTCAGGACAATGCAATACCAGTGCCTGGAAAAGGAATCAAAAATAAGTTATAGTCACCATAGCAGGTCAGGAGACCAGGGGCACATAGCAGCAGGGACCGACACGTATCGCCGCTCTAACACAACGGCTTCATCCTCGGGAAGCTGTGGGAGGAAGTGTTAGTTCTGCCCATATATATAATGCTATCTGTAATCATGATAAGAGTCACCTGTGTCTGCATGTGTGCAGTCTCTGGCCGTCAGGCTGGATGTGACGTATCGTAACTTAGAAGGAGGTGGGCGGGTAAATAGTGCTGAAAGTAAACAGAGGCTTAGCTCAGGACACAGCGTCTAGTTGCCTAGATACATCAGGCAACTGCACAGTTGAGACTTCACTCTTCTGCAGAGTTTTGAAAAGGCTACTAAGATGTTTAGCGCTGATGATGCCATTATCAGCATTACTATTCCGGTCATCTACATGCTGGAGCCCACTTTGACCAGTATTTGGAGTCAGGTGGTGGGCCAAGAGAAAGGTGAGGAAGTAGAGGAGCAAGTGTATGCGGAAGGGACAACAAGATCTCAAAGATCCCGACGGTCATAAGTGTGGTGCCCCAGGGTCCGTTTGCCGCAATTTTTACTTTTGAGACTCTGTTCATTAATTACTGTATAGTCATTGCTATGTTTTTGTATGTTCAAAAAGTGTTTCCTCAGTCCAAGAGTACTGAATTTAACCAAGGGAGAGTTTGGCGCCCCAGGGTCCGGTTGCCACAATACTAAGCTTGGAAGCAAGGCAAGGCACCCACCTCAGATAAAACACACACACGCATACAACACCTTCCCAACTCCAGGCCAGAAGGAGGAGCTCTAAAGCCCAAGTTCAGGGCAGGTCTTCTATAAATTCTGGTCTGGGGGCGGGGTCAGGCAGTTCAGTTACTAGGAAAACTGTAGAAGACATCCTATGGTCGGTTGCCGTGCTAGGCCCATCTGAGGATACTGACTAGCCAGTGTGAGTAACCCATAGGTGAGGGTCTGAGGGAAGTGGAGAGAAGGTGCGAGGAGTAGAGCAGTGCCAGTTCGCCTCAGCACCTAGCGTAGTACGAACACTAGAGTCCGAGGTCGAAAGGGACATTATGCCCAGCAACCAACACCGGAGGGCAGGTAATTCCAAGTTGCTCACCCTCCAGAAAGGCCAGGAGACACAGCCGCACCATAGAGCTCAGGAGATGCAGTGAAAGGAGAAGTAACATGCTGCCTGTCGCACGGCCAAGACAGACAAGTGAGGAGAAAGTCTTAGCACAGCTTCAAGCAGTGCTAGTGTAGACAGACAAGTCATGAATCCGCGAGGACTTTTCCACACCAGTGTCTGTCTGGGGAGACTAAATGCTTATGTAATTTTCAATGTGCTGCCTTAAACTCCCTATTTCAATATTTTAACTCTGGGGCAATTGATGCCACTTTAGTGGTGGCTGTGCCTAATTTTTTTGAAAAATGAAGGCAGTTGTTGGGGTCTCCTTGCAGTTTGTTGCTTGATTTGAGTAGGGCTCTCATACCTCAATACCAATCCCTGACACTCCTGCCCCTTTTTCTGAATATTCAACCTTTTTGTCTATCGAACCAGTAATTAACAAATTTGCTGTATTCACATCCACCATTTTTGGGTGCTTAAAGGATTAAGATTGCTACATCTCCTTTAAAGTCTGTGTAAACTGGTTTTGGGCATCAAACAGGTTTTGGCAAATGTGCTGTATCCACATGAACAGTTTTTGGGTATTCAAAAGCATTGTTTGGTCAATCTCCCCTGTCCACTAGGCCTATACAGGTCACTGACCTACCTGACTAGTTTTTCCTGTAATACTCCACAAAACATATAGTTGTCCCACCTGTGTGTGACAGGGCATAACACTGAAGGGAGCGCTTGTATGAGCTTTGAGGGTATCCAGCCCAGTAGGTCTAAACAGATCACTGACCTACCTCTCTAATATTTCCTGTAATACTCCACGAAATCTATAGTTGTACCACTTGTGTGTGGTGGGGCATATCATTGAAGGGAGCGGTTGCATGAACTTTGAGGGTATCCGGCCCACTAGGCCTAAACAGGTCACTGATCTACCTGACTACTTTTTCCTGTAATACTCCACAAAACGTATATCTGTCCCACCTGTGTGTGGCGGGGCATAACATTGATGGGAGCACTTGCATAGGCTTTGAGTTTATTCGGCCCACTAGAACTACTCATAAAGGAAGCATCAGAAAAAACGTACCATCAGCAGCCAGATAAAAAAATAACACTGCACTTGGCAGGATGCAGTCAGACCCCACTATGTAGAGCAAGCCCAGGAGCAGGCAAATAAAATAACCTCTACCTACAAATACATGTGGGAGGTAATTTGCCATGCATATATTGGGCCTGCCTAGGATGCCATTCACACTGATACACATGATACGGAGTGTCTCATAGCTACCCACTGGTCCTGCCACCTGACCATATGGGCCGCCCACTAAGATGCATCCACACTACTGGATGAACGGCGCCCCATGGGGCCCAACCGCACCCCACAGATGATAAAAAAAGTGCAAAATGTTTTTTTATGATAAACAAAAACCCTTTTATATGCGGTATTGGTTCATGTATTGGCCAAGACACTTAAGCTTGTAATCCACGTCACGTATAACCAAGCTTACGAGTCCTAACAAAATTTGTACAAAAACTACTCATAAAGGCAGAATCAGAAAAAAACTTACCATCAGCAGCCAGAAACAAAAACAACACTGCACTTGGCAGGATGCAGTCAGACCCCATTATGTAGAGCAAGCCGAGGTGCAGGCAGATAAAATCACCTCTACCTAAAAATATTTGGCCCACTAGGCCTAAACAGGTCACTGACCTACCTCTCTATTATTTCGTGTAATACTCCACAAAACATATAGTCATACATCATACAACCTGTGTGTTGCGGGGCATAACATTGATGGGAGTGCTTGCATGAGCTTTCAGTTTATCCGGTCCACTAGGCGTAAACAGGTCACTGACCTACCTGAATAGTTTTTCCTCTAATACTCCACGAAACCTATAGTTGACCCACCTGTGTGTGGCGGGATGTAACATTGATGGGAGCGCTTGCATGAGCTTTGACTTTATTTGGCCCACTAGGCCTAAACAGGTCACTGACCTACCTCTTTATCATTTCCTGTAACACTCCACAAAATTTACAGTTGTACCACCTGTGTGTGGCGGGGCATAACATTGATGAGAGTGCTTTCATGTGCTTTCAGTTTATCCGGTCCACTAGGCCTAAACAGGTTACTGACCTACCTTCTGTAATACTCCAAAAAACTTATATTTGTCCCTCCTGTGTGTGGCGGGGCATAACATTGATGGGAGCGCTGGCAGGAGTTTTGACTGTATCCGGCCCACTAGGCCTAAACTGATTACTGACCTACCTGAATAGTTTTTCCTGTAATACTCCACAAAACTTATATCTGTCCCATCTGTGTGTGGTGGGGCATAACATTGACGGGAGCGCTTGCATGAGTTTTGAGGGTATCTGGCCCACTAGGCCTATACTTGTCACTGACCTACCTCTCTAGTTTTTCCTGTACTACTCCACAAAACCTATAGTTGCTGAGCAATGTTTAACCTTGAACTCTTGAAATTCTAGCCCTGTCTTGTTCCAGACCCTGTGCCATGCATGCAGGCTGGGCCATTCAGCAATTTTTGGTTTGGGACAATTGATGCCATTTAGCTGTATTCTGACTCTTTGGAAAGAGTGAGAACTCTTTTGGGGTCTACTTGCTGTATGGTACATGATTTGAGCAGGATTCAGAGGGACGATGTGTGTTAGGTCCGCGCTGTTCGTTAGTTTGTCTTTGTACACGTGATGTGTGAGGACTCTGAATCTCAGGTAACGCCCCCTGGGGCGTTACCTGAGATACAGAGTCCTCACACATCACCTGTACAGAGACAAACTGACAAGCAGTGCAGACCTAACACACATTGTCCCTCTGAATCCTTGGATTTCCCTACCATGTTGCACGTGGAAGTGTGTGTCTCGCAGCAGCTACTACTACATTTTCCATACTGGTTGTGTGTCACATAACCAGAGAAGGTGAGCAGTTCTATATAGCGGCTTCACAGCCAAATGTTCATATAATGATAAGACCCTATTGCGCTTGCTTCCTTTGTAGTGATTGTACTGTAGCGACCGGTGGTAAGGCCGCGGGTGTGTGTGTATGATCTTTCTCAACAGAATCCCCATACTCAGGTTTAACCGATAATAACATTTCTTTACTGTAAAACATATTTATCTCACAGTCAACCGAACTATATGCGCACTTGTATATATTAGAGTCTCTGGATCTTCACTTCTTCCGGGTACGCAGCAAGAAAAGAAAACACAACAATGAAGGTATCTTTCCCTAACTTTCCCTAAAATCACGTACCAGTCTTATCACAGAAGAAGATGTCGCTCCCACGTAGCAGGCCTGGGGATCTCCTCAGTCTTCTTCTTTGGTCTCCTTCTGCAGGTAACAGTCTGTCTCTCCCAGTCTCAGGGCACACAGAGCAGCAGCAGAAGGGAGATCACAGCAGCACAAATGGCTCCCTTATGTCGGTCATGGCCCCTGCACATGCACTCTGGGTGCTCGGCGGGCAAGGTTTTGCAGAGCGGCCAGAGTCACAGCACCAAAGTCCAGTGGCCCAGGATCAGTCACAGGGGCTTCTGCGGGGTGATTTTTCCGGCAAGGTGTAGCAAAGTAGTCCACTTTAAACAGACATCCGCAGGCAGATCTTCTCAGCTCTGGATTTATACTGCACTGATTCTCTGCTTTCACTTCCTGGTTAAACAACAGAGATGGCTGGGAGTTTCCCAGCTCTGTGATTGTACAGTCCACTGATGTCCCCTGGTGGACAAGTGCGGACTGTGCACAGTTCATTTCTATATCTATTTCTATGATACAGTCTGAATTGCACACCTCATTACATACCCCCCCACTTAAAGGTTGACAGTCCCTGTCAACAACCATCGGCTCCAAGGCAGTGATGGCCGTTGATATCACAGGGATTGATCTCCGGCGGAGTAGGGACCTCTGTTGGGGGAAACCGTCATCCCCCCGTTCACCTTCGCTCCCTTGTTCAGGGCTCACAATATCTCCAATAAACTCAGTCACGTTTTCTACCCGGGGAGAGTAGGATCGCCGGCGGTAGCAGCGCCGGTTGGGGGCAAATCTGCTTCCTTTAACGGGAACACCCCCAGGACCGGTGACGTCGGCGGCCTCTGTACCCCTCTCTCCCTTCACAACATCAAACTGTACCACCTCCCCATCACCAACGCTGCGGAGGCACTTACGAGGATTGTTACGCTTTATGGCAGTCTGATGTACAAACACGTCATCCTTTGTGTCATTCCTGTTGATGAAGCCATACCCATCGCGGACATTAAACCACTTCACCGTCCCCTGGACCCGAGTGGCCAGTACTTGCTTATCGGTCTGGCTCTGTCTCTTCACACCCTTTTCCCTGATCTCCCCTGCCGAGCGAACCGCTTTGGCTGGGGCGTCTAGTTTAAAGGTGGCTGCTGTTGTGGGGCATGGCTTGCTGGTTCTGGTATATCGGACCACGGGTGGGGATGCGGACAACGGTTTGCCCTATGGCGGGGGTCGCCGCATGTCCAGCACCTTCCCATAGGCCGACTGGGTTGCTGTCTCGCTTGCCTGTCCGCCTGTTGGTCTAGCATGAGCTGCAGCTGTAGTATCTGTTTCTGCAACTCTGCTACTATCTGCTTCAATTCTTCCGTGTCACTGCTCGGACTGCTGGCACCGGATATGGACCTGCAGGCCGTAGTATAAGTCTGGTTATAAGCTACTACCGGGAGGAGATTCTGTTGATCACACATCCTGCCGACTACGCCAGATGTAGCGACCGGTGGTAAGGCCGCGGGTGTGTGTGTATGATCTTTCTCAACAGAATCCCCATACTCAGCTTTAACCGATAATAACATTTCTTTACTGTAAAACATATTTATCTCACAGTCAACCGAACTATATGCGCACTTGTATATATTAGAGTCTCTGGATCTTCACTTCTTCCGGGTACGCAGCAAGAAAAGAAAACACAACAATGAAGGTATCTTTCCCTAACTTTCCCTAAAATCACGTACCAGTCTTATCACAGAAGAAGATGTCGCTCCCACGTAGCAGGCCTGGGGATCTCCTCAGTCTTCTTCTTTGGTCTCCTTCTGCAGGTAACAGTCTGTCTCTCCCAGTCTCAGGGCACACAGAGCAGCAGCAGAAGGGAGATCACAGCAGCACAAATGGCTCCCTTATGTCGGTCATGGCCCCTGCACATGCACTCTGGGTGCTCGGCGGGCAAGGTTTTGCAGAGCGGCCAGAGTCACAGCACCAAAGTCCAGTGGCCCAGGATCAGTCACAGGGGCTTCTGCGGGGTGATTTTTCCGGCAAGGTGTAGCAAAGTAGTCCACTTTAAACAGACATCCGCAGGCAGATCTTCTCAGCTCTGGATTTATACTGCACTGATTCTCTGCTTTCACTTCCTGGTTAAACAACAGAGATGGCTGGGAGTTTCCCAGCTCTGTGATTGTACAGTCCACTGATGCCCCCTGGTGGACAAGTGCGGACTGTGCACAGTTCATTTCTATATCCATTTCTATGATGCAGTCTGAATTGCACACCTCATTACAGTACCATGATTTGAGCAGGTCTCTTTGACTGACATGCCTATACCTGTGTCTCATCCTCCTTTTACATCTCCTCCTCCTCTTTTCCTTTAATGTAGAAAACTACTGCCACTTTTCCGCTGTGACTCATCCATCTGTCAATTTAAAGTCAGTTTCACTCACCTCTGAAATTTTAGATGAATGTTAACCACCTTCTATTTTGAAGTGCTTTGTAAGAGTGTGCAGGCTGGCACAGACCGTGTCTCATGCACCCATGCTACACCATGAGATTATTTGTACTGTGGGTAGATTGTTCTCACTTTTCCTGGTGTCTGTTGTCTATTCTGAGTAGTTTGGTGGCTTTTGGACACCTTTGAAGGTGTTTTCTATGTGTTTGCTGTAGCCTGCTATTGATTCCAATGGGGTTCGATGGTGTTCGACGAACACTCGACGAACAATTCATCAAACACACCCTAATTTGGCAAGTTGAATCGAATTCGAACACTTAGGTGTTCACTCATCACTAATCCTAACCCATCCCTAGTAGACTGTAAACCCTCGTGGGCAGTGCCCTCCCTCTTCCTGTTCCTATCTGTGCCTTGTATTGCTCATGTTTATTGTACTTGTCTATGTATGCCCCTTTTCACATGTAAAGTGTAATTAATGGCACTGTAATAATAAATAATAATCATAGGGAGACTGGAGGTGATTATATCCAACCTATCTATACAGCGCTTGTTTGCATGTGTGATCATTGTTCTACATTTCATCAGGGTAACCTGACATATTCAAAATTACATTGCTATATATTTGCAGAAAGCATAACCTGAAACCAGCTCCAGCAAAGAAAGAGTTATTTGTTTCAAGTGTCATTCTGGTGACACAGGGGCTGGAACACTGGTCATTGGAAATTAAGATGTTGTGGGTTGATATGGATCTGTCTCATGCCTTCAAAGGTTGCTGTGACTTTGCTGGCACTGAGCATATTGATTTTGCCATTGGCTCGTTAGTGGAACACGCTGGGAGCTGAAAGGATCTCTACCCTTGTAAAATACAAATAAATTTGTGTCAGAGCTGCACAGGGACAAAGAGTCGAATATATCAGGCACTTTTATTATGTACTGCTTAGTGTGTGATACAGACCGAAGCAAAAAATTCCTGATAATAGAAACCTCATATTCTAAAAACCTATAGTGATAAAATATACATATATCTGGGCAAAATGTTCTGTTTTCTGGATTACGCAGTCTAAAGAATATGGTATTTAGGCTAAATTCCAGAATTGTAAAGCTTCAGCAGACTTTATTTTTAAAGCACCAAGCAAGAGTTTTGTTCTTTTTCAGCACTTGTCATTAACCACACTCTTAACCCCTAGCATTAACCTTTTATCAACGCTGCTTGGACTCTTTGGCACTATTTTGTGACTGCAACTTCTGACTAATGGAAGTCAAAGTAGGTGCAGATGTGCCGTCCCAGGGCATATGGGATACTCGGTATCTGGGCCCTTGCTGAGGTTGGATGTCACTGGTGGCCTGCCCAGACCCGTGCCCTGGGGGCTATGCTTTTTAAAAGGGGGGAGAATAAATGGGAATAAAGAGTTTGTGACGCCACCTGCAGATTCTGGTGACTAGACACCCGCGCCGCCTCAGTCCTCCGGAGGGCGATGGTATGGCAGCCTGGATGGAGCAGCTCCCTGAAGGTGGAGCTGGGCTTCCAGGACAGGAGTGCACCGATGATGGGGATGCAGTCTGTAGAAGTAAATTATCAGCAATGCAGTATTAGGACAAACACACAGAGACTCTGTCACTCTACCCGGGTACTTTACTGGAAAAGTTCTGATGGCAATGCAGATCACAGTGGGAAACAGTCTTTTTGTAAGTTAGCCGACCGGGTAGTCACAGCAGGCTGCAAGATCTTGGAGACTCCCATGGTATGCCTTCTCTTGACTATCCCAGGTCCCGCTGCTGATTCCTGTCCTTGCACTACCCCCTTACTACCAGGCCCGTTGGGGTGCTGATGAGTTCCTGTGCTTCTCAGCCCTTAAGAAGGGGGGCTTGACCTTTAGTGGGCGATCCTGGTGTGGCGGTGCTGTATGGGCAGGATGACAGGGCCAGTAGACTGACCCGTGACGGACGATGTTGGCAGCTCAGGGGCTAGACTCCCTGCACCATGTCCTTGGAGCCAGAATCTCGTTGGGTGGACCAGGGCTCCCCCCGGAGTATGGGTGCTCTGATATGGGGGATCCCTCTCTCTTTTTCCAGGCTGCCTCTTCTCTAGGCCCCCTCCCTCAGAGACCCCTTTCCTCTTCTTAGGGCTCCCTTTCTTCTTCTCCTCGGGGCAAGCTTAAACTCCCCGTTTCTCCCCTCCTCCCATAACTCTCCCCCCAGGGACTGGGCTCCAACCATTTGCCTAGGCTCGAGTGTGGGAGTGCCGGGTTGGGAACCTCCTACAAACCTTGAATTCCCACTGCGACAGGGATAACTGTCAAGCCCCAGGCCCTGGGGTACTCAGATATCAGGCTCAGTGGGTGTTCTCATGGGGGATGTCACGGGTGGCAGCGCCTGAGCCCGTGGCCTGGGTGACACTTTAATAACAGGTGTATGTACAGGGGATTAGATTTTGTCATATGACGCCACCTGTAGTACCTGGTGACGGGTCACCAGCGCCGCCACAGTTCTACGGAGGTCGATGGTAATGCGGCTGAGATGGCAAAGCTCCATACAGGTGGAGCTGGGCCTCCGGGGCAGCGTTCCTGCAAGCAAACAGGTTGATGGAGATAACCATACAAAGGCAAAGTTACTTTCTCCTGGGTGCTTTACTGTAAACTTTCAGCAGCAAAATACAGAGTCCACAGTTAGGCAAATTCAGTGGGACCAGGGAATGGGAATAAGCTCACCCCTCCTTCTCAGAAGATCCGGTCAGGTGCTTCAGCTGGCGGCAGGCCACCGCCCAAGTCAGGAATACAATGAGGAACAGCTGGCACCTCTATCCGATGAAAAATGTTTTACTTTATTTTGTAAATCACAACATAAAGATTAAAATGCATCTAGGTGGCTAAGTTATGCCCCATCGGACGCGTTTCGATTAAAAAATCTTTATCAATGACAAAGAGGCACTAACATAACACACAATATATATAGGACAATACACCAGTGAATTTACAAATGAGTATCACCTGAAAGAATTTAGCAAAACATTGAGCATAAATGGTCTCATAAAGTATTATAAGAGGATTCGCTACATATAGGAGAAACCTTTCTATATTGCAAGACAAACAACAGCAAAAAATGCAAGTTTGTTCCAAACATAATAAATGTACACATATAAATATACTAGCTGTGAGCCCGATGCCATTGCATCGGGATTCTAGAATCTGTGTATAGGGCATTGCTCGGGCTGCTGCAACGACTCCCAACGCCCCCTTCGCGGGCATTGCGAGTGAGTCGCGTGGGCGATGCGCGTCCACGAACAAAGCTACGGAGGTAGCGGCATGTGCGAGGGAAGTCGCTACGGCAATTATATAATAGATTATCAGTATGTAATATATAATTTCCCTAACGCACTTCCGTAAGTTTCGGCGCTGTTTCCGTCGTTGTGGGCGTGGGCACAGCGCCCATGCGACCTGTGAAGCATTGCCGGCGCCACTGACTCGCAAAGCCTCACACGCAATGCCCAGCAAGCGGCCGTTGCGAGTCCTTGCAGAATAGGCGCGACTCACTAATTTATACATAATCACATACATAATACTGATAATTCCTATATAATCACATATATATATATATATAGATGGCGGGCCGATTCTAAAGAATCGGGTAGTCTAGAATCCATATATAGTATATTTACTAATAGTTAGGGGAGTGGGGTGAAATGAATTGTGTGTATACAGGTGGCTCAGTGGTTAGCAGTGAGTGGGGTGGCTCAGTGGTTAGCAGTGAGTGCGGTGGCTCAGTGGTTAGCAGCGAGTGCGGTGGCTCAGTGGTTAGCACTGTATATGATGGCTCAGTGGTTAGCAGTGAGTGCGGTGGCTCAGTGGTTAGCAGCGAGTGCGGTGGCTCAGTGGTTAGCAGTGAGTGCGGTGGCTCAGTGGTTAGCAGTGAATGCGGTGAGATTGGTCAGCACAGTGGCGTGGGCAGAGTTGTCAGCCCAGCGGCGTGGGCAGAGTGCTGAGTGCAGCGCTGTGGGCAGAGTGGTCAGCACACACATACATACATACACAGACACACACAGACACTTCGCTATAGTTAGCACCGACCCTGCGTCTTCCCTGCCGGCTGGATCCTGAGTTGACATGTCGGCGCCCGCGGACGACTGGATCCAATATGGCGTCCGGGAAGTTTGGCGAGACTTTTTGGACGCGATATTTGATCGAGTAGTTCGGGGGCGGCGACATGTCGACTGAGGATCTAGGCGGGTGATGCAGGGCCGGTGGTAAGTATAGCGGAGTATGTGTGTGTATGTGTGCGGACAAAGTGAGTGAAGTGTGGAGAAAGTGAGGTGTGGTGATGTGGCCCCTGGCCGGGTGCATCACACGGGTTATCAATGCAGGTCTGTGTTCACATGGGCCGGTTTTCGTGATTGTGTGTGCTGTGTGAAACCTGTCCGATGTACAGGGGGTTAACAGCTGAAGGGTTTTCATGAGCTGAGTAAAACAGCTGAGTGTGAGTGCTGAAGATCCGATACATTCATGAGCCTAATGAGCGGCTGAACCTGTGGGGATGAGTGCTTTGCTGGGCTAAACCTGAATGGTGCACAGGGGGTTAATCACATCTCAGGTCTGTGTGTGAGTGAAGATGTGCTGATTGACTCACTGGGTTGCAGCTGTGAGTGAGCAGGCTGGATAGGAACCTGCCAGGTGTCTGAGTGAGGAGAGGACGATGGGATTCAGAAGTCCAGACCACTGCCATGTGAGGAGGTGCTGGAAGTGATCCGTCCCCAGTGGGTAAGTGATGGGAGCCTGCCAGCTCCATGCTAGTGCACCTGATGTGTGCATGCCAGCCAGTGTCCAAGGGCCAGGCGGTCAGATGTGCGGTGTGAGAGACCGAGTATGGCTCAAGGGCCAGGCGGTCAGATGTGCGGTGTGAGAGACCGAGTACGGCTCCAGGGCCAGGTGGTCACAGCTGACTTTGGGACTGACTGAGTGAGTCATGATATGGTCCCGTTGATCCAGATGTAGTGTCCTATATTCCGGTGGATCCATGGAGGTCTTGTGTGTACTGAGTGACAGTGTTCCTGTTACTATGTGATGGCTTATGTAAAAATGCCATGTGTGATGACTCATGTGCAATAGGATGGGGAATGATCCCTGTCAGGGTGATAAACGGTGATAGCCGTCTTTAGAACCAGACTGAGGTCTGCAAGGGTCGGTGGGTGACGCCTTGATGTTCTGGGGGAATGTCATGTAATGTAATGTCATATGGGAATGTCATGTCATGTAATGTAATGTCATATGGGAATGTCATGTCATGTAATGTAATGTCATATGGGAATGTCATGTAAGGAGAGAGAGAGAGAGAGAGAGATTTACTGCTCACAATGACCGCTTCGCGGCCATTGCATCGCGGCCCGGGATGAAAGTCCTGGAGAAAGTGCCAAGCCACGGAAGTAGCGCCGGACACGACAGAAGTCGCTACGGCAATTATATAATAGATACATGTGTATAGGGCAAGAGGATTACATAAGAAATGTGTAAAAATAAGAATGCGCATATAGGGTCTTATCTTAATTACCGTATATACTCGTGTATAAGCCGACCCGTGTATAAGCCGACCCCCCTACTTTTGCCCCCAAAACCTGGGAAAACCTATTGACTCGTGTATAAGCCGAGGGTGGACTCCAGCACAGGTATACAGCCCCCAGCAGTGTGGTATACAGGCAGGCCCCAGAGGTATATAATGCAGCAGCCCCAGAGGTATATAATGCAGCAGCCCCAGAGGTATATACAGGCAGGCCCCAAAGGTATATACAGGCAGGTCCCAGAGGTATATAATGCAGCAGCCCCCAGAGGTATATAATGCAGCAGCCCCAGAGGTATATAATGCAGCAGCCCCAGAGGTATATAATGCAGAAGCCCCAGAGGTATATAATGCAGCAGCCCCAGAGGTATATAATGCAGCAGCCCCAGAGGTATATAATGCAGCAGCCCCAGAGGTATATACAGGCAGGCCCCAGAGGTATATACAGGCAGGCCCCAGATGTATATACAGGCAGGCCCCAGAGGTATATAATGCAGCAGCCCCCAGAGGTATATAATGCAGCAGCCCCAGAGGTATATACAGGCAGGCCCCAGAGGTATATAATGCAGCAGCCCCAGAGGTATATACAGGTAGGCCCCAGAGGTATATACAGGCAGGCCCCAGAGGTATATAATGCAGCAGCCCCAGAGGTATATACAGGCAGGCCCCAGAGGTATATACAGGCAGGCCCCAGAGGTATATGCAGGCAGGCCCCAGAGGTATATACAGGCAGGCCCCAGAGGTATATACAGGCAGGCCCCAGAGGTATATAATGCAGCAGCCCCCAGAGGTATATAATGCAGCAGCCCCAGAGGTATATAATGCAGCAGCCCCAGAGGTATATAATGCAGAAGCCCCAGAGGTATATAATGCAGCAGCCCCAGAGGTATATAATGCAGCAGCCCCCAGGTATATAATGCAGCAGCCCCCAGAGGTATATAATGCAGCAGCCCCCAGAGGTATATAATGCAGCAGCCCCCAGAGGTATATACAGGCAGGCCCCCAGTGGGTTATACAGCAGGCCCCCAGTGGCACTCGCCCCCCCACACTGTGCAGAGCCCCCCCTCCCGATGCATTATCTTACCATCCAGCCGCGTCTTCATCTCCGCCAGTCCTCCCGTCCATCCTCGCGCGCTGCGTTCCCGGTCTCATGTGACCCGGCGGTCGCAGTCGGATGACGTCATCGCGCCGGGTCACGTGAGAGCCGAACACAGCGCGAGAGGATGGACGGGAGGACGGTGATGAAGACGCGGCTGGATGGTAACATAATGCATTGGGAGGGGGGGCTTTGCACAGTGTGGGGGGGCGAGTGCCATTGGGGGCCTGCTGTATATGGGGGCCTGCTGTATACCCCACTGGGGCCTGTAAACATCTGGGGGCTGTATGCACGGCTCCCCCTGCCGCTGTGATGGGCGGGGGGAGCCGTGCATATCTAATGAGCGGCCCCATGTGACGGGCCGCTCTGTCAGGAGCCTCCCCCCGCCTCCTCCAGCCTCCCCAGCACCCGGACACAGCCCCCACACAGCACATGTACCGTATAGACCCGTGTATAAGCCGAGGGGGGACTTTTCAGCCCAATTTTTGGGCTGAAAAACTCGGCTTATACACGAGTATATACGGTAATTATTATCAGCGTAAGATGAGGAATTGCTCACCTTGTCCAGTTGTGATACCCACAATTGGTTAAATGGCGATCAAATGCAGCTGCTGCAGGGACTGCACTCCCACAGATCACTGTGGTATCAACGCATATTTCCTTGGACGAAGTGCCTCCATGTCCACGCTGCTGCTCCAGAAAAGAAGGAACCAGGACACGGAGATGTCTGGAACAACTTGTGCTTTTATTATCCGACGCGTTTCGGAGCCACAAACCGAGCTCCTTCCTCAGGGAACATCCTGAGGCACTTCGTCAAAGAAGATCTACATAAGAAATGTGACACAGAAAAAAGGAAAGGAAAAATCAGCACTACAAGAAATCAGCACTACAGAAAAGAGAGAGAAGGGGGGATATTCAGCATGACAATGCTGTGTAAATATCTCTGAATATGTATAAGCACACTGATATGTATCGCAGAGAGATTGGATCACTTCTCAAAAGTAGGCACAATTGAACAAGTGCACTATAAATGGAAAACATACTGATCTAGAAGAAAAAAAAAAAACACTGTATGATCTGGGAAGTACAGAAAAAGTGATGATATTGGTCCCAGAATAGAAGAGACCTACCAAAATGAAAGTATCTGTCAGAAAATCAAAAGTGAAAAAATGTATGAAGGCATCACATTGTAAAAACTGAAATCCATTTATTTTTATAAAAATACATTAAATCGCTTCTGTAATTCATTCCCCCAGGAAATCTACTATTAAGACATAATATCCAATAACTCTCGCGATTTAACATATCTCGGATTCGATCCCCTCCTCATGCTGAACATCTTACTACCTCCAGTCCTTTAACATATTACTGGTGTCGCCACCGTGATGTTCAGAAAAATGCTTAGATAGACCTGACATGGAGCGTCTGTTTCCTGAGGATGAAGGATTAGTACCTGATATGTGCTCTGAAATTCGCTTCCTTAGAGGCCGACTGGTACAACCAATGTAATCCTGCTTACAGGATGTGCAAGGAGCCATATACACAACAAATGTAGTTGCACAATTGATGTAATTTTTGATTTTATAAGTTTTGCCAATGTATCTATCCTGGAAAACATCTGTTTTATACATATATTTGCATAGATTACAGCAGGGCTGACCACACTTGAAATTACCGGTATATCGTAACCATGCAGGTTTCTTGTGATAGTCTGCCGATTTGAAAAGACTCAGTGACATAAAACTGGCAAGATTGCGACATTTCCTGGACACACATCTAAATCCATTATTTAGAACCCTACGCAGTGAGACATCCTGATACAGCATCGGGACATATTTATGCAATATGCTCACGATGCTGTTGTAATCGGTGCTGTAAGGGGTGGAAAAATTAATAGGTTGTTTCTTATTTGGGAGTGGAGAATGCTGTTTATGTTGCTTGTGACAGTCTATCAACTGTTCTCTAGTTTTACTTTCAACAATTCTCTTAGCACGATTAATCATCCACCCCTTATAGTCCCTTGTTTTCAGTCTTTGTTCTATGTCTGCGACTTGTTTGTCATAGTCACCCGCTAGAGTGCACATACGTTTGGCTCTAATAAATTCCCCCACTAGTAGATTTGTAATAGTGTGGGAGGAGTGGCAACTGTTTGCGTGTAATAATGTGTTGCCAGATATGGGTTTTCTGTAAAGATTAGTGGCAACCTTACCAGACCGAGTATCTCCTGTGAGTATACAATCAAGAAAGGGGGCGGAGGCACCATGGTTCTGCATGGTGAACTTCAAATTCATGGCATTATTATTGCAAAAATCAAAAAATGATGTGATATTGGACTTGAATGGAACTCCGAAAGGTGCACCCCAAACAAAGATGAGGTCATCAATATATCTTCCGTACCACTTAGGGAAGGAAAGATAAGGATTGTGCAGGGCAAAAAGGAACTCCCTCTCCCACACAGACATGTAAAGAATGGCCAATGAGGGGGAGAACTTCGCCCCCATTGGACAACCACACGTCTGGAGTAAGAAGGAGTTCTCAAATTTGAAAAAATTGTTCTTTAAAAGAAACTGTACCGCCATGAGGATGTTCACCATGTCCTGTGAAAGAAAAGAACCCTGAAAGACAATGCTTAGGGCTTGTAGTGCCACATACATTGTGACTCACCTGTCTCCCCGATCTCACTTAAAATCCTTCAGAGCGTAAAGTAAATGTTTAGTGTCTCTGACATACCCAAGGGAAGAGACAACCAAGGGTTGTAGCTGTTGGACAACCCATTCTAATAGAGGTTCAATTAGAGAACCTGCCAGTATGGGTTTAAGGGGGGGAGGGGAAATGTCCCTTTATGGGTTTTGGGCAAGGCGTGAAAAATTGGGCAGACTAGGTTGGCCACCCACATATATTTATGCTGTTTTTTCAGTGATTACACCCAAAGCCATGCCCTCATCCAATAAGGTCTTCAAATCCGCCCTCACCTCACCCTCACTCAACATACTTATATCCTCTCTGCGATAGAGAGCAGCATCTAGGATCCCCACGGATCCTCCTTTGTCTGAATTGCAGATGGCAATATGAGGATTAAATCTTAGATCCTCCAAAGCAGATCTGCAGATCTGCCAGAAGAAGAAAGGTTATCCCTCAAGTAATTTTGTCTGTTTAAAAGATCCCTGATCTCCCCTTCTACAATTGTCTGGAAGGAATCCATTATTGGAGCCCTAGATTTGATGGGTAAGAATATGGATTAGATACTGTAAAAGCTCCACTGTGAGGGGTTTCTAGACCAGTATGTTTTCCATTTATAGTGCACTTTTTCAATTGTGCCTACTTTTGAGAAATGATGCAATCTCTCTGCGATACATATCAGTATGCTTATACATATTCAGAGATATTTACACAGCATTGTCATACTGAATATCCCCCCTTCTCACTCTTTTTTGTAGTGCTGATTTTTCCTTGCTTTATGAGACCATTTATGCTCAATGTTTTGCTAAATTCTTTCAGGTGATTCTCATTTGTAAATTCACAGGTGTATTGTTCTATATATATTGTGTGTTATGTTAGTGCCCCTTTGTCATTGATAAAGATTTTTTAATCTAAATGCATCTGATGGGGCATGTCTTAGCCACCTAGATGCATTTTAATCTTTATGTTGTGATTTACAAAATAAAGTAAAACATTTTTCATCGGATAAAGTTGCCAGCTGTTCCTCTTTATATTCACAGTTCAGCAAGAAGGTATTCAAACAGGTAGCTCTACGGGTGGCTGCAAGTGGATGCCAGGTGGTATGGTGGGACCCGTGGTAAACCTTAGTTGACGAACCCGTGTCTTTTCTTCCCCGCCTAGGATGAGTCTATACCTAATGGCTCCGTGTAGGTAGACTTCGGGCTCCCCTCCCTTGTGGTGAGGAAACACGCAGACTGCTCCGTCTGGCAGGGTGCCTCAGCTGATAAGTAAACCACAGCAGCTGGTTGACGACTGCAAAGGAAGACTCTGGCCATTTCATTGGGCCAGCGTTCCCGTGGTGGACTGGTTAATTCCCTGGAGTATGGTCGCTCCGCGCTGGGGTTTCCCCTTTCTCTCTAGGGCCCAGACTCCGCACGTCGGGCGCCCTCTTCCAGGATCCCCTCAGGATCCTCTCAATCCTTTCCTCCGGATCAGCGTAGACCTGTCCGAGTAAACCTTTCGCCTCGCTCCATACTCTTTTCCAACTGTCCCGACTCCTCTGCTCCACAGGTTAGCCGCTCTTTGTTCCCCCTAGAGGTGAATATATCTCCCTCCCGGGTAACCTCCCACCACTATGCTAACGTGGAGTGCAGGAATCGGTCCCACCCATCAACCTAGGATCCACTTGCAGCTGGGCAAATTACACCTCTTTTACGGGTGCAATACCCCACTGTGACGCCTGACTATGTGTGGCGCTACATAACCGCACACTCTTTTATGGGTGCAGTACCCCAACTATGATGCCTGACCAGTGGGGCGCCACACAGACATAACACTTTTGCAGCTGATGCAGCTGCATGGTGCCCCAAAAGGGAGGGGGCCAAACAACTCGTGAAACTTATTTTATCATAAAGCCTGTGGCACCATCAACATTAAGAGAAGAGGAAGGAGCATGTGCCAGAGCCATTTACAAAAACAGCCTGGAAGAGACCCCTTTCTTCTCCTCTCAGTGATGATGCTGCCGCTGGGTGTATGATGCACAGCCTTGCTTCACAGTCACATGTGCAGGGGCATCTCATTGTATTATATTTAATCATATTTATATATTTTTTATACTTATTTGCAGTCACTGATTTCCTTCTAGATTAAATAAGGTTGGGAGTTATTCCTGTTGTAGGTCAGATTCTTCAGAGCCACGTCCGTACAAAGAAGTCATAGGGCCCATATCAGAAATTCTAATTCCCCCGCTTAAAAAAAAAAAAAAAAAAATAATAATATTATTATTCAACTAGGTCACATCAGAGCATATTTCATAACTATGCAGCCCTTACAAAGTAATTTTCCTCCTATTGAAGCTCCTGGATTTTGTTTTCCACTCAAAAAGTATGACGCCAACAAGAGTGGCCCACAAACATTATGATAACCCCACAATAAATTCTTCCACAGTGCCTTCCACACACACAGTATGAAGAAGCTATTGTGCCATCCTTCTACTAACACAGAAATATATTATGACTCCAGCAACGTATGATCCCCAAGTTTGACCCACACGCAGCCCACACACCTATTCGCACTGTATAATGGCCCCCACTAGCCGTTAAAATGGTATAATGACTCCTACATAGCCCTCCGAACAGTGTAATGGACCATACACAACCTACACAAAGCAAATGGGAGATCTTTATTAGCATCCTGAATAGGACCTGTGCACAAAATATACCCTAGGGGAATAAACATGCTAGAAATAGAAGGAAACCACTATGGGTAAATAAACCTGTAAAGGGGACAATAAGTGACAAAAAGAAAGCATTTAGTGAGGATTAGAGTAGGTAGTGATGAGGAATTAAATAAATAAAGAAAATTAAATAACATCTGTAAAAAGCAAATCAAGGTAGCAAAGATCGAGGCAAAGAAACTCATTGCCAGAGAAAGTAAAAAAAGCCAAAATATTCTTTAACTACATAAATAGTAAGAATCTAAAAAATGATTGTGTTGGCCCCCTTAAAAATAGTCTGGGTGAAATGGTGGATGAAGATGAGGAAAAAGCCAATATACTAAATGACTTTTTTTCAACAGTATTTACACAAGAAAATCCTATGACAGACAACATGATCAGCGATAACAAGAACTCTCCATTAAATGTCACCTGCTTAACTGAACAGGAAGTACAGCACCGCCTAAAAATCACTAAAATTGACAAATCCCCGGGCCAGGATGGGATGCACCCCAGAGTACTGCAGGAATTAAGTACTGTCATAGATAGACCATTGTTTTTAATATTTAAAGATTCCATAATACCATATATAGTACCACAGGACTGGCATATAGCAAATGTGGTGCCAATATTCAAAAAGGGGGCAAAAACTGAACTTGGAAATTATAGGCCAGTAAACTTAACCTCTACTGTGGATAAAATCCTAGAGGGTTTTCTAAGAGATGCTATACTAGAATATCTGAAGAAAAATAACCTCATGACCCAATATCAACATGGGTTTACGAGGGACTATTCCTGCCAAACTAATTTGATAAGCTTCTATGAGGAGGTTGGTTCTGGACTGGACCAAAGAAATGCAGTGGACGTGGTGTATATGGACTTTCCAAAAGCTTTTGATACGGTACCACACAAAAGGTTGATACGTAAAATGAGACTTAGAGTCTTCCTTCAACCTTAAAGGGATCCTGTCACTTCCAAAACGCCTCCTAAGCTAGCAAAACATGTCCCTGCAGCGTCCTATCACTAATCTCACACTTCTTTTGTCTCCTAAAAGCATCCTGTGAAAGTGCATAAAAATGTTTTAATACTCACTCATTAGTGATTATAATTAGCCGAATAGCTATTCTTTAGGCGGGCTGTTTTGCAGCTCCAGGGATCCACCCTGTCTCTGTGTTCTGCTGTGATGTGCAGGCATTGCCCTCCCCCTCTCTATCACTCACAGAGTGCAAATCATTAGTCCTGCCTTCACTTTCAGTTTCACAGCAGCACAGACAGAGAGAGGGCTGGATCCTGGAGCTGCAAAAGAACACCCCCTGGTGACTAAAGAATAGTCACTCTGCTAATTATAATCACTAATGAGTGAGTATTAAAACGTTTTCATGCACTTTCACAGGATGCTTTTTAGGAGACAAAAGGAGTGTGAGATTAGTGAATGGATGCTGCAGGGACATGTTTTGATAGCTTAGGAGGTGTTTTGGAGGTGACAGGATCCCTTTAAAACTATGTTACTATGTTACACAACCCTTCACACTGTATAATTGCTTGCATACGGTATAATGGCCCTCAAATAGACCTATACTTCAAGAAGAACAAATGCTTCTTCAAAGTCATCCAAATATTATAATGGCCCAAACATAGCCCTCCAATTAGTACAGTGCCTTGTGAAAGAATTTGGCTCCCTTGAACTTTTCAACCTTTTGCTACATTTCAGGCTTTAAAGATAAAGATATAATTTTTTTTTTTTTTTGAAGAATCAACAAGTGGGACACAATCGTGAAGTGGAACAAAATTTATTGTATATTTTAAACTTTTTTAACAAATAAACTGAAAAGTGGGGCGTGCAATATTATTCTGCCCCCTTGAGTTAATACTTTGTTGCGCCACCTTTTGCTGCGATTACAGCTGCAAGTCGCTTGGGGTATGTCTCTATCAGTTTGCACATCGAGAGACTGAAATTGATGCCCATTCTATCTTGCAAAACAGCTCGATCTCAGTGAGGTTGGATGGAAAGCGTTTGTGAACAGCAGTTTTCAGCTCTTTTCACAGATTCTCGATTGGATTCAGGCCCGGACTTTGACTTGGCTATTCTAACACCTATATACGTTTATATTTGAACCATTCCATTGTAGATTTTGCTTTATGTTTGGGATCATTGTCTTGTTGGAAGATAAATCTCCCCCCAGTCTCAGGTTTTTTGCAGACTCAAACAGGTTTTCTTCCAGAATGGTCCTGTATTTGGCTCCGTCCATCTTCCCTTTAATTTTAATCATCTTCCCTGTCCCTGCTGAAGTAAAACAGGCCCTAACCATGATGCTGCCACCACCATGTTTGACCAGAGCACCTTATTCCACATGTTTGGTGTGTCTCCCATGTGTCTTGTGGCAAACTTCAAGCAAGACTTTTATGGATATCTTTGAGAAATAGCTTTCTTCTTGCCACTCTTCCATAAAGGCCAGATTTGTGCAGTGTACGACTGATTGTTGTCCTATAGACGGACTCTCCCATCTCAGCTGTAGATCTCTGCAGTTCATCCAGAGTGATCATAGGTCTTTTGGCTGCATCTCTGATCAGTCTTCTCCTTGTTCGAGAGGAAAGTTTAGAGGGATGGCCTGGTCTTGGTAGATTTGCAGTGGTCTGATACTCCTTCCATTTCAATATGTTCGCCTGCACAGTGCTCGTTGAGATGTTTAAAACTTGAAAAATCTTTTGGTATCCAAATCCGGCTTTAAACTTCGCCACAACAGTATGTCGGACCTGCCTGGTGTGTTCCTTGGTCTTCATGATGCTCTCTGCACTTGAAACAGATCCAAAGACTATCTCAGAGCATTTGCATTTATACGGAGACTTGATTACACACAGGTGGATTCTATTCATCATTACCAGTCATTTAGGACAACATTGGATCAGTCAATATCCTCACTGAACTTCTGGAGTGAGTTTGCTGCACTAAAAGTAAAGGCGCCGAATAATATTGCACGCCCCACTTTCCAGTTTTTTGCTGTGATGAGACAGGATGGAGTAGGATGTACCTGGCAAACTGCCTCACTATGAAAGAAGTGCAGACCCAGATGTTGTGATGGGTTGATAAACAAATGGTGTTCTTGGTGTCTGGGATCAGTCCAAACCAGCAGGGGTATCCACGTCCGCAACAGCTGAGGGTCTGTTAGTTGCCCCCGTCTTGAGCAGGTAAATAAGTGGAGGTTCTTTGGCAGGACATCTGTCGGACAATACTTGCCACACTGATGTAGGAGAAAGAAGCAGCAGATTCATTTGATGCGGCAGACGGTGTTCGGTGAGGCCTGCTAGGCACATTTTTACCGCAGTAATTTGTACAAACTAATGCATGGTGCTGGGCCATGTGGCAGTTCATGCATGTAGTAGCCAAATTGGTGAGGTTTTTGCCTCTGCTTAATTTTTTACTACAAAGTTGGCACATGACTTGATTTGGGTCATCTTTTGTGGTGTGAAAGAAGGCAAAGACTAGACAACCCTTGCCGTCTCAGACAACTGCAGACCTGTGACCGCTGCTTTCCAGATCCAGAGTTGTGACTGAGGATGCAGTACTTGTTGTGCTTGTAGCTCTCCATCTTTGTGCGGAAACACACAACCTAAACTCCTCGTCTTCCTCCTCCTTTGCTGAACTACTCAGCTGCATGACTCTGGGGTCATTTCAAGTGGAATCTAGAACCTCATCATCATCATCCTCTCTGTTGTCCCACTTCTCGCCATGAGAGTCACGTTCCTTCACTTCCTGCCCTGAATGCACAGTACAGTGCGGGTATTCCTCAGGTATCTGAGTCTCATCATCATCACCTCCACCCCCAGGGGTGAACGTCTGGTGACTAAGGTCTGGATTCTGCTGGAACCATACTTGCTTCATCCCCGAACCTAGCTCCAAAAGATTTTGGGCATCACTGCAGATGTTTTCCTCCTTTGGAGAATGTTAATCTTTAAAGCAGACCTCTGATGCCAATGGAAAAGAATGTGTGAACATCTCTACAGATTTGCCCATCTGTGTTTCCCCACAATCACTTATAGAGTTGTAGAGTTGTGACACGGGTGACACATGGGTAATTGGAGTGCCACCTCTGAGGACTGTTAAAAAGTAAAAATAGTTTAAAAATATTCTTCAACTACATAAAAAGTAAGAAACTGAAAACTGTTGTGGTACCTTTACACGCGGCAACATTTCTAGGGTGTCCACAGGTACCTTACTGGCTGCAGTGAAATCATGGAGACATGATTCCATTTGTACACAGCAACAAGATAGAACCTTCTCTCCATGATTTCACTGCAGCCAGTAAGTTACCTGTGGACACCCTAGAAATGTTGCCACGTGTAAAGGTACCTATAGTGTTGGCCCCATCAAAAATAGTCTGGGTAAAATGGTGGAGGATGCTGTCCCCTGAAATTGTAGACCGCCTAACTTTCATCAAGGTGAACAAGTCATTGATCTCCAAGGACTTTTCCAGTCCAGTGGCAAACTAGGCAGACTAGTCAATGTTGTACCTTTCAGTGTGCTGCACTCATCTCGCCATTATACAATTTTTATTCTGGGTCAATTGATTCCAATTGGGTTTTTAACCCTCATCATCATTCTCTCTGTTGTCCCACTCCTCTTCCTGAGAGACACGCTCCTCCTTTTCTTGCCTTGAATGCACAGTACAATGTGGGTGATCATCAGGTATCTGAGTCTCGTCATCATGTCCACCCCCGGAGGGTTAACATCTGGTGACGAGGATCTGGATTCTGCTGAGACCGTAATTCGTCCATCCCCGGATGCAACTCCAAAAGATTTTTTGCATCAGTGTAGATGCATTCCTTTTCTGGAGTTTGTGAATCTTTGAAACAGACCTCTGCTGCCCATGAAATAGGTGCATGGGAGTGCATCTCTGCAGAATTGCCCATCTGAGTTTCCCCATAATCAGCTGTGCAGTTGGAAAGTTGTGACATGGAGTAAAACATGGGTAACTGGAGCGCCACCTCTGAGGACTGTACTATTTGTGATGTTTAGGTGGAGGAACAGTAGGACAGGCCACTTGATGCAACAGTTTCCATGAACTGTAGCAAAAGCTGGGTCTCATCCACACTTGTATTGCTCTGCTGCTGACAGACTGGAGTAGGCTGTCCAGTAACAGAAATTGCCACTTCAGTTGTAATATAGCGATGAGCCAATGTTTGATTACTACAGATTTCAGTAACATTAGCAGTAGCATCTACCCCAAATACACTTCCAACACCAAGCCTACTCCCCTTTCCAACAACCTTTCTCCC
The DNA here is from genome assembly GCA_033576535.1 of Allobates femoralis. Classification (NCBI taxonomy): domain Eukaryota; kingdom Metazoa; phylum Chordata; class Amphibia; order Anura; family Aromobatidae; genus Allobates; species Allobates femoralis. The sequence goes on along the minus strand of JARQOC010000006.1, from coordinate 187,198,222 downwards.
CTTCCCCTTTCCACCACGACCTCAGAATCTCCCACTCATCTTTTATGCACACAGATTTGGAAAGCATGTGTTGGAAGCCAAAGAAAGACTTTTTAGGGGAAAGTGAAGCATTTTGCAATCACTGTTTTGAGGCCGAAAGACTGTCTTTAGAGAAAACTGAAACATTTGAGAATCACAGGTTAGAGGCCAAAAATCCCTTTTTAGGGGAAACTGAAGGATATAAGAATCAGAGGTTAGAGGCAAAATTGCCTTTTTAGGGGAAACTGAAGGATTTGAAAATCACAGGTTAGAGGCCAAACAGAACCTTTTTAGAGGAAACTGAAGGATTTGAGAATCACAGGTTAGAAGCAAAAAAAGCCTTTTTAGGGGAAACTGAAGTATTTAAGAATCACAGGTTACAGAAAAAAAATGTATTTTTAAGGGAAACTGAAGGAATTGAGAATCAAAGGTTAAAGGCAAAAATACCTTTACAGCAAAAACTGAAGGATTTGAGAATCACAGGTTAGAGACAATAATTGCCTTTATAGGAGAAACTGAAGGATTTGAGAATCACAGGCTAGATGCAAAAAATTACCTTTTAGGGAAAACTGCATGATTTGAGAATCACAGGTCAGAGGCAAAAAATGCCTTTTTAGGGGAACTAAAATATTTGTGAATCACAGGTTAGAGGCCAAACAGAGTTTTTTTAGGGGAAACAGAAGAACTTGAGAATCACAGGTTCACGTAGAGCCTTTTTAGGGGAAACTGAAGAATTTGAGAATCACAGGTTAGAGGCAAAAAATGCCTTTTTAGGAGAAACTGAAGAATTTAGCAATCCCTTCCTGAATACAACAAACGCAACTTTGCTAATGCTCACAGGTTTAGGAATCATACTTGTTCACAGTACAAAATGCCTATGTCCGGATGGACATGACACGCCCCACCAGGGCTGTGGGGTACTTGGAACCGGATCAAACAGGGAGGTCATGGCCCGTGACCCAACTCCGTAGCCCTGGCTGTGTCATAAAATGGGGGATATTTTATATGGGATTGAGTCATGACGCCACCCGTGGTATTCGACAAGGGATGGCCGACGCTGCGGTTCAGGACCACTGAGGCAGTTGGTGATGCAGCAAAGATGGTACAGCACCCCACGGGTGGAGCGGGACCCAGGGCGACTGGTACAGTTTATGAAGGGATAGTGAACATTGTGGTGCAAGACTGAGGGCGCGGATAATGACCGGACGACACAGGGATGGTGGTTTCCTTTACCTTTTACTTGGTAGTTGATGGTGCAGCCTGGAAGCAATTGGGGATCAACGACATCAGGTGGGTTCGGAGGCTTTCCTTCCAGGCTGTCCTCTTTGGTTCCTGCTTCCTAAATGCTATGGTGCGACTATCTTCCTGCGTGCTGGTTTCTCACCGTATGGCAGGCAACTTAAGCCTTTTCCAGGTGTCACGTCTCTGTTGGAGGCTCTGGGCTATAGTATTCTGCTGTGCAGCTGAGCGTTTGGGGCGGCAGGAGACTTGCAATCTCCTGCCCTCCGGATTTAGCTGCCAGGACTTCAGTATCATACAACCACAGACTTCGGTGTCCTGTTTCTTGCGCTCAGCTCTGGGGTGACCTCAGTCATAGGTCCACTTACCAGGCTCCCCTCGACTTCTCTCCTCTTCCCTCTCACTCGCTCGCCACTGCCCTGGGATAAGCCTCTCCGTGGCTCCAGTCCCCAGAGCGTCTCTCTGACTTTCTTTTGTTCTTTCTCTCATGTCGTTCTCTGACTTTCCTCTCTAACACCTCCTCCTGGCCAGAATTTAGAGGGAAGCTTCCCTGAATCCGAGTGCAGAGCTCCCCCTTCTTGCCTGGAGTCAGAAAACGTGTTGGATGCTGGTGTTACCTAGCATGAGAACCCCTTCTTGCTTCCAGGCATGACCTCACCCCCTGTTAGGGAGGCAATGCCACTGTGGCAACCGGACTCCTGGGGTGTCACAAACACTCTTTCCCTCCTATGCTATGTAAAAAAGTGATGGAGTAGCTAACTATCTAATTGTGTAACACAGAAAGAGCAGAACAGAGTGGCAGCAGCACTCTCCCTAACAGTAACATTCTCAAAATGGTGACAACAGCAAATGGCCACTTCTTATATCCCTAGGGACATGTGACTTTGGCAATCAATGACAAGCATTTGTGTCTTCAACTTGTGGATGTTTTATGCGCTCTGATTAGCTGCAGACCAAAAACATCCACACAGAAAATGCCAGGAAAAAAAATGGAGTCCTATGCTACTTTGACCTCCCCACACCACCTCCTCTCATCAAAGACATCCCACCTACTATCCTACACTGTCAGAAGGCAGGAGAAAAGCATCACTTAAATGCAGTAATGCTTTTTTTAGTACAATCACACACCAAACAATCCACGTTTGCTGACTTTCTGGGAAATTGCTCGGATTTCTGAACCAAATCTGCCATGTTTGTGCCAAATTTGAAATTGACGAACATGTTCAGGGAAGGTTCACTTGATTCTTAACCTGATCACCACCAGCAAGGTTAGGCATCTGAATGCAAAGCTCTAGCTGCAAGTGCAGTAAACACCTGAAAACCGAGGGAAGATGTGAGGCTTCTCCTGCTCCCTCTTCTGCTACTCTCTCAGCCTCTTCCGCCCCCTCCCAACAAGGCCACCAGGCTCCCTGCAGAGAGAGTGTGTGAAAGCACGGTAAGCTGGAGGGTCACTGAACATCTCCACACAAACCCATGGAAGCAATCAGGTGTCCATCCCCCAAACACTGAAGAGAAAGAGGAAGAAATCCCCCTCCCACCCATGACCCCTGGTCCAAAATGGCAGCTTTTAAAAATTCCTGGCCTTTGAAATGTTGCCATTCCAGCTGTCATAGTTTTAAACTTATGGTAGTGGCTGTTCCACAATAGGTGGTTCCCAGCCACCGCTACTTTTCCAGGTGGGCCATCCCTAACATGCACGGTAGATGCTAAAATGTATGGGCTGTTTCCAGGTTACCCCAACAGCCAATCACAAATGCCAACTCTCTGTGACAGCTTCTGTGATTGACTGTTGGGCCCCTCATCAGTGAATAATCAGGAAATTAATGAGCAGCCCTGGAAGGACAAGCGTTTAGACCTAGTAAGTATAATGTTCATGTTTAATCAATATTTTCTTTCTTTTTACAGCTCCCCCGCATTCCGGCGGAGACAACCGCCTTCCTCAGGTATCTCAGATAAGATACCTGAGGAAAGCGGTTGTCTCCGCCGAAACGCGTTCTATCCGTTTTTTATTCTCGCATGATTTGAGTATTAAAAAATTTTTGTGGACAAGAAGTTCTTAAAATCATTACCACGGGGAGCGCAGCCACCATAGAATTGGATTACTTCCTATTGAACCTTTATGCCTGTGGGAATCCGTGACAGGACCCAACACAGGATCAATTCAATGCGAGCAGCAGACCCGGATAAACATCCAAAGCGTGAGGAGGCTTTGGAGAAACCATATGCTTGAAGTTTTATGGCAAGAGGTGAGTGCATAAAACTTCATTGAAAGGGCACCAGAGAGTTACATTGGTAACGCGCTTAGATTGTCGCCGCATTTTTGTTTTTTTATATATACCCTACAGGGAATCACCTTACTATATACACTGTGTGCAGAATCATTAGGCAAATGAGTATTTTGATCACATGATACTTTTTATACATGTTGTCCTACTCCAAGCTGTATAGGCTTGAGAGCCAACTACCAATTAAGTAAATCAGGTGATGTGCATCTCTGTAATGAGGGGGGTGTGTGGTGTAATGACATCAACACCCTATATAAGGTGTTCTTAATTATTAGGCAAATGCCTTTCCTTAGGCAAAATGGGTCAGAAGAGAGATTTGACGGGCTCTGAAAAGTCCAAAATGGTGAAATGTCTTGCAGAGGGATGCAGCAGTGTTGAAATTGCCAAACTTTTGAAGCGTGATCACTGAACAATCAAGCGTTTCATGGCAAATAGCTAACAGGGTCGCAAGAAGCGTGTTGGGCAAAAAAGGCGCAAAATAAGTGCCCATAAATTGAAGAAAATCAGGTGTGAAGCTGCCAAGATGCCATTTGCCACCAGTTTTGCCATATTTCAGTGCTGCAACGTTACTGGAGTATCAAAAAGCACAAGGTGTGCTCTATTCAGGGACATGGCCAAGGTAAGGAAGGCTGAAAAACGACCAAGAACAAGAAACATAAGATAAAATGTCAAGACTGGGCCAAGAAATATCTTAAGACTGATTTTTCAAAGGTTTTATGGACTCATGAAATGAGAGTGACTCTTGATGGGCCAGATGGATGGGCCAGAGGCTGGATCAGAAAAGGGCAGAGAACTCCACTCCAACTCAGACGCCAGCAAGGTGGAGGTGGGGTACTGGTATGGGCTGGTATCATCAAACATGAACTTGTGGGACCTTTTCGGGTTGAGGATGGAGTGAAGCTCAACTCCCGGACCTACTGCCAGTTTCTGGAAAACAACTTCTTCAAGCAGTGGTACAGGAAGAAGTCGGTATCGTTTAAGAAAAACATGATTTTCATGCAGGACAATGCTCCATCACATGCATCCAACTACTCCACAGCGTGGCTGACCAGTAAAGGTCTAAAAGAAGAAAAAATAATGACATGGCCCCCTTGTTCACCTGATTTGAACCCCATAGAGAACCTGTGGTCCCTCCTAAAATGTGAAATCTACTGGAGGGAATACAGTACACCTCTCGAAACAGTGCCTGGGAGGTTGTGGTGTCTGCTGCATGCAATGTTGATCATAAACAGATCAAGTAACTGACAGAATCTATGGATGGAAGGCTGTTGAGTGTCATCATAAAGAAAAGTGGCTATATTTGTTAATAATTTTTTTTGGGTTTTGTTTTTGCATGTCAGAAATGTTTTTTTTCTACATTTTGTGCAGTTATATTAGTTTACCTTGTGAAAATAAACAAGTGAGAGGGGAATATATGTGGTTTTTATTAAGTTGCCGAATAATTCTGCACAGTAATAGGCACTTGCACAAACAGATATCCTCCTAAGAGAGCTAAATCTAAAAAAAAAACACTCCAACTTCCAAAAATATTAAGCTTTGATATTTATGAGTCTTGTGGATTGATTGAGAACATAGTCGTTGATCAATAATAAAAATAATCCTCTACAATACAACATGCCTAATAATTCTGCACACAGTTTATGCCTTTACCTATAACAAAGGTAAAGTGCTGAAGTCCTGATGAAGGAGGGAATCTATGAAACGCATCAAATTAAATCATACTTGAAGGGTTCCGATAATTGTTATCATTGAAAGATAGCAGTGTGGTTTAACTCCTTTAAATTTGATGTTCACAGTGAGGAGTAGCAATAGAATGATATGAAAGTTCAATGAAAAAAAAAACTTATTGTTATAAATTCCTTCAGATACTTCTAGATTTTGCTCTCCAGAATACAGACCTAGATCATGATTGAATGTTAGCTCAATATGCACACAAACAGTAAGAAAGCTGTCAATCATAAAGTAACTAAGCCCAGAGGAATCCGAAGTCTAGAATGAAAAGAAAAAGATACACGTTTTACTGATCTTTTTGGTTAAATCATATTTTATTAATGTAAAATGTTTAACAATGTTTGGCAGTAAAGATTTCACAACTGGGGTTACAATAGAGTATACAGTTTGGCCATTTAGCCAACTTACAATTGACCTCAAAGAATAATTGGTCTATTCTCAAAAAGGCACAATAGGTCTAAGAAACAAAAAGTAAACAGTATAAGTAAGGCAACTTCTTGAGGGTCTCCACGAGGTGGATACCTGATAATAAATTATAGTCTAAAAAGATTAAGAGATGAATAGACAGAAAAGGGTAAGTATAGCGGGGAATAGAATAGTGGGATAGACAGAGAAGGTAAGGGGGGTTGTGGGGGGAGGGAATGGGCTTAGACGGCCACTCCCTTAATAGGGAGGGGGAGAGGGATTGGAGGTGGGTGGACTGGAACAACACGCTGTGTTATTTCTCATGGCAAGGAAATGTGAGAAGATGTTATGACTACAGAGCAGCGGGGGTGGGCACCCACACTGTCCTGTGGAAATGTCTAGGAGGTATTTTCATCGGCATCACAGGTCAGCCACATCTTCAGGGATTTCGAATCTCTATAAAAGATTCATGATTGCCATAGGCGGTAATTTCTTTTCTACGCTATCAGCGTCTGGCGAGCTCTAACTAGCCAATTCTTATAACCTGCAAATCTCATTCAATTCAGCTACCAGTTCCGATTTAGATGGGCTGGTCACATCTTTCCATTTTCTAGCTATAACCGTCCTGGCAGCAGATAAGACATACCTGGACAGTCCAGGTTTGTACTTTGATATGGGTATCTCTAACATGCTCAAAAGAGCCACAGGTGCCGATATGACCAAGTCAAAGGTGGATAACATCTTGATCAGTTCCGCCACCCGCGTCCAGAACGGTCGAACAAGCCGTAATTCCCACCAAATGTGTAGGTATGTGCCAGAAGCCTCCTCGCATCGCCAGCACCTATCAGATACTGATGAAAATATCGTATAAAGTTCTGCTGGGCATCGGTACCACCTGGCCATCACTCTGTAGTTTCTCTCCTAGGTAGTCGCCGATGAGGTCGACTTCCTTGTGAATAGATACATTTTCTCCCAATCCCCTTGAGATATCGAGATCTGGAGGTCCCTCTCCCATTTGATTTTAAACTTGGGTTGGTATGGGTCAGTACCATTACGTTCTTTCCTGAACATGGTATATAATACCGAGATTGTATGTGGGACCACTTCTCTCGTCATGCATAGCTGTTCGAAGGCCGTCAGAGGTCTACTGACCGCCTCCCATTCCAGGGAGCGAATGAAACCAGACAGCGCGGCATATTGCAGCCATGCCCCTGGGGGAATAGGTGTCACCTGAAATAGGGCTGACAAGGTCTTCACCCCTGTATGGGTAATATAGTCATTCATTACTGGGCTGGGATGGCAGGGGACTCCCAGAAAAGAGTCACCACTGGGCTCCCACCGAAAGGAAGGGTCACCAAGTACGGGAGTCAGGGGCCCTGGCTGCGTCGTCAGATGGAGGGTGGAATTGTTCTTTTTGAGAAAAGAAAGTAATTGAGTCGAAATAAAGGGCAGATGTGTAGATGGGCGTGTGTGGAAGAGCCAGATCGCCGCCAATGGATAATCCCCCTCATCTGACATCTCAACATCCACCCATAATTGTCTCCCCTCCCTTCTAAACAAGTCAAGCACACATTTACCTAGACACGCTAGGTGGTAGATCATCAGGTTGGGCAGTGCCACTCCCCCCTCCTCTACTACCCCAGTCAGGAGGCATTGGGAAAGTCGGGGTTGTTTGTGGGTCCATATAAAATTGAGTAAGCATCGTCTTTAGCCTTGAGAAAAAGGAGGCAGGTAGAGCTATTGGGATGGCTTGGAAGTGGTAAAGAAGTCGGGGCAGCAGATCCATTTTGATGGAGTGGATCCTCCCCCACCATGGTAAAGCAAGGTCATTCCAGGTTCTCAGCTCTCTCTCCAGTTTGGAAAGTAGAGGCAAGAAGTTACGTGAGTACAGGTCATTCGGGTCCCTTGTCAGTTTCATCCCCAGGTAGGTGAGGTCATCTCGTCTCCAAGTGAAGGGGAACTGCGATTTTAGTAAGGTCACCATCAGGTCAGGGAGGGAGACGTTGAGAACTTCTGATTTGGAGGGATTCATTTTAAAATTGCTCAAAGAGCCATAGGTAGATAACTCCTCCATAATATTAGGAATAGATATCAGAGGATTCGTTACAAATAACAACAAATCGTCTGCAAACAGTGCAAGTTTGTGCTCTCTGTGCTTCGTTTCCACTCCCCGAATTGCCAGATTAGATCTGAGGGCCTCGGCCAGGGACTCCATGCAAATGATATATATTAGAGGTGAAAGGGGGCACCCCTGGCGTGTACCGTTTTTAATAGGGAAGGGCTCGGATAAGAATCCGTTGACCTGAACCCTTGCCGTTGGGGCTGTGTACAAGGCTCTAATTCTTTGGAGCATTACCTCTTCCAGACCTATGTGCGTGAGGGACTCAAATAGGAAGCCCCAGTGCACCCTGTCGAAGGCCTTTTCAGCATCAATGGACAGGATGCACATGGGGGTCCCCTTCTTCCTCGCTCTATCAACAAGAGCGGTAGATCTAATCACATTATCTCGAGCTTCTCTTCCGGGGACAAAACCCACTTGTTCTATATTTATCAGGGAGGGCATATGTGTTTTCAACCTATTCGCTATTAATTTAGAAAACATTTTCACATCTATATTCATTAGCGAAATTGGCCTGTAACTGCCGCATAGTGATGGGTCCTTACCGGGCTTCAGGAGGACCACGATGTGGGCCATCAGGGCTTGGGGAGGGAAGTTCCCCCTTGGATACGCTATTGCACACCTCTAGGAACCGAGGGGCCTGGGCATCCAAAAGCATCTTGTAAAAACCCGAGGAGTACCCATCTGGTCCAGGACACTTTCCCCTTTTGAGTGATTTAATCACTTCTATCACCTCGTCTATCGTAAAATCCGCGATTTTTTTGGATATGGGAGGGGGACCAAATTTTTTGATGTAATCTTGAAATGGTGGGTGTGACGTTAGGCAACCCCTCTCCCTGTATGTCGTATAGGGATGCATAAAAGGAGTGGAAGCATCCCACCATCTCCTTGGTAGAGTGTATTTTGTCTCCTGTAGATGTCAGCAAGTGTGAAATAAAGGTACGATGTGTTCTAGGGTGAAGTGCTCGGGCTAGTAACTTGCCAGATTTGTTGCCTAGGGAACAGTATTTTGCGCTAACCCTGTCCCTTTGTATTTTATCTTTTTGGTCCAGAATTGTGAGTAATTTGTGCCTTGTAGTGGACAGCTGAGCGTAAATGGTGGGGGTAGGATCCAGTTTATGTTTAGCCTCCTGTTCAGAGATTTCCTGAAGCAGGGATTCTATTTCCTGTGCCCTTAACTTCTTGATTCTAGACCCATGTGAAATTAGGATACCTCTCAATACCGCTTTGAGAGTCTCCCATTGGACAGGGGGGGACGTGGTGTCATGTTTGTGATCTACGGTGAAATTCTGGATCGCAGATGTCAGGTCTCCCACACAGGAGGGATCCTTTAGGAGGTACTCATTCAGTCTCCATGTGTAGTCCCTCCTGATCGGCGGACCAAGTTTCATGGAGAAATATATTGGTGCGTGGTCTGACCAGATGATATTTCCTATAGAAGATCTGACCTCCCGATCCAGTAATGAGTGAGATATCATGAATTTGTCTATCCTACTATACACCAGGTGAGATTGTGAATAGAACGTAAAATCTTTATCGTCTGGGTGCAATATGAGCCAGACATCTACCAAACGTAACGGATCCCATTGCTTAGATAGTTGGTGGAGAGATGGTACCGATAAATGCGACTTACCAGCAGATGTGTCTCTTTTCGGATCTGATGGGAAGTTGAAGTCTCCCCCAAAGATGATAGGTGTGGTGCCAGCGAACTCGTCAAGTGACCTTCGGACCCTGGTGCCAAATCGAAGCATATGTCTATTAGGATAATACAGGTTAGCTATGACATAGGTATGAGACTGCCAAGCTATTTTAATAAAGATGTATCTTCCCCTTGGATCTAATTTCTGGTCTAGAATATCTGGAGTAAACGACCTGGAAAAGGCTATCGACACTCCCTTAGACTTGGATAAAGGATTGGTGCTATGCAGCCAGGTCGGGAAGTCTCTGGAACTAAATTTTGGGAAAGCGTCGGATCTGAAGTGTGTCTCCTGTAATAACAGGATATGGATTTTGGACCTCCTTGCCGCTATGAAAACCTGCCGTCTCTTTTCAGGTTTGTTCAATCCTCTCACGTTGAAAGAGCAACATTTTAAATCAGAAATGTGCGTCATATTAGCATTGACCTTGATGTCTCATTTTATGTGATGTCCCAGTCCAGGGTGGGTGAGAGGTAGGTAGGGTAAGATGAGGGGGGAAGAGGAATAATGGGGGAAGGAAATTAGGAGATGAAAGCAGAAAAAGAAAAGGGAAAGAAAAAGAGAGGTGAAAACACATGTGAGTGAGGACTAAACTATGTCCACATCGAGCCATGTGGCTCTATCTAGAAAAAGGTGTGCAAAGAATGGATAGTAACACCTATCCAGCACTTCGGGGAAGGCGTAGGACCAACAGGCTTGAGAGCATGCATTCCACCGCCTGTCCCCCACCCTCTACAATGAAACATTAAACATATAGAAACTGCTTCTATAATATAGCATCTATAGGGCAACTCGCCCAAAGATTTCAGACAGGCAAAACTTGTTGTGCGGTTATCAGTAACTTATTTTAGTACAGTAAATAACAGTAAATAGGATTGTCAATAATCTAAGTGAGAAAAGGGAGTTGGGAATCATGAAATATGAACCGGGAACTAAGCGATGAGCAGGGAGGGGTGGATGGACAAGACAAGGGAAAGTGGGAGGGGGGGAGGGGGAAGTAGATCCAAGACGTGTTCCCACAATATAGGTATGTAGAAGAGAGGTGGTCACGTATTGTGTAAGTGGAGATGGAGAGGAGGGAGAGGAAAGAGTATGTGATAAGAGGGGGGTAGAGGGGGATAGCAAGGGCAGGGAAGGGAAATGGAAGAAAGGTATAATAGTGTAAAGTTAGGAGTAAACGGTGTGCAGAAGGATAGTTTGTAGTGTAAAAGATAGTGTATGTATGCACGTATAAGTTGTGGAGAAGGAAGGAAGGGTGGGTAGGCAGGGACCAGCATGCAAAAGGTTAGGTATAGGAAAAGAGGAGGGAGATGTATAACACAGTAATGACCATCCTCCAAATAACACAAGGAAGCTTTAGGAGTCTTTGGGCTCGATGCTAGCAGCCATCCTGGCAGCCATCTTAACAGTAACCTTCTGTTACAGAGATAGTGAAAAATATAAACAAAGAACATAGAAAGAAAAGCCCAAACAAGTAGGAGCACCCCTAGGCGCATTTGCCCTGGGGGATCTGGACCATCTCATCTGGGGGGCCGGCAGGGTCGGGTGACGAGGCCAGTCCGGCAATTCCACCTCCGGTAAATCCAAAGCTTTCAGGAATGCAGGGAGGTCAGCAAGCCGACGGAAGGATGTGGAGTGGCCATCCTTGGTTGCTATCAATTGGAAGGGGAAGCCCCATCTATGTTTGATCTCCTTCTCCTTTAGTACTGCTAGTAGGGGCCTCAGTCCTCTCCTTTGCTGAAGGGTTCTCCTTGCTAAATCTGGGAGGAGAGTCACAGATGAATTGGCATAAGTGAGGGGGCCAGAGAGTCTTGCAGCGTTCATGATAGCGTCTCTTATGGTGAAAAAGTGAACTCTGCATATCACATCCCTGGGCGTCATTCCTGCAGAGGGTCTTGGGGAGAGGGCCCTGTGGACCCTGTCCAATTCAATGTCAGGGCCACCTACATCTCCCAATATCTGCTTGAAAAGATCTTGGATTGATCTCCCCAGGTCCTGAGCTGAAACCTCCTCAGTGAGTCCCCTGATTCTGATGTTGTTTCTGCGGTTTCTAATTTCTTGATCCTCCTGATTGTAGAGGAGATCCTCCAGCAGGGCTGAGTGAGATTCTATGGATTCTCTGTGTGCTCTCAGCTCATCTAATACTGCGTCCTGGGACCTCTCCACCTCCTTCACCCTGGCAGTAAATTTCCTCTGCAGTGTGTGAATCTCAGTCTTGTATGATTTCTCCAGCCTGCACGTTAGTCTTTCTAAATCCCCCTTTGTGGGGAGAGATCTAAGATAAGTACTTATCTCCACTTGTGAGGCTCCTTCCAGGGGAATCAAGGCTCCAGCCATGACCTCCATGTGCTGCTGCTCCTCTGCCAACGGTTCACTCTTTGTCTTTGTGAGCGCTCAGCTCTGGGGGCTGCCTCCTGCTGAGAGGGAGATGCCATCTCAGAGGATGGGTGTGCTGGAGATGCGGCCCGTGTGGGAGCGGAGATACCAGTCTATTGTTCCTGGGGTGTCAGCAGGTCCGGTGGCTCCTGGTCACTTCTTAGACTTGCCCATTCAGAATTTTAGCAGTTTTGAGGGTGAGAGAGTGGGATTCAGAATGGCGGCGAGCAGAGCTCCTCTACCGTGCTGCCATCCTGTTCATGGGTTAGCCATGCCCCCCTTTACTGATCTTTTTAACAGAAATCTATCAAACAATTCCTTCCTATATTTTTTTCTTCCTTAAAGAGGACCTATCACCCCCCTGCTGCATAGCAATCTAAATTCAGCGCTGAATGCAGCATGTCTGCTGCATTCAGGGAAGGGGTCCCCATGTGTCTGTGTGTAGTGTACCCCGAGATATAGCCTTAGTTAAACTCACTGTTAGAAGCCATGAGGGCTTCTAACCGTGACGGTCCTTTTGTGTCCGATTTTTTTGACGGACACCAAAATCGTTGCAACAACGAATGGTGCACAAATTGGATGCCAATAGGCACAAATCTGAGCACATACTTTGCCTATAGTGATTCATGGGGCCAAATCTGATCCGTTGCTGTCCGTTTTACAACAGACAGCAACGGATGTACAAAAATTGCTGTGTGAAAGCACCCTTATCCCGAGCTGACAGTTTCACTTTTACTATCTCCTCCTGACCTGCTGAAGCAGTCGGACAGGAGGGAGAAAGGCTGCACTGTGCACACAACACTGAACTGGGGGCGGTAAAGGGGAGAAGGAGACACACGGACCCCTGCCCTGTGAGGGAGAGAGGGAGAGGAGACACAGGGCTCCCTTCCCTGTGAGGGACACAGGGGGCCCAGCTGTGAGGGAGAGGGGTAGATGAGACACAGGGGCCCCCGTGAAAGGGAGAGGAGACATAACCCCCCCATGAGGAGGAAAGGAGACAGGTTGGGGAGGGAGAGGAGACACAAGGCATCCCTTTGAGGGAAAGGGGGAGTGGAGACAGGTCGGGGGGTGGGGAGAGGAGACAGGGCCCACCTGTTAGAGAAAGTGGAGAGAGGCACATCTCCTAGGGGAGAGAGGCACAGCACCCGGGGGAAGAAGCACAGCGCCCAGGGAAGATAGGCACAGTGCCTGGAGGGGGAAGAGGCTCAGCGCAGAACTCGGGGAGGGAGAGGCACAGCACCGTGGGTGGAGAGGCACAGTGCCTAGGGGAGAGAGGCACAGCGCCCATGGGAGACAAGCACAGCGTCCAGGGGAGAGAGGCACAGTGCCTGGAGGGGGAAGAGGCTCAGCGCAGAACTCGGGGAGGGAGAGGCACAGCACCCCGGGGGAGGGGCACGGCACTGAGGGGGGAGAGGCACAACTGTGGCTTTGTGTGTGTGTGTTATACAGTAGTGTTGTGTGTGTTATGCAGTGGTGCTGTGTGTGTTATGCAGTGGCACTGTGTGTGTTATGTAGTAGCACTGTGTGTTATACAGAGGCGCTGTGTGTGTGTTATATAGTGGTGCTGTGTGCATGTGTTATACAGTGGCGCTGTGTGTGTGTGTTATACAGTGGTGCTGTGTGTGTGTGTTATACAGTGGTGCTGTATTTGTTATGCAGTGGTGCTGTATGTGCTATACAGTGGTGCTGTGTGCATATGTTATACATTGGCGCTGTGTGCGTGTGTTATACAGTGGCGCTGTGTGCGTGTGTTATACAGTGGTGCTGTATGTGCTATACAGTGGTGCTGTGTACATATGTTATACAGTAGCGCTGTGTGCGTGTGTTATACAGTGGCGCTGTGTTCGTGTGTTATACAGTGGTGCTGTATGTGCTATACAGTGGTGCTGTGTACATATGTTATACAGTAGCGCTGTGTGCGTGTGTTATACAGTGGCGCTGTGTTCGTGTGTTATACAGTGGTGCTGTGTGCTATGCAGTGGTGCTGTGTGAGTGTTATGTAGTGGCACTGTGTGTGTTATACAGAGGCACTGTGTGTGTGCGTGTGTTATACAGTGGCGCTGTTGTAACACCCCAGGGTATGGGAACTCGGATGTCTGGGCCCTCTGCTTTGGTGTGGATGTCACTGGTGGCCTGCCCAAATCCGTGGCCCCGAGGGACAGCCCAAAAGAAGGGGTTGTTTTAGTATTTACAAAAGGTTAAAGTCTTTGTCTCGTGACACCACCTGTAGTACCTGGTGACTAGACACCAGCACCGCCACAGTCCTCCGGAGGGTGATGGTATTGCGGCTAGGGTGGAGCAGCTCCCTATAGGTAGAGCTAAACCTCCGGGACAGTGATGAGTGCGAGGAATGGAGCAGGGGTTTGGCCAGGTTGTGGATTAACGGGATAGTCTCTGCGGGTAACGGGAACAGGGGGTGAAGAACGCACACACATGCTGTTGAAGGTCTCTTTACCTTTTACTGGTGGTATAGCAGGTAAAGGTCCGGAACACTGTCTGGTGACCAGGAAACACAGTTGAATCACCACAGCAAGTGGGTATAAGGCTTCCGTGTCCTCTTTTTCCCGATTTGAAGCCCCTGCCCCATGTATAACTTGGCTGGCCTCCACTACTCTCTCTCGCCACCTGAGCTGTCAACGGACACCTCTGATGACTACCGTCAGTTTTCTCTCCACGATGTCTGGCTCCCTGAACAGTGATTACACAGGTGACCGGGTGACTGGAGTCACCACGGTTTGCCGGGGTTCTCTGCTGGGCGTGTAGCTCTCCTGCAGACACGGACCCCGGTGTCCGGTGTGTTGTTTGGGTGAACCTATTCTGGCTCCTCGGTTCCCACTTTCCTTCCTCTTTTCTCTCCTTTCCTTCCGTCCCCACTCCTGGGCTTTGCAGGACTGCTCAAAGGCTGTTTAAAGTCACCGGTTCGGGCCTAACACGGTACTGATCACCAGGACGTATTCGCAGCTCTATTAGTGTCGAGCCCCAGGCTCTGAGGTACTCGGGTGTCAGGCTCGGTGGGTGTTTTCACGGGGATGTCACAAGTGGCAGCGCCTGAGCCCGTGGCCTGGGTGACACTTCAATAAGGGGTTGTATACAGGGGATAAGAGTTTGTTGTCGCGTAACACCACCTGTAGTACCTGGTGATGCATCACCAGCGCCACCACAGTCCTCCAGAGGGCGATGATGTTGCGGCAAGGGTAGTAATGCTCCCTTCAGGTGGAGCTGGTCCTCCGGGCGTAGAGAAAAAAGGAAGCTTAGAGTGGGACTTGTGGCCAGGGTAAGAAGCAGTAAGGCAGTCTATAGGGAGGCTAGGGACGGAGAGGAATGACGCACACACTCTGAAGAAGTCTTTTTTACCTTTTACTGATGGTATGCACAGGTAAAGATATCCAGGGCACTATCGGGTGACCAGATGCACAGTGAGTCGCCACAGCAAGTGGGTATAAGGCCTCCTCAGATTCCCTATTGTCTCTGAAGCCCTGTCTGTATGCAACACAACTGACCTTCTCACTTTCTCTGGTCCTCTCTCTCTCCTCCTGCGTGGTCCACAGGTTACCCTCTCTGGTCACTGCTACTCCACACTACAGTGTCTGGCTCCCTCTTTCTGGGTACGCAGGGGGACCGGGTGACTGAAGTCTCCATGGTGTGCCGGGGTTTTCTGCAGCCCTAAAGTGTTCCTGCAGGTGCGGATCCCCGAAGTCCGGTACATCTTGGGTGAACCTCCACCGGTTCCTCGCTCCTTTGGCGCTGCTCCTTGCCTTCTGTCCCCACTCCTAGGCTTGGCTCCACTGCAGAAGGGCCACTCCGGGTCACTGGTTCGGGCCTAATTGCGGCACCGATCACCAGGACATCTTCGCAGCTCTCTTAGTGTCTGCACACTCTGACTAACTCTTCCCCCAACAGCAGTATTTATAGGGGAACTCACCTAAAGTCAGTGAGTGTAGCTCCCCCTACTGTGCCGAGGTTTTTCCCTGAGGAAGCGAGCACTATGAAAGCGAAACACGTGTAGGATGACTGTCCCGTCCTTCTGTCTGTCCAGAACCTGATATCTCTCCCACATCAACTGGACTACATGGGTAACCTTATCTTTGACTATTTTATTTTGAAAAATACTTCTATTTACGTCATAGTGAATTAAGGTCATGGTTCACCCTGTTGAATGTTGTCCAAGGGCTGTGGTGAGCTATATTAAATGTACTCATGAACTATATGACTAGACACTACTGGTGCCCACTTGGCAATGAAGAGAGATATAGCTATGCAAATTCCAAAACCAGTTGTAGGATAAAATCAATGTAGTGGTCTCCTCATAAGAGGTCTAAAGATGATGTATGGTATTTGGTTTGATATATGAATCCTCTCTATCTGGTCACTGTACCTAACCTGGTGTCAATTTTACTGATGTTCAGAGGCTTTTTATATTAGGTTCCTATATGTTTTATGTGCCCACCAAATGTATCGTTCCTGTGTTGTGTCCTGTAATTTTGTATTTTGTATAAGATTTTATGATGTCTATTAATTAAATAAATTTGATATGCTTTTGCACAAAAAAACTCCTTTGTTCTCCTGATTTTCAAATTGATGTTTGGAGGTGCTACATGAGATTAGCCAATATTTGAGATGATGATATTGAACCTTATGTATTTAAAGGTGTTGCATGTAGTAGGTACCTGCTGTGGAAACCCAGCTGTGCAGTAGGGAAGGCTGTGGCTGCCTGCGTGAGCAGGGTGCCACATACCCCCCTAGTTAACATCAGTACTCCTGGACTGAGTATTTTTGTGTTTTCAAACAAAAGGAATAACATTATTAACAATAATAACAGATAACATATTTACAAAGTCTCAAAATAGAAAAATTTACAAAAACCACTGAAAAGGATGGGAAAAATGAAAACAGGTAAGTCCATATGGTGCTACTCCATTCACCGCAGGCTTTGAAAAAGAAATAAGAAGTTTGTTGTCACACCAGTCCTGTGACCATGGTCCTTTTTAATTGTAATCCGGGGAAAAGTTCAAAGGGAAAGGTTCAGTTCACTAGAGTCTATACAGTAAAGTTTCTATACGCTCTGGGTAAGAAAAGGGAAAAAGTCTTTCACAAGTCTAAAAACACATTTCCCTATGGGTGTCTCTGCTTAGGAGACCTGGTACCTCCCCACCCCAGGCACTTTCTGTTCCCAACATAATATGCATGGGCTGGGCCCAGTTCCTCCACCCTTCTGTACACTACTATATACACTGTTATTTACATGTTACTGCTGCCATTTATTCTATTTCTGATCTTTTTCTTTACTGAGCCCACTCTCCATACCTAGACAGGGGTTGACCTTGTGTGCTCCTCTGTGACTTGTGCACTACAGGTATCTCTGTCTCAGGTGAGGTTTCTAGTGATGGGTATGGTGCAGGTATGTCAGGTAAGCGTCTGCGTGGTCTTAGTCTCACTACAGGGCTAGCAGGTGTACCGATTGCAGCATCCTCAGATCCTCTAGCAACGGGTATTTCTTCCTGATTCCTTTGTACCACTTCTCGGGGATGGTAGAAATTCAGTAATGGCACTAAGATGGCTCAATCTTGTCAAGGCCAATCTTCCGGGAAATCTCCTAAGATGGTTGAGATTACCTTCTCCTTTGGTTCTTCACATGGACTGGGGTCTTTTTCAGGTTCTGATTGTTCTTTTTGCGATGTTGGGGAATTCTGGTTTTGCCATTCAGTTGAACACTTTTGATATCGTTTCTTGACACTGTGTGAGTGCTTTTTCCACCATTCTTGCTGATGAGACACACTTTGTCATTATCATATCCGGAATCTAGAAGGACACAGGGTTCTTGTTCCACTGGTCATCCATTTTATGTTGTGTTCTTTTACTCTTTAAAACAATACTTCCTGGTACAATAGGTTCTGCTGGAGCATGTTTGTTATAGTCCCTTTCTTGTTTTTACAGGCTTTCTCCAGGTTGTTTTCAATACAGGCTTGAACCATTTTGTATTGCTTGAGGCAGTTTTCATTCCAGTTGGGTATTGAGTCATCTGCTTTGGGATCAACTACTCTGAGTTCCAAGTCTATGGGTAACTTTCCTGTATGGGCTCTCATCAGGTAAGCTGATGTACAGTAGAACTTACTGGAATGTGGTTGTACATATCAACCAAGTCTGGTAGTTTCTCCGGCCATTGGTTCCTTACCTCCAATGGTAGGATCTTCAACATGTCAATGATGATATTGTTCATTTTCTCACATAAACCGTTGGTTTAGGGAAGATATGGGGTCGTCCTTATCTTCTTGCACCCATACATGTGGCAGAACTCTTGGAAGATCTCCGCTTCGAAAGTTGAACATTGGTCATTGAGGACCTGCTTGGGATAACCTAATGGTCTGCAGAATATGTTTTGGAATGCTCTGGCAGTGGTGGCAGCTGTCAAATCTTTCACAGGGGCTACCATTAAGAACCTCGAGTAATGGTCTACCATGGTCAATGTGTATGTGTAGCCAGATCTACTTAGAGTCAGTTTTACGTGGTCCAAGGCTACTATTTCCAGAGGGCTGCTTCATCACGATGGGCTGAAGTGGTGCTTTATGACTCTGTAAGTCCTTTCTTCTAAGGCTGCAGGGTCCACAATTCTTACACCACCTTTCAATGGATCCACGCATGCCTCAGACGCATTCAAGCAAAGTCTATGCACTCTTATGCCATACGGCCTCTTGCCCCTTGCACAATAATATAGGAGACCTACTCTCCAACTTGCACTTCCCTGTCCGGGTTCTTTTCTGGCAAGTGCATTCCACATCACGGCGGTGATGAAAATGTCACAATCTATTCAAGCCTCTCGAGCAAAGGCATATCCATCTGCATATTTAACTTTTACAATTCTGCCTTCATGCCTCTGTGATCTGGTAACGCTCTCATCTCCTCTGCCAACGGTTTTTAAATACTGTGTCTGTGCAATCAATTCCTGCTTCTTCTCTCCTGCCTTTTCAATTCTTCCTGTTCCCATCTCCTGCCACATCTTTTCAAATATTCATTTCCTTGTCACAATCTCTACAGGGCCTACAGGGCCACCGGGATCTCCTACAAAGCCAATCATATCATCACTGGTTTCATCCCGCTCCCACCAGCAACGGAGCTGCTCTCCTCTCACCTCGGTCGTCATAGGGCTGGTATTAGGGGCTTCCGGCAGGGACAACCACTTTTCTTCCAGGGCTCCGAGCGGGTCAGTCTCTTTCCGGATAGGGCGCAGTGCAGCGCTGGGTACTGATAAGTCCACTAGAGTCGCGGTACGGCATCCACCCTCGCTTTCCATGTGGTCACGGGTGTCTTCAACCCATTTTGGTTGCATTGATACTGACTGGTAGGTCTGCTGATGGTGATCCACGCTGATCTGGATCCGGGTACGCTGTTCCTGAACACGGGTCATCTGCTGGGGCAGCAGTCGCAGTATACCCCTCCAGGTATCTTGGACATAGGGACGCTCTCCCCTTCCGCCATCTCGCCGCAGTCACACAGGGTCTCTCCTCGGCCGGGTTCCTCCACCGGTCACTCCGTGGGCCCTCCGGGATCACTTGTGGTCTTCCGGGTGCAGCGTTCTTCTTAGCGTCCTCCGCTTCCTTCCTCGTGTACTGCAATGGCGACTGCTTCTCTTCCGGTTCTTCGTTCCGCCCCCTCCTGATGACGATTTCCTTCTTCCTTCCCGCCGGCTTGTTAGGAGGAGGGTCTAGGGACTCTTCTTTCAGAGTGACAGCTGGCTCTCCCGGAGTTAAGGGGAGCCAGGGCGGGTCCTTTTCTTCGCGCCTTGGGCCAGGCCGGCCCACGATGGGAGTTTCGGTTACGCCTCCTCTGCACATGGCGTTAGCCTCCCCTGGCCGCCATTAAGGTCAGATTTTGGCGGGAAAGTCCAGAAACGTTTCTTTAGGCACACGGGGTCCAATCCTTTTGGACCAGGTAGATCCTGTTCGTGACGCCAGGTTGTCGGGCCCACTGGGACGGGGTACTCGGTACCGGACCGGGTCTTTACTGGGGAAGTATTCTTGCGATCTTCCTCGGCTACGGACACCTGCCAATACCCACTTGTGAGATCTAAGGTGGAAAAGTAATTGGCAGACTTCAATGCAGCTAAGGATTTCTCTATGCGAGGTAACGGGTAAGCATCCTTGTGTGTTATGTGGTTTATTTGCCTATAGTCTACACACATTCTCATACTGCCATCCTTTTCCTGACTAGGACTTATGGGCTGCCCAGGGACTACAGCTATCTCGTATAATCCCTGCGTCCTTCATGTCCTGTAACATTTCTTTGGCTTTTTGATAATGTGCAGGTGGAATAGGCCTGTACCGCTCTTTGATTGGTGGATGTGTACCTGTGGGGATATGATGTTGCACCCCTTTTATCCTACCAAAGTCAAGTGAATGCTTACTAAAGACTTGTTCAAATTCTTTGACTACCCGTAAACACCTTGGTGTCAGTCCCAACATGGAGTTGTTGGCACCAGTCCTCCAGTGGCCCTGTTGTATTGTCAGGTTTTGCCCCTTTGGTATGGGGTAAGGCTCCCACTGCTTGGATCTCGTTATTGTTTACTCTGTACAATTTAGCAACGATTGCATACCTGGGCAATTTAACCTCTTCACTGCCACAGTTTAAGATGCAAACCTGGTACTCTCCCATTGTGTACATCAACCACACCCCTGGCTGTCAAGAGGTAGTTCTGTGCTCTGTGCTGATTAGCTCCACTAATGCCTGGTAGTCTTGCCCTCTCAGACCTATAGCTGCTCGACACCAAATCATCATTTCACTCATTGGGGGAATCACAAAGGAATGGGTCTGTCACCCGTGCAGTACCAATTTCACCACCTGTAATTGTTACCTGTTGGTGGCGCAGGAGGGCTCTTATCTCGCGCTGAAGGACCTTCTTCTCACCAGGTTTGGCAGTATCTGCAATCTGTTGAAGCAAAGACAAAACTTCTCCCATGCAATTGCTAAAAACATTTGTACCAAGTATAATTTACGGGTCATTTGCATTACTTGCTTCTGCTACTACTATAACCCCTTGGTTTTGCATTTCCACCCTCCCCACATTTATTGGTAATTCTCTATGGCAAGCTGTTTCAGTTCTGCATCAGCCCAGTACTTCTTATAAAGGATATAGGGGATGGTGGTGTGGCACCCCTGCTGGGGATTGCCACAGGACTCATCCGGTGCAAAGAGAGATTTACACTTTGGTACACACAGCACACAACACCTTCTACTCCAGACCTGGAGGGGAGCCCTACTTGCTGCTTTAAACAAGTTTCCTTATAAGGATCCAGGCCTGAGGGGAGGAGTCAGTTAGTCTGCTCTGAGCAGAGAAGAGAGCCGTGAAGTCCAGTGAAGCAGCCTAGAGAAGGTTCTTTAAAGACCCAGTTGCTGGGTAAAGCAAGGCCCAGAACCAAAGGACACTGACCCGCTGTGGAACACCCCAGAGAGAGGGACGGAGGCCAGTGGAGGAGTAAGGAAAAAGGACAAGGGACCGTATATAGGATCTTTTTAGCTCATCCGGACACCGGAGTCCGACGCTGCAGGAGAAACACTGAAGCAGGAAAAGCCCGGAGAAGCCAGGAGGATCTATTCCCCTGAGGTACAAACTTAATAGAGACACTCAAACCTGACCAAGCACAGGACCAGGGGCCCAAGAGGAGTGTAGGGACCCCACAGAAGGCCCTCATTGTCGGTTACAGAGTAAAGCCCTGAGGGGGAAGAAAGCGGCTAGTTCAGTTATAGGCAGGACTTACCACAAACTACCATACACAGTAGCAGAGGAGGCCTCACAACTCTCAAGGTGAAAATCCCAAATTGCACTGAGAACCTGGTACCCCTCTTGGACTGTACCTGTTACCGGACATCAGTAAAAAGGTACCGAAACAAAGACTATTGTGTGTCTGAGTCTGCTTCCCCGCCGCTGCCAACAGCGTTCCCTGCAAGCGTCTACTATGGCTCCCCTCATCCACCCCGCTGCCCTGAGGTAAAGCCCCTATGGGGAGCTGTACTACACTGAGCTGCACCACAATCACCTCAGCGGCCGGTCGCAACTCTGGTATCCATCGTTACCAGGTACCACAGGTGGCGTCACAACACTACTACCCCCATCTTCATCACCATTCCCCCTAATCCCCGCCACTGTGGGTCCAAGGCACAGAACCCGGAACCGACCAGCCATGATCCCCCATCGAAGCAGTCGACCTGTCCCGGGATCCGAGTACCCCCTACCCTGTCGACCGCCACAGTCGTCACCTGTGACCCAGTGTCCAGCAGAGCAGGTGTCGGGATGCCATCTAGTAAAATTGACAGGAACTGCCTGTGTCCGATAAAGGTCTTGTACCAGGTGGCTGGGCCCTGTTGAGTTACTCCTGAGGTTTGGCCCCGGCCCCCAGGGTCGGCCCGTTTAAAGGACAGCTCCTGGCGATGTGGCCAGTCTGGTTACAGAGGCGGCAGATGGGCTCCCCAGTCGAGCTGTAGCGGTCGGTGGTTCTCCCTTGGTACGCTGTGGCTTGCTTCGCTCTCATCCAGGGTACATCCTCCGGACTGTCAGCAAGTTGAATCAGCGGTTGAGGTCGGGGCTGGGGTCTAGGCGCTGGCTGGTGGCTCTGCTGCAGCTGTAGAGCTTCCATCACCTTAGTTAAGTTTTTTTTCATTTGGCGCATTTCAGCACGCATCTCTGCACGCAGAAAGTCATACTTGTCAGGCTGAGCAGATTGCACATTGTGCATGGCTGCAGACACGGGTACTGGTTTCGGGGTAACCTGCACCTCACCACTGCACCACCGTTTGATGGCAGCTTCATGGGTCTCTACTGGCCGCAACCCCTTTATGGCCATTTCCTTCAGGGTGTTAAAGTCAGCTTCTGGGTTGCTCAGCGACCACCAACGTACAGTCTTATTGTCCTCGTAGGATAGCAGTCCCTGGGTGAATTGTTCAAACAAGAGCTTATTTTCATCAGGTACACTGGCAGGGCAGACATGCTTAAGGGCTCGCATTGCTTCCTCAAGGCGCCAGGCGTAAGCTCTGATATCATCTGGCCTCACTGTGCAACCCTGTCACACGTCGGTGCCCTGGACATATTTACCTGCAAGTCATCAGTAAAAAGGTAAAAGAGACTTCCTGTGTGTGCATTCTTCCCTTCTACTCCCAGCATCCTCTATAGACTATTCCAGCTCTCCCTAAACAATCTCAGCTCCACTACAACCTGCTTCCCCTTACTACGCTGCCCTGGAGGTCCCAGTCCTGCCTGCGGAGGACTATATCATCTTAGCCGCATTACCACCGACTGGAGGACTAGAGCGGCGCTGGTGACATCTCACCAGGTACTGCAGGTGGCGTAACGACAAACTATAAACTTGTACATACTCCCCTATATATAAATCCCCCCTTTTCAGGAGAATAGTCCCCAGGGACACGGGGTCAGGCGCGGCCGCCAATCCCCGTGACACAGTTAACCCCATCTGCCGCCTGATACTTGAGTACCCCACACCCTGGGGCGACACAAACAACTTGCTTCTCTCGTTCCACAGGTGTTTAGCTTCTGGTGAAGGTAACTTTGCGGAGTCCTGCGTTATCAGTCCTTTTACTAAACTGATAGCCGGGTCACTGTCTTGAGATTCCTTCCAACTGAAGTGTGGTAACGGGTTCAATATTCTCTCAGGAAGTTCTGCATGGATCTGTTGACACTGTGATGTCCTCAGCTGATGGAAGGCGGGTAACTTTACTTCTTTTAGCTCATCTTCATCCGCTCCCATATCTGATAGGTAAGGCATCCTGTATAAGGCATCAGCGTTGCCGTTACTTTGCCCAGCCGAGTACTTAATGGTAAACTGGTAATTGGATAATCCTGCCAGCCATCTCTGTTACATGGCTCCCAATTTTGCAGTTTCCAGGTGGGTCAAAGGGTTGTTATCAGTAAAAGCTGTGAACTTGCTAGACGCCAGGTAGAGTTTAAATCTTTCAGTAACGGCCCAGACCAATGCCAGGAACTCCAGCTTGAAATAACTGTAGTTTTCGATGTTCCTTTCTGTGGGGCGAAGCTTCCTAATAGCATAGGCAATTACTCTTTCTTTGCCTTCTTGGTTTTGGGTGAGTACAGCTCCTAATCCCACGTTGCATCTGTATATAACAGGAATGGTAGGTTGTTGTCCAGGTAAGCCAGGATCTCCTCACCAGTTAGGGCCTCCTTCATCATCTGGAATGACTCTTCTTGTTCCTTGCCCCACTCCAAGGGAGGATCTCTAGACTTGCCTTTCTTGGGTCAGCCTACCAAGAGATTCTGTAGTGGAGTGCTTTCTTCATGTACTCCTTAATGAACCTCCAGTAATATCCCACCAATCTCAGGAACTGACGAACTTCCCATAAGGTCTTTGGTTCTGGTCATTCCCGGATGACTGTTACTTTGTCTGAGTCAGGGGCCACCCCTTCAGAACTGACTATGTGCCCCAGGTACTGAACTTTCGGTTTTAATAAGTGGCATTTGGATGGTTTTAGCTTCATCCCATACTTGGACAAGGCTTCAAATACCTCGGCTAGATGCGTTTGGTGTTCTTTATAGGACTTTGAGTACACTATGACATCATCCAGGTAAAGCAGTACCGTCTTGAAGTTCTTATGCCCCAGGCAACACTCCATCAACCTCTGGAACGTTACGGGTGCATTGCATAGTCCGAATAGCATGCTGTTAAATTCGCACAGACCCATGGGCGTTGTAAATGCATTCTTCTCACAGTCTTCTTCTGCAACGGACACCTGCCAATACCCGCTAGTAAGAACTAGGGTTGAAAAGTAATTGGCAGACTTCAATGCAGCTAGTGATTCTTCAATGCGACTTATTTGCCTGTAATCTACACACATTCTCATACTGCCATCTTTCTTTCTGACTAGGACTAGTGGGGCTGCCCAGGGACTACAACTATCTCTTATAACCCCCGCGTCCTTCATGTCCTGTAACATCTCTTTGGCTTTTTGATAATGTGCGGGTGGAATAGACCTGTATCGCTCTTTGATTGGTGGATGTGTACCTGTGGGGATGTGGTGCTGCACCCCTTTAATCCTACCAAAGCCAAGTGAATGCTTACTGAATACCTGTTCAAATTCTTGGACTACATGGTAGACACCTTGCTTTTTATACACAGGAGTGGCATAATTTCCTACATGGAGTTGCAGACACCAGTCCTCCAGTGGCCCTGTAGTATTATAATCCTCTACCTCCTCGGGTTGAGGTAAGGGTTCCACTGCTTGTACTCATTGTTATGTACAGTGTACAGCTTAGCAACGGTGGAATACCTGGGTAGTTTGACCTCTTCACTGCCACAGTTTAAGATGCGAACTGATACTCTTCCCTTGGGTACATCAACTACCTCCCTGGCTGTCAAGAATGTAGGCCTATGCTCTGAGCTGATGGGCTCCACTACTGCCTGGTAATCCTGTCCTCTAAGACCTATGGCTGTGTAGCGACCAGTGGTAAGGCCGCGGGTGTGTGTGTATGTCTTGCTTCAACAGAATCTCCATACTCAGATTTAACCGGTCGTAACATCTCTTTACTGTAAAACATATCTATAACACAATCAACTGTTCTAGCTGCACACATGTATATGGTGGAGTTCCTGGATCTTCACTTTATCCAGGTGCGCAACAAGAAGAAGACAAAGAGAAAAAAAAACAAAATAGAGATATCTTTCCCTAACTTTCCCTCAAATCACGTACCAGTCTATCACAGAAGAAGATGTCGCTCCCACGTGGCAGGCCTGGGATCTCACGATGACGGGTCCCGGTGCAGCGCTGTAGGGGGAAACTCCTCAGTCTTCTTCTTTGGTCTCCTTCCGCAGGTAACGTAATTTTTCTTTGTTAGTCTCTCCCAGTCTCAGGGCACACCGAGCAGCAGAAGGGAGCCCACAGTAGCACAAAAGTCTCTCTCAGTCTCGGGGGCACCCCGAGCAACAGGAGGGAGATCACAGCAGTACAAATAGCTCCCTTATGTCGGTCACGGCCCCTGCACATGCTCTCCGGGTGCTCGGCAGGCAAGGTTTTGCAGAGCGGCCAGAGTCACAGCACCAAAGTCCAGTGGCCCAGGATCAGTCATGGAGGCTTCTGCGGGGTGATTTTTCCGGCAAGGTGTAGCAAAGTAGCCCTCTTTCAACAGACATCCACACGCAGGTCTCCCCTGGCTCAGCTCTGGATCTACACTGACTTCCTGCTCTCTCTCTTCCTGGGTAAAAACTTTTGCTGAAAAGGGAATTTCCCACTTCCCTGCATTTATTTCAGCACTTGTCCACAAGGAGGCAGTAGCGGACTGTGCACAGTTCATTTCCATATCCATTTCTATGATACAGGCTGAATTGTTCACCTCATTACATACCCCCCCACTTAAAGGTTGACAGTCCCTGTCAACAACCATCGGCTCCAAGGCAGTGATGGCTGTTGATATCACAGGGATTGATCTCTGGCGGAGTAGGGACTTCTGTTGGGGGAAACCGTCATCCCCCCGTTCACCTTCGCTCCCTTGTTCAGGGCTCACAATATCGCCAATAAACTCAGTCACGTTTTCTACCCGGGGAGAGTAGGATCGCCGGCGGTAGCGGCGCCGGTTGGGGGAAAATCTGCTTCCTTTAACGGGAACACCCCCAGGACCGGTGACGTCGGCGGCCTCTGTACCCTTCTCTCCCTTCACAACATCAAACTGTACCATCTCCCCATCACCAACGCTGCGGAGGCACTTACGAGGATTGTTACGCTTTATGGCAGTCTGATGTACAAACACTTCATCCTTTGTGTCATTCCTGTTGATGAAGCCATACCCATCGTGGACATTAAACCACTTCACCGTCCCCTGGACCTGAGTGGCCAGTACTTGCTTACCGGGCTGGCTCTGTCTCTTCACACCCTTTAACCCTGATCTCCCCTGCCGAGCGAGCCGCTTTGGCTGGGGCGTCTAGTTTAAAGGTGGCTGCTGTTGTGGGGCATGACTTGCTGGTTCTGCTATATCGGACCACGGGTGGAGGATGCGGACAACGGTTTTCCCTATGGCGGGTGTCGCCGCATGTCCAGCACCTTCCCATATGCCGGCTGGGTTGCTGTCTCGCTTGCCTGTCCGCCTGTTGGTCTAGCATGAGCTGTAGCTGTAGTATCTGTTTCTGCAACTCTGCTACTATCTGCTTCAATTCTTCCGTGTCACTGTTCGGAGTGCTGGCAACGGATATGGACCTGCAGGCCATAGTATAAGTCTGGTTATAAGCTACTACCGGGAGGAGATTCTGTTGATCACACATCCTGCCGACTACGCCAGATGTAGCGACCGGTGGTAAGGCCGCGTGTGTGTGTGTATGTCTTGCTTCAACAGAATCTCCATACTCAGATTTAACCGGTCGTAACATCTCTTTACTGTAAAACATATCTATAACACAATCAACTGATCTAGCTGCACACATGTATATGGTGGAGTCTCTGGATCTTCACTTTATCCGGTGCGCAGCAAGAAGAAGACAAAGAGAAAAAAAAACAAAATAGAGATATCTTTGCCTAACTTTCCCTCAAATCACGTACCAGTCTATCACAGAAGAAGATGTCGTTCCCACGTGGCAGGCCTGGGATCTCACGATGACGGGTCCCGGTGCAGCGCTGAAGGGGGAAACTCCTCAGTCTTCTTCTTTGGTCTCCTTCCGCAGGTAACGTAATTTTTCTTTGTTAGTCTCTCCCAGTCTCAGGGCACACCGAGCAGCAGAAGGGAGCCCACAGTAGCACAAAAGTCTCTCTCAGTCTCGGGGGCACCCCGAGCAACAGGAGGGAGATCACGGCAGTACAAATGGCTCCCTTATGTCGGTCACGGCCCCTGCACATGCACTCCGGGTGCTTGGCGGGCAAGGTTTTGTAGAGCGGCCAGAGTCACAGCACCAAAGTCCAGTGGCCCAGGATCAGTCACGGAGGCTTCTGCGGGGTGATTTTTTCCGGCAAGGTGTAGCAAAGTAGCCCTCTTTCAACAGACATCCACACGCAGGTCTCCCTGGCTCAGCTCTGGATCTACACTGACTTCCTGCTCTCTCTCTTCCTGGGTAAAAACTTTTGCTGAAAAGGGAATTTCCCACTTCCCTGCATTTGTTTCAGCACTTGTCCACAACGGGGCAGTAGCGGACTGTGCACAGTTCATTTCCATATCCATTTCTATGATACAGGCTGAATTGTTCACCTCATTACAGCTGCACGACATCAAATCATCATTTCACTCATAGGAGGTATGACAATAGGAAACGGGTCTGTTACCCATGCAGTAACAATTTCACTACCTGTAAGATTTACCTGTTGCTGGTGCAGAAGGGCTCTTATCTCTCGCTGAAGAACCTTCTTCTGCCCAGGTTTGGCAGTGTCTGTGATCTGTTGAAGCAAGAACAACACTTCGCCCATGCAATTGCTAACAACATTTGTACCAAGAATAACATAAGGATCACGAATATTAGGATTTTCTTTTTCCACAATTGTGGCACCCCATGGGTTAATGTGCCACAATAACATCACATGGGTTCTCTCCCCCACTACACACTGACAAACACTACCACCTCTGGGCAATAGGGGGAGCACCACCTGCTCCTCTATATACTCTTGCCCATGAGGGAGAGCTGAGTTCAGCACGGTGCAGTGCTGAGAAGAGGATACAGAGCAGAGTTAGCTCAGTGCAGACCTAGCTAGGGTCAGAGGAACAGGAGAACAAAAGACAGAGGAACACGTCTGGGAGCTGGAGTGATATCTTCACTTGCCCCAGAAGTACGCACAGAGACGGACACCGGATCCGGTACTGTGTCTGGCACCCACAGCACAGTGAATCCAGGAACAGTGGGATCACTAGATGCCCCCTAGTACCAGAGCGAAGCAACACGGAAGGGTCAGCACAGCATAGAGGACTCAAGTTGCCTAGCCAAGTGGTACCAGCAGCATACAGAGAGATGTGAGGAATCCCAGCAGCTTAGCTAGAAGCAGCAGCTCAGGACACACACACAGTGCAGCACAAGGAAGCCGACGACCCGGACAGGGTGTGGGAAGAGAGCTCAGCCCCATTACAGACTCCGTGGACTATAATCTGCAATAATATCAGCAGTAAAGCCTTGGAAAACAGCTTTGGAGTCTGTGTATTGATTGCGACCTTTGCTCCAGATTCAGCACAGAGACAATTCCTCCCTACAGATCCAGCCTGTCAGCTCTGCAGCATCAGGAGAAGAAGAGAATTGCAGTGTCTACCAAACGTGAGTGTGTGTCCTCCAACCCTTCTCCACCATCTATAACCCCAATAGACTTTAAACCTTTACTGCCCCGGGGATACAGTTTCCCCCACTGGAACTATACCACCTCCGCTGCCCTCACATCACCCCCGGAGGTTCTGCAGCAGCGGCGGCCCCCATCACTGGCCGCACCAAGTGGGTGGCGTCACCCGTGACAATCCCCTTGTAAATAATTCCCCCTTTTATTGTGAGGGCCCAGGGACACGGTCCGACCAAGCCACCCGTGACATCCCCAGTACCGTCCAGTCCGGCACCGAGTACCCCAGTCCCGCCTGGGGCTCCACACAATAATCCCCTGGTATTGCAATTCTATCCTCCCTACCTTTATTGGTACTTCATTAACCCCCACTATTGTAAGTGGTTCACCATTAGAAGCATAAAGGTTAAGGTTTAAGGCAGGTGGTTGGAGTTCCTTATCTGACCAGAATTGTTTTGTAAAGGATATGTGGTATGGTGGTTACTTGTGACTCGGTATCTAATAAAGCAGGTGTTGATATGCTGTCTAGTATGATGGACAGGAACAGTCATTGTCCAATGAAGGTGTTATACCAGTCGGCTGGGCCCTGTTGAGCAACTTCTGAGGCTTGGCCCCGGCCCCCGGGAACTGCTCGTTTAAAGGACAGTGTCGGGCGATATGGCCGGTCTTGTGGCAGTGACCGCAAATGGCTTCCTCTGCAAAGCTGTAATGGTCGGTCATCCTCCCTCTGTACGACAAAGTTTGCCTTGCTCTCATCCACGAGACATCCTCTGGACTGACAGCAAGCTGGATCAAAGATTGAGGTTTTGGCTGTGGCTTTGGCGTGGGCTTTGGCCCCTGCTGCAGCTTCAGGGCTTCCATGACTCGAGTTAAGTTCTTGCCCATTTGACGCACTTCAGAGGATTATTTATCAGGATTAGCAGTTTGTACACTGTTCTATGCTGCAGACACGGGTACCAGTGTTGTGGCAGCCTGCGCCTCATCACTCATCACTGCACCACCGCCGTATGGCAGCTTCAGGAGTCTGCACTGGCCGAAACCCCTTTATTGCCATGTCCTTTAAAGTATTGAAATCAGCATCCGAGCGGCTTAGAGACCACAAGGTTTTGTAGTCCTCTAGTGATAGTAGCCCCCGGATGAACTGCTCAGTTAACAATTTGTCTTTATCAAGAACACTAGCAGGGCTGACTTGCTTTAGAGCTCGCAGCGCCTCCTGCAGGTGCCAGGCATAGGTCCGGATATCATCTCCCAGCCGTCGATAGCAATGGTAAAAGCGCATCCTTATGTCAGCCTCATTACAGTCTTCAAAAGTAGCTTTTAATTTATTAAAGATTATGGCTACTGATCCTCGCTCATCTATGGACCAGGATTCAATCTCTCTTTCTGCCGCACCGGTTAACTGTTCCAATACAACCGTGGTGCACTGGTGACCAGTCATTGCATACATGTTCAACACGCTGCAGTTCTTTCTTTTGAAAGTGGACAGAGTATCAGGGCGGCCGTCATACTGGGTCAACCACTTGGCACCCTGGATCTAGGGTAGGGAGATCGGCATGATCGGGGCTACAGCGCCTGGCGCACTGGTGGTACTACTGGTTGCAGCCATGGTTGCTTCGGGGTGATTCACGGGGTCAGCGAAGGTGCTATCGTTGTCACTATATGAGGCGGACTTTTTCGGGATCCCCCTAGTGGATCATGGCCAGTCTTTTAATAGTTAAACAGTTTTAGCAGTTAAACAGACCCCGTATACAGGGGGTTAAGCGTTCGGACGTTTCCGGACAAGGCCGCTGCGCTTCGGAAGTACTCAGCAGAGCGAGGGGCGGGTTTTGGTTTCACGCTCTGCAAGACGTCACGCCCCCGTTTCTTCCCGCTCCGCGCCGCAGTAATGGCGGATTAGTTTAACAGTCACACAACATAGTCTTAAATACAGCACACAGTACCCGGTAACACCGGGCACGGGATCCTGTTTGTGACACCAGAAAAGCTATCTGTAATGCCCCAGAGTATGGGAACTCAGATGTCTGGGCCCTCTGCATTGGTGTGGATGTCACTGTTGGCCTGCCCAGATCCGTGGCCCAGGGGAACAGCCCAAAAGAAGGGGTTGTTTTAGTATTTACAAAAGGTTAAAGTCTTTGTCTCATGACACCACCTGTAGTACCTGGTGACTAGACACCAGCGCTGCCACAGTCCTCCGGAGGGTGGTGGTATTGCGGCTAGGGTGGAGCAGCTCCCTACAGGTAGAGCTAAATCTCCGGGGCAGTGATGATTGTGAGGAATGGAGCAGGGGTTTGGCCAGGTTGTGGATTAACGGGATAGTCCCTGCGGGTAACGGGAACAGGGGGGTGAAGAACGCACACACACGCTATTGAATGTCTCTTTACCTTTTACTGGTGGTATAGCAGGTAAAAGTCCGGAACACTATCGGGTAACCAGGAAACACAGTTGAATCTCCACAGCAAGTGGGTATAAGGCCTCCGTGTCCTCTTTTCCCCATGTTGAAGCCCGTGCCACGTGTAGAACTTGGCTGGTCTCCAATACTCTCTCTTTCCACCTGCGCTGTCAGCGGGACACCTCTGATGACTACCATCATTCCTTTCTCCATGGTGTCTGGCTCCATAAACGGTGATTACGCAGGTGACTGGGTGACTGGCGTCTCCACGGTTTGCCGGGGTTCTCTGCTGGGCGTGTAGCTCTCCTGCAGACACGGAACCCAGTGTCCTGTGTGTTGTTTGGGTGCACCTATTCTGGCTCCTCGGTTCCCACTGTCCTTCCTCTGTTCTCTCCTTGCCTTCCGTCCGCACACCTGGGCTTGGCAGGACTGCCCAAAGGCTGTTCAGAGTCACCGGTTCGGGCCTAACACGGCACCGATCACCAGGACATATTCGCAGCTCTCTCAGCGTCTGCACACTCTAACTAACTCCTCCCCAGCATCAATATTTATAGGGGATCTTGTCTAAGGGCAGCAAGTTGAGCTCCCCCTACTGTGCTGGTGGGGAAGGTGTTGGTTGTACTAGTGTACCTGCTGTGGATTTTCATCTGTGTTCTAGGAAGGCCTGTGGGTACCTGGGGATGCAGGGCGCCACACTGTGTCTATTTGTTATACAGTGGTGCTGTGTGTTTTATGCAGTGGTGCTATGTGTGTTATGCAGTGGTGCTGTGTGTGTTATGCAGCAGTGCTGTGTGTGTGTTATACAGTGGCACTGTGTGTGTGTTATACAGTGGTGCTGTGTGAGTTATGCAGTGATGCTGTGTGTGTTATGCAGTGGTGATGTGTGCATGTGTTATACAGTGGCACTGTGTGCGTGTGTTATACAGTGGTGCTGTGTGCATGTGTTATGCAGTGGTGCTGTGTGTGTTATGCAGTTGCACTGTGTTTTATACAGTGGAGCTGTGTGTGTGTTATACAGTGGCGCTGTGTGTTATACAGTGGTGCTGTGTGTTATACAGTGGTGCTGTGCATGTTTTACAGTGGCACTGTGTGTGTGTTTTATACAGTGGTGATGTGTGTGTTATACAGTGGTGCTGTATGTGTTATACAGTGGCGCTGTGAGTGTATTATTCAGTGGGGCTATGTGTGTGTGTGTTTTACAGTGGTGCTGGCCCTGCATTCATCTACTGATGGTGGTTCTAGCTCTGCATTCATCTACTGAGGGTTGTTTTGGCTCTGTATTCATCTACTGAGGGTTGTTCTGGCCCTGGATTCCTTTACTGATGGTGGTTCTGACCCTGCATTCATCTCCTATGCTGGTAATGGCCCTGCATTCATCTGCTGATGGTGGTTCTCCCTGCACTCGTCTACTGAGGTGGAACTGGTTCTGCATTCCTCTACTGATGATGGTTCTGTCACTGGATTCATGGATGACGGTGGTTCTTGTAGGAAACCATAATGTATTTTATGCCTATGTTAAAACTTAAAAATTCTCAATGGATTTTTCGGCTCCAAAAACTCAGTGTAAGTTACGGTTTGTTTACATTGAGTTTTTGGAACAGAAACTCTCCAACTGCTCCTCAAATGCTTAAAACTTGTGTGAGGTAGCGCCAGGATTGCAAGACAAATGACCGTGAGCCCGGTATCAGTTTATACAGTACCCGGATTTATTCATGAGGCACAGCAGTGGCACAAGTTGCCGGGTTCCAGGACGCAGCCGGGTACAATGCATACATCCCCCGGACAGTAACACGGTCCCTTCAGGTTAGGAGTTCTCTCTGGTCTAGGTCGCCCTGGACCCCCGTGTTAGGCCGTGTTGTAACAGCACACAGCCTCTCACGCCCTGGACCGGACCACTTAGCAGTCCCTTCTGCCTCAACTCAGGCCGAAGCTCTCCACAGGGGACCCCGCCCCGTCTCCTAACCTAGCTTTTAACCCATTGTCTTCCTCCGGGGAAACCTACAAGACTCGGACTGTAGTGGAGCGTCCCTCTATCTTATATTCCATACCGGGTTCAATACATGACAGTGCACATTCTGGGGGACACATAGCGCCCCTCGCATATGATCCCCCTCACTGTCTCACACTTGGTTGTGGTGATGTTTTAAATGCGGTGATTGTGGTGATGTATTCGTGTAAGTGTCCCTTGGGATTGATTCAGCATGAATCTGTTTCTTAGCTTCAAGAATGTTGAGCACCTCTGAGTGAGATGCTGGCCCAGCTACATCACACTGAAACAGACACGGTCATACTGCACAATGTTGGCTGTGTCTGCTGAAGTGACGTCACATATTGGTCCTAGTACTAAGTATGAGGTGATCATAAGGTAGAAGAATACTGATCACCCCCTAATAAGAAGTCCTCACAGGAGTCTATATTGTCAGGTCAGTTACTGCTCTTTGTGAGTTATTGCCAGAGACTGAGCTTTGCTTCAGATCAGGACCTGTCAGTTTTTTCCAAAGGCAGCACTAAGATTGACAATGCGTCTGCTGAAGTGACGTCACATATTGGTCCTAGTACTAAGTATGAGGTGATCATAGGGGAGAAGAATACTGATCACCCCCTAATAAGAAGTCCTCACAGGAGTCTATATTGTCAGGTCAGTTACTGCTCTTTGTGAGTTATTGCCAGAGACTGAGCTTTGCTTCAGATCAGGACCTGTCAGTTTTTTCCAAAGGCAGCACTAAGATTGACAATGCGCTAATGTGAATATAGCCTATGTAGCAGCCGGAGGTAAACATGTTAAAGAGGTTGTCCAGTTGTAAGCCACAAGTGTGCCCCGTTACTCTATGTTATTCTATGTGACTGCAGACTCCTGAATCCTCCCATTGCTTGCAGTGCTGTGATAATTCAGCGGGTGTGTGACTGAAAGTGTGTGGTTTGCATACATGCGGTCAAATACCGACTAGACTAGACTAGACTTGCTTGGCCTCTCTTAATGCAACTTTATTGAGCAAGACCAGAAACAGCCTAGTCAGAATGTGGCTGGGAAAATACATATGGTATGCTTGTTGTCACAAGACCGCTTGTTCTCGGCACCTGAGAATCCTCACAGCGCACAGTGCATACAATGTGAGGATTCACAAGTCTATAGTCACATATAATGACTATAAACATATAGCTTAAGATTGGACAACCCTTTTAAGGATGAGCCACTGCTCATGGGCCTCTGCTGTGTGCTTGTTCTGCAGGCTAAAATTTGCCAGCCAGCCCCTGCCGGGAGGTGTGGTGTCAGCGGCAGCATCCCAGTATCCATTGAGTACTGGGACGCTGCAGTTTTCGCGCTATCACTTCTCGGTTCTGTGCCCATGGAGGCTGGAGCAGCACTCCCTGACCCGGAAGTGACAGTGCTGCAGTGCTGTGATAGAGGGATCCTACTGGACTGCTCCAGGTAAGAGCGCCGCACCAGGGCTGTGGAGTGGAGGCAGACCACCAGCATAATTTGGGGGGAACTCATGGGGTCAGGGAGAAGCTCAGCTGCTTAATAATTGGTGGATTCATGGGAGGAGAAGCTCAGCTGCATTATGAATGGAGGGGGCTCATGGGGGATAACGTCAGCTTTACATATTACCTGGAAGCTATGCTGGGCTGTATATATTACCTGCAAGCTATGCTGGGCTGTATATATTGCCTGGAAGCTATGCTGGGCTGTATATATTACCTGGAAGCTATGCTGGGCTGTATATATTGCCTGGAAGCTATGCTGGGCTGTATATATCCTGTGGAGTCTGTGCTGGGCTGTATATATTACCTGGAGGCTATACTAGGCTGTATACATTACCTGGAGGCTGTGCTGGGCTGTATGTAATATTTGGAGGCTGTGCTGGGCTGTATGTGTTATTCGGAGGCTGTGCTGTGCTATATATGTTATTTAGAGGCTGTACTGGGCTGTATATATTAATTGGAGGTTGTGCTGGGCTGTATATATAATATTTGGATGCTGACCTCCAAATAATATATACAGTCTAGCATTAGCCTCCAGATAATAAATACAGACCTGCATAGCCTCAATATTATATATACAGCCCATTTAGTGAGGGAAAACCCACAACAAGAATTGATATGCTGCAGATTTTCCTGCACTAAAATACGCAGCATTTATAAGTATTATAATCTATATATTTAAATAACTATGTTGCACTATGAAGGGGGGCCCCCAAAAAATTATTTGCACTGGGGCCCACTACAGTCTGTGTCCGCCCCTTCACTAAAACCAGGAATTCATTTTTTTAAAACATTTAATTAGCTGTTTACTGTAAAATGTTAGCAGTGCAGACCATGTCTTTTCTTTCTGATGTTGAGGTATAGCTTCAGACAGTGCACAAGTGGTATTTCTGTCTTTTCTTTGAGCTGTGGCTGTATACTTAACCACATGAGATGATCCTGCTTCCTATGTTCAATATTTCATACATTTGCTTGAGGTCTTTTCCCACTCTGCAGTACTATCAACCCCTATTTTTTCTTCCTTGTAGTTGTCAGATGTATACTTAGGGATTTAAATAATTGACAGCAATGAATAGAAATTAACAATTTGTCCTAAAAATGGTTTAAATGCCATTTAATGATTTTCCTTTAAGAGTGTTAGATTTTGAAAAAACTGTGCAAGACTTGGAAACTACGGTAACTACTTTTGCCATTGTGGAAGCTTCTTGCCATTACCTACTGCAGAAAAAAATCCTATACTGTGGTATCTACTTAGTAATGTACAATTTTTGAAGGCATCATACACATCATAGATCCATGTGCTCAAAGGTCGTGGCAGGACGTGCCCCTGTAATTCTATATTGCGGAATTACCAGTATATGGACATGTTCACACACATGCGTTTTTTTGACCATCTCTGCGTTTTTGGGCTGTTAAAAAAAACGCAGGTGCGTTAACGCAGGGTACATTTGAGTGTAGCTGCGTTTTTCAGCTCCATTTGCGTTTTTGAACCCCTAGTCCAAAAAACGCTGCATGCAGCGTTTTGGGTGCTGTAAAAAAACGCATGTGCGTTTTTCCAAAAACGCATGCGTTTTTTTAACATGGGGCCCTATGGGAAACGCATGCAAAAACGCATGGTACATTAGTACCTTTTAGTGCCATTCAAAAACACATGCGTTTCCCATAGGGGCCCACGTTAAAAAACGCATGCGTTTTTGAAAAAACGCACATGCGTTTTTTTAACATGGGGGCCCTATGGGAAACACATGCGTTTTTAAAAGGCACATTTATGCACCCTGCGTTAACGCTTGCGTTTTTGCCTGCGTTATTGGTGAAAAAATGACTAAGTCCAAAAACGTGGCAAATCCTTTTGTGTGTGAACATAGCCTATAGCACCGAATTTCAATTATTTTGCTCTAGCTGCAATGCTGTTAGGGTAAGAATAGCTAGTAAGGTTATTTTTAAGCTGCATCCACAAACAGAGAGGGAAAGTCAGGTACCACCGCACATCATACCACACTTGGAATCCATGGGCACCACTGACACCAGTCTGAACAGCATTCATTCACACACCGAGGTGCACTCTCCTAATCAAAGTCCATGAACATCCAGAAAAAAGTTAAAGAGAGTAGCACTCACCAGGAGCTGGCTGTATTCCTTATTTCATCAGGCTAAAGGTACCGTTACACGGTATGATATCGTGAATGATATCGCTGAAACGTCACGGGTTTGGAGTCGTGAAACAACATCATAGGGCATCATTGTGTGTGACACCGAGATACATCTACGATAAATCGTTAGATCGTAGATTTGAGAACAAATCAAATGATATTCGATCAGCCAACCTGCTGCATCATTGTGTGTGACACCGCGATAACGATGTTGCTTAAGACTTCGCCTATTCACAACAGTGAACAAGTATCGTATGCTGGGTTGTGGGACCGATAGCTGCTGGCCACATCGTTGGTGCGTCATCCATGATATCTAGACGTGTGACATCTCACCAACGATGTCAAAAAGATGTCCTAACGACCGCGCTTCCCATAAGATAGTTAGTGATATCTTATCAACACTGAAGCATGTAATGATACCTTAAGACACACGAGTATGAAGACAGGATGGAGGATGGGGGACCGATGACGGCCGTTTCATGCTGCTCACCAGCGCTTCCACTTTACAGGTGTCACTTTCTTTACCTGCATGAACCCTGACCACGTCATCATAAATCAGGCAACACATAGGGGAACTGGCACAGTGCAAAATATGCATTAGAAAAACATTAGAATAGTACATAAAATTACACCAATCGAGCGCAAGAAGAATTTAAAGTGACATCACCTTCACCAATTTATTAAAAGCAATTGTAAAAACACCACAAGATTGTATTTATCATTGAAGCCAGCAGCTCCCTGTGCTTTTAATTTTATAATTCATAATCTCTTTGCAGTAGGATTTAGGATAGGATGGATATTACCTCCATTGGGGAGGGTTGTTTACTTTGTCCAAACCTGCAAAGGCGAGGACATTCAGGTAGCTATTATGAACCATTCTAATATTATCTATTAATCTAAGTGAACCGACCCCAGAACCAATTGATATCTAGTGTTCTCTGAAATGCACGTACAATCATCTTATTGTTTTTCCTTTATAATATAGGCCACATGGAGAGAAAATTGCATGGATATATCTACTCTTGCAGGAGATAAACTTTCTTACTTGATGATACAAAGGACCAATTTTTTATAGGATTATGAACTACATGTATAGAACAAAAGGCTTTTCATATGTCATTGTCATAGGTTGTGACCAAACCCCGTCACAATATTTGGATTGGCAGTTACATCCCCTTATGAATTCCCTCATATGTATAAGATAAAGGGGAGTTTCTAAATATCATTGATGTATTAGTATGGCAGGAGGGTTTTCAGCTGGTATCCATCGATGTGGAGAGTTTATATACTCGTATACCACAAGCTCTAGCTGTAGACGCAGTAAAAGAAGTGTTGTCGGTTACAAATGAGTCCATACCTTTAAGGACTTTACATGTGAGTCATTGGGCTTCGTATTGAATCGTAATGCCTTTAAGTTCACAGATCAGTGGTACATTCAGTGTGATGGGACC
Organism: Allobates femoralis; assembly: GCA_033576535.1. NCBI lineage: Eukaryota > Metazoa > Chordata > Amphibia > Anura > Aromobatidae > Allobates > Allobates femoralis. Next base: position 187,159,638 of record JARQOC010000006.1, on the reverse strand, counting down.
ACTATGGGTACTCTAGAAGCATGTTCCCTCGCTGATTTGTTCCTGAGTGTCTTTGAGAAGAAGTATGTATTTTCTACAGGGCTGCCACTAGGAATTTCGGGGCCCCTTACTGCCAAAATTTTGGGGCCCCCTGAGACTCCGCCTCCACCCATGCTCCGCCTCCACCAAAACATACATTATACTTACAGTGAAAAATTAGAACAGCACCAAAAATTACCTCAATTTATTTGCCAAGCTTTCCCAACCAGTTAACCAGATGGTTCCTTACAATAGAGTAAAAAAAGGAAAAACAGCACAAAAAAATAGAAAAAAGTGGACTTTATTGCCCAATGCGTGACTACGCCATTGGGCAATAAAGTCCACTGCCTTCTATATTTTATGCTGTTTTTCTTTTTTTACACTCTCCTTCTATTATATATTACACACATACACACTTGAGACTCCTGTGGGCTGAATATACAATAGCTGTATACACAATAGAGAATACACAATAGAGACGGCTGCTAGCTATATAGACAATAGATATGGCTGCAGGCCGTATAGACAATGGAGATGGCTGCTGTCCATATAGACAATGGAGATGGCTGCGGGGTATACACACAATAGAGAACACACAATAGAGACGGCTGCGGGACAAATGCACAATGGAGACTGCTGGGAGATGTATGCACTTTAAATGCTGCTGAGGGTTGTATGCACAATAGCGACTGCTGCGGGATGTATACACATTGGAGACTGTGCACAGGCCAAAGGTTGTCAGCAGACTCACTTTCTCTCACCGTCTGACTCTGTCTAACTAAGTGACCCTGTTGCCACCCCTCCCTACTCCTCACTTAACTAAGCCCTCCCTCCAAGCAGTGTACACACACACATGCACACCTAGCCAGGTACACACACAAACACCCAGCCAGGCAAACACACACATACACACCTAGCCAGTTACACACACGCACACCCAGCCAGGCACACACATGCACACTCAGCCAGGCACACACACAAATGCACACTCAGCCAGGCACCCACACACATGCACACCCAGCTAGGCACACCACACATGCACACCACAGCACACACCACAGCACACTGTAGGCACACACACACATGCACACTCAGCCAATACACACACTCAGCCAGACACACACACACACACACACATGCACACCTAGCCAGTTACAAACACGCACACCCTGCAGGCACACACATGCACACCCAGCCAGGCACACACATATATGCACACTCAGCCAGGCACACACACATGCACATTCAGCCAGGCACACACACACACATGCACATTTAGCCAGGCACACACACACATGCACACTCAGCCAGGCACACACACACATGCACACTCAGCCAGGCACACACACATGCACACTCAGCCAGGCACACACACATGCACACTTTGTCGGGCACACACACATGCACACTCTGTCGGGCACACACACATACACACTCAGCCAGGCACACACACATGCACACTCAGCCAGGCACACACACACATGCACACTCAGCCAGGCACACACACATCCACACTTAGCTAGGCACGCACACATCCACACTCAGCCAGGTGAACACACATGCACACTCAGCCAGGCACACCACATGCACACTCAGCCAGGCACACACATGCACATCCAGCCGGCACACACACATGCACACTCAGCAGAGAGCACACACATGCACACTCAGCCAAAGACACACACATGCACACTCAGCCAGGGACATACGGGCTAGATATGCATGGAGGACTTACAGGCAGGGACTCAGACTTGTGCCCCCCTATTTACCCTGCTTCTCCTCTCTTGTGCCCCCCCATTTACCCTGCTTCTCCCTCTTGTGCCCCCCATTCACCCTGCTTCTCCCCTCTTGTGCCCCCCGATTCTGCCTGCTTCTCCCTCTTGTTCCCCCCATTCCCCCTGTTTCTCCCCTCTTGTTGTGGCCCCCCCTTCACCCTGCTTCTCCCCTCTTGTGGCCCCTGTTCCCCCCTCTCTTTGGCTCATTGGTGCTTACCTTGTCCTGCTCCTGCTCCCAGAGGGTCCTCAGGCAGCCGGCACCTCGGCAGCATCAGCGCTTCCGGGTCAGGAGGAGCTCAGCTGCTCTATCCAAGCTGAGCTCACTCACTGATCCCGGAAGTGCCAGCAGTGCACGCAGGGGATCAATGCAGCGGCATGCAGCGGCAATACTCCGAGCAGTATTCAATAAATCCTGGGACACTGCCACTGCTCTGGCACCACCCTGCATCTGAGGAGAGAGGTCAGGGGGCGGGGCCCGGCGGCGGTGGTGATTCCTCACAGGAGAGGGTGGCCCGCCACCCGTGCAACAAAATAAGAGGGGGCAGAGCCCGCTCCAAGTGGCCACGCCCCCCAGCAGCACACCCGGGCCCCCCTGCCCCTGTTTAAATGGGCATGCCCCCTCTAAAAACTACGTTTTTAGTAACTAAGTAAACTAAGTAAGGCCTTAACGGCGGCCCTGATTTTCTATCAGCAATCCATTCCTTAGACACATAAAGACTTTTTGTCACTATGTAGATGATATCTTCATATGGGATTGGACAATGGGAGAGTTTGAAAATTTTGTAAAATATTTGAATGATCAAAATCTGATGAATATGAGATTCACTAATAAACAACAGATCAATCAATACCCATATAAAAGTTTATTATGCTACAGCAATACACCCGTGATACAAACTAAGCAACAAAGTGCTAATGAAAGCATAAAAAATATCTCGGTAAGAAAAACATGGCGATAATTCCCTTAATAAATACGCTACCTAGCAACGGGGGTTGGCGCCTTAGATGATGGTAGCCTGCACCCTTGCACAGCATAGACTGGCCCTAGTAGGCCCTGCACTGTACTGTACTGGACAAGTGCAGCTTATTCTATTGACAGTGGGACCCTATGTTCATCAAGGGAATGACAAGGGCTCTACACAGTTCATTGTCATAGTCGAGTCAGCAGATATCAGAATAAGTGATTGATGTGTGTCCAAACGGACAGTAAAACATTCAAAATTGCACCATGTCTAATAACACAGAAGTATGGTGTACACGAATCCCTAGTGCATAAAATTGTACAAATACTATTACAAGCACCAGCCACTAGTCCCCATTTATAGGGAAATTCAGAAAGTAAGTGACATGTTTGTCCTGTCTGCGGTACAAATGCATATGAGGATGTGTGCCTCTGAGTGCAATTAAAACCTGCATGTGTGGGTGTGGCTGGGAGCTTGACTACAGTAAGATGGTGAACTAGACATGGCTATCAGGGGAAGGGTGCTCGGTCAGCTCCCCCATATGTTGCCTTATTGATGATGACGTGTTCAGGGTCATGCAGGTAAAGGAAGTGACACCTGTTCACTTGGTAAACTGGACCCTTGGTGAGCAGCATTAAATGTCTGTTGTTCGTCCCCCATCCTCCATCCTGTCTTCATGTTCATGTGTCTTTAGCCTGATGAAATTGAAAAATACAGCTTCTGTCAAATGAGTCCTACTCTCTTTAACTATTCTGTTTACTTATAAGCTGCATTTATCTGAATTTCAACAGAAATAGAGGAAAACTGAAGTACAGAAACCCCCTACCTGAGCATTCCAGAATGGCTTATGACAACAAGTAGGTGTCACAGGGAGCTTAGGGAAAAAAGAGAAAAGTAACCTGGGCCCCTGAACTGTCCCTCAGACGAGGGAATGCTGACTATCCTTAACTCAGGGGTACCCTTGTTGGTAGGGAGGCCTGAGTCTCCAACCTGTCCCGATCTCCTGACCAGTCCTGAGCCCAACCTCCAACCCACAGAAATAGACAGACAGGGATAAAGCAAACAGCACCACACAGCAAACAATCAGGAAGATACAATAAGTGTGTAGGGAGAACACAAATACAAATAGGGAATGAAAAAACAACAAGGTATACTTCACCAGACACCAAACACTAATCAGAGTTTCAACAGTAATCTCAACACAGTTTCGGTATGCAAGAGGCACACAAATGCTATAGTCGGCATCCAGGCTTGTTGTCACGCCCTAGGACGTACCCTGAGATGTGGACCCACTGGACCGCAGCTATTGCGGATGCAGATACCAGGATGACAGAGAACCGGACAACGGAATACTTTTAAAGCTTTATTAAAGCCAAAGGCAAATGCAAGGTGGCCCCAAGGGAAGGCCGCAAGGATACAACACAAGTACCCCTCAGTAAGGTGCCCAGGATAGGTGACCCCATAGGACAGGGATATCACCTGGACCCGCTAACCGAGGTGCCCGGTGGAGCGTTACTTGCGAATCACCGACCCTAGGGGGGGCAAGACATACAATGCAAAATCAAAAAGAACAATGAGCGGACCCAGAAGTAAGAGGAGCCGTCAGCACCAGGACCAGCAGTTGCACTAAGAAGATCGGACCAGAAACGGCAGAGGGACCAATGCAAGGTCGGACGTGAGACAACAGAGAAGCAGCACGAGGAAGATCCGGGCGCAGCAACGGAACAGCACAACTGCAAAAGGAACAAAAGAGGTATTAGATTAGCAAGCCAAACAACAGACTAACAGGACCAGGACTGGCAGCTTCACAAGGAATGAAGTTGCCCCGGCGAGGTCTGGCAGTGAATGCAGGGTTTATAATCCTGCAGCACAGCAATGATTGGCCAGAGGGCGGGGCAGACTGATCAGCACCCAGACTCTATAAAAGGAGCTGAGAGAGCGGCCCCGCCTCCTAGTGAGATCCCAGAGAGGAAGCAGGAAGCACATTCAGAGCAGCAGGCAGATGTCAGGGCACCCTGGAACCCCGGAGCCGCCTGCGGATGACCGTCACCCTGGAACCCCGACCCTGGGTAGGACAGGTAACAGATCGGGAAGAGGGGAAAACAGGATGTGGAGTGGGGACCCCAGACAACAGAGCGGCTACACTTGTTCTGAGCCATACTTAAAGGGAGAAGGCGTTCCAGCACCCTCAATCTTCAATTTACGCTAATTAAAAAGTTAACTCCTGCAAAGCTGAACATCAGTGAACAAACCACTGCCGATGCCCAAACTCAGGCTGAGCAACAAAGAGGCTAAAGGCTACACATCAGACTACCCAGTGTGAACAGAGTCTAAAGCCGGCATGTCAGTAGGCCATCACTAAAGCACATACACTGCCAATGACATGATTTTTAACTTTTTAAGTGCTTGCCAAAGACCAATGGTTTAAGCTATATCACTATCCTCATCTCTGATTATATATTTCATGAGGGCTGAGTGGCTTTATTTTTCCTGGCCCCAGCCACTTATATACCAAAGACTAATTAATATAACAGCTTGCTCAACTAAATATTTATCATGTTTTAAATGGAAGCAGACTTTATGTGCCGTCATATTTTGCTCCCTGAGTCTTTGCCTCATCAATAAAAACACATTTTATCAACTTTTAATTGTAACGTTTCCAGCCTAGTCACAGAGGGAAGAGATCCCCATAAATTAAGTCCTTCTTAAGTGCACTGTTGAGTAATTTTACTTAATTAAACCAGCTTTCAATTTTCATGTGCTTTATAAGTTTCACCATTTTGCTGTAAAACAACAGAGCTTTTGTGCTGACAAAACTTCTAAAACTAAAACTTTGATATCGTCACTATTAGAAAAAAAAATGATGTAAACTGTGGTAGCACATTTAATGGAATCATGATTTTTATTAATATTATTATTATGCAATGCTTACATAGCACCCACATATTCTGCAGCACTTTAAGGTACCTTTACACGCCACCACTGCGTGGTAGCAACTGCCTGGCATTGGGATTTTTGTGTCTGTTGCCATGAAATTGCTACGAAATGGCAGCGTGTAAATTGGGAAGTTGATCGCGTTACCCACTGTTGATTCGGATACCTGTTTCTCAGCCGTGCTCAAAAACCCAAGGCAATACAATTGCCATGGTAGTGGCGTTTAAACAGGGCACAGGGATGGAATTTCCGTCGCCTAGTGAATTCCCAGGGGCGTGACACAGCCTCATGGATACCGCGCCCCATCAGCGATGATTGGTGGGGGCTACTGTGTCATGATTGGCTGTCCCTTCACAGGGCGCCATATTTAAAGAGCTGTCCATTCACACTACACAATTGCAATGGCGTCATGCAATAGCCAGCCTTCCTGCGCAGGCTGGCCAATCATGATGCTATTGCGTTGTCCAATCAGCGTATTAGCATCACGGAATACACAACTCTGTCACGCCTATGTACTTGCGGCGCGAAAGATGTACGCCCATATTCCTTTGTGGATAGCGGCGTGTAAAGCAGCGAAGGTATTCAACAGGAAGTTATCCGCAGGATCTGTCGGAACTTCCGGGGAACAAAGATACCTTCAGTTGACAACACAATGGTGGCGTGTACATGTGGCATCGGCGATCGGTATCAACCGTCAAAAACGTGCGTGTGCACGTGCGGTTGATACCTGTTGTTAGGCTCAGTGGCGGCGTGTTAAGGTACCTTTACAGAAATGATCATAACTGTCCCCATTGAGGCTCACAATCTAAATTCCCATTACTAGGTATTTGTACTGTGGGAGGAAACCTGTTGAAACCCACACAAACACAGAATCATGATTATATATGTTCATTAACAGAAAATGTTTGACTATACTGGAACAGTAAATACATTTCATATAATATAAATAGCACGGAAAGTTATCAAAGTTCTCACTGGTATTTGACAATTACAATAAATAAAATACATTCTTTAATAGATATGCAATAAATAAGACAGACAGAGGAGGTGCCAAAAACTGCAAGTGCATGAAATATAAATCTTCACCACAAAAATGTACAGCACAGGGAGATGTACACTTAAAAAGATGACGAAGGTGTACACTTCAAGGAAAAAAGGGGTACGCCTGGAACAGCAGTCTAAGGCTGGTTTCACATTTGCGCACGATGTGCGCTGTGAACGCAGCGTACCTAAGCGCAGCTAGAAGCAGGCACTATGTGCTCCTATGTTTAACATAGGAACGCATAGTGCCTGTGCATACCTAAGCTCAGATGCGTTTACATTCGGCTGCGCATAATTTATGCACATGCCGAATGCAACATGTTGAATTTTTTGCGCGTAGCTGTGTGCTTGCTTTATGCACATGCAGACAGCTGCGCACAAGAAGTGAATGAGAGTGCATCTGTGCGCATTGCCATCTGCTGGCAAGCACACAGATGCTGCGGACGAAGAGGTCACCTGGAGGTAAATCTTCTCCTGGCATTCTCTTCTTCTTTCCTCTTCTTCTTCTTTCCTCTTTTTTCTTCTTCTTTCTTCTTCTTCTTCTTTTCTCCTCTTCTTCTTTCTTCCTCCCTGCTGCTGTCGCTGGTTAACATAGCCAGTGGGAAAGCCATCGCCGGTTTTCCCGCCCCATTAATTCAAATGATCATCAGCTGATCATTTGAATTAGTGGGGCGGGAAAACCGGCGCTGGCTTTCCCGCTGGCTATTTTAACCAGCGGTAGCAGCGGCAGGGATGAAGACATCAGCAGTGGTGGCCAGGAGATCAGCGGCGGCGGCCCTGCCATCCAATCAGCGGCGGCCGGGGGACGGAGATCCCGATTGGATGGCAGGGCGGCTCACATCACATTTTCATGTGGGCACATGCGTACAATCTCCGCTGCGTTCACATGAAAGTGTTTGGTTTCGGTTACTGCATATGGGTATGCGCAGCATACGCTGCAGTGCCGAACGCAAATGTGAAGCCTCCCTTATATACACAAAAGTCAGGATATACACTGGTGATAAACATTAGAGAACAATACATGAACACTAGATTTTTTCAGACAGAATGTAATCTACATTGATCAACATTTGAAGGTTTTTGTGTAAGGAGCACACCATGCCACTAGAACAGTGCATTCCAAAATAACCAAAGTTTATTAACTTAAAACCTTTATTTTACACAAAACATGATGATCATAATTAATTAATTAGAGAACAGCAATGACTGAGGCACAGAGATGGCAGAGGTGTATCTAGGTTTTCTGACACCCGGGGCAAGAGTTCAGTTTGGTGTGCCCCCCCCTCCAGTCGTCTCAGTTGTCATCATGTGACCAATCATCCATATGCGATGTGATGAATAAGCAGTATTGGTAAGGAATATAGCCATATTCCCCAGATTCCATTCCTCCCAGAAAGCAATTTGTTAAGACACATCTCACTCACAAAGAGATAAGCCCCCACCCTTGCAAGCCAGAGGCCATTCATCTCTGGCAAGGGGTAGATTAATTAGCATGTAGATACCATCCAACAGGCCACACAAAAGGGGCTCTTCTTCACCTATGATATGCTGATCAGCTAGGGAGATGTCATTTAGCCAGGTGTATGGAGCTTCCTAGGAAATGGAGATTAGATGACACTTTGTACCCAGCCATTATCCAAAGGATGACTCCCCACTGGGATGTGCCTAAAGTGACAAATGCAATTTCCCTGTATCACAAGTGGAGGGGAAAATCCTTTCTTCAGCTCAGACTGGACGGAGTCGTGAATATAACGTTAATATCTCATGAGCCATGCTGTCTATAAACATGGAAAGCATAGATATGTGATCGCGAGATTCAGACGGTCACCACTCATCGTTTTACATATGTGTGCGATGACTGTAAGCCATCTAAACGTAATATTGGCAAGTAGGCTGCTCTCAGAATCCAGACGGAGATAAAATCATAACTGGAAATATGAAAGCATTGTCTCCCGTGGGAATGCTCACAGACAAGGCTAGGGAAGATAATAAAGTTTGGGGGGCTATATCTCCCCTCAGAGGGGTGGGAGTTGTGAGACAGCCCATAGGTGCGAGATGGGTGGAGACAGGGGTCAGCCCATAATGTATAAAAATCTGCTGCCCCATCTCCATATTGTATTTCTTCTGAAGAGGCATTATTCCACCAAAGCCAGAGAATACACCAGGAACAGATTGGCATCACGCCGCCCTTGTGGTGCCATCAGCATTAAGGTAACTGATCACGTGTGTGTAATTCTGTGTATTCCAATTATCCTTTTATTTGCATATCTGTAGTATTTGTAACATCTTAATAATAACAGTAAATATATCTAGTGTACCATTAGCGTGATTAAATATATAAATTTAATCTAGAGTTGCTCTTTTTATCTTGATCACGATTCCCACGTCCGTGTGCTCATTTAACGCTACCTGGGTTGGTTTCTGACCCGATATTAGCCCGACCACGGACCGGACTATTAAACAAGAAGCTGGTGGCAGCAACAGTGCTTGGGGTTATTCGGGGTCTCTATCAGTGACGGGGTGGAGGTTATTATATGTGCTTCTGGCTGCGGACTAGAAGGTATATACCACACTCACTGAGAGGTGCCTTAATAAACCAGCACAGGCAGGGCAGCTGCGGCCCTTCTTTATCCTCAGGCAGTTCTCTGACTGACCTGGGTTTAACAGGAGGCGCTGTGGAGCTGCCAGGTTTGGTGGCCGATCCACCACATGCAATTTTTACACTTTCAGGTACAGTGACTGCTGGAAACAGCAAGAGCTGTTTCTGACAGTAAGTATGTGGCATCCTGTGCCAGGTAAGCCACAGAACCTACTAGTTGACTAAGTGATTTCCACATCTGGTAGCTCACATACACCAACACCTTCCACTCCAGGCCTGAAGGGGGAGCTCCACTGGTTGCTGTTAAGCCAGATCCCCTATAAATACAGGTGCTGGAGGTGGAGTTAGCCAGAGTGTGCAGTCACTAGAAGAACTGTGAAGTCAGCTCAGTGCCTAGTGAGCTGAATCTGGTCACCAGAGCCGTAAAAGAAAAAAGGTAAAGAAAAAGACTTATTTGTGTGTGTGTCCCTTCTTCAACCCATCCTACACCACGACGACTGTGCTATCCTATTCCACCATCCTACCCTTACAGCCCTGGGGAACCCGCTCTTCCTGTAGAGAGCCACAACATCTAGCTGCCGCCAATCACCGCGGAGGTCCCAGCAGCGCCGGTGCCATCACTGGACCTACAGGTGGCGTCACGACTGACAATAACTTAAATCCCTGTAAATACTCCCCTTTTCATTGTCATCCAAGGGCACAGGCTCAGGCACAGACCACCCGTGACATCCATGCACTCAACCACCCGAGACCTGTGTACCCAGTCCCTTGTGGCCCCAGACAACTATGGCGTCACAAACAGGATCACGTGCCTGGTATAACCGGGTACTGTGTACCGTGTATATACTGTGGTTGTGAACTGTTAATCTGGGCCGCCATTGCTGCGCCACAGAGCGGGAAAGAAAGCGGCGTTATGGCTGCAGGGTGCGAAAATAGGCCCGCCCCACGCTCTGACGAGAACCGCCAAGTGCAACGGCCTGATCCGGAAATACCTAAGGTGCTCCACTCCCCGCCCACGGAGCCTACTACATACTGTCATTTTTCAGAGACTGGCAGCGATTCACTAGGGGGGAGCGAGAATGAGTGCCCCATACGCAGATGATGCAGGGGCCCCTCATGTAAACCTGCCCACCGGGCCCGCAGTCGCCAGTCTGCCCATCTGCGCAATGCCTGCACCTGCACAAGTAGCCCCGATGATGCCGATCTCACTGCCATATGTCCCTAATTCAGCCTGGTTGCCAAGTTTGATGGCCAGCCAGACACCCTGGACGCATTTAAGAGAAAGATATGCAATGTATTGGACATGTATGCGATGACCGGTAAGCAGAGAGCATCAGTAGTGATGGGACAGTTAAAAGGTTCAGTGGAGCTGGAAACCCGAAACTGGTCAGAGGAAGATCAGGGGTCTATTGTCCAAATTTTTGAAAAGTTGAAGAAGGTCTTTGAACATCATACCGAGACTGAACTGAGAATGTTGTTTTATCACTGCAAGCAGGGGGCACAAGAAAGTGTCCTAGATTACTCCTTACGCATGCAGGAGGCAGTGAGAATCCGTAAACAAGTTGATCCAATTGGCATACGTGATGAAAATAAAATGCTTATTGAACTGTTCGTAAGGGGGCTCAGGTTACCAGATGACAGCAAACAAGCAAGCTAGTGGGCTTTCCAAAACCCTGATGCAGAGTTTGCCACTCTAAAAGAACTTATTATTAAGGGACAGCAGCTCCCAGCAATACCAGAGTTAGCCCCACAGCCGTGATGGGTTAAAACCCCCTTTTTGCAAGAAGCACCTTCCTTATCCCCTGCAGCAGAGACCAGCATGCAGGCTGTAACCCCTGACCGGTTTGACAGCCTGTGCTCCGAGGTGCACCAGTTGAGCAGAGAGATGGCCAAGCTCCAAGTTGCTAGGCAACCCAAGACAGAGACACAGCCACAAGGAAAGATACAGCTCGCTGCCAGCCCGGAAGACGTCCCGTGGATGAGGAAGAGGCCACCGCCGCTTCAAGGGAGGACCACAGACCGTTACAGCTCCAGTAGACACCCCATCTGTAGCAAGTGCAACTGGTTCTGCCCTTTAAACAAGCAACCCCTGGGGTCGGGGGCCCAACCCCAGGAGTAGAATATCCAGGCCCATCTAATTGGCTGCGCAGGTACGTGGGAGATCCTGAGTATCCTTTACAAACGGTTCTGGTCTGACCTCAAACTTGACCTTCCAAACCCTGACTTGAATATTATTGCTACCAATGGGTTGCCTGTCAATATAGAGGGGCATTGGGAGGTAACTGTAAAGGTAGGGGGGTGGAATTAAAGAATCAAGGACTCATTGTGGTTGCGGATAGATCAAATGAAAGGGATCCACATGTTATACTTGGTGCAAATATCATGGTTAATTGTCTAGATGAAGTGCAGTTTTTGCTTCAACAGAGTGCAGATACTGCTACTCCAGGAGAGAGGAGGGTTCTTCAGAAGGAGATCTGAGCCCTCGTGTACCAGCACCAGGTAACACTATCAAGTGGTGAAATTGGTAGCGTACGTGTAACAGACCCAATTCCTATTGTAGTACCCACCAAGAAGTGAAATGATGATCAGGTGTCGGGCATCAGTAGGCCTCAGAGGGCAGGACTACCAGGCGGTAGTGGAGCCAGTGATGTCTGACAGTAGTCCTACACTCCTGACAGCCAGGGGTGGTTGATGTACGCAAAGGAAGGGTACCTGTACGTGTATTAAATTATGGTGAGGAAGAAATAAAGCTACCAAGGTATTCCAATGTTGCTACGTTGTACCATGTACATAACAACTCTATACATAAAGCTGAATCAATAGCTCAGTCAGAGTCAGATGAGCCTCACAACTCCAAAAACCAGGTAGAGATATGGTGTCAGGAGCTCCATATAGGAATTGACAACACATCTTCTCACCAGAAACATGGAGTTTATTGGGTAGTTCAAGAGTATGAACAGGTGTTTAGCAAGCATCCACTTGATTTTGGGAAGATAAAAGGGGTACACCATCACATACCCACAGGAAACCATCCTCCCAATAAAGAAAGATACAGGCCTATACCACCAGCACACTACCAGAAAGCAAAAGAAATGCTACAGGACATGAAGAAAGCAGGGATTATCAGAGATAGTTGTAGTCCTTGGGCAGCACCACTGGTCCTGGTTAGAAAGAAAGACGGTAGCATGAGGATGTGTGTAGATTATAGACAAATCAATAAAGTAACACACAAGGATGCATACCCGTTACCCCGTATAGAAGAGTCACTTGCTGCATTAAATTCTGCCAATTATTTCTCAACCCTAGATCTTACTAATGGGTACTGGCAGGTCTCCGTTGCAGAAGAAGACTGTGAGAAGACAGCCTTCACGACACCGTTGGGACTATGTGAGTTCATATGCCATTCGGGCTTTGTAACGCGCCAGTAACGTTCAAGAGACAGATGGAGTGTTGGCTAGGCCACAGAAACTTTGAAACCATACTGCCATACCTGGATGATGTCATAGTGTACTCCAAAACCTATGAAGACCACCTGCAACACATGATTGAAGTGTTTGAATCATTGTCCAAGTACGGCATGAAGTTGAAGCTTTCAAAGTGTCACCTGTTAAAACCAAAAGTCCAGTACCTTGGGCATGTGGTCAGTGCAGAAGGCGTAGCACCAGACCCAGACAAGCTCACAGTCATCAAGGATTGGCCAGCACCAACTACCTTCAGAGAAGTACACCAATTCTTAGGACTGGTTGGGTACTACCGGAGATTCATTAATGGCTACATGAACACAGCAGCGCCCATGCAAGATCTTCTAGTAGGACAATCCAAGAAGGGCAAAATCAGAGGTCCTCAATTTCGGTGGGGGCAAGAACAAAATGAGTCTTTCTTTCCAGCAACTGAAAGATACCCTGACTGGAGAAGAGATCCTGGCCTACCCCGATTACAGTCTACCATTCCTATTATACACAGATGCCAGCAACGACGCCTTAGGAGCTGTCTTGGCACAGAGACAGAAAGGCAAAGAGGATGTAGCCTACGCCTGTAGGAAGCTCCGTCCAACAGAGAGGAATCCAGAGAATTGCAGTTCTTTCAAGCTGGAGTTCCTAGCCTTATTCTGGGCAATCACAGAACGGTTCAAGCATTACTTGGCATCCTTAAAGTTCACAGCTTTCACCGACAACAACCTTCTTACCCATTTAGAGACTGCGAAGCTGGGGGCCATGGAGCAGCGTTGGATGGCCAGATTATCCAACTAAGACTTCACTGTCAAGTACCAGGCAGGCCATAAGAACAGCAACGCTGATGTCCTATTCAGAATGCCTAATCTACAAGATGTGGGAGAAGACGTGGATGAACTAGAAGAAATAGAGTTACCGGCCTTCCACCACCCAAGTGCATCCCCATGTCATCAGGCATGTCAAAGACGTCAAGAGACAACAGTGAACCTGTTACCTCACCATAACTGGAAGGAGACACAGGACAGTGACCCAGCTGTCAGCTTAGTCAAGGAGGTGATGACTAAAGAACACTCCTGTCTGAGTCCAGAGGCTCCACAAGAAGCCAAACGTCTATGGAAAGAGAAGGGAAAATTGTTTGTCTACCAAGGCAAACTGTGCAGACGTCACCTTAATCCCAGAACCCATGAAATGATCTGGCAGATCGTGGTTCCAAAAGGAGATGTACAGAGGATGTTAGAAGCTTATCACAATGATGCTGGACACATTGTTGGAAGAAACTGGAGATTTTGCTGAAAGACCGCTTTTACTGGGTTGGCATGAGAAGTTCCAGTGAAAGATGGTGTAGAAACTGTGGACCGTGTCACCTGAGAAGAAAAGATCAGCCAAGCCAGAAAGCTCCATTACAGCCAATCATAACCAAGAAGCCTCTAGAGATTGTTGCCCTGGATGAAGCTGACACCCAGCAGAACAGGGTATACCTACACTCTTACCATGGTTGACCACTACTCTAGATTCTTAGTAGTAGCACCTGTCAAGGACTTAACTGCAGAAGTAGCAGCCAAGACTTTCCAGAATTGTTTTTGTAGACCCCATGCTCATGGGTACCCAGACCAGGTACTAACAGTTCAAGGATCCACATTTGAAACCCAATTGTTTCAAGAATTCCTAGGATTGTATGGTTGTAAGAAGATCAGAACTACACTGTCATCCACAGACAAATGGTCTTTGTGAGAAAATGAACAGCATTGTCATCGATATCTTGAAAACATTACCACTTGAACAAAGAAATCAATGGCCAGAAAAACTACCTGACTTAGTGGTATATAGTTATACTTAGTTATACAACCATATCCCTGTATGTTCGACCAACTATGCGCCAGCTTATTTGATGCGAGCAAGACCTGGAAAGTTCCCAATTGACTTGGAGATGGGAACTGTAGAACCAGACCAAGATACTTCAGAAGATTGGGATTATCACCATTAACAGCAGGACAAGAAAGTTCAGGAATGCGTTGAAAAGAATTTAGAACAAGTCAGAAGCAAGCAAGAACATGACTTTAACAAGAATGCCACAGCTGAACCATTGATACCTGGTGAACTAGTTCTCAAGAGAAAAAGAAGAACCAATAAACTAGATGACCATTGGGAAGCTGAACCCTACACAGTCATTCCATTCAATTTTGACAATTCCAAAACCTGCGTAATCAGTCGAGATGAAGGTAGAACATCATCTATAGTATCTAGAGATCATCTAAAAAGATGTCCTGACCAGCTGAAACCACAAGAACTCAACAGTTATTCAACTCCAGAATGTCCCTACTCAACACAAGTGGAAGAAAAGAAAGAGAAAGTAATCCACACTGTACTAGGAGATTTCCCAGAAGACTGGCCTCAATGTAATGTTGCCGTCATAGTACCAGTACTTTCCTTCTATCAACCTGCTGAAGAACAAGTTTAAATTCCTGTAGATGGAAGAAGACTGGAAGAACCCGTTCAAGTACAAGAAGTACAGCCTGTTGTACTGGCAGAGATTCCTACAATCGGTGAACCTGCCAGTCCGCTAGAAAGACTATGTCAATACTACGGTATTTCAGAATCACGTAGATCTAACAGACTAGGGAATAGTGCACACACAGCACCATACGTGAGCCACCACTCAAATACAGAGAGTGAAGTATATAGTGTCAAAAATGAAGAAGTGTAAATAATGACTTGTGTATAAAAATGTGAATAGTAGTGTATAGAAGGGTAGAGGAACTGGGCAGAGCCCCATGTACATTAAGTTGGGAACAGTACGTGCCTGGAGTAGAGAGAAGGTAAGACCCGGCCTCCTAAGCAGAGACACCCATAGGGAAATTGTGTGTAAAGTGTGTTAACTCGTTGAATGTTGAAACCTACAGAGACTTTACTGTACAGACTTTACCCTTTTTCCCTGGATTTTTCCCCTTTGGTTAAACAATGGACCAAAGCCACAAGACTGGTGGTGGCAAAACAATTCTCAGCCTGCGGTGAATGGACTAGCGCCGTAAGGACTGCTTTTTCATATTATTTTTACCCGTTTTACAGTGGTTTTTGTAAATTTTTGAGTCTGAGACTCTGTAAATACCTGTTATTGTTATTGATTATTGTGTTGTTTATGTTTATGTAACAAAAACTTTACTCAGTTCGGGGGTACTGAAGTTAACTAGGGGGAGAATGTGAGCCACAGAACCTACTAGTTCACTAAGGGATTTCCACATCTGGTAGCTCACATACACCCAACAACTTCCACTCCAGGCCTCTAGGGGGAGCTCCACTGGTTGCTGTTAAGCCAGATCCCCTATAAATACAGGTGCTGGAGGTGGAGATAGCCAGAGTGTGCAGTCGGGTGTCAGGTGTGAGGTGCAGCCTTCAACCCGGAGAGTGTACCTGCAAGAACATCAGTAAAAGGTACAGAAAAAGACTTATTTGTGTGTGTGTCCCTTCTTCAACCTTTCCCACACCACAACGACTGCGCTACCCTATTCCACCATCCTACCCTTACAGCCCCGGGGAACCCTCTCTTCCTGTAGAGAGCCACAACACCTAGCTGCCGCGCATCACCCCAGAGGTCCCAGCAGCGCCGGTGCTATCACCGGACCTACAGGTGGCGTCACGACAGACAATAACTTAAATCCCTGTAAATACTCTCCTCTTCATTGTCACCCAAGGACACAGGCTCGGGCACGGACCACCCATGACATCCCTGCACTCGACTGCCCAAGACCTGAGTACCCAGTCCCTTGTGGCCCCAGACAAGTATATTACATGTTGTTAGGAGTGGGCTAAGGTGTTTAAAGTTATAATTAAAGGGCTTGTCCAGGTTTGAGATGAAAGTCTAGGTGACTGCAGGCCTACGAATCTTCTCATGTCGTGTGCAATGCACACTTTCAAGAGTCTCCCATGTCAATGGTAAGATTGGACGGTCATGTGAATTCAAGTATGCGATTTATATACTTCTGGCCACATTCTGACTAGACGTGTCCGGCCTTGCACAATTCATTTCATTGATTTGAAGACTCGCATGTCTAGTCAGCACGTGACTGCATGTATGTAAATTGCATACCTTACGTGACCTTCCACTCTCATCACCGGCAGCAGACAATCCTGACAGCATGCAGTGTGCGTTCTTTGAGAATTCAGAAGTCTGCAGTCACATAGAGTGACTGCAGACAGATCACAAGCTTGGGACAACCCCTTTAATGCTTTTAACAAATAAATGCATGGAACTTTAACTTGTTAGAATGCACAACACTTTATTAACATAGCCATGTATCAAGAAAGCTTACAAGTTATGGATTGTTAGATGTGTACAGTATCAGAATAATTAACATAAAACTACATCACCAGACGAACTAGAAGTCCTGAAATACATCCATATAACCCCATCAGAACAGAAATACATCACTAGACCCACCAAGGTACAGAAATACATCCATATAACCCCCATCTGTACAGAAATACAAAGTCAAAACCCTCATCAGTACAGAAATACATACCAGACCCACCGAGGTAAAGAAATACATAAATAGAACCCCATCATTACCAAAATCATAACTCTCATCAGTACCAAAATTCAACATCAGAACCACCATCAGTTCATGTAAACAATTGTAATGTCAGGTCATACCCATACACATTTGTACTGCATGAACCTACAACTCCTACTACATCATTAGCAATGGTAAGGAGATACTGGAGCTGTTGTTACCAGCTGTCAATAAAAGCATACAGGAACCACAGCACTAATGAGAATTAGCCCATTATAACAAGTAATCATTTACATCTGGGTACCTTATAGATAACGTCTCTGATCGGGGTCGTCTTTTTCTTTTCTTTATCTTGTCCAGGCACCTTAATGACTTCCACATCGACAGCTTAGATCTGCACATTCCCATCTTCTCCGGTCTTCTTCAGTACATCCCGACACGATACCCTTAAAAATAGCTGAATGATCAACATTTTCCTGAGTAAAAATATCTGCCCTACACTGTGCCCCAGAATAAATAATTGCTCCTTCTCACTGTTCCCTACACAATATATGATTTACACACTGTCCCTCTTCTGGCACATGCCCTCCACACTGCCCCCTCATCACACTGCCCTCTCCTTTCCATACTGGGCTCCATGCTCACACTATCCTCTATACCAGGGGTGGGCAACTCCGGGCCTCAAGGGCCGTACACAGTGCAGGTTTTCTGTATATCCTTAGCATTTGACAGTTGGTAGTTTAATGTCCTGCACAGGTGATGATTCCAACTGCCAAATGCTAAGGATATCCAGAAAACCTGGACTGTGTGCGGCCCTCGAGGCCTGGAGCTGCCCATCCCTGCTCTACACTGTGTCCTCCTATACTGCAGATGATTTATACTGTTCTCCCTCATCAAACTCCCCAAACTCGACATACTCTCCCCGCATGCTGCCCCCTCTCCATACAGCTCCACACATGCTCAGTCTTTATTCTGTGCCCCTTTACATTTTTCTCATCCCCTACTGTTTCTTCATTACTTCATCCCTTTCTCACTCTACATACTGTATCTACACCCATCTCCTCCTCACTCCCCATACTGTGTCGGCAACCATCCTCCCTCACTCCATTTACTGTGTTCACACCCATCTCCCTCTCACTTCTCATACTGTGTCAGCAGCCATCCCCCCGTCACTCCTCATACTGTGTCCACACTAATCCCCCTCACTACATATACTGTGCCACATCCATCACCTTTACTCCTCATACTGTGTCCATACTGATCCCCCCTCACTACATATACTGTGCCACATCTATCCCCCTTACTCCTCATACTGTGTCCATACTGGACAGCTCCAATGTGGCGGCTGCCTGGCACGAAGTAGTCAGACATGTCCACCATTCAGCACAGTCCACACACCACATGCAATGGCCTGCAGTCTGAGCATCAACAAGCCGTCACTACACTAAGCTGGGAAAATGGCACGACTTCCCCCAACAGACCACGCCTCCTCCTGAAACAGCCAATCACAAGCACCGCACACAGGGCTATCCGGAGCAAATAGCTGGGGTTGTCCAATTAGGTTGAGCAAAGGATGTGGGAGTGAGAAGGGGGACAAGCACCACCGACCAACCGTCACTCGGGAGAAACATGGCTAGATGCCTGTATGTACCGAGGGGTGGCACTAGTTGTGGTGTGTAAGTTATGGCCAATCAGTCCTACAGCAGAGGGATAGTGCATTCTGCACCAGGAGCCTACATAGAAATCATGGGGCCCTTTAGTAGAAGTTCTTATTGCCCCCCCAAAAAAATATTTGCCTGGATCACATAATAACATATCTCACAACTTTGCAGCCCTTACATAGTAATTTTCCTCCTATTGAAGCCCCTTGATTGCCCTTTCGTAACAGCCATAAAGTGTGATGCCAACAAAAGTGCCCCCCCAAACACTATATGATGACCCACAGTGAATTCCTCCATACGCACAGTATGATTACCCTACTGTAAGCCCCTTAACTACACTAGTATACAGTATGATCTCCAACTATGACCCCTGTACAGCCCCCCTTGCAGTGTAATTGACCTACAGACAGTATAATGGTCCGTACACCTTTTCACGCTGTATAATGACCCCCAACACAAATCTCAAACAACCCTGCATAAAGTATAAAGGCTCCTCACACCCCTCCAAGTATTATCATGCCCCCCCACAGAGCCCTCCACCTAGTACACATGCGGCTCTACTCCGCGCGACCCTTACACACGCGGCTCTACTCCATACACCTAGTACACTCTTGGCTCTGCTCCGTAAACCTCATACAGAAGCATCTGTGCTCCATGAAGCTCGTTCACATGCGGCTCCACTCCGTACACCTTTTACATATGTGACTCCGCTCCGTACACCTCGTACACATGCGGCTCCACACCGTACACTCCATACACATGCGGCTCTGCACCGTATGCCCCGTACACACGCGGCTCTGCTCAATACACTTAGTAGACTCTCAGCTCTGCTCTGTACACATACGGCTCCACTCCGTGCACCTCATACACACTCAGCTCTGCTCTGTACACCTCGTATGCACTCAACTTCACTCCGTACACCTAAAACACACGCAGCTCCGCTTCGCACACCTCATACACACGCGGCTCTGGTCCGTACACCTCATACACACTCGGCTCCGCTCCATACACCTTGTACACACTCTGCTCCCCTCCGTACACCTCGTACACACTCGACTCCACTCCGTACGCCTCGTACACACATGGTTCCACTCCGTACTCCTCGTACACACACGGCTTCGCTGCGTACTCCTCGTACATACACGGTTCCACTCCAAAAAACCTTGTACACACTGGGTTCCGCTCCGTACACCTCATACACATGCAGCTCCATTCTGTACATATGGTTCACGCTCCGTACACCTCGTACATGAGCGGTCGAGAGGGTGTGGGGTACTCGGGTACCGGGGCTGATGGTGGTTTTGATGGGGGGATCACGGCTGGTTGATCCCCGGTCCCGTGCCCTGGACCCTCAATGGCAGGGAATGGTGGGGGATAAGGGGGGCTATTTACAATTGAACGTGACGCCACCTGTAGTTCCCAGTAATATGGTACCGGCGCTGCAAGCCGGCCGCTGAGGTGATGGTGGGTGCAGCAGAATGTGGAACAGCTCCCCACAGATGGAGCTTTACCTTAGGGCAGCGGGGATGGATGAGAGGAGTAGTAGTTAAGTCTTTGCTGACGCAGCAGTGAATTGCGGCAGTTAGACAGGCACACAGACACACAGGGATTGTTGTTTTGGTACCTTTTACTGGTGACAGAGTAACAGGTACAGTCCAGAGTATTAACCAGGTCCCCGGTGCAACTTGGGACTTCCAACTTAGAATGTTTTGAGGCCTCCTCTGTGTCTGTGCTCTGCGGTGTGGGATGAGTCCTGCCTGAGCCTGAACCCACCGCTTCTTCTCCCTCTCTGGGCTTTGTCCTAAACTGGCAATGAGGTCCTGCTGCGGGGTCCCTGTTTCTCCTATGGCCCCTGGTCCTATGCTTGGTCAGTTTAGTGTCTCTTACTCACTCTCCTCAGGGCTGGACTCCTCCTGAGTCTTCTGGGCATTTTGCTGTAGCTCTGAATGCTGCCAGCATCGAACTCCAGTGTCCCGGTGTACTAAAGGGCTGGAGTTAAAGATTCCCTTTCTTAGTTCCCTGCTTCTCCACTTGTCTCCGACCCTTTCACTAGGGTGCACACAGCAGTCAGTCATCCCTAGTCCTGGGCCTGAATCTCCCCCAACAACCAGTACCTCCGTCTCCTCTCTCTTCCTTCACACACACTAGACTGAACTGAAACTACAGGGACTGACTAACTCCTCCCCTCCAGCCAGGATGTTCTTAAAGGGGAACTGACTTAATGCAGCCAGTAGAGCTCCACCTTCAGGTCTGGGGTGGAAGGTGGTGTGTGCTAACCAAGGTGTACGTCTTTCCTAGCATCGGTGGATCCTGTGGTAATCCCCCGCAGGGGTGCCACATTCCCCCCTAGTTAAATACAGTCCTCCGGGACTGAAACATTTTTCATAACCATAACATATCATAACTATTTACATTTGATAATTGAACAGAGTCTCAAAAATGAAAAATGTACAAAAACCAGGTAAATAAGAACACAGGTAACCAGTCCATACAGCGCTAGTTCATCCGCTGCAGGCTGTTTTAGGAGGTGTTGAAACAGGGGTTTTGCCACTACCAGTCCTGTGGCTATGGTCCATTTTTGAAAAGGAAATACAAAAGTCCCACAGGTTAAGTCTCTTAAAGTTCAAAACATAACTATATACAATACGGGTGTGTCTGGCTTTACTTATACCACCCCCAGGCACTTTCTTTTCCTAACTTGATATGCATGGGGGCTGATCCAGTTCCTCCACCCTTCTGTACACTATCATTGATAATATATTTACATTCTGCATATATTTACATTTCCCAACATTTTACAACTTATTCTCTGAACCTGAGTGGTGGGTGTCCTAGATTGACACGATTGCAGGGATCTCTGGTTCTGGTACAACGGGTGGTTCTTGTACTCTTGGTGTGGGAACATCAATGTTGGAATTAGGTATGTACCTTCTATTTGAAGCCAATCCGCTGGTAACTCTCCAATGATTGTTTGGACTGTCTTTGGCTTCTCTTTCTCTTCTGAGTCTAGACAAGGTACATTTTCTTCTGGTTGAAGCTATTGAGGGCATTTCTTCAAATGATCTCTGGACACTTTCGCTGTGGTTTCACCATGATCTTTACTGATTAAACAGGTTTTCTGGTTATCAAAATTGGATGGTAGCACAGTGTATGGTTCTTTTTCCCATTGATCATCTAGCTTGTACATTCTTTTTTTTCTCTTCAAAACCAATTCACCTGGTGTTAAGGGCGTTCCTTGCGCACTTTTGTTGAAGTTGGTTTCTTGTCTTCCTCTAGATTTTTCCAGACTTCTCTCAACGCATTCTTGGATTTTCTGATATTGTTCTTTTCTTCTTGTATCCCAATCTGCATCTGTAGTATCTGCTTCAGGAACTACTATGCCTATCTCAAAGTTTACTGGCAATTTTCCTGGTCTTGCTCTCATGAGGTATGCATGGGTACAATTGGTTCAGCTTACTGGGATGTTGTTGTAGACATCAACTAGATCTGGTAACTTCTCTGGCAATTGGTTTCGTTCTTCTAAGGGAAGAGTTTTCAGCATTTCAATTACCACGTCATTCATCTTTTCAACACATTCTGTTAGTTTGAGGATGGCAAGACGTGGTGCGAATCTTCTTGCACCCATATAAGCAACAGAATTCTTGAAATATTTCAGCTTCAAAGGCAGGTCCTTGGTCTGTCAATACCTGTTCTGGATAACCATGGGGTCTGCAGAAATAAGCTTGAAATGTTCTTGCTGCTGTCTCAGCTGTTAAGTCTTTTACTAGAGCTACAGTACCACAAAGAATCTGGAATAGTGGTCTACCATGGTAAGAGCATAGGTGTAGCCTGATTTACTGGGTGCGAGTTTGACATGATCTAAGGCTACCAGTTCTAATGGTTGGTGATGATAGGCTTGAGTGCTGCTTTCTGGCTGTAACGGTCTCTTCTTCTTAATGAGCATGGTCCACAGTTTTTACACCATCTCTCTATGGAAGACCTCATGCTGATCCAATAGAATCTTTCACGTAACAGTATTTCCAGTTTTCTCCATCCAAAGTGTCACGATCCATTGTGGTATGCTTCCAATACCATTTGGACATCTCTCTTTGGAACCACAACTTGCCATACCATTTCATGTGTTCTTGGGTTGATGTACCGTCTGCACAGTTGACCTTGATAGATGAATAACCGGCCTCTTTCTTTCCACAGGTGTTGGGCTTCTAGTGGAGCATTATTTTCAAGTTTGGAATCCGGTTGGGTTATCAACTTCTTTACAAGGCTTACTGCCGGATCACTGTCTTGAGTCTTCTTCCATCCATAGTGAGGCAACGGGTTTAGTTCAACAGTCTGACGGTTGTGGTAGATGCGATCTTCAGCGATTTTCCATTTTCTACTTTTATGGAAAGCTGGGAGTTCTATTTCCTCTAAGTCATCCTCTTCTTCAATTCCTTGTAGATGTACTTGAGGGTTTCTGGAGAGGGCATCAGCATTTGCGTTGTTGCGGCCTGCTCGATATTTGATAGTAAAGTCATAGTTCGATAGTCGAGCCATCCAGTGTTGCTTCAGTGCACCAAGCTTAGCGGTATCCAGATGTGTTAATGGTTATTATCTGTGAAGACGGTGAATTTTGAAGCTGCTAGGTAATGCTTGAACCTTTCTGTTATAGCCCAGACCAAGGCCAGGAACTCCAACTTAAAGGAACTGTAGTTTTCTGTGTTCCTCTGGGTGGGTCGACGTTTTCTGCTGACGTAGGCGATTACTCGCTCTCTGCCACCTTGAATCTGGGAAAGGACTGCTCCCAGGCCTACATTTCTTGCGTCAGTGTAAAGGATGAATGGTAGGTTATAATCAGGGTAAGCCAGGATTTCTTCACCGGTCAGAGCCTGCTTCATCTGTTTGAAGGAGTTTTCTTGTTCTTCTCCCCATTCCAATGGTGGCTCTGAAGATCTTCTCTTCTTAGATTGGCCTACCAGAAGATCTTGTAAGGGCACTGCCATCTTTGTGTAGCCCTTAATGAATCTTCTATAGTACCCAACCAAACCTAAGAACTGACGTACCTCGGTGACGGTGGTTGGTCTCTGCCAATCCTGGATTGCTGTTACCTTTTCCGGGTCTGGTGCTACTCCATCTGCGCTGACCACATGTCCCAGGTATTGGACTTTAGGTTTCAGGAGGTGACATTTACATGGTTTGAGCTTCATCCTGTACTTTGCAAAAGCCTCAAATACCTCTGCCAGGTGTTCCAGATGTTCTTGGTAGGTTTTGGAAAACACGATGACGTCGTCCAGGTATGAGTACTGTCTCGAAATTCCGGTGTCCCAGGCAACTTTCCATGATTCTTTGAAACGTTCCTGGTGCATTGCATAACCCGAATGGCATGCTGTTGAATTTGCATAGTCCCATTGGCGTTGTGAATGCAGTCTTCTCTCGGTCATCTTCTGCAACGGAGACCTGCCAATACCCACTAGTGAGATCTAATGTGGAGAAATAATTAGCAGTCTTTAATGCAGCAAGATACTCCTCTATTCGGGGTAACAGGTAAGCATCTTTGTGAGTGATCTTATTGATCTCCATGTAATCCACACACATCCTCATCGTGCCATCCTTCTTTCTGACTAGGACTAAAGGGGTTGCCCAGGGACTACTGCTATCTGTTATAACCTCGGCTTCCTTCATGTCCCTCAGCATCTCTTTGGCATGTTGTTAATGACCTGGTAGAATAGGTCTGTGTCTCAACTTAATTGGGGGATGATCTCCTGTGGATATGCAATGGTGTACCCCATTTATCCTCACGAAATCTAATGGATGCTTACTAAATATTTGCTCGAACTTCTGCGCTACCCGGTAAACTCCGTGCTTCTGGTGAGAAGGGGTGGCATCAGTTCCTACATGCAACTGCTGACACCACTCCTCCAGCTGTCCTTTGGAGTTTATATCCTCCGCCTGGCTAGACGAGGAAACAGGTCCCACTGTTTGATGTTGTTGTTACTAACAGTATACAGCTTTGCTACAGTAGCATACCGGGGTGTTTTGCTTCCTCTTCCCCACAATTTAACACACGGATTGGTCCTCATCCCTTGCGTACATCCACCACCCCTCTGCCTGTCAGCAGTGTAGATCTGTGCTCTGAAAATACCGGCTCTACAACTGCCTGGTATTCCTGTCCTCTGCGACCTATCGCTGCTCGACACCATATCATCT
Source organism: Allobates femoralis (assembly GCA_033576535.1). Lineage (NCBI taxonomy): Eukaryota > Metazoa > Chordata > Amphibia > Anura > Aromobatidae > Allobates > Allobates femoralis. The sequence continues at coordinate 187,134,505 of JARQOC010000006.1, read as the reverse complement.
CGCTTTTTGGTGGTAACACAATGGGAACCGGGTCTGTTACCCGCACACTACTAATTTCTCCAACAGACAGATTTACCTGTTGCTTGTGGATGAGGGCTTGGATCTCTTGTTGGATGACTCTTGTCCGCCTATAACCAGCAGACTGAGAAATCTGTCGTAGTAAAAACAACATTTCTCCAAAGCAGTTTTCAATAACATTTGTACCAATTACCATGTAGGGACATTTTTCATTAGGATTATCTTCAACCACAAATAACCCTTGGTCTATTAATTCCTCCCTCCCCAACTTTATTGTAGCTTCTCTGAACCCCACCTGTTTTTGTGGTTGGCCATTAGCTGCAATTATATAAAAATTGGGGTTTGGGGGTTCAATATCGTCATCAGACCAATACTGTTTGTAAAGGATATGTGGGATCGTAGTGACCTGCGGCCTGGTGTCCAGTAGGGCCGACATGGGAATGCCTTCTAGCGTAATGTTGAGGTACCGACGGCCTCCCACATACCGCTTACAGCAGTCCTTTGGGCCCAGCTGCTCTACTCCTGGGTGCTGGCCCCCGGGCCCAGGAATCTCGTGTTTAAAGGACATCCTCTTGCGAAGTGGCCCGGTTTGTTGCATCGCAGGCAGATGGGTTGTCCTGAAGAATCCGTGTAGTCCCTGGCTCTGCGTTGGAATGGTGCGTCGGTCCCCTGAACGGGCGACTTGTTGGTCTCCTCCATGGGCGACATGGGTCTACATTGGAATGGTGCATGGGTGACTTGGTCTTCCTCCGCATCCATGGGACATCCTCAGGACTATCAGCTAGTTGGATTTTGCTTGGTGGTGGTGCTCCAGGCATATTTTGCAAGAGCTTTAATACATAGTCCATGTTTTTGGTTAACTGCAGCACCTGGTTATGCATGTCATCATCTGCTACAGCTTGACTTTCTGCTTTTGCAGGTTCTGCAGAAACAGGTTTAAAGTCTGTGGGAGAGGTATTAGCCTGCCAAGATTGGATTGCAGGTTCTGCAGGCACTGGAGATCTTAACACGGTTATTGCACAATCTTTCAAGTCATTAAAGTTCACAGTTGGATGATCCAAAACCCACATGTGTACCTGCTGGCAATGGTAGTCTGACCTTACTCTTTCTGTAAACTGCTCAGCAAACATTTTATCCTCTTCCAATACACTTGCCGGGTCTACCTGTTTTAAGGACCGGAGTGCCTCTTGTAAACGGAGGGCATAGTCTCTGATGGTATCCTTTGGTCTCTGTTTACACTGGTAGAACAGCATCCTCAATTCAGACCGTGTGCGTTTTTCAAAGACAGTTTTTAGCTTATCAAGCACTTGAGCAGCAGAGGCCCTGTCAGCATCACTCCAGGACTCAGCCTCCAGCTCCGCTGCGCCTGTTAATTGTGCCAGCACAATGGTGGCCCGTTGCTTCTCTGTCATCATATACATGTCCAGCATTGCACACATATTTTGCTTAAAGGTTGCTAAGGTACCGGGTTTGACTTCATATGTTGGTAACCATTTGGCACCCGGTATATACGTCAAGGATAGAGGCATGTTTTGGGCCACTGCTCTGGGTGCTGTATTCCGGAGATCCCCTCTGTCAGGGACCTGCACATCATCTGAGTCACTCATGATGGGGCCCCCCTAGTTAATCGCTGCCAACCGGTGAGATGACACAAACTTTCCCGGTCAGCAGCGGCTCTGCAGAGGGAGCGGAGCACCTCGGGTATTCCCGGAGCAGGGAGCTGCGCTTCGTGAATCTCCGGAAGAGTGAAGGGGGCGGGGCTTATCTTCCCGCTCTTTTCTACCCGCGCTGTGGCACAGCTCAATTTCTGCAATGGCGACCGGTTATACAGTACATAAACGGTTAATAAAGTTCAGTTCTTGGCACACAGTACCCAGTTTTACCGGGCACGGGATCCTGTTCGTGACGCCAGAATTGAGGCGGTCAACAGGGTATGGGGTACTTGGGTAATATTTACAATTGAACGTGATGCCACCTGTAGTTTCCGGTAATATGGTACCGGCGCTGCAAGCCGGCCGCTGAGGTGATGGTGGGTACAGCAGAGTGTGGAACAGCTCCCCACAGGTGGAGCTTTACCTCAGGGCAGCGGGGATGGATTAGCGGAGTAGTAGTTAAGTCTTTGCTGACGCAGCAGTGAATTGCGGCGGTTAGACAGGCACACAGACACACAAGGATTGTTGTTTCGGTTCCTTTTACTGGTGACAGAGTAACAGGTACAGTCCAGAGTATTAACCAGGTCCCCGGTGCAACTTGGGACTTCCACCTTAGAAAGTTATGAGGCCTCCTCTGTGTCTGTGCTCTGCGGTGTGGGATGAGTCCTGCCTGAGCCTGAACCCACCGCTTCTTCTCCCTCTCTGGGCTTTGTCCTAAACTGGCAATGAGGTCCTTCTGCGGGGTCCCTGTTTCTCCTATGGCCCTGGTCCTATGCTTGGTCAGTTTAGTGTCTCTGACTCACTCTCCTCAGGGCTGGACTCCTCCTGAGTCTTCTGGGCATTTTGCTGTTGCTCTGAATGCTGAATGATGTTGTAAACATGCAATATTCTAGAAATCACACACTTGAATGACCAACTTCTGTTGCTATGGCTGATAGGATGACTCCTTTCTCCTCTGGCCTTCATCTGGACAACCTGCTGTTAGAGGGTTTCAGTCACATTGGAACAGCACACCATTTTTGCAAACTGAGTGTAAACTGGAAAGTTAGACTGCCAATTAAATAGGGTTTGTCAGATAATTAAGGTAAATAATACCTTGTGCCAGATTAACAGCAATAACTTGCAGGTATCTGAAAGTGTTGTCTAATTTTGATCAATGTTCTTTTTCATGTATCTCCTTTCCATTTTCATTCCGTGCTTTAGAATATGTTCAATTTATGAAATAAGGTTAAAGTACTGCTATTTTACTCATGTTAGGATATTTTCACACGACAAAACGATGACTTTAACATTAAGTAAATTGTGTGTTGTTCTCTAATTTTGATCACCAGTGTATAGAGAGAGGGATAAAGAGAGACGGATGATAAATACAATAGGTAGCTCTAATATGCTACTACCTTGGTTGACACCCCTGAGGCAACACAAGTTTTCGCACCCCCTACACATCAACTCTCCCTTGTTATTGTGGCGACCCTGCGACCAGGGTGGCCACAGGTAGGAACTGCAGTCAGGCAGGAAGATAGTGACAGTTTGTATATCAAACACCCCCTAAACACACGTCCACTGACATAAGACCCAATCCTGAGCCTGGGACTTTAGGCAAACAAGGGGTAGTAGGGCCAGTTATAAATGGGTGAGGCGTAGTCATGGTAACAAACCAGTATAAAAAGGAGAAACAGGAAGTAGTTAGCCAGTAGGCAAGTGCCGAGCAGCCAAGACAAGTAGGCCAGTGGGTGCCGAGCAGAACAGTAAACACAGAGAGGAGTAGGCGAGTGCTGACAGAGTGACCAGTAAAGACAGGAACAACAGAAATCACTGGATCCGAGGAAGATGGTAGCGCTGACAAATTACTGACCGGAAAGACTCTCCTGATGTACCCAGGAAGTTACAAGGGTAGGAAAGAGCCTGGTGATCCCTTGCAAGACAGGGACACCCAAGGCTAGGCTGGGACCAGAGTGTCAGCTCTGAGGGGGACTGAAGTCTCATACCACCTCGCCAGACAAACTGAAGGGGAACACCGATTCCAGATCCGTGTTCCCACTACAGGGTTGGGGGCATAGCAGCAACTAGGAGGACCCGGCTTACCGCCCATACACTTAGGGGGAAGCTGCATTGAGGGACCGAGCTGCCGCTCCGCAATCCACCCAGAAGAAGAGAGAGAGAATCAGCCTGAAAGGACATATAGAAAGAGTGAGGAGTTTCAGAGTGACAACCTGGCTGCAGAGGGTTCAAGTGTTGCCGGAGTCAACTGTGTAAAGCTGTTAAGAACTGAACTGTACCGTGCACTGTGTGACTTGGAAGAATTGGAGAGTAAAACCAGTGAACCCTGCTTCAGTGTCCGTGTCTGATTCCAGGTATACAGAACTGTTTATGCACCATTTTATCTTGTCAGGAGCTGTCCCAACCCGCGGTGGGCTCATCCCCCTGGCTGCAGCATCCATCCTCCTGACAGAAGTACACTGCAGCGGTGGTCCCCTCATTGACCACAACCTGTGGGTGGCGTCACGACAAACTCCCCTGTAAATATCCCTCCATTTATTGCGGAACCCGGGACACGGTCCTGACCCAGACCGCCGTGACATCCCCAGCAGCCCCCCGGTCCTACACCGAGTACCCCGTTCCAGTGGGCTCCACAATCTGGCATCACGAACAGGATCTACCGTGCCCGGTAAACCGGGATTGTGTGCTGTGATTAGTGACTGTTTTGAATCTGCCGCCATTGCTGAGCGTGCGGCAAACTGAATTTGAACTGCGCCACAAGGACTGTAATTTTCAAATTCCGCCATTACAAAGCGCGCGACACGCGGGAAGAAAAAACCACTCACCGCTCTGACATCGATCCAAGATGGATCCAGTCCAATAGAACCGGACTCAGTGTGCCTGAAAGCTGGAAAAGAAAGGCCTACCCTGGCTCCCCTTAACTCCGGGGGAGCCAGCCATCAATCCTAAGGAAGAACCTCCGCCTCAGATTGTAACAGCCATTGAGGATATGGCGGGAGCAGAAGAAGACGCTCAGGGAAGGCGGGACAGGAAACCAGATGCGGAACAGTCACCATTACAGTACACACTGACGGAAGAGAAGGACGCTGAGAAGAGCGCTGCAGGAGAAAGACCCCAAGTGATCCCGGAGGGCCCACCAAGAGAGTGCGTGGAGGAACCTGGCCAGGGAAAGACCTTCGGTGACCTCAGCAGCATGGAGGAAGCTGGCAAAGAGCATCCGGAGATCCGAGACACCTGGAGGGGTGTAATGCGGCTGCTACCCCTATAGATGACCCGGGCCCAAGCGGAGCGGAGGACCCGGAATCAAATAGACATTCATCAGAACCTGCAGTCTTGATCTGCGCAACCTGGCTGGGTTGGCGCCTCCAATAGTTGTCCCAGGAGTACCACCAGAGTGGCCGACCCCTAGGAGCCCTGGCGGAGAGAGATCTACCGCTGCCGGAGCCCCTGATTCCCGTGCCTACAACGTCAGAGGTGAGAGGGGAACAGCTCCACTGCTGGTGGGAGAAGAGCGAGGCAGAGGACAATCTAATGGGCTTCCCTGGGGACCCTGATAGTGAAGTGGGTCCAGTAGAAATAGTAACCCGGGAGGAATACCTAAGAAGATGCGTCCGCAAATGGGAGCAATAGGAAGTAGAGGGGTTAGCTCAAAAACAGGAGACGATTGCCAGCACACAGTATTTGAAAGCAGTAGCTCGATGGGATGTAAACCTTAACAAATCCCAACGACATGAGGGAAAAATTGTTAAAATCAAGCCAGAACTGGGATATGCTTTTGCTAGAGAACCCGGGGCAAGCAGAGACATTTTTATCAACAGAAGGGATGTGGAGGAGTACCTTCCTGAAAAACACCCGGACAGGGAAGTACAAGTAGGTGAATGGGTCTCCTACATTGTGATACAAGGAGGAAGAGGCCCATATGGCATAAAAGTGCCAAGACTATCCATCAGAACACCAGAGGAGGATGAACCTCCAGCCTTAGAGGATCCAGATCCAGTCGTTCACCTGGAACCAGCAATATAGACGGATCCAGTTGCAAACATGGGTCCAGTGATTCCAATAGAGACAGTTTCAGTAAAAGTCACTAAAGACGCAACTACCCAGACCCCAAGCAGCTACTTGTTGGAACAAGCTCTACAAGAGTTGGAACTATTCCCTAAGAGAGCTCCACAGATCCTGCCATGGAAGGTAGAGTAGAAGAGCAAGGAGTGAAGACCTGGATCCTGTTACCAGCAAGAGACTGTAAGTGTGAATGTGATGTGATCCTTATAGGCCCCATCCCAGTCCTGAGTGAATGTTAGCCTTTTCCCCTGTTTATCTTATATGTTTCATAGACATTTGATGCCATGGACGATGATTTGGCATAAACTTTGTTTGTACATAGTTGAGCACTCAGTGTGCTCCCCATTGGTTTTAAAACCAATTTGCACTTTTGACAGGATGACAAATATGTTTTATGTTAATGTTTTGCAAGATAAAAATGTTTTTCGGGAGGATCCATGCCGCACAGCGTGAGGACACGCCAGTTTAACTCTGGGGGAATGTGGCGCCTGTGCAACCAGGGTGGCCACAGGTAGTAACTGCAGCCAGGTAGGAAGATAGTGACAGTTTGTATAACAAACACCCCCTAAACACACATCCACTGACATAAGACCCAATCCTGAGCCTGGGACTTTAGACAGGCAAGGGCTAGTATGGCCAGTTATAAATGGGTGAGGTGTAGTCATGGTAACAAACCAGTATAAAAAGGAGAAACAGGAAGTAGTTAGCCAGAAGGTGAGTGCCGAGCAGCCAAGACAAGTAGGCCAGTGGGTACCGAGCAGAACAGTAAACACTGAGAGGAGTAGGCGAGTGCTGACAGAGTGACCAGTACAGACAGGAACAACAGAAACCGGACCGGTGCCACTGGGTCCGAGGACGACAGTAGTGCTGACAAATTACTGACAGGAAAGACTCTCCTGACGTACCCAAGAAGTTACAAGGGTAGGAAAGAGCCCGGTGATCCCTTGCAAGACAGGGACACCCAAGGCTAGGCCGGGACCAGAGTGTCAGCTCTGAGGGGGACTGAAGTCTCATACCAGCTCACCAGACAAACTGAAGGGGAACACCGATTCCAGATCCATGTTCCCACTACAGGGTTAGGGGCATACCAGCAACTAGGAGGACCCGGCTTCCCGCCCATACACTTAGGGGGAAGCTACATTGAGGTACCGAGCTGCTGCTCCGCAATCCACCCAGAAGAAGAGAGAGAGGGCCAGCCTGAAAGGACATATAGAAAGAGTGAGGGGTCTCAGAGTGACAACCTGGCTGCAGAGGGTTCAAGTGTTACTGGAGTCAACTGTGTAAAGCTGTTAAGAACTGAACTGTACCGTGCACTGTGTGACTTGGAAGAATTGGAGAGTAAACCCAGTGAACCCTGCTTCAGTGTCCGTGTCTGATTCCAGGTATACAGAACTGTTTATGCACCATTTTACCTTGTCAGGAGCTGTCCCGACCTGTGGCAGGCTCATCCACCTGTCTGCAGCATCCATCCATCCTCCTGACAGAAGTACACTGCAGCGGTGGTCCCCTCATTGACCACAACCCGTGGGTGGCGTCACGACAAACTCCCCTGTAAATATCCCCCCATTTATTGGGGAAACCGGGACACGGTCCGGATCCAGACTGCCGTGACATCCCCAGCAGTACCCCGGTCTGGCACCGAGTACCCCTTCCAAGTGGGCTTCACAACCATCTCAGAAGCAGATTGATGGACTGCAAATATAAAACATCAATTATTTTCTAAACCAAGCCCAATAGCAATCAAAATGAAAAATCCAAGAAATACCCCAATATCAACCCATATCACCATCTATTATATAATTGCCGTAGGCCACTTCCGTCGTGTCCGGCGCTACTTCCGTGGCTTTGTTCGCGTGGCTCGGCACTTTCTCTGGGGCTCTGTTCGTGGCTGATACGCGGCCACGCCCCCCACGAAGCATTGCCCGCGAAGCGGGCATTGCGAGCCCTTGCCCCGCGTACAAAGCCACCAACAGAGCCCACCAACATGCCCCCACCTCTACCCCGCCATCCCGAGCATGGGGCTGTAGTGTACACCGCTATGGTAGACTACAGCCCATGCCCAGCCCCCTGTCCGCCCAGCTCCCCTCGCCTCGCCGCCGGCATGGGGCTGTAGTGTACATCGCTATGGTATACTACAGCCCCATGCCCAGCCGCCTGTCCGCCCCGCTACACTCGCCGCCGCCACGGAAGTGGCGCCCGCTACCCCGCTCTGCCCGCCTTAACCCCGCGGCGGCGAGGGGAGGCAGACGGGGCAGAAGAGAGGGTTGCTCTGGAGCACTGTGTCACCAGGCGGTGACAGCAGTGGCTCCGGAGCAACCCCTCTCTTCTGCCCCATCTGCCTCCCCTCGCCGCCCCGCCACCCCACCGTACACTGCTCTGGAGCCACTGCTCCGGAGCCACCCCTACCCCCCCCCCCCGCCGCTATCAACCACCCCGCCACCTACTACCCTCCGCCACCCCCTAAGCCCCCGCCGCCCCCTAAGCCCCTGCCGCCGTCGATCACTTACATGCCTTCTTCTTCATCTGATCATCCGTCCGATCCAGGAGACCTCCGTCCGGCCCAGGCGTCCTCTTCGTCCGGCCCCGGGGGTCTTCTGTCTTCTTTCCGCCATCTCCAGGTCCTACCTGCTCTATTTGCAGTGCGAAATTTGAAACTCAAAGTCGTCCATTCTATCTCTATGGCAAGTGAGGCGCTATTTTGATTGGTCGCTGTGTGCTGCCGGCGACCAATCAGAATAGCGCCTCACTTCCCATAGAGATATAATGGACAAAATCGTCCATTCTATCCCTATGGGAAGTGAGGCGCTATTCTGATTGGTCGCCGCCAGCACACAGCGACCAATCAGAATAGCGCCTCACTTCCCATAGAGAATTATAGCGGTTTTTCAAGCGAACTATAGCCGGGCCCTTGGTTCTATTTTCGGCCACGGGTCTCGGCATTCGTCGGTCATCGCCGGGGCGGGAGACTCGCAATGGCCGCGAAGCGATTGCGAGTCTCGAGTCGACTCGACTTCGAGACTCGAGTCGACTCGACTTCGAGACTCGAGTCGAAGCGATTGCGAGTCTCCCGCCCCGGCGACGACCAACGAAAGCCGAGACCCGTGGCCGAAAATAGAACCAAGGGCCCGGCTATAGTTCGCTTGAAACACCGCTATTATTCTCTATGGGAAGTGAGGCGCTATTCTGATTGGTCGCTGTGTGCTGCCGGCGACCAATCAGAATAGCGCCTCACTTCCCATAAAGAATAATAGCGGTGTTTCAAGCGAACTATAGCCGGGCCCTTGGTTCTATTTTCGGCCACGGGTCTCGGCTTTTGTCGGCTATCTATCTATGTATCTATTTCTTTCTTTCTTTCTATCTATCTATCTATCTATCTATCTATCTATCTATCTATCTATCTAGAAAAAAGAAAAACAAAACAGCACAACTGTTATTTGACGGGTTTAAAGCCCCCCTACCATACAGATGATATAAATCCAAGTAAAAAATGGAGGCAGCACTTCCTTCAGTTCAGTTATATGGGCTTTATTCCCAGTCCTGGGAATAAAGCCCATATAACTGAACTGAAGGAAGTGCTGCCTCCATTTTTTATTTCTATCTATCTATCTATCTATCTATCTATCTATCTATCTATCTATCTATCTCTATCTATCTATTTCTATCTATCTATCTATCTATCTATCTATCTATCTATCTATCTATTTCTTTCTATCTATCTATCTATCTATCTATCTATTTATCTATCTATCTCTATCTATCTATCTATCTATCTATCTATCTATCTATCTATCTATCTATGTATCTCTATCTATCTATCTATCTATCTATCTATCTATCTATCTATCTATTTCTTTCTATCTATCTATCTATCTATCTATCTATCTATCTATCTATTTATCTATCTATGTCTATCTATCTATCTATCTATCTATCTATCTATGTCTATCTATCTATCTCTATCTATTTATCTATCTATGTATCTATCTATCTATCTATCTATCTATCTATCTATCTATGTATCTATGTATCTATTTCTATCTATCTATCTATCTATCTATCTATCTATCTATCTATCTATCTATCAGATAGATAGATAGATATAGATACATACATAGATACATACATAGATACATACATAGATAGATAGATAGATAGATAGATAGATAGATAGATAGATAGATATAGATAGAAATAGATAGATAGAAACAGATAGAATAGATAGATAGAAATAGATTGATAGATAGATAGATAGATAGATAGATAGATAGATAGATAGATAGATATACAAAATAAAGGACTGCAGCACTCTTCTTTGTGAAACAACCTCCTTTATTCGGCCATCAGGTGGGTGGTGACAACGTTTCGGGATCCTGTCCCTTTCTCTAGCCAGAGAAAGGGACAGGATCTCGAAACGTTGTCACCACCCACCTGATGGCCGAATAAAGGCGGTTGTTTCACAAAGAAGAGTGCTGCAATCCTTTATTTTGTATACTTATACAGCAAGGAGGAGAGGAGCTGTGACTGCTGAACACCTAGGGGAGCTGTGCTGCACCAATATACTAATCTCCTAGATAGATAGATAGATAGATAGATAGAGATAGATAGATAGAAATAAATAGATAGATAGATAGATAGATAGATAGATAGATAGATAGATAGATAGATAGATACAAAGAAATAGATACATAGATAGATAGCCGACGAAAGCTGAGACCCGTGGCCGAAAATAGAACCAAGGGCCCGGCTATACTTCGTTTGAAACACCGCTATTATTCTCTATGGGAAGTGAGGCGCTATTCTGATTGGTCGCCGGCAGCACACAGCGACCAATCAGAATAGCGCCTCACTTCCCATAGAGATAGAATGGACGATTTTTCGTCCATTATATCTCTATGGGAAGTGAGGCGCTATTCTGATTGGTCGCCGGCAACACACAGCGACCAATCAGAATAGCGCCTCACTTCCCATAGAGATAGAATGGACGATTTTTCGTCCATTATATCTCTATGGGAAGTGAGGCGCTATTCTGATTTGTCGCCGCCAGCACACAGCGACCAATCAGAATAGCGCCTCACTTCCCATAGAGATAGAATGGACGATTTTTCGTCCATTCTATTTCTATGGGAAGTGAGGCGCTATTCTAATTGGTCGCCGCCAGCACACAGCGACCAATCAGAATAGCGCCTCACTTCCCATAGAGAATAATAGCGGTTTTTCAAGCGAAGTATAGCCGGGCCCTTGCTTCTATTTTCGGTCACGGGTCTTGGCTTTCGTCGGTCGTCGCCGGGGCGGGAGACTCACAATGGCCGCGAAGCGATTGCGAGTCTCCCGCCCTGGCGACGACCGACGAAAGCTGAGACCCGTGGCCGAAAATAGAACCAAGGGCCCGGCTATAGTTCGCTTGAAACACCGCTATTATTCTCTATGGGAAGTGAGGCGCTATTCTGATTGGTCGCTGTGTGCTGCCGGCGACCAATCAGAATAGCGCCTCACTTCCCATAGAGAATAATAGCGGTGTTTCAAGCGAACTATAGCCGGGCTCTTGGTTCTATTTTAGGCCACGGGTCTCGGCTTTCGTCGGCTATCTATCTATGTATCTATTTCTTTCTATCTATCTATGTATCTATCTATTTCTATCTATCTATCTATCTATCTCTATCTATGTATCTATTTGTATCTATCTATCTATGTATGTATTTCTATCTATCTATCTATCTATCTATCTATCTATCTCTATCTATTTATCTATCTATCTATCTCTATCTATTTATCTATCTATCGATCTATCTATCGATCTATCTATCTATCTATCTATCTATCTCTATCTATTCCTCTATCTATTTATCTATCTATCTATATCTATCTATCTATCTCTATCTATCTCTTTATCTATCTATCTATCTATCGATCGATCTATCTCTATCTATCTCTTTATCTATCTATCTATGTATCTATCTATCTATCTATCTATCTCTATATCTATCTATGTCTATCTATCTATCTATCTATCTATATCTATATCTATCCATATTTATCTATCTATCTCTATCTATCTATCTATCTCTCTATCTATCTATCTATCTATATCTATCTATATCTATCTATCTATATCTATCTATATCTATATCTATCTATATCTATATATCTGTATCAATCTATATCTATCTATATCTATCTATGGCGAAACGGCCATAAATTCCTCTAAACACCGCTACGCATCCCTATGGGAAGTGAGGCGCTATGCTGATTGGTCGGTGCACCACACAGCGACCAATCAGCATAGCGCCTCACTTTCAGCGGTAAATTTGAAACTCAAAGTCGTCCATTATATCTCTATGGGAAGTGAGGCGCTATTCTCATTGGTCGCTGTGTGCTGCCGGCGACCAATCAGAATAGCGCCTCACTTTCAGCGGTAAATTTGAAACTCAAAGTCGTCCATTATATCTCTATGGCAAGTGAGGCGCTATTCTTATTGGTCGCTGTGTGCTGCCGGCGACCAATTAGAACAGCGCCTCACTTCCCATAGAGATATAATGGACGACTTTGAGTTTCAAATTTACCACTGAAATTGAGGCGCTATGCTGATTGGTCGCCGTCACCACACAGCGACCAATGAGAATAGTGCCTCACTTCCCATAGACATATAATGGACGACTTTGAGTTTCACATTTACCGATGAAAGTGAGGCACTATTCTCCTTGGTCGCCGGCAGCACACAGCGACCAATGAGAATAGCGCCTCACTTACAGCGGTAAATGTGAAACTCAAAATATTCCATGTATTTGAAGTATGGCGCCATACAGCGCTGCGCTCTTCTGATTGGTCGCCGCCTTCAGCGCGCCCACCAATCGGAATAGCGGAGCCGCTATGCCGCCATATTTGAAATATACTGAGTAAACTATACACAGATTCTAGAATCCCGATGCAATCGCATCGGGCTCACAGCTAGTATAAAATAATATTTACATTTGTGAAATACCTAAGCAAAACACGCAACGTGTCAAGATATACCTGTATGATCTGTGCAATAGCTTAAGATGAAAAAGCACAAGTGGTTCATATAGTGTCCTAAAAAGTATGTTACATATGGGGCTAAACACAAACAAAAGAAGAGAAGGTACTTTTCTTTAATGAGGTCCTAAGACATTGACACATTTTCCCCTCAAAAGAGGCAGGTTCATCTGGAGGCCGGTTGGGAAACAGGATGGAAAAGCCTGGGAATATAATGAATGTGCTGCCATGTGATTGAAAATGGACAGGTTGTGGAGACGTGAGTGCTGAAATAATGCAGATCTCCATTTTTTTTCTTTGCCACTTACTTACTGTGGGTGGTCCGGTGTATCAGCCTATCAGCATGCATATGGCAAAGTGCACCTTTTTCACACAAGGATCTGTGTCATTGGCTGGCCATCTCACATGTCCTTGCCATATAAAACCCGGCCACTTTACCTTGCTCGCCATTTTCTCAGTGCTGCAGCTCAGTTTCAGATGGCACTGCTGCTGGTGCTGCTGTGTGAAATACAGACCAAGCTAGTTAGTTAGCGATTCAATTGCAAGTTAGATAGAGAGATAGTTGATAGGTTTGGGGACTAATTTGAAGAACAGCCCTTTTGAGGGCTTAAAAAGCAGTTTTTGGCCAGGCAGGTCTCAACAGCGAAAGCTAGTTAGACAGCAATTCAATTGCAAGTTAGATAGTTAGTTGATAGGTTTAGGGACTACTTCCAAGAACAGCCCTTTTCAGGGCTTAACAGCAGTTTTTGCCAGGTAGGCCTGTTCCAGTGCTGTGCAAGCGTTTTTTACAACATCTGGACAAATCAATCCCAGTAAATCATTTTTGGCTAGTAACATTGTTTGCCAGGCATTGGTGTAACACTGTTGTGAAGAAAGCTACACCGCCTGTCAGTAATAGCCATTTTCTTTACTGCTTCTAGCCAAGCAAATCCATTTTGGCTAGTAGCAGTGTATGCCAGGCATTGGTGTAGCACTGTTGTGAAGAATGCTAATGCTACACCGTCTGTCAGTAATAGACATTTTTTACTGCATCTAGCCAGGCAAATCCATTTTGGCTAGTAGTGGTGTGTCCAAGGCATTGGTGTAGCACTGTTGTGAAGAAAGCTACACCGCCTGTCAGTAATAGCCATTTTTTACTGCATCTAGCCAAGCAAATCCATTTTGGCTAGTAACAGTGTATGCCAGGCATTGATGTAGCACTGTTGTGAAGAAAGCTACACTGCCTATCAGTAATAGCCATTTTTTACTGCATCTAGCCAACCAAATCCATTTTGACTAGTAGCAGTGTATGCCAGGCATTGGTGTAGCACTGTTGTGAAGAAAGCTACATTGCCTGTTAGTAATAGCCATTTTTTACTGCATCTAGCCAAGCAAATCCATTTTGGCTAGTAGTGGTGTGTCCAAGGCATTGGTGTAGCACTCTTGTGAAGAAAGCTACACCACCTGTCAGTAATAGACATTTTTTACTGCATCTAGCCATGCAAGTCCATTTTGGCTAGTAGCAGTGTGACAGGCACTGGTGTAGCACTGTTGTGAAGAAAGCTACACCACCTGTCAGTAAGGCTAGGGTCACACATAGAAATCCGTTTTTGAAAGTGATTTCCATGACCAATCCGTTTTTTTTTTTGGTGCATTTTGAGCCTCCTGTAACTCTGAACGTTATTGGACTTGAAAAAACGAATCCGTTTTTTAAGGCACCCAAAAAAAACGGATCCGTTTTTCCATAGGGCCCATGTTAAATTTTTTTTTTTTTGAAAAACGGACCCCAAAAACGATGCTAGCAGTTTTTGGCTCAACAACAAACCTAGCAATGTTTTTAGGTGCAGAGAAAAACAGATAGGGTGTTTATTACATCTAATCCGTTTTTCTATCAGTTTTTGGACTTAGAAAAAAAAAATGCTAAAAATGATGCCAAAAACGAACCAAGGGCTTATGTGTGACCCTAGCCTAATAGACATTTTTTACTGAATCTAGCCATGCAAGTCCATTTTGGCTAGTAGCAGTGTGACAGGCACTGGTGTAGCACTGTTGTGCAGAAAGCTACACCTCCTATCTGTAATAGCCATTTTTAGTGCATGTAGCCAAGCAAATCCATTTACGCTACTAAGGCTAGGGTCACACATAAGCCCTTGGTCCATTTTTGGCTTCATTTTTGGCATTTTTTTAATTTAAGTCCAAAAACTGATAGAAAACCGGATTGGATGTAATAAACACCTTGTCCGTTTTTTTCTGCACCTAAAAACATTGCTAGGTCCGTTTTTGGGGTCCGTTTATAAAAAAAAAAAATTTAACATGGGCCCTATGGAAAAACGGAAACGTTTTTTTTTTTCAATTTTGGTCGAAAAATGACTAAGGCCAGAGTCACATCTCCGTTTGGACCCTAGCCTGCCGGATTCCGGTTTTAACTTAGAAATTTTTCCAGCACCGCACAGCGTTACCGCTATGCGGTGCTGGAAAACGCTGCCCTTAGTTACCCTATGTTTACCTTCACTACCTGTCACACAGGCAGCGGCTGGGAGTGCGCTTTACAGCGCCGCACAGGAAACGTTGCAGACAACGTTTCCTGTGCGGCGCTGTAAAGCGCACTCCGAGCCGCTGCATGTGTGACAGGTAGTGAAGGTAAACATAGGGTAACTAAGGGCAGCGTTTTCCAGCACCGCATAGCGGTAACGCTATGCGGTGCTGGAAAAATTTCTAAGTTAAAACCGGAATCCGGCAGGCTAGGGTCAAAACGGAGATGTGACCCTGGCCTAAGTCCAAAACGTTCAGAGGTGCAGGAGGCTCAAAAATCACCTAAAAAAAAACCGGAGTGGTCATGGAAATCACTTCCAAAAACGGATTTCTATGTGTAAACCCAGCCTAACACAGTTTGACTAATTAGCAGTACTCAGGGGTGGATTAAGGGTAGCCAGGGCCCGGGGCTGTTCAGACTCTGTGCCCCCCCCCCCCCCAAGTAATGTGGCGGGAGTCATGTGATGATGGTCATGTGACAGGGTCACTCACGGGGGTCATGTGACTGGGTCGCAGGGGTCATGTCACTGGGTCACGGGGGTCGTGTGATGGGGGTCATCATATACCTGAAATACATTATTCCAGAAAAATAGTTGCTGAGTGAAACTCTATCCTGTCAAACATCCATTGATCTAGTCAATTTACCCTTCAGTTAGGAAGAATAAAAAAAACACTTTAAGCCATAGTATTGAACAGTCCATTAGAAGGAGGCTATTATGCCCTGACTGCTCCTGTACTCAGAATAAATAACTTATAACAATCTCGAACAGTGTGCACCCTGTATGATAATCACCTGTTACCAGCCTGATGGACTTGCTTGCAGATCGGTCCGTCCCGCCTCCTCGCGGTCCGACAGCGTCTTCTTCTGAATGATGTAGATAACGTCTCCTGTCACCTGTGTTATCCACGTGGCCACGTCCAATTTTTCCATTGCCTATGCTACGCCCATACCTCTCCGGCTTGTACAGGTGCAATGTGCTCCATCATGGGGTTATCCTACAAGTTTAAACTCTCAGTGATATCACCATACATCACAGCAGAAGACTGGGAGCCTGGAACCATGTGCAGAGACCCCTGCGGTTCGCGCATGTGTAGATGAGTTTTACATTGTAGCTGCAGTACGGCAGAGCACAGTGCGTTTGTGTAAGCTGGAGAGGCATCTGCACAGGCATGAGATGGGAAAGTGGGACGTGGATAACGAAGGCGTGATCCATATCATTCAGAAGAAGAGGCTGTCGGACGGCGAGGAGAGGCTGAATGGACCAATCTGCAAGCAAGAATTTCAGACCGGTAACAGGTTAGAATATAGGGTGCTAGATTTTTATAAATTATTTATTCTGTGTACAGGGGCATTCAGGGCATAATAGCTTGTTTCTTATAATGTATCATAGGCATGTGCATGAGGCCTTACAAATACCGAGGTAAAAACTCACCAAATACTCAGAGTGTGCATGAGGCCTTAAGGCCACTTTACACACACCTATATCTGTGTCCAACTTCTGAACAGATCTATGGTTGCAGTGAAATCATGGACATATTGTTCCATTTTGTGGCTGTGTACAAATGGAACAATGTGTCCATGATTTCACTGCAAGCAGAGATCTGTTCAGAAGTTGGACACAGATATCTCTGTGTGTAAAGTGGCCTTTACAGATACTGAGGTAAAAACTGACCAAATACTCAGCATGTGCACGAGGCCTTACAGATACTGAGGTAAAAAGTCACCAAATACTGAACATCTACACGAGACCTTACAAATACTGAGTTAAAAACTCACAAAATACACAATGTGCGCACCCACTACCCCTCCACCTTGTATAGACATGTGAAATACCTCTACATGCTGTATGTGCCCCTCTATGTGGATATTTTGCTTGAATCATGCATGTATGGATGCCATACATACATGATCCAAGCAAGATAGCCAATTAGAGGGGCACATGATACACCATGTAGAGCCATTTCACGTTTCTGTGTTATCCAAGATGGTGGGGCACAGTTTACATGGGGCAAATTTGACAGTCCTCTGTCCAGTATTGTCTCCCCACACCCTCCCTGACCACTCCAGTGATTAAGGGCGTTTCACAGCAGCGGTTTTGCTGATGTGCGGTCGATTCGGCAGTTGGTGCTGGATCATCCGCCTAATGGCCGACTTGCAGCCCAGATGCGGTAAGCCCTATGCATTGTCTATGGGGCTTGCGGTCCAGAGCGGCAAGTGTGGTTCTGCAAGGTGCGGCAGATCCGACACTTGCGGCCGCGTAAAAAAAAACACCGCTTGTAGCGTTTTGTTTTTTTCGCGACTACAAGTGCCCGATGTGCCCACTCGGCAGAACCGCACTTGCCGCTCTGGACCGCAAGCCCCATAGACAATGCATAGGGCTTACCGCATCCGGGCCGCAAGTCCGCCGTTAGGCGGACGATCCAGCACATGCAGCGCCACCTGCTGGAACGGCTAAACGCTGAATCAGCTAAACGCTGATGTGAAAGCAGCATTGGTTAGGCCCCTTTCACATCACCGTGTCTTTCAAATTGCGGCAGATCCAGCAGATTTACCACATTTGCTGCCTAATGGCTGTTGCGACGGTGAATGGTAACGCGGTCAGCAGCGTTTTTTTTCCACTGCCGCAAATGCCGGATTTTGCCGCATCCGGCAGAACCGCACTTGCCGCCCCAACCGCAAGCCCCATAAACAATGCATGGGGCTTGCCGCAAGTGTGGCCGTTAGTCAGCAGATGCGGTAAATCTGCCGGATCTGCCACAATCTGAAGAAAAGCAGATGTGAAAGGGGCCTTAGTACACAAATCATTTAATTACTGCTTACATTCTTTTTTTGACACTGACTGAGTCCTCCCTGCCATGCAGCAGCCACCAGGAGGTCTGGCTGGCAGTGCACACACAAAGCACAGCCACAGACAGCAGCTGCAGCAGCAGGGCAGTAGTCAGGAGTGGACATATCACTCACCTCTCTGTCACAGAGGCACATTCTCTCTGTGCTCTGTGTCGGCATTAGGTGACGGTCCCTCTCCTCAGACTCCCTCTCTTCATACAGGCGGCGACCCAGGAGGTGGTGAGACACAGACTCAGTCAGGAGGATGGAGGAGTCTGCTCAGCCTCAGGCGAGATCAGCTGCCTGCCTGTATCTGGTAAGTCTGGGTCCTCCTAAGCAGGAGAATTCAGCAAAGCCCAATCGGGCCCGGCAGAATCAGCATAGCAGGGCGGACAGCGGCGGCCGGCACTCGGGAGAACAATGCTGCCGGCAGAGGCGTCTGGGACTATAGGAGTGGGAGCAGCATCCGCAAAGGGCTACCACTGGTACACACACCTTGTAAGCACACAGCTCCGCATGCTCCGTACATACATGGCTCGCTCTGTAACCTAGTACACACTCAGCTCTGCTCCCAGCACCTCGTACACGCTCTGCTCCGCTCTATACACCTCGTACATATGCGGCTCTGCTCCGTACACCTCGTACACACACGGCTCCGCTCCGTACACCTCTACATACACACACGGCTCCGCTCCCTACACCTCGTACCAGCTCACCCGACACACACGGCTCTGCTCCGTACACACTCGGCTCTGCTCCGTACACCTCATACACATGTGGCTCCGCTCCGTACACCTCATACACATGTGGCTCTGCTCCGTACACCTCATACACATGTAACTCCACTCCGTAAACCTTGTTTACAAATGGCTCCGCTCCCACACCTCGTACACATGCGGCTCTGCTCCATACACCCTGTACACAATCGGCTCAGCTCCATACACATCGTACACACGCAGCTCTGCTCTGTGCACCTCGTACACACACGGCTCTGCTCCATACACCTTACACACTCGGCTCCGCTCCTCTCGTACACCCCTCGTTACACCTCGACACCGCGGCTCTGCTCTGTACACCTTGTACACATGCGGCTCCAGTCCGTACACCTTGTACACACACGGCTCCACTCCGTACACCTCGTACACACACAGCTCTGCTCCGTACACACTCGGCTCTGCTCTGTACACCTTATGCACATGTGGCTCTGTTTCGTACACCTCATACACATGTAACTCCACTCCGTAAACCTTGTTTACACATGGCTCCGCTCCGTATACATGCGGCTCTGCTCCATACACCCTGTACACATCGGCTCAGCTCCATACATTTCGTACACACACGGCTCCGCTCCATACACCTCGTACACACACGGCTCCGCTCCATACACCTCGTACACATGTGGCTCCGCTCCATACACCTCGTACACACACGGCTCCGCTCCATACACCTCATACACACACGGCTCCAGCTCCATACACCTAGTACACACACGTCTCTGCTCCGTACACCTTGTACACGCGGCTCTGCTTCGTACACACTCAGCTCTGCTCCGTACATCTCATACACATGCGGCTCCGCTCCATACACCTAGTTACACACGCGGCTCTGCTCCATACACCACGTACACAGACGGCTCCACTCCACACACCACGTACACACACGGCTCCGCTCCATACACCTAGTACACACTCGGCTCTGCTACATCCACACTGTAAATCTCCTGACCCCACACATAACCTTCATCTCATCCTCTCCTTCACCTTATCCAGCACCATGACATCCAGCACAGTGGAGGGCTGCATAACGAGGAGCTGATCATGTGATCCCTGACTCCTCCCCTCCATTGACATCATCACAGGTCCTGTAAGCACAGGTCTTTCATCCTGTGAGGCTACAGGTGGGCTCACACTGCGGGGGGGGGTAACGTGGCGGCGGCCGGGACTGTAGGAGAGAGAGCGGCATCAGCAGGGAGTCATAACACCACCGGGCGCCCCTGTGGATGCCGCCCCCTGTCAACTAATAGGGCTCGTCACCTCATGAACGCTGCAGCCCTGCGTGCACAGTGCTGTGTGATGGCGCCGTGGCGGATTATAATGGGGCAATTTACCCCCTGGGCTGCGGGCCCCTAGACACCATTGGGCCCGGGGAAAAAGCCCATATTGACCTCATTATAATCCGCCACTGGCAGTACTGCAGTGTTCTTTTGAAAAGTACCGCCACACAGCGCAGAAAACACTTTTGGATTGCATCTGCCAAAAACTACTTACGAAAACTATTTAGGCTAGTATCACAGTTTTCCTAGCTAGCATTACTTCACTGTTCCTTTGAAAAATTCCGCCATACAGTGTAGAAAACACTTTTGTATTGCATGTAACCAAAACTACTTACCAAAATTATATAGGCTTCTAGCACAGTTTGACTAGGTAGCTGTACTTCATTGTTCTTTTGAAAAGTACCACCACACAGTGCAGAAAACACTTTTGTATTGCATCTGCCCAAAACTAGTTACCAAAATTATATACGCTAGTACCACAGTTTGACTACATAGGTGTACTTCAGTGTTGTTTTGAAAAGTACCACCACACAGCACAGAAAACACTTTTGTATTGCATCTGCCCAAAACTAGTTACTAAAACTATATACACTAGTAACACAGTTTGACTACGTAGCTGTAATTCTGCAAAAAACTACTTACCAAAACCTATTTAGGCTAGTACCACTGTTTGGTCACTCAGCTTGGCTAGTTTTGCATCCATTGTTTTTTGTGCCAACAACTACAGATTTGCCAATTACTTACCCTCCAAAATTAGTGATAAAAGGTCTGCTGATGGTGGAAAGGGGAATAGGCGTGTTGGAAAGGGTAAAAATCTTAGTGTCTGTGGGGTAGGTGCTAAAGTAACAGAAACATCTGGTGAACAAATACCGTCTTCAAGCCAAACTTAAATGTCTTCTTCTTTTCATGGATGATCTGATATCATCCCTTTGTTACGCAGCAGAGCATCGCTAAAACTTGTAGATGAGGCCCAATAACAGCAGATGCTTCAATAGATATCAAACGCTCCATTAAGTGGGCTCTCCTCCACCTCAACTTCAACATTACAAACACTCCAGTGCTCAGAGGTGTCACCCCAATTGCACTTGCTTCCTCATAGCTCACAAGACTCCAGCCGCCCTATTGGCTATAGGAAACACAGATGGGTGAGTCTGCAGAGCTGTTCACTCATACTATAGCCTGGGAATCAGAGGTCTGCTCCAAAGCTTCAGTGAGTCAGGACGAGGAAATGATCTGCACTGATGCCCAAAATCTTAGTGAGTCGGATCCAGGCCCAGATGAAAAGGGTCTGAGCATAATGTGTAACCCTCATTCCCAAACTGTAACCTCTGTTGGTGGTGACAATGAGGCAGATGAGGTTGAGACTCAGATACTTCATTGTACTGACAACTTGACTTTGTGCTCAGGGCAGGAAGAGGTTGGCTTTGAGGATGACGAGTGTGAGAACACACAGGGTGATGATGAGGTTGGAGATCCCACTTACTGTCAACCCACATGCAGGCAGTTGATGAGCTCATCAGAGGAGGTGGAGGAAGAGGCTAGTGACGAGGTTAGATTGCGGCTTCCTGGACAGAGAGGGAGTCCTGGAGGCACATCAACCACTGCGTCCTCAGCCACAACTCTGCCTCTATGCAGAAGTCGTGGTGTCTCTGCAGGTCGCATGGGCGCTAAGCTTGCCTAGCCTGGGCCTTTTTTCAGATCGCAAAGGATGACTCAACTCATGTTATCTGCAAAATTTGTAAACAAAAACTGAGTAGAGGTAAAAAAATCTAGTTTGAGTACTTCATGCATGAACCGTCACATGGACATGAAGCATAAGTCACAGTGGGAATCTCACTGTGCTACAATGCAGCCTAGCAGGCGTGGCCAAGCACCGTCTGCCCCATCAAGTGCAACTGCCCCTCTTCATCCTCTGTGACTGTGGAGACAGCTGTCAGACAGGCTTTCAGATGCAGAACTTCCACCTCTTTCCCTGCAACATCCAGTGTGATTGACAGGTCGTCAGCTGTTTTGGTAATGGAAACACCTGCTGGTGTTGAGCGCTGTCAGACATCGAGAGCACCACCTTTTCATGAATGCGACATAATAAGTCTGCTTGCAGCTCCCTCACAGACCAGCAGTTTGTCTGGGACACCCTACTCAATACTGTCTCAGCACAGCAGCCAGCCCTCGGCTCCTCAGATGTGGACAAGTTAAAGACCATTTCCTCCTACCCATGCCAAAGCTAAGAGATTGAATTTCACCATCTGCAAGCTGTTGGCTATGGAAATGAGGCCTTTGGTCTGGTGGAAACAGCGGATTTTCGATAACCTATGGCCGTTGCAGTCCCCTGGTACTGGATGCCCAGTCACCACTACTTCTCAAAGAAAGCTATGCCTGCGCTACACCAGCATGTCGCAGACAACATCACGGCTTCCTTGAGAGACTCTGTGTGTGACAGGGTGCATTTCACCACTGACACTTGGACAAGTAAGCATGGACAGGGTGTTACATGTCGCTGACTGGGCACTGGGTGAGTATGGTGACAACAGGAGAAGGGGCTGCTGTGCAAGTCTTGCCATCCCCATGGGTTGCACGTCAAACCTCTGTATCTAGATGTTCCTCCGCTGCTTCTGCCTCTTCCACCTCTTCTAGGTTCCTCCACCTGCGCCCAAAGCCTGTCTGGTAATGTGACCCGCTTTCAAACTGCTCAGACGGAATCCAGCACACCTCCTTATTATGCTGGCAGCAGGGCTCAACGTCATCAGGTGGTGTTTACAGTAAAATGTCTGGGAAATGTGAGTCACACAGATGAGGAGTTGTGGTCAGCTCTGGAAAGAGTTTAATGAATTGTTGTCTCCACAGAACCTGCAGCCAGGGAAGACCGTGTGTGACCATGCTGCAAACCTGGGCACAGCCCTTCGCCGAGGCAAGGTGACACACGTGCTTTGTATGGCTCATGACTTGAAACTATTGGTCCTGCCGTTTCTAGCCCACTATCCCGATCTAGATGCGCTTCTGCACAGGGCACAGTCGTTGTGTGCTCACGTCCGCCGTGTGCAGCCCGCAACTAATGACTTGCATCTCTACAGAAGTCATTCGGCCTGCTGGTTCACCGACTGAAATGCGATGTGCCGACACAATGGAGTTCCATTCTGCACATGTTGCAGCGCTCGTGGCAGCAGCAACGAGCCCTGGTGCTAAATGTTATGACATATAGCTGGGCCAATGCGATCCAGAGGTGGGGTAAATCATGCTGCTGGAGTGGTGTCAGATCAAGAACCTTTGCACCCTTCTGCAGAGTTTTGAAATGGGTACCAAGATGTTTAGCACTGACGATGCCATTATCAGCATGACAATTCCAGTCATCTACATGCTGGAGCATACTTTAACCGGTATTCGGAGTCAGATGGTGGGCCAAGAGGAAGGGGAGGAAGTACAGGAGGAGGCATATGTGGAAGGGATAATAAGATCTCAAAGGTCCAGACGGTCGGTAGCACAAAGGCGGCTGGCAAGGGAGGGTGGGCGAGAGGGATTAACGAGGGCGCATGGTAGCAGTCAAACTGTTAACGAAGGTGCAGGAGCCAAGGAAGAAAAGGAGTACAAAGTGGCGATGGGCATGGAAGACTCAGCAGACGAGGGAGATCTGGATCACATTTCTGTTGTGGGAGGTTGGGGGAAGAGGTCAGAGAAAGGAAGCGTGAATATTACCTCACCGCCACCAACACAACAAGGATTTGATCCTCCTGGATGCGCAAGACACATGAGTGCCTTCTTGCTGCACTACCTGCAACATGATCCTCGGATTGTCAGAATCCGATGTAATGCCGACTACTGGGTTGCCATACTCTTAGATCCCCGGTACAAGAGTACCAAATGATACCTGCCCTGGAAAGGGATTCACACATGCAGGAGTATCAATAGAAACTTTTACTTAATTTTAGATCTGCTTTTCCCCAAAACACCAGTGGAGCACATAGTGAATATCGCAGTTCTAACTTTCCAACCCTGGGAACGTCGAGTCGTCATCATCACTCAAACGTTAACAGTAACAGTCTATTTAGTAACAGCAATTTTGTGGAATCTATCACCAATTTTTTACACCATCCTTTGCAAGGCCAGAAGAGAGAACAAGTCTGACACATAGTGAACACCTAGAGAGGATAGTACAGGAGTATCTACAGCTCAATATCGATGCCATGACTGGGCAACTAGACTCTTGTTCATTTTGGGCTTCCAAACGGGAAAAATGGCCTGAGCTTGCCACTCATGCCTTGGAGATTTTGTCGTGCCCTGCAGCCAGCATTCTCTCTGAACGTGTCTTCAGCGCTGCTGGTAGTGTGCTGGACGGATAAGCGCATGCGTCTGTCCAATGACATTTATATATTCTTGTTTTATTTCCTGCGGTTTCATTCTTTTTTATATTTGCCCCAGTGTAACTGAAAACATGCTCTGACATCACACTAGCACCAGGGCAGGCCAGCACCTACAAGGAATATAAGGAGAGATCAGGCCAAATATTCCACTTGGACACCCAATAATTAAAAGGAATGACACAGGTATAGCGACTTAAGTATCCTTTGAGCATGTCCTTCAACTTCTATCTCCTTGGTATTGTTATAGGCACAGATAGCCATTGCTGATGTGCTGGTTTATTGAAAATGGCCCAGTTTGGGCACATTTTCCCCCCACCTCTGTTTTAGCAGGTCTGTGTGTCTCTCCCCATTAATCCTTGCTCTTGAAAAGAACTGGTACCTCTGCCTCAGCATTGTCAGAGGGTGACGTTTTCAGCAACTGATCTACAATGGCACCTCTAGAATAATTCCATTGTTAAACCATTTGGTGACTCCAAAAAGAGAGAAGAAAATTTCTCATTGTACCATCGGTCAATAAAGGTGGCTAACCAGTATAGGTTGATGGCGAAAAAGTGTATCATGTGAGGGTCTTAAAACAGACACTTACATATGAACTGTGCCACGTGGGCCACGTTTCAAACAGTTTATGTGTCCCTAACAAGAGGAACAATACCCATCCTCTCCTCACGCTGACTCACCTCCTCCACCTCCTCCTCTCCACCCCATCAAAGCTGGGGTTGGGAATCCTAACTATAGCAATGGGAGTCAGCTTGGTAGCATGGAAAAACAAGTTCTTTCCCTCCTCATCCTCCTCATCTTCCTCATCATCACCCAAACTTGCCTCAGAATATTGGCTGGGCTGGGTAGTATCAGCCATTGGGAAATCTTGATCCATAGCCACATGCTGTTCATTCAAATCTTCTTCTTTGAAATTATGCAGTGATTGTTTCAACAGACAGAGCAGTGGGATGGGTTCCCTGATAATAGCCTGACTGATCACCGCTCGCAAGCTTGGTGTAGTGCTCAAAGTTCTCAAGAATCCTCAGAAATGTCTGCAATCCACAACCAATTGACAATTGTTATGTGTGGTGGCTGAGTCTCAATGTAATGGGCATCTTGAAGCTGGTATTCAGCTACAGCCCTCTGCTGCTCACTAATCCTCGACAACATATGAAATAATTAGTTCTACTGCATGGGCAAGTTGCAAGTGAATTGGTGACTTGTCAAATGCTATAAGACCAGCAAAAGCGGTAGAGGAATGGCAGAAATAGGCACTAATATGGCGCACATTTTGAAGTATGCATGGTAAGTCAGGGTATGTATTGATTAAGTTCTAAATAACCAGTTTTAGCATGTTAACCATGCATGGCCCGTGTACCAGCTTCCTGACCTTTAAAGCCGCCACCAGTTTACTGTCATTATCACACACGACCATGCCTATTGAGGGGGGACCTCAAAAATGAATTAAGGTGTGTACTTCCAAATGAATAAAAGTGGGCGCTCTCAAAGGAATAGAGGAAAGCCCTCCCAATTGAATAAAAGAGGGCCCTCTCAAATGAATAGAAGAGGGCCCTCTCAAATAAATAGAGGAGGGACCTCCCTAACGTACAGATGACCTTCAGTGGCATCAACCATGGCTTTGCTTATGCCGTTATGTTTAAGGCAGTGGTTTCAGTCCCAAATGTATAAAGGAGGGCTCTGCCAAATGTATAGAGGAAGGCCCTCCCAAACATATGTTACAGGGCCACTTTTGGGCCCTCACCAAACTCAGGTTTCCAGACATCTGCAGGACATCTGAAAAATTGAATTGAGGGCTGTAGAATGACATGGAGGAGGAGGATTAGGCGGAGGAGGGTAGACATAAACAGGCAAATGAGGAGATGGAAACCATGATGGAAGTTGGGCCCACTATTCTTGCTGTGGCTAGTATGTGTGATGTCCCAGGTTTTCACTCTATCCCACCCTCCACCAAGTTCACCCAGTGTGCCTTCAGATAAATGTATCGTCCCTGAGTGTCCACAACAACTTTTCCACATGTCTGTTTTTATGTGGACCATCCTGATTACGGCATTGGTGACAACATGGTTGATATTGATGAACACATATTGATATTGTTTGACACAGGCTTCTGTAAAGCGGGGATGGAATATTGGGTATAATAGTGGTGGTGTGCCGCCCCTGCAGCCAGGCTGCCACAATTTAAACTGCATATAATTTATGTGTAGTATCATGCCTGGAGGTAAGTAGAGGAAACATTGCTGAGACCTCCAACATACACCCAACATAATTGAACTCCAGGCCAGGGAGTGGTGGGCAGAAGAAACCCACCTATAGGGCAGTCCCCACTTCTGGCTGGAGCGAGGATTTAGGTAAGGGGTGGGTGACAACTAGAAGAGCTCTTGTCTTGACTGAGTTTCTTGAGAGATATGGAATGTGGAGTGATGTGCTAGGCCGAGGGCCTGGAGAGATGAATCTGCTGCCAGCTGTTGATGCTGGGCAGAAGAACTAGCTGCAGGAGGGGTACCAGCCCCCAACTAGATAAGGAATACTACAAGACTGGTCGTGAAACTGAAGGTTACTAGGCTTCAAGTATAATGACTACTTTTGTGGACTGAGGGGCGGGGCTAAACTGACTTTCTGGGAGAGAAAAAAAAACCTGTTTAAATGCTGCTGAAGAGGGAGAGCATGATTGGCAGCGGTGGGCAGATTACACATGCAGGGGGTGTGAATCTGCCCTTGGCTGCAGCCCCTAGCCACCTCCTATTTGGCTGGAGCATGTAAGTTTTCTAAGTGTATATCTCGGGGTACAGGGCTGCTCAAGTGCTGGGTGACCCCTTGCCTGCATGCTGCAGACATGCTGCATCCAGTGCAGTAATTAGATCACCATGCCTGGTTTGGTGACAGGTTCTCTTTAAGGCAGTTGTTTCAGCCCCAAATATATATATAGGAGGGCTCTCCCAAATGTATAGAGGAGGGCACTCTCAAATGTATACAGGAGGACCATGCCAAATTAATAAAAGAGTTCCCTCTCAAATAAATAGAGGAGGGTCCTCCCTAATGTACAGATGACCTTCAGTGGCATCAACCATGAATTTGCTTATCCATTATTCTTAAGGTAGTGGTTTCAACCCCAAATGTATAGAGGAGGGCCCTCCCAAACATATGTTACAGAACCACCTCAGGGCCCTTACCAAACTTATTTTTCCTAATACATGTAGGCCCTATGAAAAATTAAATTGAGGGCCACAGAATGACATGGAGGAGGAGGAGGGAGACAGAAACTAGCATAGGAGAAGATGAAAACCATAATGCAAGATGGGCCCACTATTCTTGGGATGGGTAGGATGGGTGATGTCCCAGCCTGTCATTCTGTCCCATCCTCCACCAGGTTCACCCAGTGTGCCATAAGAGAAATGTATCATCCCTGACTGTCCACAACTTCTCCATGTGTCTGTTGTTACGTGGGCCTTCCCAGTTACAGTATTGGTGACAGCACGGTTGATATTGTTTCACACATGCTTATGTAACGTGTGGACAACACACTGGATAAAATTGTGGCTATGAACCGAGTATTGTGGGGCAGCCACAGGCAAGAGCTAATGGAGAGCTCTGATCCAACAAGCCTAAATGTCAACATGTCCACAGATAGCAATTTGGTAATGTGCAAGTTTAGTATTTGTGCTTGTGTGTGCATGGCTGGTTATTTATGCTTCCTTTCCAAGCTCTTTGCAATGGGCAAAAGGCTGGAAAGGCATGCTCCGGGCTCCATTCTTCCCTACTCACGCTGTCTCCGCAATCCCCACTGGGTGTCCCATTCTCCTTGGGCTGGTACACCTCCTATTCAAAATGCCCGCATCTTGTGATCATGTGATGCCCGGGCCGGAACATCACATCCGGCCTGTTGCATTGTGGGGATGATCACGTGGTACACGCCGGCTTCAAGATGCGCACTGTGCATGCGCTGGAGCCCAGCGTATATTACGTGATCATCCCCACAATACGCCGGGCCGGATATGACGTTCCGGCCCGGGCATCACATGATCACAAGAGGTGAGCATTTTGAATAGGAGGTGTACCAGCCCGAGGAGAATGTGGACGCCCATCAGGGTGTGTGGGGACAGTGCAAGGAGGGGAGGATGGAGCCAGGAACCCGCCTTTCCAGTCTCCAACTGGAGACAGTTTTTAAGTATAAAACTTTTTTATCCCTCATTATAGGGCCCTTTAGCACACAGAGGGATGGTTAGGGATTATAGAGGATGGTGCAGGGACAGGTAGAGATAGGTTAGAGGGCTACTACGACCTGACAGGTTCCCTTTAAGTCAGTGGTTTCAGCCCCAAATGTAGAGAGGGGGGCCCTCCAAAACATATGTTATAGGGCCACCTTTCGGCCCTCATCAAACTCAGGTTTCGTGACTACTGCAGGCCCTCTGAATATTTGAATTTAGGGCCACAGAATCACATGAATGGAAAGTAGGAGGAGGAGGGTAAAGCCCAATGGTACAATGGGCACATTGTAAATTGCTATGGAATATGTATTCCACTATCTGAGTCTCAATAAGGGAAGGATAGCCCAAATATCTAAGTAAAAGCAGTCCCTCCAAAACATATGTTACAGGGTCACTTCTAGGCCCTCACCAAACTAAGGTTTCATGACTACTGCAGGCCCTCTGAACATTTGAGTTTAGGGCTGCAGAGTCACATGGAGGTGAGGGAGGAAGAGGAGGAGTTGAAAGCCCAATGCTACCAACCAGGACCAGGAGCATGATGAGTAGGACAAGGAAGAAGAAGTGGTAGAAGAGGCTGAAGACCTTGTTTCCCAGCCTTGTGAATCACCCCTGCCAGAGGTGTTCGACTGGGAGAAAGCCATGTGGTGACCCCTACCCCCTCCAAGCAACTATCTGAAATGGCATGAACCACCTATCCTGTCTCCTTTGTTAAGGAGCTCCAATTTGTGGATAACATTGCCCAAGAGTGGTTGCATGGGCCTAAGGCCAATCACTTCCACCACCAATGTCCTAAGGCAATTTAGTGGCAATCTTCCAGGATAGTGGTTACTGAACATTCAAGCTACATCAACCAATCCACCCTGCTGCGTGACCATCTTCCCATATGATTCCGCACAATCTTTGTTGGAGAGGAGGTCACCTTCATGAAGGTGTGGGGTAGCAGGGATTGATTCGTGGTTGGCATAAGTCGGGTTGCCACCACTAACAACTTTGAAAAAAGGCAGCAGGAGGTAAACCGGGAGAGAATGTTAGCCAGCCAGCTGCACCCAATCCTACAGGGCCTGTTGGTGTTCCCCAAGTCGTTCCTGTCTCTCCTAACGGGGGTGGTCATCCCCTAGTTCCTCCATCTTCTTCTCCAGTAGCTATTATGGAATGTGCTGTGGGGCTGGTGGTGTCAGAGAGTACTCCCAGAGACTACCCAGAAATTGAGTTTCATCAATAAATGGCGACCTTCATCTACGGTACTGCTGAGAATGCTGGGAGAAAATATTTGCACCAGTGCACTTTCCTAAAAAAGGGCATGTTGTTGGGTGGCTGACCCATCCCTAAGTTGGCATTTTGCCCTGAGAAGGAGTTTTTGAGCTGTTTTTCTGTTCTTCTAACAGCGAGGTCTATGTTTTTGTTAATTTTATTTTTCCCTTCATAAGTTTAATGCTAATTATTCTTCCCCCTGCTGGATTAGCATTCAAGCATGCAACCTTTGGACTACAACTCAAAACCCTTAATGGACTGCTGATCCTTGTGGGCCTTTCATTATATATACTATGTATATTCATATATGTGTGTTTGAAACTTATAATTGTCTGTGCTACAGTAAAGTATTCAGTACTTCACTCTTTGTGTGCTGGACTGTTTCTGAAAACAGGTCCTTTATTAGACCCATTACAGACTCCGTGGACTATAACCTGCAACAACATCCGGTATACCACTGGGGCTGCTGTATACCCCTCTGGGGCTGCTGTATACCCCTCTGGGGCTGCTGTATACCCCTCTGGGGCTGCTGTATACCTATGGGGCTGCTGTATACCTCTGGGGCTGCTGTATACATCTGTGCCTGCTGTATACCTATGGGGCTGCTGTATACCTCTGGGGCTGCTGTATACAGCTCTGGGGCTGCTGTATACAGCTTTGGGGCTGCTGTATACCCCTCTGGAACTGCTGTATACCCCTCTGGGGCTGCTGTATACCCCTCTGGGTCTGCTGTATACACCTCTGTGGCTGCTGTATATACCTCTGGGGAGGCTGCTGTATACACCTCTGGGGCTGCTGTATATACCTTTGGGGAGGCTGCTGTATATACCTCTGGGGAGGCTGCTGTATATACCACTGGGGAGGCTGCTGTATATACCACTGGGGAGGCTGCTGTATATACCACTGGGGAGGCTGCTGTATACTACCACTGGGGAGGCTGCTGTATACTACCACTGGGGAGGCTGCTGTATACTACCACTGGGGAGGCGCTGCTGTATACTACCACTGGGGAGGCTGCTGTATACTACCACTGGGGAGGCTGCTGTATACCACTGGGATGCTTATAATGGAGGGGGACGAGTGCCAGCATTTGGGGCACATTTAACTCACTGCTGGGGCCTGTATATAACTGTGGGGCTGCTGTATACCCCTCTGGGGCTGCTGTATACCCCACTGGGATGCTTATAACGGAGGGGGACGAGTGCCAGCATTTGGGGGCACATTTAACTCACTGCTGGGGCCTGTATATACCTGTGGGGCTGCTGTATACCCCTCTGGGGCTGCTGTATACCCCTCTGGGGCTGCTATATACCCCTCTGGGGCTGCTATATACCTATGGGGCTGCTGTATACCACTGGGGCTGCTTTATACACCTCTGGGGCTGCTGTATACACCTCTGGGGCTGCTGTATACCCCTCTGGGGCTGCTATATACCCCTCTGGGGCTGCTATATACTTATGGGGCTGCTGTATACCACTGGGGCTGCTGTATACCCCTCTGGAACTGCTGTATACCCCTCTGGGGCTGCTGTATACCCCTCTGGGTCTGCTGTATACACCTCTGTGGCTGCTATATATACCTCTGGGGAGGCTGCTGTATACACCTCTGGGGCTGCTGTATATACCTTTGGGGAGGCTGCTGTATATACCTCTGGGGAGGCTGCTGTATATACCACTGGGGAGGCTGCTGTATATACCACTGGGGAGGCTGCTGTATATACCACTGGGGAGGCTGCTGTATACTACCACTGGGGAGGCTGCTGTATACTACCACTGGGGAGGCTGCTGTATACTACCACTGGGGAGGCGCTGCTGTATACTACCACTGGGGAGGCTGCTGTATACTACCACTGGGGAGGCTGCTGTATACCACTGGGATGCTTATAATGGAGGGGGACGAGTGCCAGCATTTGGGGGCACATTTAACTCACTGCTGGGGCCTGTATATAACTGTGGGGCTGCTGTATACCCCTCTGGGGCTGCTGTATACCCCACTGGGATGCTTATAACGGAGGGGGACGAGTGCCAGCATTTGGGGGCACATTTAACTCACTGCTGGGGCCTGTATATACCTGTGGGGCTGCTGTATACCCCTCTGGGGCTGCTGTATACCCCTCTGGGGCTGCTATATACCCCTCTGGGGCTGCTATATACCTATGGGGCTGCTGTATACCACTGGGGCTGCTGTATACACCTCTGGGGCTGCTGTATACACCTCTGGGGCTGCTGTATACCCCTCTGGGGCTGCTATATACCCCTCTGGGGCTGCTATATACTTATGGGGCTGCTGTATACCACTGGGGCTGCTGTATACACCTCTGGGGCTGCTATATACCTATGGGGCTGCTGTATACCACTGGGGCTGCTGTATACCCCTCTGGGGCTGCTGTATACCCCTCTGGGCTGCTGTATACCTATGGGGCTGCTGTATACCTCTGGGGCTGCTGTATACATCTGTGGCTGCTGTATACCTATGGGGCTGCAGTATACCTCTGGGGCTGCTGTATACAGCTCTGGGGCTGCTGTATACAGCTTTGGGGATGCTGTATACAGCTTTGGGGCTGCTGTATACACCTCTGGGGCTGCTGTATACCCCTCTGGGGCTGCTGTATACCCCTCTGGGGCTGCTGTATACACCTCTGGGGCTGCTGTATATACCTCTGGGGAGGCTGCTGTATACACCTCTGGGGAGGCTGCTGTATATACCTCTGGGGAGGCTGCTGTATACACCTCTGGGGCTGCTGTATATACCTCTGGGGAGGCTGCTGTATATACCTCTGGGGAGGCTGCTGTATATACCTCTGGGGAGGCTGCTGTATATACCACTGGGGAGGCTGCTGTATACTACCACTGGGGAGGCTGCTGTATACTACCACTGGGGAGGCTGCTGTATACTACCACTGGGGAGGCTGCTGTATACTACCACTGGGAGGCTGCTGTATACTACCACTGGGGAGGTGCTGCTGTATACTACCA
The DNA here is from genome assembly GCA_033576535.1 of Allobates femoralis. NCBI lineage: Eukaryota > Metazoa > Chordata > Amphibia > Anura > Aromobatidae > Allobates > Allobates femoralis. The sequence continues at coordinate 187,101,585 of JARQOC010000006.1, read as the reverse complement.
CTGGGGAGGCTGCTGTATACTACCACTGGGGACGCTGCTGTATACTACCACTGGGGAGGCTGCTGTATACTACCACTGGGGAGGCCTGTATACCACATTGCTGGGGGCTGTATACCTGTGCTGGGGTCCACCCTCGGCTTATACACGAGTCAATAGGTTTTCCCAGGTTTTGGGGGGCAAAAGTAGGGGGTCGGCTTATACACGGGTCGGCTTATACATGAGTATATACGGTACATGTTAACATAGGAACCCTTCTTTGATATCACCTTCACAATTCTTGCATCCATTGAACTTGTATTTTGTATTGATCTTTTGCTTGATTATACTCCAAAGGTTTTCTATAGGGTTGAGGCAGGGGCTGGCTGGCAGATTTCAGCCTGGGTGGCAAGCACAGTTCAGAGGCCCATTGTGACGGGCCACCAGCCCCTCTGCCGCCTGAGGCGAAGTGAGGAGCGGGGAGGGGGCGAAGCCCACATCCAATTTTTTGGGGAAAGTTTCATTAAAAAAATACATTTAGGGACTGCATCTTTATTAACCCCTCGAGCCATAGCGCTGCAGCATTGCAAGGGGGTAAACTCAGGTCACCTGAGGACTGTTCAGGTACCATGACCTGAGCTGTCCTCGGGTGACCTGAGTTAACCCCCTTTACAATGCCGCAGCACTCCGGCTTCTAGAGGTTAATAAAGATGCAGTCCCTAAATGTATTTTTTTTTTTTATGAATTTTTCCCAAAAAAATTTGACGTGGGCTTCGCCGTATTTTTGTGTCTAGCCAGGTACAGCAGGCAGGAGCGGGCTGCCTCAACCCCCAGGTGCTTATTTGTACCTGCCTGGAAACAGAAATAGAAGGAAGCTCTTTTTCTTTTTCATTATTTCATGAATTTCTGAAATTAAAAAAAAAATAAATACGTGGGCTTCGCGCTATTTCTATGTCCAGCCAGGTACAGCTAAGCAGCTGGGGGCTGGAATCCGCAGCGCAGGGAGGCCCAAGCTTTCTGGGCACCCCCAGCTGCAAATTGCAGCCCGCAGCCGCCCCAGAAGATGGTGCGTTCAGAGAAGCGCCATCTCCTGGCATTTGTATCCAGCTCATCCAGGGCCCTGGTGCGGTGGCTCACTGGGTAATAAAGGGGTTAGGGCCAGCTTTGTGTTATCAGCTGGCCCTAAGCCCAAAATTCATGGGGTAACGCCAATATTAGACATGACCGCCATGAATTTCTAGTAAAGTTTTAATAAAAAACACAACACATAGAAAAATTTCTTTATTAGAAAAAATTACAAAACAACATTTAGGCTCCATCTTTATTAAAAAAAAAGTCTTCAGTCCGACTTAGTCCAATCAGCTTTTCTTCTTTAGCTCAGCTACATCTCTGGTACAAAACTCTACCAGAGATGTAGCTGAGCTGTTCAGCACACAGGCGTGGTAAAGTGCATGTGAGTTCATGCAGCATAAACTCACATGAACCTCTCCCTGACAGCACCGCCGCCGCGGCTACTTCTGATGAACAGCTGATCTGCATCAGCTGATCATTTGAAATAACCAGCGGGAAAGCCAGCGGTGAGACTTCACCGCCAGCTCTCCTGCTCTGTACTGCGCACCCTGCTCAATGATGCCCACTCATTGCTCCCCCCACCGCCTCCCTGCCTGATATGAAGTTAGGACCGTGCCGGGGGGAGCAGCTCCAGGGAGCGAGGAGGGGGCATCAGGGATCGGGGAGTGAAGCACAAAGCAGGAAAGCCGGCGGAGAAGTCCTCTTCTTACCACAGGTTTCCCCGCCTGTGTCTTTTGCTCCACAATCCCGATGCTGCGCTTCCTCCTCCCTGTAGTTGCTCCCCAGGCCTGGTACTAACATTAAAGCAAAGACCGCAGCCTTATCATTTCTAATGTGACGCATGGTGCCTGCAGATGCTTGCAGAGCGCCCATTGCCCGTCATGAGTGATCTATGCGCATGCGGAGCCTGAGATGCGCACAGATCACACACTCTGGGAACCGCGACAGACAGTTCACTCATGGCGAGAACGGGAGCGCACGGGGTCTGCAAGCATCTGCAGACACCGTGCGGCCCATTATAAAAGATAAGGCTGCCGGCTCCTTGCAGATGTCCTCCGCAGAATGCTGCGGAGGAATCTGCAAATGTGAACCCAGCCTTACATTTACATGTAAGCAGCAGCAGGACAACAAACTCAGAGTCACACACACACAAGCAGTTCACTTACATTTACACAGGCGAGGCGACTCAGGCGAGGCACGAGGCAGGCAGCAGTAGTGTAGCAGCACCAGGCAGGGAGGTAGTGGGGGGACTCAGACTGGCCTGGCTGGCCTCCGCTCTGGCTCCAGTCCTCAGTCAATCCAACGAACGGCACTGCCTGTGGGGCCACCTGGCTGCCACCACCAGGCTGCAGTCTGTCTCACCGGCAGCAGAGCAGACAGTAGTGCAGCACAATCAAATTTCAAACAGTATGGCGGCCGTCACTGTTTGCGCTCCGCTCTGGAGGGACTGGGTGGGTTCACACAAGGTTCACTGCCTGCGTGCTGATGTAGCACTCAGGCTACACACCGCTCTGAACCCTCCCTCCTCCCTGGTGCAGTGGCGCAGGCGCCCTCTCCACTCCCTGCATCCCGCAGGCCAGCCGGGTGCCATGACAACGCACCCGCTGCTGCCGGAAGCCCGGACCGGCCCCGCGGTGGCGCAGCCCAGTGCAGAGCTGAGAGCTCTTCTTAGAGGTGAGTGTGGCGGCGGCTGCGGGCGGCCGCGCCGAGCCGACAGACGGCTGCCCGCTAGCGTTGACAACACAGTCAGTGGCTCAATCGCGCCCGGCGTCCCGCCGGTTGCCTGGACAACGCAGCCCTTGCTGCGATATGAAGCCCAGGCGGTCCCACTGCGGCCGCACCGCGCTGACAGCCACTCAGTTCATCTGATCCTTTTTCAGGGCGGCTGCCGGCAGTACCGGGCGGCCCTGAACTGTCATATACCGGCGGCCCGGAGGGCAGTTGCCCCCCAGGAACCCGGGCCAGTCCGCCCCTGGGTTGAGGTCAGGGGAAGATGGTGGCCACACCATGAGTTTATCTCCTTTTATGCCCATAGCAGCCAATGGCACAGAGGTATTCTTTGCAGCATGAGATGGTGCATTGTCATGCATGAAGATGATTTTGCTACTGAATGCACATTTTTGCTTTTTGTACCATGGAAGAAAGTTCTCAGTTGGAAACGCTATATATTTTGCAGAGGTCATTTTCACACCTTCAGGAAACTTAAAGGGGCCTACCAGCTGTTTCCCAATGATTCCGGCCCAAAACATGACTCCTCCACCTCCTTGCTAACGTCGCGCCTTGTTGGGACATGGTCACCATCCACCAGCCATCCACTACTCTATTCATCTGGACCATTCAGGGTTGCTCTAGAGGGTTGAGAATGCGCACATAGGGTCTTATCCTTTATAAGCAGGTAAATGTGAAAAAATCAGATTTGCTCACCTGGTCCGGTTGTGTAGCACACAACCAGCGTAATCGCTCAAAACAATGCAGCTGCTGCAGGGACTGTACTTCCACAAGGTGCGGTGCTGTGATCAGGTATTTTGGACGAAGTACCTTAATGTCCGCGCTGCTGCCAGAGAGGAAAATACACCAACGACACTGGGACGTCTGAGTACTGGTAGTAGAGGTTTATTTCCTCTACTACCAGTACTCAGACGTCCCAGTGTCGTTGGTGTATTTTCCTCTCTGGCAGCAGCGCGGACATTAAGGTACTTCGTCCAAAATACCTGATTCAGGGTTGCTCGGCACTCTTCAGTAAACTAGACTGATGGAAAATTAGTCTTTATGTATGTCTGGGCCCACTGCAACCGTTTCTGCTTGTGAGCACTGTTTAGGGGTGGCCGAATAGTAGGTTTATGCACCACCGCAAGCCTTTGAAGGATCCTACACTTTGAGGTTCGAGGGACTCCAGAGGCATCAGCAGCTTCAAATATCTGTTTGTTGGTTTGTAAGGCCTTTTTAGCAGCTGCTCTCTTAATCTGATGAACTTGCCTGGCAGAAACCTTCCTCATTCTACCTTTATCTGCACGAAAAAATCTGTGCTTAGAATCAGCCACAAATCTCTTCATAGCACGATGATCATGCTTACGTTTTCATGCAATGTCTAATGTTTTCATCCCTTGTCCAAGGCATTGCTCTATTTGTTGGTTTTCGGCAGCAGAGAGATCCTTTTTCTTTCCCATGTTACTTGAAAACTGTGGCCTGCTCAATATTGTGGAACATCCAGTTTTCCTTATATTGGGCTCACCTGCCAAACTAATTATCACAGGTCTCTGAGATTGATTTCAGTGATCCAAAGAACCCTGAGACACAATACCAACAATGAGTTTCATTGAAAAAAAAAACCTACACTTAAAACCAATTTGCATAATAATTTGGAACATGATTTATATATATTTGTGAGATTAGTAAAAAAAAAAACATATAAATTGATATTTTTTACTTTTGTCGTAAAAGTAGCCACAGGAATAATTTGCTTGTTGTGGTGTCCAACCATTCATTGCAATGTCGCTTTTTGGTCCCTCAATGTCAGAATTCCAATGGGTTTACACACACCAATCATTGTATCAATCTTGAACCAATCTCTGTTGCAGTGAAATCATGGACAATAGTTCCATTTGTGCTGTGTACAACTGAGCAAGTACCATGATTCACTGCAACCAGAGATTGGTTCGAATTGGATACAATGATTGTGTGTGTAACCACCATAACTTGTGAAGTAATTCACCAGTACTGATTGCTCACCTATAGAAAAGGAGCTGAGTTTAGACCATCGTGAGACAGGTTATTTTTACTCTATGTATGATGTGTTACCACAATAGCAATTCAGCTCAATATGGGGGAAACCGCAGGTTCAGAGTTTTGGTGCATGCGCTTTTCTGATGAACCAATAAGGCAAAACTACCATCTGTAGGATTTTGACTGATAAGAAGCATTCTACATGTTTTACTTCCCATTTCTTCACTTCTAGCCAGGATGTACTCAGGCCATCAATGTTGGATGTTGTCCCTGTGAGGTGCATTTATATAGTGCTGTGTAGCCGCATGATCTAAAAGTATGGGCATTACCAATAGGCTGTAAGACAAACTCTCTGTACAACATCTATGTATCCGATGCAAGCCTCCTTTATTTGCATCTATTTTCTCGCATAGGACCTGGCCGTCAGTCAGTTGGAATCAATGGATTCACTCAGGATACTGCGGGTCACAAACGTGAAACAGAGCCAGACAATTACTAGTCAAAAAGATTCTTTATTTATGAACAAAGGGGATATGGGGTGAATCAAATACCTGTTGTACTCAACATTCACCAATAGAAATTTTTACATACACTCGGTCCAAGGAACTGAGGCCAAAGTGTTGTTACAAAGGCATCCTCCAATGTGTCCAATGTACTACTGGAACAATTGGACTACCAAAGCTTGGATATTGTATGAGGAAGTCTTTTCTATGCTGAACCAGTGTAAACAGTGGGTGCGCAGCAGGGCTTATTGTTTGACCAGCACCATGATTAACAAGCCTAGCACCAAAGCTATACCCTCCATACCCCTTCAAAAACACTCACAGCAGGACAGATGCCCAGGTATCAAACTCTCTCTACAATGTCTCGCTTAGTCCACTACAGGCCCGTAGAACCAGCGGTAGTCTACTTCCTCAAATTGGCACTAAAGAGAACATTCTCCCAATTTCCGCCAAAAAGTGCATACGCAGGGCCAAATCGCCTAAAGCAGCCTCCTCCGGATGAACCGTCCAGCCTCACTTTGTTTGCAGTCGGAGATGTCCCTCATGATGCGATTCTCCATCTGGTACCAAGTGCCTGCTTCATCTCCACAAACTACTTGCTTGCTGTCCACAATTCCCCGGGCATAAGAACATTTTATGCTGTCCAAGCATGGGTTCCTCTAGTGGCCAGGTGAGGATACCTCAGATTTTGTCACCTGTACAGTCTCACAAGTCAGTGCCATTGGCGCAGTTACAGAAACAACTCACTAAACCCACTATATACAGAATGATGACTACACTATATACAGAATGATGACTAAACCAGTGCCGGAAACACCCCTAGGACTGCAAGCCAAACACTGCCAGGACAAATAAAATTAATTTCCTTCCAGTAGAGGAACACTAAGTGTCGGTGCCTGGCAGGTTCAAAACATTATTAACGCAATATCTTGAGATTAATAGCGTTTTTTTTTTTTTTTGGAATGACAGGTTCTCTTTAAAACCTTACTTGTTCAGCACATAAATAACATACAATTTTAAACATGAAAGGATTAGAACGAGGCAAAGCATTTTTCTCCTAATTTCCTATCTAACTTATTCCTATAAACTAAAATGTTTTCTAGTGTACTTGCTTTAAAATTTCGCTACCGTTACCTGTCTACACTAACAGCTACAGTTTAATTTTTCCTATTACCTGCTGTGATGAGGATTCATGTGAGCGCCACAGTACATGCTGGGACACTCACACAGAGTGTCATCAGAGCAAGGGGTAGAAGCTGCAGTCACTTCCACAGCCTCTGCCTCTCCCTGAAAAATAGCATCATATTAGCGACGCTGGTTTCAAGGGTTGGATTGTCACTGTTGTATCCCTGAGTGTCTTAGTGCAGTATCTCCAGCTTCCCCCTTTATATGCAGTGTTTCGCTCCTTGTGCAATGAGCACACTTTCCCAGACTGATATTGGCTTATAAATAGTGACATTAGAGAAGGGTCACTATTCAACAGTGAGGGAGATCAGTGCCAACCCGCAGTTGACATTAGTGGTCTCTGCCGGGGAGGCTTATGCATAGTGATAAGTCTGGAGCTTCCACTGAAACACTTGGGGGTGGTGCTGATTTACTGCACCACCAGTATAGACACTTTTTTATGTCATCTTTCACCATTCATAAGCTAACATTAGAGACATTTTGCTCGTCACACAGGGCACAGTGGGTGAGCTACTGCATGGGGGGGGGGTGGCTGAGACAGCACACAGTAGGGAGGAAAGAAGGGGAGACTGGAGACGCTGTTCTAGAAAGACACTCAGGGATATAGCAGTGACAGTCCTGCCCATGAAACCAGCATCACTAATATGAGACTTTGTTTCAGGGGGAGAGGGGCAGAGGCTGTGGAAGTCACTGCAGCCTCTATCACCTGCTCTGATGACATTCTGTGTGAGTATCCCAGCATGCAATGCACTGGGGCACTCACACAAAACATCATCAGAGCAGGAAATAGGAAAAAAACACAATGTTAGATGTTAGAATAGAGTTAATGTTAAATGTTAGATCGTGTAGAGATAGAACAATAGAGAATTTTTTAGAAAAGTATACTAGAAAATAACTTAGATTATAGGAATAAATTAGATAAATTAAGAGAAAAATGCTAGGTCTTGGACCAACCCTTTTAAAAAAAACAACAGAACTGAATGTTTTTGTCAATTCTCCCTATAAAGAGTTAATAAATGTTAGATAATTATGTGCACCCCAAATAATGCCACTGATAAATAGAAATCATTCCGAAGAAAACAAGCCATCATACACCTACATCAACAAAATATAAATAAGTAAAAATATTATGGCTCCTGCAATGTGAAAATGAAAATTTAAAAAAATTGTACGTTCTAAAGACCCAAAAGAGGCAAGTCCTCAAAGGTTTAAGATTGATGCAATAAGGTAAATTTGCAATGTGTTTATATATTCTACAATATTACTGTATAAGTTACAATCTCTTTAAGAAAAGATTTGACTTTACCAGAGAATGAATAGGCCCCCTTGGGAGCGTTTAGTGTGGGGGACTTATGGGTTCATGGACACTCCTGTTTCTTTCCATTTAATTAATATGGTCATCAGACTTTTGCACCCCCTTTTTTTCCTCAAATTTAGTTTAGGTATAGTGTGTTCTCCTTTCTACCCCCTACCCCTTGTTTTTTATATTGGGTTACGGTGCTTATCTTCCAGATTGTTCTTGTAGCTAATCAGCTAACCGGTCAGATTTTAGTGACTGATCCCTGTTTGGCAGGTTGTCATATGTCGGGAAGCAGAGGAGAGATATAAACCCAGTCTCTGTGTCATCGGTGTCACTGCCAGCTGGTGAAGCAGCTCTCTGCCCACCTCCCTTATGGGTTCACATCACAGTTTTATTAGTTGTCGGCTAGCCATGCTTGGTAGACAGCTCTTATTTTAAGGTTTTGTTAATTTCATGATTGACTTAATTTATTGGTTTTAATTATTTAATGTTTAAACCATTAATAAACCCAAAATATGGCTCTTTGTGTTTATTTTTAGATATTGGTTTAACTGTGTAATTGGGGTGTAATCTGCTATCTGTGATCCCATTGAAATTATTATGGTTCATAACAATTAATAACTTATATATCCAAAATAAGTCTTTACTGATGCTCATGAACTTTAGAATATATGTTCTATAAAAACATATAACATTCTATGATCTATCCCATAGAACTGCAATCTTTGCACATAAGATATGCTTTAGTAGTGAAATTCCTATGAACTAATTAAACACTTGTCATAATCCATCAGCTTTCATGACAGTTAAAAAGTGTCAGTTGCTTTTGTAAATGGGAGGAGGGAATAAAAAATGCTGTTGCTGGATTTTTTATTTCATGAATTATTTTCCTCTCTCTGCTGTTTTGTATCAGGTTGTGTAGAATTTAATGTCTGCTGATATCTCTGGATGAGACTATCATTCCAGCAGTGCCTCATCTCAGTGACTCGTTTAGAAGATTCATGACTCCCATACATCACCACAACACCTTTGTCTACCCATATGTTACTGTGATGCATTAGACCATGGCTCACTGAAAGCATGCATCAGTGGATGGTTGTATCCTTACGCTCACAAGCCTTGTAGGCAAGTGGAAAACACCGAAAAGACTAGAGTCAAATTGTTGATATTAGCTGATGAAATTTAGATGTTAATTAAACCTAAAGTATGAATAAATATATTTTAGGCTACATGCAGATTAATGTAATTTCAGTCTGTGTGCACAACAGACGACTGGTTCATGTTAGCTATTTTTATTAATCTGTGTGAAGAAAATCACAGTAAGCACTGGACAGTTTTGTGATGCAGATGAACACGCTAAGCTGCACATGAACGCAGTCATGTCCCCAATTTTAGCTGTTAATACAGTTATCTGTTAGTAGCTTAATGCTGGTTATATGCATAAGGCATGTGTAAAACAAACATTCTTCAACACATGATATGGGAATTTGTGATTCTAACAAAAATTTATATGGAATAAAAGTTAGCATGCCTTGAAAAAGTATTCATAGCTCATGAACTTTTCCACATTTTTTCATATTCACCCACAAACTGAATTTTATTTTATTATAATTTTATGTTGTAATGTGGATGCAGTATGAGGAATTCACAAGGATAATCTTTAACTGTCAGTTTTGTCCTTTTTGATTGATTCAAATCAGAAAGGAAACTCAATAACAATGCATTCTTTTCTCTTTTACACTTTAATAATAATAATAATAATAATAATAATAAAAATATTTATATAGCGCCAACATATTCCGCAGCACTTTACAATGTAGGGTTAAAGTACCGAAAATATAATACAGTAAGTAATTACAGTAGAGAACAAATACAGTACAATGATTGGATACAAAACAATAGGCATAGAATCAATGGAACAAAGAAAATACAATAAATAAAGCAAGAAATGAAGGTGACCCTGCTCAAAAGAGCTTACAATTTACAACGGGATACGGGTTGCACAAGGTACAGGGGCTTATTGCACTAATGGTCCAGGCATCTTGAGGAAATGGGGGATAGAAATAAGCTTACATGAATGGTCATCAGACAGTCTGTGTAAACCTTTTTGGTTTGGTGGAGTTTGTAGAAGATTAATGTCAAGAGAGATAGCCCATTCACTATCTACAGTACAAAGGACTTCTATTAGGGAGTATGATAGGCCATCTTAAAAAGATGTGTTTTTAGGGATCGTCTGAAGCCATGCAAGCTGTGGATAGTCCTGATTTCTTGGGTAGAGCATTCCAGAGGATTGGTGCAGCTCGGGAGAAGTCTTGGAGCCAGAGTGGGAGGATCGGATTAGTGCAGATGTTAGTCGAAGGTCATTTGAAGAACGTAGAGAACAGGTGGGGTGATAGACAGAGATAAGGGAGGAGATGTAGGGGGATTCTGCACTGTGAAGAGCTTTGTGGGTGTGAACAAGCAATTTGAATTTGATCCTGTAGTGTATGGGCAGCCAGTGCAACAACTGGCACAGAGAGAAGGCATCAGAGTAATGATTGGCCATATGAGGGATCCTGGCCGCTGCATTAAGGATGGACTGGAGAGGAGAAAGTCTAGTGAGGGGGAGGCCACTTAATAGAGTAAATTGCAGTGGTAAAGGCGGGAATGGATTAGGGCCACGGTGAGGGTTTTTGCTGTTTCCATGGTGAGAAAGGGGCGGAACTCTAGAGATATTCTTCAGGTGTAAGCGACAGGAGCGGACGAGACATTGTGTGTGGGAGGAGAAGGAGGGATCGGTCAAGCATAACACCCAGATAGCGAGCCTGCTGCCTAGGCGTTATCGTGGTGCCGCAAACTAAGAGAGAGATGTCAGATATAGGGAGGTTAGTGGAGGTGGGAGCAGAAGGAGTTCAGTTTTGGAAAGGTTGAGTTTCAAATAGAGAGCGGACATGACGTTTGAAAACTGCAGCTAGACAGTCATTGGTGTTCTTTAATACCGACAGGGGTAAGGTCAGGGGCTGAAGTGTATAGTTGTGTGTCATCAGCATAAAGATGGTACTGGAAGCCAAATCTGATGATGGTGTGTCCAATCGGGGCTGTGTAGAGAGAGAAGAGAAATGGACCGAGGACTGAGCCTGAGGGAACCCAATAGTGAGAGGAAGCGGGGAGGAAGTGGAGCCAGCGAATGATACACTAAAAGAGCGGTCAGAAAATAGGAGGAGAGCCAGGATAGAGCAGTGTCCATTATGCCAATGGAATGCAGCATAGAGAGTAGGAGATGATGGTCAACATTGTCAAAAGCTGCAGAGAGGTCAAGGAGAATAAGCAGAGAGTGGTCACCATCACGTTTTACCGTCAGGAGGTTATTGGTCACTTTGATGAGGGTAGTTTCTGTAGAGTGAAGGGGGCGGAAACCAGACTGTAATGGATCTAGAAGAGAGTGAGCGGAGAGGTAATGAGTGAGGCAGGAGTAGATCAGACGCTCCAGGAGGTTTGAGATGAAGGGGAGATTGGAGACTGGTCTGCAGTTATTTGTGCAGGATGGGTCGAGAGAGGTTTTCTTTAATAATGGAGTTATGATCGAGTGTTTGAAGGAGGAGGGGAAGATGCCAGAAGAGAGGGAGAGATTGAAGATTTTGGTTAGATGAGTGGTGATGACTGGAGAGAGGGACTGGAGTAGATGTGAGGGAATGGGGTCAGTAGTGCATGTGGTGGGATGAGAGGAAGAGAGGAGCCTGAAGACTTCTTCTTCTGTGACTTGGTCAAATGTGGAGAGTGAACCGGAGGAGATGGGGGAAGAATGTGAGTGGCAACGCTTGGAGGCTGGGAGCTGATTTCCTGGCGGATGTTGTCTATTTTCTCCATAAAGTAAGAAGCCAGGTCATCAGCACAGAGGTCAGTGATAGGGGCCTGCACTTTAGGACTGAGGAGAGAGTGAAAGGTGTCAAAGAGTTTTTTTGTCTTGTTGGATAGTGAGGAGACCAGGGTGGTGAAGTAGGTCTGTTTGGCAAGGTGAAGGGCAGAGTTGTAAGTTTTGAGCATGAATTTATAATGGATAAAGTCTCTAGGTGAGCGAGTTTTCCTCCATAGACGTTCAGCACTCCTAGAGCATCGCTGGAGGTGTCGAGTTTGTGTGTGAGCCAAGGCTGTTTTGTTCTATGTTTGGAGGTTCTGAGGGTGAGGGGCACTACTTGGTCCAGGGAGCTTCTGAGAATGTCATTGTAGTGATTTACTGCCTGATCTGGGCAGGAGATTGAAGAGATTGGGGACAGTGATGAGATGAGGGAGTCTGTGAGTGCATGAAGGTTAATGTCCTGTAGATTTCTGGATGTGTGATAGGTAGGATTGGGCTGTGGTGGTGGAGGGTTAGTGAATGAGAAGAAGAGAATGTTGTGGTCAGAGAGAAGAGGTGAGTTATCTAAAGAGGAGGTTGAGCAGAGCCAGGTAAAGACAAGGTTAAGGGTGTTACCGTCTTTGTGCGCCTCAGAGGTTAAGAGCTGTGAGAGGCCAAGAGAGGTGGATAGAGATAGGAGCTGGGATGCGGATGGGGCTGTTTATGAAAATGTTAAAGTCTCCCAGAATAATTGTTGGTAATTCTTTTTCAATAAACCGCGATGGAGCCCTCCTTTCTCATGTTGGATAGCGTCTGGGATCAGTGAGTGTGTCCATTATTGATGAATTATTCACTTCCTGGTGGTCCTCTCCACTGTCGAGTACCAAGTCTACCACCAAAGGAAGTTTATTACCATCATTTTGTGGTATGATTTTAAAATGTGATGAATTTCGAGTTATGAAGTGTCCATTTCCCTCAGCCGTGACCATGCTGCCTTTCTTTTCAGTAACATTGTACTTTGCAGGATTATATGTAGCTGAGGTCTTGTTGGTTGATTTTTGACGCACAACAACAACATCCGCTTTTTTGATGGCATTTGGCTGTGCCCTTCGCCTTCTGTCTTGCATAATGTTTCATAGCTTGTTTATTACAAAGCACTCACTGATCTCAGGGAGACCAGTCAAGGAAAACACTGCGGGCAGCCGGCTAAAGCGCTCAAACACAGTGAAATCCATGATGCATTGTCCCCTGGAAATTTGAATATGCAAATGGAGTCCGTTGAGCCTCGATTAAGAGTCTCAAACACGGGACTAGCCAGATATTCCTCCAGGGAAGGACCTAGCCCTGGGGTGGAATCCTTGCGGAGACCACCATAACCACCATGTGCTTCATTACAGCTCATGCAGTGCCAAAAGCACTCTCCATTGATCAGTTTGTGGATGCAACCACGAGAGACTAAACACTATGTGCCTTAATACAAGTCATACAAAATCGAAGGTGGCATGAAATCCAAAAAGAAAAATGTCCAGATTCAGAGATTGATCTGAAGGAATTAAAACTATTCTCAAGTGTATGGGAGGAATTATCAGTCACTGAAGAACACCTCATTCTTCGAGGTACCAAACTGGTTGTACCTTAGACTTTGCGCAACTTAGTCATACAGATCGCACATGAACGTCATCTGGAATTGTTGGTACAAAAAAATTACTCAGAGAAAAAGTGTGGTTTCCAAACATGGATCAATTGGTGGAAGAGAAAATTAGACACTGCTCCACCTGTCAGTTAATTACTCCATCATCAAATGTAGAACCATTACAAATGTCTCCGCTACCCACTGCTGTCTGGGAGGAAGTGGCAGTCGACATATTTGGACCATTACCCAATGGCCAATACATTTTAGTAACAATTGATGAATATTGTAGATACCCTGTTAATTCTTTCATATCTTCAACATCTGCTACTAGTGTCATACCAGAACTGGATGACATATTCTCCGCATATTGCATTCCAAGAGTGGTTAAAACAGACAATGGACCTTGTTCAATGTGCATGTGTTTACACAATTTTCTGGATACTTGGAGTTTAGTCACAGGAAAATCACACCTTGCTGGCCGCAAGCCAATGGTATAGTAGAACGTTTTATGAGCACTATGGGTAAAAGAATTAAGGCAGCTAGTCTAGAGCACACCCCACTGAAGCAGTCATTATACAAATTAATGCACAATTATCGCAATACGCCACATTCTACTACTAGTGCTGCAACAGCTCATCTAATGTTCAGGAGAACTTTGCGCATACGTATCCCTGATGTGACCAGTCATCTCTTAACAAGTGACTTCTCTGTGCGATCAGCAGATTCTTCTAATAAACAAGCTAAAACAAGTTTGAGCACTTTAGCCAGCTGCCGCAGTGTTTTCCTTGACTGGTCTCCCTGAGATCAGTGAGTGCTTTGTGATGTTGGTCTACCAGGCATTGCCCCCACCTAGCCAGAATCCTACTCCACACTGATTAGGGGCAATCCCCCGAAAAAGCTGTCTGTGGATGGATACCTGGCTCTGTTAATTCCCTTATCATATCCGTAACTTGTAACTGAGTGGGATATTGACTAAAAGGGCCACTTAATATGGTGATTATGGTGGTCTCCGCAGAGCTTTCAGCCCAGGCCTAGGTCCTTCCCTGGAGGGATATCTGGCTAGTCCCATGTTTGAGACTCTTAATCGAGGCTCCACGGACTCCATTTGCATATTCAAACTTCCAGGGGGCAATACATCATGGATTTCACTGTGTGTGAGCGCTTTAGCAGGCTGCCCCAGCGTTTTCCTTGACATCTCCCTGAGATCAGTGAGTGTTTTGTGATGTTGGTCTACAAGGCATTACTCCCACCTAGCCAGAATCCTACTCCACACTGATGAGGGGCAATCCCCCGAAACAGCTGTCTGTGGATGGATACCTAGCTCTGTTAATTCCCTTATCACATCCTTAACTTGTAACTGAGTGGGATATTGACTAAAAGGGCCACTTACACATAAAGTTGGCTCGTTACACATAAAGTTGGGTAAAGCTTCCTCCAATTTGTCTACAGGTCTTTTTCTGTACTAGAAGGGGATCATCTCAATGCTTTTAACTTGGATGGTTATAGGAGCTATGAATCCCAGGGGATTATACAACTGTATAAAAGAAATGACACCTCTTCACGTCAAGGTTTTTTTTTTCTTTGCTGATCTAAAAGGTGACTGCATCCACCTTTAAATCTCAGACCAAACCAAGGCTCTGCTGGATGGGAAGGGAGTCAGTGCCTAGGTGAAAGTCCTTTAGATCACTTGAATAGTGTTGAGAGGGAAAGGCTTCCATTAGTTCTCAGCTGTTGGAAGCTATTTTGTGTAACCTCAAATTAGACAGCACAAACATTTCTTGAGCCTTTTTTGAAGACTGATTGCAGCATTGATTGTGAGTATGTATTTTAAGCAGTTGTCCACTTTGAAATCTTTTTACATGAAGAACATACAACCCATACTTTGCTTCCCCCTCTTTGACGGAATTTCTGAGACCATAATTCGCAACTGCAGGGAAGCATAGTTCCCGAAGATGTACACTGTCATTTGATACTCTGCTATATCTTTATAGGGGTCATTGTTGCAGTATAAGAAGATCATCAAGTAGTTTCTGTGTTTTTCTTTGACAAGAAAGTAGTAAAATATCTGTTGTATGTCAGCCTTAAAGTCTATTGTATCTCTTCAGAAACTGAATAGTAGTTCCAGAAGTCTATTATTGATGTCTGGCCCTGAAAGTAGGATATCATTTAACGAAACACATTCTAGTTTGGCATCAAATACTACTCTTACCTGACCTGGTTTCTTAGGATGATATACACCTAAAATGGATAAGTACAAACACTGCTCAGAGTCTTCAAGTGCCGGTGCAATTTCTGCAAGGTTGTTCTTCAACAACTTTTCCATGAAGGCAAAGAAATGTTCTCAAGTCTCTGGTGACCTCTGATTCTTATGTTTAAGGGAAGTGAATCGACTAGACATTTTCTTTATTGTTGGGCTAGTGTGATTTCTGGGATCTGAAAGATAGAGGTGCAACTCCAAATTTTAACTTATCCTTTACTATTTTTCTATCTATGATTAGAGATGAGCAAACCTTTTGAAGTTTAGGTTCAGTTCGCTAAATTGGCATATGTTCGGCCAATCGATTGTTGAACAGTTCGGTGAACTTCCGAATCCCATTGAAATCAATGGGAGGCAAAATCAAGGGCATAAAAAAGGCCTTAAAAGAGGCCCAAAAGCTGCCAAAGCAACTCAAATTAGGGGCAGACATCAGGACAATTGTAATCTATTCCTCAGAGTGAATATTTTTATTATGGTGCATTATGGGTGCATGGGGCCTAGCCCAGTGCTTCAAGCTTCAAAAGTAATTTTTAAATATGACTCAACTTTTCATCTGTTCAAGTTGGGGGATGGATAGATAGATGGATGAAAATCACAGATTGATTTATAGATGGAAAAAATTGAAAGATTTACAGATAGATACTGTAGATAGATGTCAAACAGGTACATAATATCCCACACGCCTATATATTGTAGGCTTGCACCTTTTAGTGCCTATCATGTTGCACTAAAGGGTGTTTTAGGCTTGAATTTAGCTTTAAAAACCAATTTAAAAAATGTGTAGTGGCCCCCCATATTTCTTTGCCAGCTAGGGTACAGCTGACAGCTGCAGCCTGCAGATCACAGCAGGTGGCTTTATCTTGACTGTTATGAAAACTAAGGGAGGAACCCACGACAATTTTTTTCAATGATTTATTTATTTTTATAACCAATCACAGATGCCAGCAGAGAGGATGGGGCTAAGTCTGTTTTTTACCAATCGGGGGGCGGGGGGAACAGTCAATATGTCTGAGGTCTGAGGTTCATGAGAGGGGCCGGAAGCATGGTGACAGCGGTGCTGAGGCGTGTTAAGTACATATATAAAAAGGTATAAATTAAAAAAAATTTTGTGACGAATCAACAACAAGTGGGACACAATTGTGAAGTTGAACAAAATTTATTGGATATTTTAAACTTTTTTAACAAATAAAAAACTGAAAAGTGGGGCTTACATTATTATTCGGCCCCCTTGAGTTAATACTTTGTAGCGCCACCTTTTGCTGCAATTACAGCTGCAAGTCGCTTGGGGTATGTCTCTATCAGTTTTGCACATCGAGAGACTGAAATTCTTGCTTAATCTTCCTTGCAAAACAGCTGGAGCTCAGTGAGGTTGGATGGAGAGCATTTGTGAGCAGCAGTTTTCAGCTCTTTCCACAGATTCTCGATTAGATTCAGGTCAGGACTTTGACTTGACCATTCTAACACCTGGATACATTTATTTTTGAACCATTCCATTGTAGATTTTGCTATATGTTTTGGATCATTGTCTTGTTGGAAGATTAATCTCTTTCCCAGTCTCAGGTCTTTTGCAGACTCCAACAGGTTTTCTTTCACAATGGTCCTGTATTTGGCTCCTAGTAAGTAAAAGTCTGGCTGCCGTGCTTTTAAAGGGAACCAACCACTGAAAAAACCCTATCTAACCTATAAATATCTGTCCCTGGAGCTTAAAATGACTATTCTAACCATCCCTGACTGACTAAATCTACCTAACTACATGCCCAGTAAATGACTTTTGATACTTACAAAATCCTTGTCGGATAGGCGTTCCTCCAGGCTCTTTGTCAGCGAGGCGGGTCTCCTCGCCATGCTCGCACCCGCCTCGCTGCTGTCCATCTTCTTCTATGATTCAAATTACCTTACGAGCATGAGCAGATGGCATGCTGAAGCCGGCCTGGGTGTACCAGTGACGCGGCGGGCGTAAGTGACACGGGGTCTGCAGCACGTGACCCGCCCATTGCGAGGACGTGATGGGCGGGTAATTTGAATCATAGAAGATGTTGGACAGCAGCGAGGTGGGTGCGAGTGTGGCGAGGAGACCCGCCTCGCTGACATAGAGCCTGGAGGAACGCCCATCCAACAAGGATTTGGTAAGTATAAAAAGTGATTTATTGGGCATGTAGTTAGGTAGATTTAGTCAGTCGGGGATGGTTAGAATAGTCATTTTAGGCTCCAGGGACAGATATTTATAGGTTAGATAGGGTTTTTTCGGTGGTTGGTTCCCTTTAAGTAGGTGCCTGGGTAAATATTGTATAAAAACTTCCTGTGAACCCTGGCACTCAATAATGGAAAAAACATGGGATTTTGCGTTGTTCCGTATCAGTTTATTTGTTCAGCAATTTTTAGAAGCAGGTAGTTAGAAAATACAATGAACGTTTCGGCAAACAATGCCTTCCTCAGCAATTTATTTATCTATATACGACAAAAAGAAAATTGTTGGTAAGAAGTAACATAACATAGTCATTCTTGACATAGCAACAAACATATAAACAGATACAGATCATTAGACATTATGTACAATTGAAAGGCTATATACATTGGACAGAGTCCATCTAGAAGTATACATGGAAATACCATATTACCGTACCTAACGAAGTGCTTGGGCATACGTGCAAGTGGAAACGGTGCATATAGTGTTCCAACAGGTGTAGCCTAAATGGACAGAAAGAGTATTATAACACACCATCTTAATCTTCAGGCGGTGTTTCTTAGTGACTCAGGTAGGAATCAGGAAGGGGAGAAAAAAAGGGGTAAGAGAGGTAGGTGCGAGACAAGGACTATGAAAGGAGAGGAGGGTTTGAGATGGTCCTCACGTCCCACTACATGCACCAATGACCCCATTCGCTCACACCTACTACAGACCCTCCCTCTAGTGGTCACCACTCACTTAACCACAATCTTCAATCTCTCCCTCTCTACTGGCATCTTCCCCTCCTCCTTCAAAAACTCTATTATTACTCCACTACTAAAGAAAACGTCCCTTGACCCATTCTGCACAAATAACTACAGACCTGTCTCCAATCTCCCCTTCATCTCAAAACTCCTGGAGCGCCTGGTCTACACCCGCCTCACCCATTACCTCGCCACTCACTCTCTTTTAGATCCATTGCAGTCTAGCTTCTGCCCCTTACAGTTTACAGAAACTGCCCTTATCAAAGTGACCAATGACCTTCTGACAGCAAAACCAGTGGTGACCACTCTCTCCTTACCCTTCTTGATCTCTCTGCAGCTTTTGACACTGTTGACCACCATCTCCTGCTCTTTATGCTGCACTCCATTGGCATCAAGGACACGGCTCTCTCATGGTTCTCTTTCTATCTTTCTGACCGCTCTTTCAGTGTATCATTCTCTGGCTCCACTTCCTCCCCTCTTCCCCTCACTATTGGGGTCCCTCAGGGTTCAGTCCTTGGACCTCTTCTCTTCTCTCTCTACACAGCCCCGATCGGACAAACCATCAGCAGATTTGGCTTCCAGTACCATCTCTATGCTGATGACACACAACTATACACTTCCTCCCCTGAACTTACTCCTGCTCTAATACAGAACACCAATGACTGTCTAACCGCAGTCCCCAATATCATGTTCGCTCTCTATCTGAAACTCAACCTTTCCAAAACTGAACTTCTTCTGCTCCCACCCTCTGCCAACCTCCCTAAACCTGACATCTCTCTCTCGGTGTGCGGCACCACGAAAACGTCCAGTCAGCAGGCTTGCTGTCTCGGTGTTATGATGGACACTGATCTCTCCTTCACCCCATATATACAATCTCTCACCCACTCCTGTCGCTTGCACCTGAAAAATATCTCCAGAATTCGCCCTTTCCTCACCATGGAAACAGCTAAAACCCTCACCGTGGCCCTGATTCATTCCCGCCTGTAAACTGTAATTTTTTATTAGCTGGCCTCCCCCGCAGTAAGCTTTCCCCTCTCCAGTCTATCCTCAATGCAGCAGCCAGGATCACCTATCTAGCAAACCGTTACTCAGATGTTTCTGCTCTGTGCCAGTCACTGCATTGGCTACCCGTACACTATAGAATCCAATTCAAATTGCTCGTTGTCACCCACAAAGCTATTCATGGTGCGGCACCTCCTTATCTCTCCACCCTCATCTCTGTCTACCACCCCACTCGTCCCCTTCACTCTGAATGCGACCTCAGACTAACATCGGCATTAATCCGACCCTCCCATTCCCGACTCCAAGACTTCTCTCGAGCTGCACCAATCCTCTGGAATTCTCTACCCCAAGAAATTAGGACCATCCACAACTTGCATAGCTTCAGACGCTCCCTAAAAACACACCTCTTCAAGGCGGCCTATCCTTCTCCCTAACAGTAGTTATTTAGACATAAGATATTCATTGTTATAAGCCCCTGTACATTGTGTTCCCATCCCGTCTTAGATTGTAAGCTCCTTCGAGCGAGGTTACCTTTTTTTTTTGCCTTTTTATTATATTTCCTACGTTGATTCTATGTTTATTGTATGTAACTACTGTTCTGTATTACCTACCATTCTGTATCATATATTTTTCTTATATGTACCATTGTACTGTAAAGCGCTGCAGAATATGTTGGCGCTATACAAATAAAGTTTTATTATTATTATATAGTGTTTTAGGTGCTTTAGATGTCTAGTGTCTATTAGATCCCCCGGTTCTGTTTCTGTCAAGGATCAGACATTGTTATGTTATGTTTGTTTCTCACTTTTTGCAAAAACCTCAATAAAAATGTAATGTTTAAAACATTATTATTATTATAAAAAATAAATTACGGAAAAAGGAAAATTCTTACCAATACCACTTGGTACGTCAAATATGGATATAGATAGTAAAGGAAACCCCCAATAGGGTCAGGTTAAATATGGTGACGTATCCCTCTTTGGAATAAGAAAGGAGAATGACCTAACAGTTACATGCTATAACCAAAGAATTCATAGGGGGTAAATATGCCTGTAAAAAGGAAATCACTGTACCTCAGTAAGGGTATCAGGGAACAAAACGTGGACTGTCTTTAAAATGTTACGGTATAGAAGATATCACCTCTTAGTCGCATGTAAAAGTAAAAAGGAAACGGTATAAGCCATATATATATATATATGTATATATACTAGATGGCGGCCAGATTCTAATGAATCGGGTAGTCTAGAATCCATATATAGTTTATTTACTAATAGTTACTGGAGTGCGGTGAAATTAATTGTGTGTATACAGGCGGCTTTGTGGGTAGCAGAGTATACGGTGGCTCAGTGGTTAGCACTGCACGGTGGCTCTGTGGTTAGCACTGCGCGGTGGCTCAGTGGTTAGCACTGCGCGGTGGCTCAGTGCTTAGCACAGCGCGGTGGCTCAGTGGTTAGCACAGCGCAGTGGCTCAGTGGTTAGCAGTGAGTGCGGTTGAAAGTGGTCAGCGTAGTCAGCGCAGTGCCGTGGGCAGAGTGGTCAGCACAGTGCCATGGGCAGAGTGGTCACCGCAGTGCCATGGGCAGAGTGGTCAGCACAGTACCGTGGGCAGAGTGGTCAGCGCAGTGCCGTGGGCAGAGTGGTCAGCGCAGTGCCGTGGGCATAGTGGTGAGCGCAGTGCCGTGGGCAGAGTGGTGAGCGCAGTGCCATGGGCAGAGTGGTGAGCGCAGTGCCGTGGGCAGAGAGGTGAGTGCAGTGCCTTGGGCAGAGTGGTGAGCACAGTGCTGTGGGCAGAGTGGTCAGCGCAGCACCGTGGGCAGAGTGGTCAGCACAGCGCCGTGGGCAGAGTGGTAAGCGCAGCGCCGTGGGCAGAGTGGTGAGTGCAGTGCCATGGGCAGAGTGGTGAGTGCAGTGCCGTGGGCAGTGTGGTGAGCGCAGTGCCGTGGGCAGAGTGGTCAGCACAGTGCTGTGGGCAGAGTGGGCGCAGTGCCGTGGGCAGAATGGTCAGTGCAGTGCAGTGGGCAGAGTGGTCAGCGCAGTGCCGTGGGCAGAGTGGTGAGCGCAGTGCCGTGAGCAGAGTGGTCAGCGCAGTGCTGTGGGCAGAGTGGTCAGCGCAGTGCCATGGGCAGAGTGGTCAGCACACACACACACACACACATTCACACATGCACACACATACACACACTCCGCTATTCTTTGTGGGTAGCAGAGTATACGGTGGCTCAGTGGTTAGCACTGCACGGTGGCTCAGTGCTTAGCACAGCGCGGTGGCTCAGTGGTTAGCACAGCGCGGTGGCTCAGTGGTTAGCAGTGAGTGCGGTGAAAGTGGTCAGCGTAGTCAGCGCAGTGCCGTGGGCAGAGTGGTCAGCACAGTGCCATGGGCAGAGTGGTCACCGCAGTGCCATGGGCAGAGTGGTCAGCACAGTACCGTGGGCAGAGTGGTCAGCGCAGTGCCGTGGGCAGAGTGGTCAGCGCAGTGCCGTGGGCAGAGTGGTGAGCGCAGTGCCATGGGCAGAGTGGTGAGCGCAGTGCCATGGGCAGAGTGGTGAGCGCAGTGCCGTGGGCAGAGAGGTGAGTGCAGTGCCTTGGGCAGAGTGGTGAGCACAGTGCTGTGGGCAGAGTGGTCAGCGCAGCGCCGTGGGCAGAGTGGTAAGCGCAGCGCCGTGGGCAGAGTGGTGAGTGCAGTGCCATGGGCAGAGAGGTGAGTGCAGTGCCTTGGGCAGAGTGGTGAGCACAGTGCTGTGGGCAGAGTGGTCAGCGCAGCGCCGTGGGCAGAGTGGTAAGCGCAGCGCCGTGGGCAGAGTGGTGAGCGCAGTGCCATGGGCAGAGTGGTGAGTGCAGTGACGTGGGCAGTGTGGTGAGCGCAGTGCCGTGGGCAGAGTGGTCAGCACAGTGCCGTGGGCAGAGTGGGCGCAGTTCCGTGGGCAGAATGGTCAGTGCAGTGCCGTGGGCAGAGTGGTCAGCGCAGTGCCGTGGGCAGAGTGGTGAGCGCAGTGCCGTGAGCAGAGTGGTCAGCGCAGTGCTGTGGGCAGAGTGGTCAGCGCAGTGCACACACACACACACACATTCACACATGCACACACATACACACACTCCGCTATTCTTACCACCAGCCCTGCGTCTTCCCCGCCACCTGGATCCTCAGTCGGTGGTAAGTATAGCGAAGTGTGTGTGTGTGTGTGGACAAAGTGACGGAAGTGCGGACAAAGTGACGGAAGTGCCTTCGGCTTTTATATATTGGATATATATATATATAATATATAAAGCTGAATGTGTGTATGTATGTATATATGTGTGTGTGTATATCCGGGATTGGCATCTACACCGTCGTAACTACAGCCACAAAATTTTGCACAGTCACACATCTGGACCCCGAGAGCGTCATAGGCTATGTTGTGAGGCGAAATTTTAACCCTGCGCATTCCAGTTCACCAAACAATTTTGCCTGTATCTACATAATGGGGGAAAAAGTGAATGGAAAAGTGTTGGAGGAAAATCGACCGCTGCCAGCTACAGCCACAAAATTGTGCACAGTCACACGTCTGGACCCAAACAGCATCGTAGGCTATGTTGTGAGGCAAAATTTAAACCCCGCGCATTCCAATTCACCAAACAATTTTGCCCCTATCTACATAATGGGAAAAAAGTGACAGTTACCAGTTGACAGTTGTGAATGAGAGGGGCTTAATGATAGCGCCAAAGACTAACAGCATATACCAGCATATAGTCACTAAGGTGGGACCCCAACATGGGATATTCACCACGCACGGGGACATGTATACACACCACCCACACACAAAGAGTAACAGCAAGTGTATAGTCGCTAAGGTGCAGCCCCAACATTGGAACTCACCACGCACCCAAACACACACACACCACAAAGAGACACACACAACACAGAGACACACAACCGTCCCCCACGGGGACACACACACACCCTATAGCGACACATGCACTCACTCCACAGGGACACACACACACACCACAAAGAGACACACAACACAGAGACACACAACCCCCCCATGGGGACACACACACACACCCTATAGCGACACATGCACTCACCCCACAGGGACACACACACCACAAAGAGACACGCACAACAAAGACACACACACACCACACCAACCCCCCCACAGGGACACACACACATACACACCCTATAGGGACACACACACACACCACAAAGAGACACATACAACACAGAGACACACACACAACACACAGACCCCCCCCACAGGGACACACACACACAGCCACCCTATAGGTACACATGCACTCACCCCACAGGGACACACACACACCACAAAGAGACACACACAACACAGACACACACACACCACACAGACCCCCCCCACAGGGACACATACACATACACACCCTATAGGGACACACACACCACAAAGAGACACAGAGACACACACAACACAGAGACACACACAACACAGAGACACACGCAACACAGAGACCCACACACCCCACACAGACACCCCCCACAGGGACACACACACATACACACCCTATAGGGACACGTGCACTCACCCCACAGGGACACACACACACACACAACCACAAAGAGACACACACAACACAGAGACACACACACCCCACACAGACACCCCCCCACAGGGACACACACACATAAACACCCTATAGGGACACATGCACTCACCCCACAGGGACACACACACACCCCAGGGACACACACACCAAACAGAGAGACACAGATGTGCACAAATCACCTCACATAACTCGCCTCATATGTGTGCTATTTTTAGTTTCCAAACATAAACATCTGATTAAAAACAGCCAATGTGCAACACATGTGCCATATAGGGAATTAAGGCAGATGTCAGTCACATGAGCTGTCTATTATTGTATGTGTGAGGTAACATATACTGCCCGGCCGGAGAGAGGGTTTACTGTTGGCTGGAGATTTATTAGGCTGCCAATAGCAACCAATCACAGCTCAGCTTCTATTTTCTTACAGGTCATTAATATGACATATTCAAATTCTATTTTGTTATAGCTAACATCAGTTATTTATTAACCCGGGCGTAGCCGGGTAGTACAGTTAGTATATATATAAAATGGAAAAAACAGGCAGCACTCCAGATTGATGTGCAAAGGTTTTACTTAGCCATCTTGATGCAACATTTCAGTGCAACTGCACCTTTCTCAAGATGCTTGAGAAAGGTGAAGTTGCACTGAAACGTTGCATCAAGATGGCTAAGTAAAACCTTTGCACATCAATCTGGAGTGCTGCCTGTTTTTTCCATTTTAATGAACTTTGCAGTTGAGCCCTGCACACAAGAAGCTTTTACACCCACCTTGTAAATACTTTTGTGCTGATTCTATTTTTGTTATATATATATATATACACTGTTAACCAGCAATGCTGTAATCATGCTCTCTTGAGTGACTATGTGGTATCTATTACCTTTGGTGAATAATGAAGGGCACAGTCTTATAATTACGATCTCTGTGGAAACAAAAGCTTATCAGGGGAAGTGCTATAATGAAAATAAGGGATTCCCATGTAAAAGATACCGGACCTCTTATATGGCTGTAAGGAACACCAAGGGTTAAATGCGCCAGCATTCTCAATGCTGCTGTTATCTATGGCTGCTGATATATCAGGATCTATGGAGATTAGATAAAAAGAAATAGTAAAGCATAGAGGAATCCTGCAAGGCTGGAAGGAATCAGGCTAGACGGTGAGACAGCGTGTTACCTGGGTAGCAGGTTTAGCATCCGGGTGCAAAGGACCGCCGGTGTGAGGTGGAGATATGTTATGTGTGAAGGGGCGTGTATTAGCGTCAGCCAGGCTGCTTCTCCCTGCCTTTGGAACGCAGGAAGTGGCCTGGCAGTTATCTCTCTGTCGTGTGATTCTTGTCTGGGGATCAGAGACAATCCTGTAACTCGCATGTGTTGGGAATATGGCAAGGCTTTTTTCATTTGAGGTGAATGGCAGCTACTGTGATGTAGGAGATTGTTCCTGTAGGCTTACTGTATAGATCCGTAGACAGGCTACCATCTGCTCGTTTCAGGACAGTGTATCCAAAAAATTGATACTATGTAAATCACTGTGTACCGTGAAAGAAAGACCGGGAACAGAGACAGGAACAGATTTAGATGCTCCACAAAAGTCTGTAGAGACTCTATATCACTTTTCCAGGTGAGGAAAATGTCGTCTATGTAGCGCCGCATAAAACCACATGTGCCTTGAATTAATGGATTAGATACACATGTTCTTCTTTGAACAATGCCATAAAATGTTGGTATATGGCGGCGCTACATTGCTCCCCATAGCAGTCCTTTTAGTTTGAGGAAGAACTGGTCCTGAAAAATGAAAAAATTCTTTTTGAGAACAAGTTCCAGAAGAACGGTGCAGAATTCTTTCTGTATGGCTGTAAGGTTAGTAAACCTGTTGAGAAACCAGTTGACAGCCTTCAAGCCCAAATCATGTTCAATGCTAGTATAAAGACTAGTGACATCTAGTGTCACTAGTAAACCTTAATTTCATTGGTCAGAAGAGACGCCAATATATGGCAGTCTAATATTAGAAAAAGACAATATTTGTGAGGGGCAATTTGACTCCCGATGAACAACGGGCACTGAAACATCTGAACGTCCAACAAGGACATAGTCATAAAACCGGCCGACAAAGGCGGAGACTCCTGTGGTAATGGATAAGTCCTATTACACTAAGGAGATCTTATCCCAACTCCAAGATCATCCACTTACCTGCCGATCGATAATGATCCCACCTACTCTGTCAAAAAGCACTATAGCGACAAAAGTTATCTCCTATCAGAGGCAGAATGTCATTGATGCTAACTAAACTTGCTGAATTTTTGGTAAATCATCCAATCACCCCCGTGTTTTACACGCTATCGAAAGTTCATAAAAATTTCCGACAACCTCCTGGGAGACCAATTGTGGCTTCTACAGATTCGGTATTGTCACCACTAGCAAAAATGCTTGATATGATCCTGTCCCCCCCTCTATCCAGTCATATGTGAAAGACACTAACCATTTTTTGGATATTCTTCGACAGGTATCACTCTTATCCAATAATGCTTTACTAGTGACACTAGATGTCACTAGTCTTTATACAAGCATTGAACATGATTTGGGCTTGAAGGCTGTCAACTGGATTCTCAACAGGTTTACTAAACTTACAGCCATACAGAAAGAATTCTGCACTGATCTTCTGGAACTTTCCCAAAAATTTTCATTTCGACAGTTTCTCAAAAAAGATGCTATGGAGTATTACCTCCATGCAACATTTATTGCATTAAGTTCAAAAGGCACTCACCGAAGTATACGATGTCCTTATCCATGATTCTAGAAACGACGTCAGGAGAGGCACGGGCCAGGACACACGCGTTTGCACAGTCGCTTCTCGGGTCCGGATATCCGACTGTAAGCGACAGCTGTCCGAACCTCGTCGCCGCCCGCTCTCCTGCACCCTGTACGTTTCTAAATTATAAGACATCTTACTACTCGTGAGTGCGCTTCTCTTGAATTGATTTGATTGCACTTGCTGTGCAACCGAGGAACCTGCTACGAAGACGAACCTATGTCAGCACCGCCAGTGCCTGATTATTTTTCTTGATTGATTATATGCATGTTCAAGAAACATGTATTTAATCATATTCAGGCACATGTGGTTTTATGGCGGCGCTACATAGACAACATTTTCCTCATCTGGAAAAGTGATATAGAGTTCTCTACAGACTTTTGTGTAGCATCTAAATCACTCGGTTCCTGGTCTTTCTTTCACGGTACACGGTGATTTACATAGTATCAATTTTTTGGATACACTGGTCCTAAACAAGCAGATGGTAGCCTGTCTACAGATCTATACCATAAGCCTACAGATAGGAACAGTCTCCTACATCACAGAAGCTGCCATACACCTCATATGAAAAAAGCCTTGCCATATTCCCAACACATGCGAGTTAACAGGATTGTCTCTGATCCCCAGACAAGAATCACACGACACAAGGAAATAACTGCCAAATTCATCTCCAGGGGATATCCAATACAAGATGCCATCTGAAACTTTAGTACCCAAAACATGTTGTTGACACACCGCTCAGGATTCCGTTTGTCAATACTTACCATCCCTTTAACCAACCTTTTTACCAAATCATAAGGACACATTGGACTCTATTAGGCACAGCATATCCTGAAATAGAGGAATTTCAAAGTCCACCTCTGATCTGTTACAAAAGACCAGAGAACATTAAGAACAAACTTGTACGTGCTGACTTAGGGTCCAATAAAATTGTCTCGAGACAACAATTTTTGGCCACTCCCAGACGGGGCTCCTACCCCTGCTTGGGTTGCGTTGATTGCTCCAATATCACGAAAGGGGCTACCTTTACCCATCCCAGGTCTGGTAGGTCATACAATATAAAAGGGAATTACACGTGTGATAGTAACTTTGGGTTTACCTCATTAAATTCCCATGCGGTCTCGGATATGTTGGGAAATCACCCAGCATGTCTGGGACCGCATTGGCAAACATAAGTCCACTATCAGATATGGACAAGTGGCACTTCCAATTCCACATCACTTTAGGGAACAGAGACACTCAGTTAGCCAGTTGAAATACCAGGTCATTGAGCAGGTACAAGTGGGCCGCCGAGGCGACAATAGGGTTGCTAGATTGAAATCATGTGAGGCATACTGGATACATCAGTTACAGACACTAGAGCCAATAGGACTCAATTGAGAAATTGATGTGACATGTCTTCATTTTATCACCGGTTGATTTACTGTTTCCTCTGCTGCTGCGATTTTGTAATGTATATTTATGTCTTGTCCATACATAGGAGAGTTTACTGTACCCAATGGAATCTTCAGATGCTATGGGTTTACCTGTGTATTGTTAACAACCCATTTTCCCAGTCGCTTTATATATGTGTGTAGTTGAAGGCATATCCAGGTATCTATGCATGGTATAAACCATACAGGATGGTCCTTAATTTCAGGTCTTTTTTTATATATGGATGCTTAACATCGCCAATTTTTCCCTTAACAGCAGCTATTTTTAACACTCGAATTATACCCCTTATCAGGATTTATCTCTAACCATGCACTAATGCCCGGATATGCACTGAACATAATAATTAA
Source organism: Allobates femoralis (assembly GCA_033576535.1). Taxonomy (NCBI): domain Eukaryota; kingdom Metazoa; phylum Chordata; class Amphibia; order Anura; family Aromobatidae; genus Allobates; species Allobates femoralis. Next base: position 187,073,049 of record JARQOC010000006.1, on the reverse strand, counting down.
TAATCCCCTTTGTTTCCATGTTTTTGTAACACTGATAATCCATTCTGACATTTTATGGACTACTGATACCGTTTGGCATTAATATTTTTAACAGAGATATTAGACCTTCCTGCACCTATCCAGGGAAAACAGCAATTTCCTAGCAACCAGAACCCCCAGCAACCTTTGCGCATGTCCGCGCATGGGCAGAAATGCTGCCTGCCTTCCACACCAGGCGACTTCCTGCATTCAAAAGAAAGGACGCAGGAAGCAGCCTGGCCGACGCTAATACACGCCCCTTCACACATAAAAATATCTCAACGCCACACCAGCGGTCCCCTGCACCCAGATGCTAATCCTGCTACCCAGGTAACACGCTGTCTCACCGTCTAGCCTGATTCCTTCCAGCCTTGCAGGATTCCTCTATGCTTTACCATTTCTTTTTATCTCATCTACATAGATCCTGATAATATCAGCAGCCATAGATAACAGCAGCATTGAGAATGCTGGCGCATTAAACCCTTGGTGTTCCTTACAGCCATATAAGAGGTCTGGTAACTTTTACATGGGAATCCCTTATTTTCATTATAGCACTTCCCCTGATAAGCTTTTGTTTCCACAGCAATCATAATTATTTACTAAAAGGGTTACTTACAAACAAGACTGTGCCTTTCATTATTCACCAAAGGTAATAGATACCACATAGTCACTCAAGAGAGCATGATTACAGCATTGCTGGTTAACAGTGTATATATTTTTTATATATATATATATGTGGCTTATACCTTTTCCTTTTTAATTTACATGCAACTAAGAGGTGATATCTTCTATACCGTAACATGTTAAAGACACAGTCCACGTTTTGTTTCCTGATACCCTTACTGAGGTACTGAGGTAAAGTGATTTCCTTTTTACGGGCATATTTACCCCGATGAATTCTTTGGTTATAGCATGTAACTGTTAGGTCATTCTCCTTTCTTATTCTTATTCCAAAGAGGGATACGTCACCATATTTAACCCGACCCTATTGGGGGTTTCCCTTCACTATCTATATCCATATTTGACGTACCAAGAGGTATTGGTAAGAATTTTCCTTTTTCCGTAATTTATTTTTTCAAACCCTCCTCTCCTTTTATAGTCCCTGTCTCTCACCTACCCCTTTTACTCCCTTTTTTCCCCCCTTTCTGATTCCTATGATTCCTAAGAATGACTATGTTATGTTACCTCTTACCAACAATTTCCTTTTTGTCATTTATAGATAAATACATTGCTGAGGAAGGCATTGTTTGTCGAAACGTTCATTGTATTTTCTAACTACCTGCTTCTATAAATTGCTGAACAAATAAACTGATACGGAACAACACAAAATCCCCTGTTTTTCCCATTATTGAGTGCCGGGGTTCACAGGACGTTTCTGTATTTGGCTCCATCCATCTTCCCATCAATTATAACCATCTTCCCTGTCCCTGCTGAAGACAAGCAGGACCAAACCATGATGCTGCCACCACCATGTTTGACAGTGGGGATGGTGTTTTGAGGGTGATGAGCTGTGTTGCTTTTACGCCAAACATATCGTTTTGCATTGTGGCAAAAAGTTCAATTTTGGTTTCATCTGACCAGAGCACCTTATTCCACATGTTTGGTGTCTCCCAGGTGGCTTGTGGCACACTTCAAAGAAGACTTTTATGAATATCTTTGAGAAATGGTTTTCTTCTTGCCACTTCTTGCAGTTCATCCAGAGTGATCATGGGCCTTTTGGCTGCATCTTTGATCAGTCTTCTCCTTGTTCGAGATGAAAGTTTAGAGGGACTGCCGGGTCTTGGTAGATTTGCAGTGGTATGATACTCGTTCCATTTCAATATGATCTCTTACACAGTGCTCCTTGAGATGTTTAAAACTTGGGAAATCTTTTTGTATCCAAATCCGGCTTTAAACTTTGCCACAACAGTATCTTGGACCTGCCTGGTGTGTTCCTTAGATCCAGGGATGGTTTAAAACAGTCCGCGCTGCTTGAAATAATCAGTCACAAGTCTTTAGGTAAAAGACCCCCCTTCTTTATTACCACCTACGCGTTTCAGTGCCACTCCGGGCACCGTCATCAGGGTCTGATGATGGTGCCCGGAGTGGCACTGAAATGCGTAGGTGGAAATAAAGAAGGGGGGTCTTTTACCTAAAGACTTGTGACTGATTATTTCAAGCAGCACGGACTGTTTGAGGCTGGGGTCACACATAAGCCCTCAGTCCGTTTTTGGCTTCATTTTTGTTAATGTTTTTTTCTAAGTCCAAAAACTGACAGAAAAACGCATTGGATGTAATAAATACCCTGTGCGTGTTTCTCTGGAGCTCAAAACATTGCTCTGTCCGTTTTTGAGCCAAAAACGCTGCTAGCAGCGTTTTTGGCATCAGTTAAAAAACGCATGCGTTTTTTTAACATGGGGCCCTATGGGGAACGCATGCATTAACGCATGGCATATGTAGGCATTTGCGTTAACGCATGCGTTAACGCACATGCGTTTTTAATGAAAAAATGACTAAGTCCAAAAACGTTCAGGGGTGTAGGAGGCTCAAAAAGCACCCTATAAAAAATGGATTGGTGATGAAAATCACTTCCAAAAACGGACTTCTATGTGTAACCTCAGCCTTACACCATCCCTGGATCTGATCATCTTTACACATGCTACGTGGCGGTGGAGGTCCTGCAGCAGCTTACAAACTACATGCAATAAAAACTAGTTGGGGGTGCACAAAACTAGACCAGGTGAGTGCACCTCTTTTTGATCTAAGTGTGGAATCAGTGTCATATTGATAGGGCACTATTGCGCTTCACTTGTCTCCTTTATCTTTTTCTATGGTGTGTTCCTTGGTCTTCATTATGCTCTCTGCACTTGAAACAGGACCCTGAAACTATCAGAGAGCAGGTGCATTTATATGGAGACTTGATAACACTCAGATGGATTCTATTTATCATTACCAGTCATTTAGGATAACATTGGATCATTCAGAGATCCTCACTGAACTTCTGGAGTGAGTTTGCTGCACTGAAAATAAAGGGGCCGAATAATATTGCACTCCCCACTTTTCAGTTTTTTATTTGTTAAAAAAGTTTAAAATATCCCAAAATTTCATTCCACTTCACAATTGTGTCCCACTTGTTGATTCTTCACTAAAAATATAGAATTTATATCTTTATGTTTGAAGCCTGAAATGTGGCAAAAGGTTAAAAAGTTCAAGGGGGCCAAATACTTTCACAAGGCACTGTTATAGTATAGTAACAATGTCAGTGCCAAAACCACTGAGATCCTCTGTAAAACGGTTTGACCTGTGTTTGGCAACTTGATTTTGCCTTTCATTAATTTGAGTGGGGTTTGGAAGTTGAGCAAACTGTTCACCAATCTATTTGGCAAACATACTGTACGCCCGTTTGGTAAAGCAAACCAAAAAAGATTTGCTCAGTTTAGTTCACCAGACAGAATAAATTGCATGCCAGTTATATAGACCGGGTCATTCTGGACCGGGAGATACCAGTTACCAGTTGGTGTCAAAAAATGGGTTTTGTGAATTTTCTGTGCTTTTTGTGTGGTTTGTACCCTTTTCCACATTTTATCTTTCTTTTACTTTTTCACTGTGGGACTTGAATATTTTTACTTTGATCACTAGTCTCATGGACTACTGTACAGAAGCACATGAGACCTGTTAGTGATTCACTGACTGTGCCTATGAGACTCTGCTTATAGAACGACCTTACAGGCCACTTTCCCAAAGGGTGATCAAATGACCTCACGGCACCATGGCAAAAAGCAGCACTGACTATTACGATCACAGGGGGATGATCCTACCAAAGGGGATCTGTCATGATTGAAATCAGTATTTAAAGAGTTAATTGGACCTGACTGGCTTGCGGGTTACAGCTGTCATGTATAACTCTTACCAGTGGAACCGTGTGTATGTATTTGTGGATGTATGTTGTGTGGGGACATTATACTGTGTGCGTTTGTACGGGAACATTACAGTGTATATGTATGTGTCAGGATATTATACTGTGTGTGTACACTGTGTGCAGAATTATTAGGCAAATTAGTATTTTGATCACATGATACTTTTTATAAATGTTGTCCTACTCCGAGCTGTATATGCTTGAGAGCCAACTACCAATTACGTAAATCAGGTGATATGCATCTCTGTAATGAGGAGGGGTGTAGTCTAATGACATCAACACCCTATATAAGGTGTGCTTAATTATTAGGCAACATCTTTCCTTTGGAAAAATGGGTCAGAAGAGAGATTTGACGGGCTCTGAAAAGTTCAAAATTGTGAGATGTCTTGCAGAGGGTTGCAGCAGTGTTGAAATTGCCAAACTTTTGAAGCGTGATCACCGAACAATCAAGCGTTTCATGGCAAATAGCCAACAGGGTCAGAAGAGAGCTCCAGTCCGACTCAGACGCCAGCATGGTGGAGGTGGGGTACTGGTATAGGCTGGTATAATCAAAGATGAACTTGTGGGTCCTTTTCGGGTTGATGATGGAGTGAAGGTCAACTCCCAGACCTACTACCAGTTTCTGGGAAGATAACCTCTTCAAGCAGTGGTACAGAAAGAAGTCTGTATCGTTCAAGAAAAACATGATTTTCATGCAGGACAATGCTCCATCACATGCATCCAACTACTCCACAGCGTGGCTGGCCAGTAGAGGTCTAAAGAAGAAAAAATAATGACATGGCCCCCTTGTTCACCTGATTTGAACCCGAAAGAGAACCTGTGGTCCCTCATAAAATTTGAGATCTACAGGGAGGGAAAACAGTACACCTCTCGGAACAGTGTCTGGGAGGCTGTGGTGGCTGCTGCACGCAATGTTGATCGTAAACAGATCAAGCAACTGACAGAATCTATGGATGGAAGTCTGTTGAGTGTCATCATAAAGAAAGCTGGCTATATTGGTCACTAATTTTTTGGGGTTTCGTTTTTGCATGTCAGAAATGTTTTTTTTCAAAATTTTGCGCAGTTATATTAGTTTACCTGGTGAAAATAAACAAGTGAGATGGGAATATATTTGGTTTTTATTAAGTTGCCTAATAATTCTGCACAGTAATAGTTTCCTGCACAAACAGATATCCTTCTAAGATAGCCAAATAAAAAAAAAAAAACACTCCAACTTCCAAAAATATTAAGCTTTGATATCTATGAGTCTTTTGGGTTGATTGAGAACATAGTTGTTAATCAATAATAAAAATAATCCTCTACAATACAACTTGCCTAATAATTATGCACACAGTGTATATATGTGTGTTTATGTGTGGGGACATTACACTGTGTGTATGTGTATGTGTGGGGACATTATACTGTGTGTGTATATGGGGGTATGTGTGGGGACATTATTCTGTGTCTGGGGACATTATACTTCGTGCATATGTGTGAAGACATTATAGTGTGGGTCCATGTGTGGGGGCATTATTCTATGTGTGTATGTATATGTGTGGTGACATTATACTGTGTGCGTATGTGTTTATGTGTGGGGACATTTATACTTTGTGAGTGTGCATGTGTGTGGGGACATTATAGTGTGTATGTGTATGGCCTGTGTGCGTAGGTGTGGAGACATTATGCTGAGTGTATGTGGGGGGGGGGCATTATAGTGTGTGTGTGTGGCCACCTGCACATAGAATGCAGGAAAGTCCAAGACTTTTGGCCTATCCAGGAGGAGATGGGGTGCGGTGCCCTCTGTAGTCACCAGAGGGCGCCTTTATCCCATCTCCTCCTGGATAGGCTGCAAAGCCTCAGAGTTTCCTGCCTTCTGTGATGTCAAGTGGGGCGGGCATATGACAGGTAGGAGTCGTGAGGTGGGCTTGCGGAGGGCGGGGGCTATGCAGCGGGTTTGCGGCAGCTGGGGTTGCATCAGTGTCCCACTGGTGGTACCATGGTACCACAAGCAGGTGCCTCATTGGGACTTCCATCACTTGGGTGTCCCAATATGGGTTACGGCGTGCTTCTGGTGGCGCAGTGGATTTTGGGATTAATGGACATCACCTCAGACATTGATGACGGAAGCCACTAGGTAAGTACATAATAGATGTGAATGAGTATACTTTACTTATAATGTTAATAGCTCTTATGATTTTACTTCAAAATCATTTCAAATTTGGTTGAATTTGCAGAAAAATATATTCTGGTAGGCCTAAAATTTTACAAATTTTTCAGATATAGTAAGTACCGTATATACTCGTGTATAAGCCGACCGTGTATAAGCCGACCCCCCTACTTTTGCCCCAAAACCTGGGAAAATCTATTGACTCGTGTATAAGCCGAGGGTGGACCCAGCACAGGTATACAGACCCCAGCAGTGTGGTATACAGCAGCCTCCCCAGTGGTATATACAGGCCCCAGCAGTGTTACAGCAGCAGCCCCAGTGGTATATACAGCAGCAGCCCCAGTGGTAGTATACAGCAGCCCCAGAGGTATATACAGCAGCCCAGTGGTAGTATACAGCAGCAGCCCCAGTGGTAGTATACACGCAGCCCCAGTAGTATATACAGCCCCAGTGGTAGTATACACGCAGCCCCAGTGGTAGTATACACGCAGCCCCAGTAGTATATACAGCCCCAGTGGTAGTATACACGCAGCCCCAGTAGTATATACAGCCCCAGTGGTAGTATACACGCAGCCCCAGTAGTATATACAGCCCAGTGGTAGTATACAGCCCCAGTGGTAGTATACAGCAGCCCCAGTGGTATATTCAGCCCCAGTGGTAGTATACAGCAGCCCCAGTGGTATATACAGCCCCAGTGGTAGTATACAGCCCCAGTGGTAGTATAAACGCAGCCCCAGTGGTAGTATACACGCAGCCCCAGTAGTATATACAGCCCCAGTGGTAGTATACACGCAGCCCAGTAGTATATACAGCCCCAGTGGTAGTATACAGCCCCAGTGGTAGTATACAGCAGCCCCAGAGGTATATACAGCAGCCCCAGTGGTAGTATACAGCAGCAGCCCCAGTGGTAGTATACACGCAGCCCCAGTAGTATATACAGCCCCAGTGGTAGTATACACGCAGCCCAGTAGTATATACAGCCCCAGTGGTAGTATACACGCAGCCCCAGTAGTATATACAGCCCCAGTGGTAGTATACAGCCCCAGTGGTAGTATACAGCAGCCCCAGTGGTATATTCAGCCCCAGTGGTAGTATACAGCAGCCCCAGTGGTATATACAGCCCCAGTGGTAGTATACAGCCCCAGTGGTAGTATACACGCAGCCCCAGTGGTAGTATACACGCAGCCCCAGTAGTATATACAGCCCCAGTGGTAGTATACACGCAGCCCCAGTAGTATATACAGCCCCAGTGGTAGTATACAGCCCCAGTGGTAGTATACAGCAGCCCCAGAGGTATATACAGCAGCCCCAGTGGTAGTATACACGCAGCCCCAGTAGTATATACAGCCCCAGTGGTAGTATATACACGCAGCCCCAGTAGTATATACAGCCCCAGTGGTAGTATACAGCCCCAGTGGTAGTATACAGCAGCCCCAGTGGTATATTCAGCCCCAGTGGTAGTATACATACAGCCCCAGTAGTAGTATACAGCCCCAGTGGTAGTATACAGCCCCAGTGGTATATACAGTCCCAGTGGTAGTATACATACAGCCCCAGTAGTAGTATACAGCCCCAGTGGTAGTATACAGGGCCCCAGCAGGGCCCCCCTCAAAGTTTTGCGCCCCCACCTCCCTTTCTGGGCCCCCCCGCATGCAGCGCTGTGCATATACATTACCGGTCTAGCAGCTGTCATCGCGACGCGGGCCGATCACCTGACAAGCAGGAAGACAGCGAGGAAGATGGAGCCCGGAGCCGGGAGCCGCGATCCGCCACCGGAGGGTGACAGCTGCTAGACCGGTAATGTATATGCGCAGCGCTGCATGCGGGGGGGCCCAGAAAGGGAGGTGGGGGCGCCAAACTTTGAGGGGCCGTATTGACTCGCGTATAAGCCGAGGGGGGCACTTTTCAGCCCAATTTTTGGGCTGAAAAACTCGGCTTATACGCGAGTATATACGGTAACTTCTTTTTTAAATACAATTTCCCGCTTTTTACTATCTGTCAGTATATTATCACGTTAGCTTTTCAATGCTACCTTAACTGCGTTATTCTTAGATTGATTCTGTGTCTAATGGTTCTAATCAATTTTTGCACAGCGGTATTAAAGATCCCATATTTCTCCTTTTATTACCTTTAGAGCTGACTTTACTACAAATCTCTCCAAATAGATGATGTTATGATCACTGGACCCTGATGTACGCACAACTCCCTTCTTGATCATTATCAAAACTTGCTTATTCTCAGTGAGCTAGTATAACTGTTCTATATTTAAAAACCTTGTGCTTCCTTGAAGAATAAAACATTGCATAGAGTTAACTATGTGACAGTTTTTTTAAATTATGTTCTTAACAGAATTCCTACCAATTAACCATAATTATAAGTAACTTTTCAGAATAAGCTACTAAGTGAGTAAATGAGGAATAACACTACATCTGGTCATTGCATAATTTGTATTCTGCATATTCAGCATTTTTTTCCCTGCATAGGCTCTCTCTCTTAATTTACAATCCACTCTGAGCTAGGGGAGGGAACTAGATATGATCCTCACCATAAGGGTGCTTTCACATAACGATTTTTCTAAATCCGAATTTGGACCCCATGCATCCCTATGGGCATCGGACCGAATCGGATGTGCACTAAATGCCATCCGATTTGGTCCGATCCGATTCTGTCCGATTTTATTATCGGTGCAAAAATCGGAGCTGCACCGAAAATAAAATCTGACAGATTCGGATCGGACCAAATCGGATGGCATTTAGTGCACATCCGATTAGGTCCGATCCCTATAACATGGGGCCCTATGGAGAAGGGTCCGAGAAAACATCTGATGTCTCCTCGGACCCCGTTTTACTGTACTGAGCATGCTCAGTACAGTAAAACTGCTCCTAACTAGGAGCATAAGGGTTAAAAAAAAAAAAAAGTTTATTCTCACCTCCCTACGAGCCCCCGCCGTCTTCCGCCATCTTCTTGGAGGCAGCCTGCGGGATCCACCGGGAGCCTCCAAGAAGATGGCGGAAGACGGCGGGGGCTCGTAGGGAGGTGAGAATAAACTTTTTTTTTTTTTCTTTTTTTCCACCCGGAGGCACCGATTTTATGCCGGAATCGGGTGCCTATTTGGCACCCGATTCCAGGCATCAGAAGGGAGCCGATGCTGTCCGATTTATATCGGACAGCATCGGCTCCTCAAAATCGGTATGTGAAAGTAGCCTCAGTTGTACTGCACACAGAGAGAGATTCCTGCTCTTCACTCCTTTCTTGGCACACAAAGTAAAGCAGCAGAGGCATTGAGGACATTATACTACAATACTAAAGTGTCTATATGTGAATCAAGCTCTGGGGTGAGGTAAAAGAGTCGGTCATCACCTCCTCTGCTTGTTTTGTCATCCTGCTCTTCACTCATTCTCCCCCCTCCCAACTCTATATAGTATGATGGGCTGTCACGCAATACAACAGGAGGCTGGCCGTCTGTCTTATTTGAGCAAGACGGACTTGAGCTGTATAGGATTAGGTGGAGTACGAAGTGGCTTAAAAGTGGGGAAGGAAACTGATTACTCAAATAAAGTATATTACAAAGTTTTTTTTTCACAGTCATCTGCACTATTAATACATGCAAACTATGGAAAACATCATTTTATGTTCCATCAATTGGAAAAGGAGAATGCACAGTTCTTGTTTCCTTCTATATTAATTGTTGCAGACATTAAACGTTAGAAAAGAAATTGCTTTATCAAAAAATTTGCACACAATTGGGCCTGATCATATCCTGCATTTTTTAAAGTTGCTTTTCTTGTTTTATTTTGACATACTTGTTGACATTCAATGTATCAGTTTAATAAAAAAAAAAATGCACATTTAAGACATGAGTTTTGCACAAATTTTAAAATTGGATTTTTTTTTCAATCATCATTAATCCTTTCACCACCTTTGATGCAAGTTTATATCGTGGTCGGATAGAAGTTCCCAAATTATGATAAAACTACAACTTATGCTTGGAGCTGGGCAGCTGGGATCTACCAGCCTGCCCCTGTGGTAGGGGGTAGTAAAGCCTGACATATTTGTAGGAGAAATAAGAAAAAGACAATTGTTTTTTCAGCTCACCCCAATGCATCTAGAAAGTCGAATAAGGCTACTGGGTAATGCATGGACTGGTCCATAATTAATGACATTGGAATAAAACGATGTTTGGGTGAGCACTGGGATATGAAGACAGCTACACTTTAACAAGTAATTTACCTGTAAGTTTATTGTTCAAATCACACTAGGTCCTCTCCCACAACATGTTTCGACGCTCAGGGCGTCTTCCTCAAGTGATCCACTTGAGGAAGACGCCCTGAGCGTCGAAACATGTTGTGGGAGAGGACCTAGTGTGATTTGAACAATAAACTTACAGGTAAATTACTTGTTAAAGTGTAGCTGTCTTCATATCCCAGCGCTCACCCAAACATCGTTTTATTCCATTGCCTGCATATCCATCTCCCTATGGGGAGAGCGGTGGAGCAGCTCCGGAGGAGAAGACAAATCTAACAGAGGAGAGGAAAACACGTGACGGATCACGTGCAATTACACAGGCGGACACCGAGGAAAAAGGGAAAGAAATCCACACCGTCCAGAGAGAGACCCCGTGCACTCACTACGTGAGCCCCCCCTGTTGTGCGGACAGCACAGCAGGAAAAGGTGAGTGTAACGGTGACTTAACAGAGGGTGGATATAAAGCATAAAGCAGCGTGGTGCAACCAATTTCTATATCTCATTACATGATTAATGACATAGCACACTTAACCACATGCTAAAAATCTGTTTCTATATGTATGGAAGGAAAGGAAGTAATATACATATTATAGTGTTTAATGAGTCTCGGGGAGCAGTCCAGTTTTTCAAGCCAGCGGCCAAGTGAGGATGGGGGGAGGCGCAGCCAAGTGAGGACCGGGGAGGAGAGTGTAGTGTGCTGACAGCCAAGTGAGGACAGGGGGGAGGGTGCTGGCAGGCAAGTGAGGTTCGAGGGGGGTGCTAACACTGCTTCGCTCACCTGCTGGCTGTCAGCTCCCGCCACTCCAATCCCACATCCCTCCTGCCCGCCTGCTGCGTCCCGGGTCCCGCTATAATCAAGTGAGTGCACGGCCACTCTCACTCTGGGGGCAGCCCTGAACTGGGACTGAACCACCGGCCTGGGGGGCAAATGCCTCCCTGCCACCTGGGCCAGTTAGCCCCTGCCCTACCACAAGCCCAATTCTTCCCTTTGGCATAGGGATGTGTAAAGAAATCGCTGGTGGAGCATCACCTGCAGTAAAATCAGGCGATATCCACCAGAATCTCAGCACTTCATGGCGTGTGACAGGGCGATAGCGATGTAGAAAGCGAGCTCACACATTCTGAAATCAATCCCGTAGGCGTGCCTGTGCGTGCTGTTTTCCGCGTCCCGTCTGCGGTGATTGGTGTCTTGGTGGTAATGCAGTTGTGTCGGCCAATCGGAGTGGTAGGGGTGCGGTAAAAAAGACTCTGGCACACCTGTCTCCTTGCCATACTCACACTCTATGCCCACATAGTTGATGAGATGGTGGCGTGTGACGCAGCGATGTGAAAAAGGGAAATTGCTTCCGGTCTTCGATTTCCGGCAGGCGATTTCCGGAACGCAGGATCGCCGTAGAACACAAATTGTTCTGCACCGATACACTCAAAATGGTCCTCACCAACAACTACTTCCTCTTTGAGGACCAATTCTATCTACAGGAACGGGGCACCGCAATGGGGGTGAACGTAGCCCCTCTGTACGCTAATATCTTTATGAGTAAATTTGAAGCTGACTTTGTCTACATACATCACCTATACAGAAAGCATGCTCTTACCTGGCTCAGATACATAGATGACATTTTTTGTGTATGGACAGGCGACACCAATAGCCTCACAGACTTTGTACATGACCTCAACCAGAGTATACCGAACCTATCCTTTATTTTACATGCCAACACACAGTCTGTTAGTTTCCTTGACACCATGATCTCTAAAACTGACTCAAGCACCCTTACAAGTGACCTTTACGTCAAACCTACAGGCCGCAACAATCTGCTACACTGGTCTAGCTGCCACCCAAGACACGTCAAGATAGATCTACCTAAATCCCAACATGACAGGATTGACCGCATAGTCTCAACACCTGAAATCAGGCAAGCAAGACATGACGAGATGACTGAAAAGTTTCAAACAAGAGGATACCCCAGACGTAACGCTGAACAACAAACCAGAACTACCCAACATGACCGCGATGTTGAGAATAGGGTCAAGTTCATCAACACCTACCACCCTTTCTCTCCTCTAATTAAAAAAGCGGTCCTTGAACACTGGCCCCTACTAGAAAAAGCCTACCCTGGGATTGAAAACTTCAAAAATCCTCCTCTCATCTGCCACAAGCGGGCTCAGAACCTAAAAAACACTTTAGCTAGAGCTGACGTGGGCTCCAACCTCAAGACACTTAGGCAGAAGACATTTAGCACGGTATGCAACGGAACCTTCCCTTGTTTGGGTTGCCCACAATGCACTAATGTCAGTAAAGGTGACTCATTCCCACATCCAAGGTCCGGCAAACGGTACAAGATCAATGGCTATTTCGCCTGCGACTCAAATTTTGTCGTTTACTTAATCACATGTCCATGCGGTCTAGGATATGTCGGGGAAACTACCCAACATGTCAAAAACCGCATCTCTAAACATAAATCAACCATCCGGAGCAAAAACACACTGTTACCAATTCCTGCCCATTTTGTGGAAAACAGACATTCTGTAAGTCAACTGAAGTTTCAAGTCATTGAACAAATCCCTGTACCCAGACGAGGGGGTAATAGGATCCATCACCTAAATACCCTCCACCCATGCGGTCTCAATAGAGAATCTGAAATGTATTGTTAATCTTTTCTCAATTCCACTACATAGTGAATTGGTATTGTTTTCATCAGGAGTAAAATCATTACCAAATGTTCTTTTCCCATATAATGTATTTTGGTTACAAGGAGATATTTCTGACATAAGTGTGTTATAGTAAATGCCTTTTTACTCTACGTGTGTAAACCCTGCTCTAATTGCCTTATCTTTGTTTTTAGGCAGGCAAATGAAGTCTCTTTGAAACCTGATGGGCACAACCTGCACTGAAATCACCTCTGTGCATGAGTACAGTACAGTTCCACTATTAAAATGGCCACCTGCATGCATGTGACACTTCATTACACTCCTCCTTAGCCAACATCACTTCCTGGAAGGTCAAAACATGCTCATTTCCTATTCCCGCCCCGCACATGTGCAGTACACTCAATCTAACATATCTTGACCTCACCAAGATGGCGATGGCCTTTGCACATGTGCAGTAGACATTCTCGATCCCCCCCATCCCCACCCATCCAGGAAGTGCAGGACAGTTTAAAACACCACTGCACTGGGCCACATGCACTCCCGGCCTCCTCTACACCTGACCAGACTTAGGACACAAGGTAATGGTGCCCCACGGTCTCTACAGACTGGGTTTCCTCTCTCATTTACAGCTAATTGACCTGCTTATTTTGTCCTCAAGACGGGAGTCACGTGCTGACCCTATACATCGGTATGTGACCCCTAAACTCTCTTTTACTCTTTCCTTTAACACACCTTGTCATTCCTTAATCTATACTTTTTCTCAGTGGTCACTATAAGTACCGCTCCAGCGATACACACCTGAGGTCTCCTTCTCATTTATCCTTCTAGCCTAAGGTAAAATGCATCACACTCATGCCAGTGACTAAGTGACTAAGCACTTTTTATTAGTACTCTGAAATAGGTGCGGTACCACTATACAGTACCCCACCTAAGCACACCTTCCAGGTCTCTAAGTGCTAAGTCTACCTTTTCTTTACACCTACAGGTACTCCACCTGTGCTAATACAATAACCCCTCATTCTCTCCTGTGACGTCTGTGACTTCAATTGAGTCCGGACCAGCAGGACTACCCTTGACAGGGATGACCTCACCCTAGCTGGACCACATAAGTAAACCTATACCACCTATACATACACCCCGAAACCAAGGACCAAGGTAATTACACCTTACGCCTCTAAACATCCAAGAGCCCCCCCCTTGCACACAGCCTCTTTAGATGACCCTACCCTCACTCCCACTCCACTTCACTGTCCCCTAGTGCCCCTTCTCAATACAACACATACTCCCATGCCATTCATCTCCCACACAGTCACACATACCTTCACCCAATTCCTCAACTCCACCTCCCTCATACGTACACCGTATCACACCACAATACACATTCACTGGCCTCACATCACTATAGGTCCATATATAACTTCACAAAGGATGCATGACACTGTTTTCACAAAATAAAAAAACCATCACCAGGTTTATTGTTTACTAAAGTTTATACACTGATATTTTGTTCTTTATTGTATATTCTGTAGTCATATCCCTGATGAAAGCTCGAGATGTAGAGCTGAAACATTGGATTGTAACACCACCTTGTTCAGAAAAATAAAATCACAACAAAAAAGACTGTCGTTGCAAAGACTCTAATTTTCATGATATTAGTGTGCCGGGACTACTCCTATACTTTAGCTTTGTTTTTTTTCCCCAAAGCACCTAAATTGGGGTTTGAGCCTGTCATATCTACTCTATACCTAGGCAAAGTAAAGACATGTTATAGCTGAGGCCGACGCCATCTTGGATTGCCATACAAGGCAGCAACTGTGCTACAGTGTGCCTGCCTTCTGCACTTTTGAGATCTGATGGATCCACCATAAGAGATGACTGCTCTGGACAAGCTGGTTTTCCTCACCCAAAGAGATGTCCACATATGTGAGCTGGAGCCTGCATTGGGTCTGATTTGCAGTGATGTGAGGATCCACATGCCTAAAGAAGTCCCATTGGAAGGGAACACAAAGTCAGGATGAGGTGAGCCATTCTATACGCAAGTCAAGACCTCCAGAGGTTGGAGGCAGGATCCTTCAGCATGCCTGGCCTTAGTTAACCTGCATCTGGTGAATTGGCAAATTGAAGAGGAGGAGGTAGTAGTGGCAGAAGTGGCAGAAGCTCGTGTTTCCCTGCCTTCTATAGCACCCCGCTAGAGGTAATAAACTGGGAGAATGCCATCTGGGGCCCCCTATCCAATACCAGCAGGTATCCTTATAGGTATGAACCGTCCCAAAACCACAAAGTGAACACAGAGAATGTGCATGGAAATAAATTATTATTATTAATTATTATTATAGCGCCATTGATTCCATCGCGTTTTACATGTGAAAATGAGCATACATAGACAAGTACAGTAAACATCAGCAATGCAAGGCACACACAGGTACAGGTGGAGAGAGGACCCTGCCCGTGAGGGCTCAAAGTCTACAAAGGATGGGTGGGGAAACACTAGGAGAGGGTAGAGCTGGTCATGCAGTGGTTTGGTGGACTGAGGATCACTGCAGGTTGTAGGCTTGTCGGAAGAGGTGGCTCTTCAGGTTCCTTTTGAAAGTTTCCACGGTAGACGAGAGTCTGATGTGTTGGAGAAGTTAGTTCCAGAGTATGGGGAATGCATCTTGTATGCGGTTGTGGGAAGAAGTGATAAGAGGAGAATAGAGGAGATCTTGAGAGGATCGCAGGTTGCGTGTAGGTAGGTGGCGAGAGACCATGTCTTTTAAACTGGAGCTTCTGGACAATAGGAAACCAGTGAAGGGCTTGGCAGAGAGGAGAAGCTGGGGAATAATGGGGAGACAGGTGAATTAGTCGGGCAGCAGAGTTTAGGATAGATTGGAGGGTTGCAAGAATGGTAGAGGGGAGGCCAGAGAGTAGGAGGTTGCAATAGTTGAGGCGGGAGATGATGAGGGCATGCACGAGTGGTTTTGCAGTTTCATGGTCAAGGAATGTACAGATCCGGAAAATATTTTTGAGTTATAGTTGGCAGAAAGTTGCAAGGAATTGGATATGTGACTTGAACGAGAGTGCAGAGTCGAGGATTACCTCCAGCCAGCAGGCTTGTTTGGCTGTGGAGAGTGAGCAGCCATTGACTTTGATGGATGAGTCTGGTGGTGTGGTGTAGAGAGATGGGGGAAAGATAATAAATTCTGTTTTGTCCATGTTCAGTTTTAGAAAGCAAGCAGAAAAGAAAGATGAAATAGCAGGCAGACATTGTGGGATTTTGGTTAGTAAGAAGGTGAAGTTGAAACTACTGCAAGATCTGGCTCAGGAGTGAACATGGTGAACCACAATCTCAGATGTTAAAGTGCGCACTACTACCAATTTATATTCAAATCAGTATAAACTGAATCAAAGGGATGGGCATGTATGTATAAGAACATGACAGGATCCAAGAAGCTAGAACAACCACAAGATCAGTTTCAGGAGTGTATATAGTTAACCACACTCTCTAATTTTAAATTACACAGAACCAACAATTGACATAGCTAAAATCAGGGAATAGAAAAGACAGAGAGTGACTAAGATAGTAATATAAGAAACAGATACCGTATATACTCGCGTATAAGCCGAGTTTTTCAGCCCAAAATTTGGGCTGAAAAGTCCCCCCTCGGCTTATACGCGAGTATATAAAAAATACCGCAGCAGCCCCGGAGGTATACAGGCCCCCCATCAAGTTCCAGGGCCCCCCCCATTGCGCGCCAGCCTGTAAAGGAAAATCATACTTGCCAGTGTCCTGTCGCGCCGTCCGCAGCTGCCGACACGCGATCCCCGGCTTCATTCCGCGTCTTCCGCATTTCCTGTAGTCGCGGGCAATGACGTCATTGCCCGCGACCACAGGAAGTCGGAAGCCGGAAGACGCGGATTGAAGCCCGGGATCGCGTGTCGGCAGCTGCGGACGGCGCGACAGGACACTGGTAAGTATGATTTTACTTTACAGGCTGGCGTGCAAGGGAGGGGGCCCTGGAACTTGATGGGGGGCCTGTATACCTCCGGGGCTGCGGCTGTATACAGCCCCGGGGCTGCGGCTGTATACAGCCCTGGGGCTGCGGCTGTATACAGCCCTGGGGCTGCTGCTGCTGTATACTACCTAAGGGCTGCTGTATATACCTATGGGGCTGCATATGGGGCTGCATATGGGGCTGCATATACCTCTGGGGCTGCATATACCTCTGGGGCTGCATATACCTCTGGGGCTGTATATACCTCTGGGGCTGTATATACCTCTGGGCCTGCATATACCTCTGGGGCTGCATATACCTCTGGGGCTGCATATACCTCTGGCGCTGCATATACCTCTGGGGCTGCATATACCTCTGGGGCTGCATATGGGGCTGCATATACCTCTGGGGCTGCATATGGGGCTGCATATACCTCTGGGGCTGCATATGGGGCTGCATATACCTCTGGGGCTGCATATACCTCTGGGGCTGCATATGGGGCTGCATATACCTCTGGGGCTGCATATGGGGCTGCATATACCTCTGGGGCTGCATATACCTCTGGGGCTGCATATACCTCTGGGGCTGCATATGGGGCTGCATATACCTCTGGGGCTGCATATACCTATGGGGCTGCATATACCTCTGGGGCTGCTGTATACTACCACTGGGGCTGCTGCTGTATTCTACCACTGGGGAGGCTGCTGTATACCTCACTGCTGGGGGTTGTATACCTGTGCTGGAGTCCACCCTCGGCTTATACGCGAGTCAATAAGTTTTCCCAGTTTTTGGGGGCAAAAGTAGGGGGGTCGGCTTATACACGGGTCGGCTTATACACGAGTATATATGGTATATGTCTTTAAAGTCAAAATAAGAATAAAATTGAATTAAATTAGTGTAATCAAATGTGAGTTCATGCACAACTATATAAATCATAACCATATAATAAAAATAATTGGAAATAAATTAAAAATTATGTTAATGTGAATATGAGTAAAGAAAAAGTAATATATATTAATGTGAATATTATTTGTGTTGTATAAATATACAGTTAGTGTAAATGATCAAAATTATGCAAGTTATGCTTATGGTGTAAAGATATTTCTGAATTAACATACACTGTGTTCCAAATTATTATGCAAATTGGTTTTAAGTGTCATAGGGTTTTATTTATTTATTTATTTATTTTTTTCAATGAAACCCATTAATGGTATTGTGTCTCAGGGTTCTTTGGATCATTGAAATCAATCTCAGATATCTGTGATAATTAGTTTGGCAGGTGAGCCCAATAAAAGGAAAACTGGGTGTTCCACAATATTACGCAGGCCACAGTTTTCAAGTAACATGGGAAAGAAAAAGGATATCTCTGCTGCCGAAAAGCAACAAATAGTACAATGCCTTGGACAAGGGATGAAATTATTTGATATTGCACGAAAACTTAAGCATGATCATCGTATTGTGAAGAGATTTATGGCTGATTCTGAGCACAGATGTGTTCGTGCAGATAAAGGCAGAATGAGGAAGGTTTCTGCCAGGCAAGTTCATCATATTAAGAGAGCAGCTGCTAAAAAGGCCTTACAAACCAACAAACAGATATTTGAAGCTGCTGGTGCCTCTGCAATCCCTCGAACCTCAAGGTGTAGGATCCTTCAAAGGCTTGCTGTGGTGCATAAACCTACTATTCGACCACCCCTAAACAGTGCTCACAAGCAGAAACAGTTGCAGTGAGTCCAGATATACATGAAGACTAATTTTCAAACAGTCTTATTTACTGATGAGTGCCGAGCAACCCTGGATGGTCCAGATGACTAGAGTAGTGGATGGTTGGTGGATGCCACCATGTCCCAACAAGGCTGTGACGTCAGCAAGGAGGTGGAGGAGTCATGTTTTGGGCTGGAATTATTGGGAAACAGCTCGTAGGCCCCTTTAAGGTTCCTGAAGGTGTGAAAATGACCTCTGCAATGTATATAGAGAGCTTTCTTCCATGGTACAAAAAGCAAAAACGTGCCTTTAGGAGCAAAATCATCCTCATGCATGTCGATGCACCATCTCATGCTAAAAATAATACCTCTGTGCCATTGGCTGCTATGGGCATAAAAGGAAATAAACTCATGGTGTGGCCACCAACTTCCCCTGACCTCAACCCTATAGAGAACCTTAGGAGTATAATCAAGCAAAAGATCTATGAGGTTGGGAGGTAGTTCACATCAAAACAGCAGCTCTAGTAGGCTATTCTGACATAATCCAAAGAAATACAAGCAGAAACTCTCCAGAAACTCACAATATCAATGGATGCTAAAATTGTGAAGGTGATATCAAAGTAGGGTTCCTATGTTAACATGTAACTTGGCCTGTTAGAATGTTTTGGAATTAAATAGCTTTTTATTTCAGTGAATGTGACCTCCCAATGCTGCAAATTCAACAAATGAGCATTGTCAGTTCTTTCAAACATATCAAATGTTTACAAACTCTACTGTACCTAATAATTTGGAACAGTGCTTTTAGAGTTTTTTTTAATTTTGAAAATAATACTGTTATCATAGGGAGATTTCTTCAATAATATTTGATGTATACTCTAACGGGTAATGACTTTTATTACACTATTGCATAATAATTTGGAACACAGTGTATATGAAAGGTACATATGAACACATGCATTAAATATATATAAAAATATAAAAAAATGTACCGTATATACTCGTGTATAAGCCGAGTTTTTCAGCCCAAAATTTGGGCTGAAAAGTCTCCCCCTCGGCTTATACACGGGTCATATACGGTACATGGTGAGGGGCCCCCAGGGGGCTGCTGGGGACCCCCAGGGGGCTGCTGGGTACCCCCTGGGGGCTGCTATATGTACCCCTGGGGGCCTGCTGTATACCACTGGGGCTGCTGTATACTACCACTGGGGCTGCTGGGGCTGCTATATACTACCACTGGGGCTGCTGTATACTACCACTGGGGCTGCTATATACTACCACTGGGGCTGCTGTATACTACCACTAGGACTGCTGTATACTACCACTGGGGCTGCTGTTTACTACCACTGGGGCTGCTATATACTACCACTGGGGCTGCTGTATACTACCACTGGGGCTGCTATATACTACCACTGGGGCTGCTGTATACTACCACTGGGGCTGCTGGGGCTGCTGTATACTACCACTGGGGAGGCCTGTATACCACTGGGGGGGGCCTGTATACCACACTGCTGGGGCTGTATACCTGTGCTGGGGTCCACCCTCGGCTTATACACGAGTCAATAGGTTTTTCCAGATTTTGGGGGCAAAAGTAGGGGGGTCGGCTTATACACGGGTCGGCTTATACACGAGTATATACGGTATTTATATATATATATATATATATATATATATATATAGTATAAAATATCAGCTTTTTTTATCTAAAAAAAACATTATATATACAGTACAAGAACCTTAATTTTTTGGATCATACAAAATAAGTATATATTCAATGGAAATAGATGGTTATGATAAATAAATATGAATATTAAAATGAAATACATTTTTATTTAAATATTATACACCAATAATTATAAGAGAACCTCTGTAATCATACTCAGACCTTTTGGATGTGAGGCCCCATTCACACACTGCTTTTTTTGCTACTTTTTTACGCCCAAGCTCAAAAAAAGCCAGAAGTGGAACAGTCAAAACCGGGAGTGGCACACACAGAGGAAAGGTCTAATAGAAACAAGTGCTCCACTTATATGTTTAATCACCCACTCCTGGTTTGTGATGAGCTTGTGCTTAAAAATACGCAGCAAAAAAAGCAGTGTGTGAATGGGGCCTAAGGTATTCAACTTATACATCCAATACATTTCCTATCTATAAAGTGATTCGATTCTATTTGAAGTGTTTATTGGAGTACTAGATGGTGGCCCAATTCTAACGCATCGGGTATTCTAGAAAATATATGTAGTTTACATACTGTGACTGACAGAACTTGTTCAGTCAATGTGAGTGCACTACACCGCTCCTCCTGTCACCGCTCCTCCATCTCTCCTCCTGTTACCGCTCTTCTTGTCCCTGCTCCTCCATCTCTCCTCCTGTCACCGCTCCTCCTGTCCCCACTCCTCCGTCTCTCCTCCTGTCCCCACTCCTCCGTCTCTCCTCCTGTCACCGCTCCTTTGTCTCTCCTCCTGTCACCGCTCCTCCTGTCACCACGGATTTCCGTTACAGACAGAAAGATGAGATTAGAAAATTATATAGTAGGATGGTCGATCGGTGTGATTTTGAGATGATTGAATTCTTTCTAATGGGTAGTTGTAAAGTGACGAGAAAGACAAATGTTTTTGAAAACCTTTTAATATACTGGATCTGTGTGAATTAGGAAGTTTATGGAGAAGTTGAATGGTGCTCCCCACATATTGTATAGGGCAATCACGCTCAATTAAATATATAACATGAGTACTAGAACAAGTCAAATGATAATCAAAATTAAAAACTCCTGTAATTGCCAACTGAAGTGATTTCTTACCATTACATATTGATTTGAAGCATAAAGAATTTGTAGAGTTGCATTGGTAAACTCCTTTATATTGATTAGAATTTTTGACAATATTACAAGCATTGGTTTGCCGAATTTTTAAATGACTTAAGACCCAGTTACACAGATAATTGTGCAGAGATTGTTTGCAGATCTCTGGTTACAGTGAATTCATGGACACATTGTTCTATTTTGTGGCCGTGTATATATGTAACAATGTGTCCATGATTTCACTGCAACCAGAGATCTGTTCAGAAGTTGGACACAGAAGTTGGTGTGTGTAAAAAGGCCCTTAGGATATGAGCTTGATTGTAATAATCTGAATCATTAGTACAATTTCTGCGTACTCTTTTGAACTGATTAGCCGGGATATTATTCAACCATTTTTTTAAATATTTTTTTTAAATACCGTATATACTCGTGTATAAGCCGACCCGTGTATAAGCCGACCCCCCTACTTTTGCCCCAAAAATCTGGAAAAACCTATTGACTCGTGTATAAGCCGAGGGTAGACCCCAGCACAGGTACACAGCCCCCAGCAGTGTGGTATACAGGCCCCCCCCAGTGGTATACAGGCCTCCCCAGTGGTAGTATATAGCAGCCCCAGTGGTAGTATACAGCAGCCCCAGTGGTAGTATACAGCAGCCCCAGTGGTAGTATACAGCAGCCCCAGTGGTAGTATATAGCAGCCCCAGTGGTAGTATACAGCAGCCCCAGTGGTAGTATACAGCAGCCCCAGTGGTAGTATACAGCAGCCCCAGTGGTAGTATATAGCAGCCCCAGTGGTAGTAAACAGCAGCCCCAGTGGTAGTATATAGCAGCCCCAGTGGTAGTATACAGCAGCCCCAGTGGTAGTATACAGCAGCCCCAGTGGTAGTATACAGCAGCCCCAGTGGTAGTATATAGCAGCCCCAGTGGTAGTATACAGCAGCCCCAGTGGTAGTATATAGCAGCCCCAGTGGTAGTATACAGCAGCCCCAGTGGTAGTATACAGCAGCCCCAGTGGTAGTATATAGCAGCCCCAGTGGTAGTAAACAGCAGCCCCAGTGGTAGTATATAGCAGCCCCAGTGGTAGTATACAGCAGCCCCAGTGGTAGTATACAGCAGCCCCAGGGGTAGTATATAGCAGCCCCAGTGGTAGTATATAGCAGCCCCAGTGGTAGTATATAGCAGCCCCAGTGGTAGTATACAGCAGCCCCAGTGGTAGTATACAGCAGCCCCAGTGGTAGTATACAGCAGCCCCTGTGGTATACAGCAGGCCCCCAGGAGGTACCCAGCAGCCCCCTGGGGGTACACAGCAGCCCCCTGGGGGTACACAGCAGCCCCCAGGGGGTCCCCAGCAGCCCCCAGGGGGTACACAGCAGCCCCCAGGGGGTACACAGCAGCCCCCAGGGGGTACACAGCAGCCCCCTGGGGGTCCCCAGCAGCCCCCAGGGGGTACACAGCAGCCCCCTGGGGGTACCCAGCAGCCCCCAGGGGGTACACAGCAGCCCCCAGGGGGTACACAGCAGCCCCCTGGGGGTCCCCAGCAGCCCCCAGGGGGTACACAGCAGCCCCCTGGGGGTACACAGCAGCCCCCTGGGGGTCCCCAGCAGCCCCCAGGGGGTACACAGCAGCCCCCAGGGGGTACACAGCAGGCCCCTGGGGGTCCCCAGCAGCCCCCTGGGGGTCCCCAGCGGCCCCCTGGGAGTACACAGCGGCCCCCAGGGGTCCCCAGCAGCCCCCTGGGGGTTCCCAGCAGCCCCCAAATGCTGGCACTCGCCCCCCCTTGTAAGGGCCCCCCCCGCTTCTCTTACCATTCCGGACTTCTGATCCGCGCCGCTCCTCGGCGCTCCTCGCTGCTCCGTCCGTCCGTCTTCTACATCCGGGATCCCCGGCCGAGCGATGACGTCATATGCCTGCGACGGCCGGAGATCCCGGCCGGAGATCCCAGATGTAGAAGACGGACGGAGCAGCGAGGATGAAGCACCGAGGAGCGGCGCGGATCAGAAGTCCGGAATGGTAATATAACCATCGGGGGGGGGCCCTTACAAGGGGGGGCGAGTGCCAGCATTTGGGGGCTATATGCACTGCTCCCCCTGCCGCTGATTGACAGGGGGAAGCAGTGCATATTTAATGAGCGGCCCCCACGTGACGGGGCCGCTCATACAGCAGCCCCCCTCCCACCTCCTGCAGCCTCCACAGCCCCGGGACACAGCCCCCCCCGTATTGACTCGTGTATAAGCCGAGGGGGAGACTTTTCAGCCCAAATTTTGGGCTGAAAAACTCGGCTTATACATGAGTATATACGGTAGCTACTAGTAAAATGGATATAACTTTTTATCCACTTTTTTATAAAACAGGCTGCGTTCACACATAGCGTATTTTGCGCGTTTTTTTACGCGTGTATTTGCTCCAAAAACGCATGTGCGTCTGCGTTTTACAGCAAAGTGAATGGACATTCACTTTGTGCCTTGCAGACATCGCGTAATTAAACGCAGCGTTTTTGGAGCAAAAAACGCGCGCGTAAAAAGAATGAACATGTCAATTCTTTGCGTTTTTTTACGCGCGCGTTTCCATAGGCCCCATTATAAAAACGCGCGTCTAAATGCGCGATTGAAGTAGAAGCGAGTTGTTCTCTCGCGTATTCTTTCCCTTGAAAAAACGCGCGTAAAAAAAACGCGATAAAATACGCGAATGTGTGAACGCAGCCTAAGATCTAAAAAATCAATATTATTAAAATGTAAGTGAGGGGAAAAAGACAACCCCCCACAATTACTATATATTTCTGTAAGGAATAAATCTATGTTAAATTGAGCATTAGCCCAAATTATAAAGATGTCATTAACAAATCTCTTACACGTGATGATACCATTTTTGAATTTGTTATTATATATAGTATGTAAATCCCCTCAAAAATGCCCATAAATAAATTTGCATAAAAATATGCTACCTTTGATCCCATTGCTGTACCTTTAATTTGGTGATAAAATTTGCCTAGTAAAGTAAAAAAAAATATTATTCAGAATAAAAGAAGGTTCTTGCAAAATTAATTATTTTTGTTGAGATGATAATCTGTTGGCCATAGTTAAAAATTGTTTCATACAGTACAATCATATCTCATGCAGTATATTCATATAAAGAGCTACTACATCAATAGGGAGAAAAGAATAGGATGGTTTCCATGTAATATCTTTTAACAGAGAAATAAGATGCCATGACTCTCTAAAGGTACCTTTACACGCCGCAACTGCGGTGTACCAACTGAGAGGCAATCGGGATTTCAGTCACGGTTGCCTTGAAATTGCTACGAAGTGGCGGCGTGTAATTGGGGAAAGTGATCCTGATTTTCACAGTTGCTCCCGGTTGTGGTTTCAGAGCATTGTTCTAAAACCAGAGGCAACCCAGAAGGTGAATTGCCCTGGTTTTGGCGTGTGAACGGGCATACGGATGAAATCTGCGTTGCCTAGTGATTTCCCAGAGGCGTGCCACAGCGTGCTGGATACCGCGCCCCATCAGCGATGATTGGTGGGGACTAAGGTGTTTCCATTGGCTGTCCCTTCACAGGGCGCCATATTTGAAGAGCTGTCCATTCACTCAACACAATTGCAATGGCGTCATGTAGTAGCCAGCCTTCCTGTGCAGGCTGGCCAATCATGATGCTTTTGCATTGTCTAATCAGCGTGTTTGGGACGTGGAATACACCAGTCTGTCACGCCTATGTTCTTGCGGCGCTGAACATGTACACCCACATTCCCTTAGTGGTTGCGGCATGTAAAGCGGCAACGGGATTCAACCAGATGTTTCCTGCATGATCACTTTCAACTTCCGGGTAAACATGTTCCGTTAGGTTGACGCAATTGCGGCGTGTACATGCGGCATCGGCGATCGGTATCAACCATCAAAAACGTGCACACGCACGTTCAGTTGCTACCGATCGCCGGTGATAGTTGCGGCGTGTAAAGATACCTTAAGGTAGATTGATATTGCAGCTCATGTGGTTGTAGAATTGTGTGCTGTGTGTTTGAGCCCCCTGCTCTAGCCCCACAAACTGCAAACACCCACCATCTCCAGCATGGAAATCTAACACGATTGATTAATTTTGGGGCACCTTTTTGTGTGACAATAAGCTGTAGATGCTCTCTGAAACGTACACAGATATATTGGTTAGAAACCGCCTTGATAATGCAAGAATTGTCTTGAATGCTGTGTTCCAAAAGGACATTTCAAGTGTAAAAACTGTAATCCTTGCCAGCAACATTGAAGTAAAATCCTATTGGACTGGGCAGCATTAACCATTTTGTGACTGATTTAATTACTGGCAGGTATATGCTATTCTTCGTCCATGTGGATTCTATATGGAGAAAACCATTAGACCTATATTTGTATGTTTCAGAGAGCATCTATGGTCTATTGTTACACTAAAAGGTGCCCCAAAATGAATAAAACATGTATTAGATTCCCAATCTGGAGATGGTGGGTGTTTGCAGTTTATGGGGCTAGAGGAAATTAAACCTCTGAAAATGGTAGCAGTAGACATAGAAACTCCTGCAAAGAGAGGCTATATGGATTCTGAACACCGATGTACAGGGTCACACTGACTAAATGACAAGAATAACCTGTTAGATTGTATTTGATTTTAACATTACGTTGCACTTGTTTTGTTTCTTTTTGCAATGAACCCTGTAAATTTTGTATTTTGTTGTACTTGTAACTTTGCAACCCTTCTGATATCCTAAGCATATGTGGGTGTGACGTGATTTCTAATAATGATATATATGCTTGCCTGACACGTCACATCCTAGGTTGGAAATGTAGAAGCCCAAATGCCAAAATGCCTGTTGTCCGATTGTGTACCCGGCAATTCAGTCTCTCTCTCCCCCCACTTCACTGGTATTGTGCTGGGCTATATATATTATCTGGAGGATTTGCCAGCTTAGCACAGCCTCCAACTACATACAGCCTAGCAGCAGCCTCCAGATAATTTATACAACCCAGCACAGCTTCCAAATAATACGTACAGTCCAGAACAGTCTCCAAATTATATATAACCCTGCACAGCCTCTAAACACCCCGGTGTCACCTCTAAATTATATATAGCCCGGCACATCCTCTAAATAGCCCAGCATAGCCTCTATAGAGCCCAGCACAGCCTCAAAATTATATATAGCCCTGCACAGCCTCTAAATACCCCAGCACAGCCTCCAAATTTTATATAATCCTGCACAGCCTCTAAATACCCCAGCCCAGGCTCACTAGAGCCCAGCACAGCCTCCATATAGAGCCTCCAATAGAGCACACCATAGCCTCCATATAGAGCCTCCAATAGAGCACACCATAGCCTCCATATAGAGCCTCCAATAGAGCACACCATAGCCTCCATATAGAGCCTCCAATAGAGCACACCATAGCCTCCACAGAGCCAATTTATATATAATTACCCACAGGACACCGGCACCCATCTGTGTGCTGTATTCAGAGTGAGCTCTGCTCCAGCTCGCTCTGCCTGGCCCTGGCTGCAGCGCACTGCCTCCGTACAAAACCTTCTGAGATGGAGGCGGCGCTGGGAGGCATGGACAACTGTGGACCGCAAAAGGAAAGGAAGAAGCGGAGGCTGAGTGACAGGGGTCGCCTCTTCTATGCGTTAGGAAGGAAGAGGAAGTGAGGGGGAGGAGTGAGGGCGCCTGATCTATGCGTTCCACATTGTGGAATGCATAGGCAGCGGCGGAAGTGACGGCGGAACGGGGGCTGGTGGCCGGCTCTGTACAGCATCAAAGCACCGTGCCGCAGTCCGCGCCGGTATTATCTATTCTTACCGGGCGGGCAGCCTTGGTAGGGGGGTGCCGCCGGCGCCCCACTCTGAGTGGCGCCCGGGGCAAAGGATCCGGCTGCACCCCCCTAGATACGCCCCTGCAGTGGTGCCTGCATAAGCCAGTTTCTCCACTGTAAGAATAGCACAACAAGCTGTCTAGTAGCATATAGGAAGCAGCTTTAAAGGGAACCTCACCCCAAATAAGCTTTCTAAACTATTAATACCTGCCCCTGCAGCCTTAGAATACATTGCAACACATCCCTGCCTCATCTTTTGTAGTAATCTACAAGTACTATAATGTACTTTGCAAACTTACAAAAATGTTGTCAGAGGGGCGTTCCTGAAGGCATTTTGACCGGTAGGCGGGTTTCCTTGTGCCGCGCTACCCCTGCCTCGTTGCTGTAATACGCCCTAATGGGCGTCATTGTACAAAAGCAGAGGACGATTTCTATATCGCGCCCACCACGTCACCGCTGCGACATGGTCATGTGATGCCGTGATGTGCCATGACCACGTCGCAACGGTGAAGTGGCGGGCGCGATATAGAAATCGTGCCCGCGCTCTGCTTTTGTACAATGATGCCCATTAGGGCGTATTACAGCAATGAGGCAGGGGTAGCGCGGCACAAGGGGACCCGCCTACCGGTCAAAATGCCTTCAGGAACGCCCCTCTGACAACATTTTGTAATTTTGCAAAGTACATTATAGTACTTGTAGATTACTACAAATGATGAGGCAGGGATGTGTTGCAATGTATTCTAAGGCTGCAGGGGCAGGTATTAATAGTTTAGAAAGCTTATTTGGGGTGACAGGTTCCCTTTAAACTAGCAGTGAGCCCGTATGGAGCTGCTCAGGTTGTGACAGCTTTCTCAAGTCCTCAGTATTCTCAGATTTGACCGCAGCTATCCCTGACCCTGGAAAAAAAAACACCTAGGTATAGGTCATCAATATCGTAAGGTAAAAGGTAACGTGTTTTTTGGTTGTAATGTGCAAATTGCCTCTTCAGTGAGGCAAAGGACTTGAACTCTTTTGACACTTATTAGAAGTAGCAATTCTAAATGTAAGATGAGCTACAGTCTGTACCTACAGAGTTTTGCAGAGCACAGGATACAGTGGGGTGACCAGACCCAAGCAGCAGAGACCAAAGAGAGGTAAGTATGTATTTAATCAGTGAGCACACAGTGGCCAGATGGCTATAGGGGATTAATAAGCTATATAGAGGACAGGACTATAGAAGCTACATTATACTATATGAAGGAAAGGACTATAGAGACTACGTTATGCTATATGAAGGACAGAACTATAAAGGCTACGTTATGCTCTATGGTGGACAAGACTGTAGAGGCTACATTATGCTATATGGAGGACAGGACTATAGAGGCTACATTATGCTATATGGAGGACAGGGCTATAGAAGCTATATTATCCTTTATGGAGGACAGCAGGACTATAAAAGCTGCATTATGCTATATAGAGGATAGGACTTTAGAGGTTACATTATGTTATATATAGGACAGAACTATAGAGGCTACATTATGCTATATGGAGGACAGGACTATAGAGGCTGCATTGTTATGTAGATGACAGGACTACAGAGACTGCATTATGCTATATGGAGGGCAGAACTATAGAGGGTGTGCAGCACCCTGCTGACACAGGTAACCACAGACTAACCTACAGCACGGATGGGTTTCCACAGTGGGTATACAAACTCTAACAACACCTTCCACCCCGACACAGTAGGGGGAGCTCAACTTGCTGCCTTTAGGCAAGATTCCCCTATAAATACTGGTGCTGGGGGCGGAGTTAGTTAGACTGGGCAGATGCTACAAGAGCTGTGAAGATGTACTGGTGGTCGGTGCTGCATTAGGCCCGAGCCAGTTACCCTCAACAGCCTTCGAGAAGTCCTGCAAGGCCCAGGAGTGGGATCGAAGGCAAGGAGAACAGAAAGAACAAAGTGGGAACCGAGGAGCCACTGTTAGGTTTGCCTAAACAGCACACCGGACACCAAAGTCTGAGTCTACTGGAGAGCACCTGGCCCAGTAGAGAATACCGGTCCACTGTGGAGACTTTAGTCTCCCGGGCATCTGTGCAGTCACTCACCAGGGAGCCAGGCACCGCGGAGAGAGGAACAGCTGTAGTCCATAGAGGGTGTCCCGCCGACCGCATAGGTGATCAGAGAGAGCAGAGGAGGCCAGCCAAGTTTCACATGGGGCAGGGGCTTCACACACACGGGGAAAGAGACAAGGAGGCCTTATACCCACTCACTGTGGAGACCCAGAAGTGCATCCAGAACACCCGGCAGTGCTCTGGACGTTTACCTGCAAATACACCAGTAAAAGGTAAAGAACAACCAGCGGTGTGTGTGTCAGTTCCTTACCCGCGCCCCTGCTTCCACAGAGACTGTCCCGTTATCCAACAGCCTGGCCATGTCCCTGCTCCATCCCTCATCTTCATAACCAAACACCAAAGTGATCCAGCTCCGCCTGTGGGGAGCTTCAACACCTAGCTGCTCATCCATCATCCCTGGAGGCCCTAGCCAGCACTGGTGCATTCACCAGGTACCAGAGGTGGCATCACGATAAACTTATAAACTTTTATTCCCATTCCAATTACCCCTTTTTAGTTGACCACCAGGGCCACGGGTCTGGGCAGGTCACTAGTGACATCCCTACCACAGCAGAAGGCCCAGATATACCTGAAGTCCCATACCCTGGGCTAGTCAATTTCTGGCATGTCACGAACAGGATTCCGTGCCCGGTGCCACCGGGTACTGTGTGCCGTATTTAAGACTGTAATTTGTGACCGTTAAACTGAGCCATCATTACTGCGCCATGGAGCGGGAAGAAAGGGGGTGTGATGGCTTGCAGAATGTGAACCAAATCCCGCCCCTCAATCTGACAAATACTTCCGAAGCGCAGCGGCCCAATCCGTAAATTCCCATACACTTAACTCCCTGCCTATGGGGTTCAAAAACTGTTTAACTGTTTAAACATTGGCCGTGAAACTTTTATTCCCATTCCAATTACCTCTTTTTAGTTGACCAGCAGGGCCATGGGTCTGGGCAGGCCACCAGTGACATCCCTACCGCAGCAGGGGGCCCAGATACCCGAGTTCCCATACCCTGGGCTAGTCAGGTACATTATTTTCTATGGAGGACAGGACTATAGAGGCTACATTATGCTATATGGAGTATTAGAAAAGATACAGTATGCTCTATTGGGGATTATAGAAGCTTCATTATACACTAGGAATGATTATAGAGGCTACATTGGGCTATATGGAAGGCAGGTCTATAGAGGCTGCATTATGCTGTATAGAGGACAGGACTATAGAGGCTATATTATGCTATATGTAGAATTATAAAGGCTGCATTATGCGCTATGGAAGATATAGAGGCTACATTATGCTCTGTGGATGATTATAAAGTCTACATTATGATATATGGTGGATTATATGGAAGATTATAGAGGCTACATTATTCTCTAGGGAAGATTATAGAGGCTACTTTATGCTTTATGGAGCCTCAATAGAGGCTGCATTATGCCTATGGAAGATTATAGAGGCTACATTATGCTATATAGAGGATTATGGGGGCTACATTATGCTCTGTCAAGGATTAAAGAGGCTACATTATGCTATATTGTGGATTATAGAGGCTACATTGTGCTCTTTGGAGGATTATAATGGCTACATTATACTCTATGAATGATTATAGAGGCTTCATTATGCTCTATGTGGAGTTTAGTTTAATCACAAATGTACTCCATTTCCACTCTGACGTGATATTATGTATGCCAGAAACTTTGGAGCAATTTTTCCTTCAATTTGGAAAGTGACTTTTGCACTTAAAGTGTAAATGTAATTTCATTAAAAAAAAAAAAAACAATACTGCACACAGGTTGTTAATGATGGGTCACATAGCAGCTATGATAATGCTTCTTTGTGGCATATGACTTATTTTCTCACATTTTTCTGTGCTCTTTTAAAAACTGCATTTTATGGCAGTGTGGGCATGGGAACCATCTGATAAGGAGTAGTGCAATGTGATAGCAGAGAAAGGACAAGATCGAGATTGTGCGCTGTGTAGGAAGCCAGTAGACAAGGGAAAAGACAGCAGACAGCGATTGTGATTGAGCTGAGTGCAGCCATATGGCAGAACAAAGAAGCTTGTAAAGAGTTTACATCCTAAAATTGCTTAGATTTGTGCTGTATTCTGACATTTCCTCATAAGATGCAGTCAGCAGTGTAGGCCATGCCCTGTTTACACATATATGTCACACGCCCTGTATTCACTGAAGACGGATTTGAGTGATAATGAACATATGTCTGCTTCACACATAGTGCAGAGGGGACACCTTGTGGAAGGTTTATGAATGGTAACCAACCAAAATTTTCCATAGTAGTATATTTGAAAGTTTATTAAAATCACTTGCTTGACATTGTTATTAAATAAAAATGTAAGCATTCTTTAAGCTTTAAGTCTAAATAAAGACCATTTTTTACTTTGCACAAATATCATGAACTGTGTGCACATTCTGAATATTTTGGCATAAAAAAGACAACAAAAACCACAAGACAAAAGAGAATAGTGACTTAAAAACATAAAAATGATGAATAAGGTACTTTAATTTTAAGTTACTATTGACACTATTGATATTGTTTGGACCCAGGACAAAGTTTATAGTTCTCTGTGTATATAAACAAGACTGACATAAAAATGGTGTTTCTTTACATTGTGGAAGCTCTTTCTAAACCAGTCTGTAAAAAAATGCATTGCAGGCCATGTATAAAGATTATGAAAGGAATTAAGTGGTCAAAAGCAAGAAAGAAGGGTAAATGCCATACTTCATATAGCTGTCCATCAAGGCACGCTATGAGCACTTGATGGAATAGACACTAGAGATGATGGAGTGAATGAGCATGAAGGTGCAGCTGAACAATGCAATGAAGAGATAAGATTTTAAAGTTTTACAGCTTAGAAAGCCTTTACCTGCTGCAGCCTTTCTATCATTTTTAATTTGCTTTTTATAGCCATCATCGCTGTGACAGTTTGATGCAGTCATGGCAAAGTTGTAATGTTCATAAAAGAAATGTTTCCTTGTAAACAGAGATTCACCCAGCAGGTATTAGCTTCAGTGTTTAGACATTTGTCCCAAATATCTAGGCTTGCCTTAAAGGGAGCCTTTAATAAGAGTAGTGATCATTAAAACACTGAAAGGATGTTATAGAGCTTTTAAATACCTTGTATACATCCCAGAATTCAAATACTGATTTTTGTAGCATAGAGACGTGCACCCTACTCTGCAGGCACTGCAAATCAAGACGACAAAAAGAGCTTAGCACAATCGTGTTATTATTTGGATATTCCTTTTTTGGGGGAGGAGGGTCACTCATGCCCATTTTGGGAGGAGTCACCAGGGGAGGGCTGTGACTCCAACTAAGCACCCCTAGAGAAAGAATCCTAAGACATGGGGAGACCCTACCATTGTCCTCCCTCCTAAAAAGGTACCCTTTTCCTGTAACTGGATAATTGTAAACTTTCAGGACCAGAGTGTGCATGATTTTGTGTGGGTGTTTTCTAAGGGCGTCAGGTGGAAGTGTGCTTCTGGGGCTCCTAGTTCTAAAGTTAGTGGTGTATTTAGGGTGTCAGCCATTTTCAACCCTATGATATTCCAACTTGAACTACCCCCACTGCTAAATGTCCATTACTTCTTCCTCAGGTCATCGCTCAGAAATGTGGGTCTCTTCTGGACAAGCCAGATTTAAGGTCCTAAGGTCCCTCATAAAGGGAGTGGCGGTGCTGTCACATGTAGACATCTCTGCAGTCTCTGTGAAGTGTTCCGCTGTAGTTTAACTCCTTCACCACCCAGTGATTTTTCTTTTCGTTTCAAAAAGCAAAAACGTTTTTATTTTTCCATCAATATAGACATATGAGGGCTTGCAGGTTGAGTTGTCCTTTCAGATGCAATCATTTATTCACCACATAGCGTACAGGAAAATGGAAAAAAAATTGCAAA
Organism: Allobates femoralis; assembly: GCA_033576535.1. Lineage (NCBI taxonomy): Eukaryota > Metazoa > Chordata > Amphibia > Anura > Aromobatidae > Allobates > Allobates femoralis. Next base: position 187,039,809 of record JARQOC010000006.1, on the reverse strand, counting down.
TAAAGTGCAATTAAACGTTTGTTTTTGGGTTTTTTATTCGCCATATTCACTAAACTGATCTGACGGTATGATGCCTCAGGTCGGTACGAGCTCGTAGATACCAAATATGTATACTTTTACAGTTGTGTAAGTGGTGATAAAAAATTCTGAAGTTTAAAAAAAAATAAAGAATTGCACTTTTTGTGCCATGTTGTGCAACCCATAACATCCTCATTTTTCAGGGTCTGGGGCTGTGTGATGGCTTATTTTTTGCGTCTTGAGCTGATGTTTCTAATGATACCATTTTGGGGTTTTTGTTTTGATCGCCCATTATTGCATTTTATTGCAATGTTGCGGCGACGTAAATTTGGCGTTTAGACCTTTTTTCCGTTAAGCGGTTTACTGCTCTGATTAATTGATTTTATATAGTAATAGATCGGGCATTTCTGAACACGGCATACCAAATATGTGTATTGTTTTATTTCTTCATCCTTTTATTTTGAATGGGGAAAAGGGGGGTAATTTGAACTTTTGTATTTTTTTTTTTCATATTTTTAAAATCTTTTTTTTTTTAATTAATTCTTTGTTTTACCAGCACCACTGCTGCAGTGGCTGATCCCTTGTGCTATGTCCCAATGAGCACAGCGGCACATGGCACATACTTTCACTTTCAGTGGTTGGCAGCACCTACCATCCTCTGACAGGAAGCGAATTCTGATAGCCTGGGGTCATGGTGTAACCCCGAAGCCATCAGGTAGTGAACAGAGATCCCACATCTTACCGATCTTGGCAAGGAAACGGCCGATTTTGGATCCCACTGTCAGTGAATGACAGCGGGATCCAAATGGTTAAAGGGTTATCAGCACTAATCAGATCGCGGATCTGATCGGTACTGTAAGCCAAACATCTCAACTCTAGTGCTCACATCAATGGCGGGCACCAACCCATGACATACATAAAGGGGTTAAAGGGGAGTAAATTTCCTTTTGTACATTAAGGGTTAAGTTGTTGCTGTGGCTCTGCAGTATTAGTTGCTGTTGCTGTTTGTATCAGGTGATGTGGTTGAAAACTCCTCCAGACTCTAAGTAGTCCCATGACCCATCACCTGATGTTGCTGATAGAGTTTATTCTCTCATTGAACTGTGAGCTGTGTGATGCTTAGTGCGGTTTCTGCTGAAACTTTTTAGAAGCTGTCTGTTCTTTTGTAGTTGCTGTTCCTAGCTCAATCTCTGGGTGGAAGTAAGGGGGTGTTATCCTAGAGCTGGTCTGAAGCAGGGCAAGTATGGCAGCCCAGACATCCCTAGCTTCAGAGGTATTTATGAGAACAAGCAGGGCTGCCACTAGGAGTTTCAGAGCCCCTCACTGGCAAAATTTTGGGGCCATCCACCCATACGCCTAGGTCTTTTTTTGTGACAGTTTTACTCAGTGTTTTACAAACAAGTAGAGAATTATAAATTGTATTTACTCTCCCCATGACCTTAAATTTATTCACTGTGAGGCAGGGCCGGCAAGGTCTCACGGCCGGGGTGCATCACATGGGTTACCGGCTTAGGAACCTGTGCACATGAGCCGGTTTTACTGTGAGCTAACAGCTGAGAGTGAGTGCTGTAATCCTGTCCGGTACACAGTGTGTTAATAGCTAAAGTAATCATGAGACCAATGAGCGGCTGAAAGAGCAAGGTGTGCTAAATGCTAACAGCCAGTGTTAGAAGGCAGGAGAGAGAAGGCAGGAGATGACTGGAGCTCAGTGCAGACCAGATGACTGAGATGGCAGGGTGCTTGTCCAGGCGTGGGGCGAAGCACGTCCTGGAGGAGAGTGGCTCTTCTCCATACGGGAGGCTCCTGACACTCTGTTGCTTGTGTGCAGACCGGTAGCCAGGAACGGGGTGTTATGGCTCCTGGAGTGGGGAACCCGTGGCTGAACCAGATGGACACTGGTCTGGACGTGGGGCGAAACACGTCCGGTAAGGAGCCCTTGGGGATGCAGGGTGCACCCGTGGCTCAGGTTGCTAGACCCGGATCCGTGCCCGTTAAGACAGCAGTTATCGTATGCTGGTGTGAACTGTGTACCATAGCAGGTGGTGTGAGACCGCATATGGCTTGAGAGCCAGACGGTCATAGCCGTCAATGGGACCAACCATGGGTTGTGCTATGGTCCCGTTGATCTTGGATGAATGTGTGTGAAGGCTATCCATAGTGTAGCAGCCCGTATGAGACCTGTGTGAACAGGGCTGTAGATGGCTTATGTAAAAGTGCCATGGAAGTATATGATGGCTTAGGTGAAAGGGCCAGGTATGCTGTCTGTGGGAGAGACCCAGCGCGTGTGTGAACCTGTGGCCAGATGCAGGGGTTAGGAGGGCTCCTAGAGTGAGGAACCAAGGCTGATCCTGGAGGGTGCTCGGCTCTGGACGTGGGGTGAAACAAGTCCGGTAAGGGGCCCTTGGTGACACATGGTTTACCCGGTTACTCAAGTTGCTCAATCCCTGTTATGGACCCATGGGAGCCACAGTCCATGAATATAGTATGATGGGCTGTGAGCGTGTATGTAATCCATGGATGTGTGTGATGGATCACATGCGGTGTGTAAGGCTGAAGCCTGTACTAGTGCTTAGTATTAAAGTGTTGAGCTGGGTAAATAAAGCCAGGCGGCTGCTACTGCCAGTGGGACCCACAGGGCCCGTGGATAAGTGTGGATAACTATTTATTATGTAAATGTTATGCGTATCATCAGGGCGTATGTACAATTACCCAGGGTGTCAAAGGAAAGGTGGTGTATCGTGGATGACTCATGATGGCTGATGATGAAAGGGCCATGCATGAGGTATCCACGAGTTATCTGCCATTGGGACTGACGGTTAGGTCACAAAGGTCCCGGTGATAGATAGTTATGGTGAATGTGCCATTTCAAAGTGGCATTTCTAAGTGGAATTCAGAGATATACCAGAGATGGATTATGCTGTGATGGCCTGACCTGACGGTACATCTTTTTCTTCTTCTCTCACAGGTATGGAAAGAGACTTCATAGTGACGTATCTAACCTCCACTGTATCCAATCTGACTGCGTGCCCCTAATGTATTTTGATGGTACGGAAAGAGCTTTCATAGTGACGTATCTAACCTCCACTGTATCCAATCTGACTGTGTGCCCCTAATGTATTTAAATGGTATGACATATTCTCCCATCTACTTTATACCCTAGAAATATGCATTTTTTCTCCTCCTGCCCTTGTCTCTGTCTCCTGCTGATCCTGACCCAAACTTTCCTCTTAGCAGTAATTTGTTAATTGTCCCCTGGTGTGATGTATCCTTCTCCTCTGACCCCCTTTCCTCTACATACCTGGCACATTGTCTGTTGTTCACAAGAGCTTTAAGTAGCATGGTGTAAGGCCTCTGTGCCTTGGCATCTGTGACATTTCAAAGTGGCATTCTAAGTGGAATTCAGAGATATACCAGAGATGGATTATGCTGTGATGGCCTGACCTGACCGTACATCTTTTTCTTCTTCTCTCACAGGTACGGAAAGAGACTTCATTGTGACGTATCTAACCTCCACTGTATCCAATCTGACTTTGTGCCCCTAATATATTTTGATGGTATGGAAAGAGACTTCATAGTGACGTATCTAACCTCCACTGTATCCAATCTGACTGTGTGCCCCTAATGTATTTTGATGGTACGGAAAGAGACTTCATAGTGACGTATCTAACCTCCACTGTATCCAATCTGACTGTGTGCCCCTAATGTATTTTGATGGTACGGAAAGAGACTTCATAGTGACGTATCTAACCTCCACTGTATCCAATCTGACTGTGTGCCCCTAATGTATTTTGATAGTACGGAAAGAGACTTCATAGTGACGTATCTAACCTCCACTGTATCCAAACTGACTGTGTGCCCCTAATGTATTTTGATGGTACGGTATGAGACTTCATAGTGACGTATCTAACCTCCACTGTATCCAATCTGACTGTGTGCCCCTAATGTATTTTGATGGTACGGAAACAGACTTCATAGTGACGTATCTAACCTCCACTGTATCCAATCTGACTGTGTGCCCCTAATGTATTTTGATGGTACGGAAAGAGACTTCATAGTGACGTACGTTCTTCAAAGACAAAATTGACAAACTCAGACAAAGCTTTGACCCACACTCCCCTCGCCCCATCCCACCTCCAGCCCACCCCCCCCCAAATGCAGCTTCACCCCCATGACCGAGGACCACCTCTCCTCCCTTCTATCACGATCGCACCTCACCACCTGCGCCCTTGACCCACTCCCCTCCCACCTCATCCCTAACCTTACAAAAGTCCTCATCCCTGCCCTGACACACCTCTTCAACATATCACTCACATCCGGCACATTCCCCTCACTTTTCAAGCACGCCCTAATCACGCCCATCCTAAAAAAAACATCTCTCGACCCTACAACAGTCTCCAACTATCGCCCCATATCTCTTCTCCCGTTTGCCTCAAAACTTCTTTAACAGCACGTCCACTCCGAACTGTCCTCCCACCTCTCTACCTATGCTCTCTTTGATCGCCTTCAATCCGGCTTCCGACCGCACCACTCCACCGAAACAGCCCTAACCAAAGTCACTAATGACCTTCTGATCGCCAAGAGCAAACGACACTACTCCGTCCTCATCCTTCTCAACCTCTCTGCCGCCTTTGACACTGTTGACCACTCCCTCTTACTCCAAATCCTTGAATCTCTTGGCATTACTGACCTTGCCCTCTCCTGGATCTCCTCCTACCTGACGGGCAGGACCTTCAGCGTCACCCACTCCCACACCACCTCCTCGCCCCACCCCCTTTCCGTAGGTGTCCCCCAAGGCTCGGTCCTGGGACCACTACTCTTCTCTATTTACAACCCTCGGCCTAGGCAACCTCATCGAGTCACATGGCCTCCAATACCACCTCTACGCCGACGACACTCAGCTCTACCTGTCTGGCCCCGACATCTCCTCTCTTCTATCCAAAATTCCTCACTGTCTATCCACCATTGCATCCTTCTTTTCCACCCGCTTCCTCAAACTCAACATGGACAAGACAGAATTCATCGTCTTTCCCCCTCACAACCCTCCCCCCCTTCCTGACCTATCCATCACTGTCAACGACTGCACCCTCTCACCTGTCCCCCATGCCAAATGTCTCGGGTAACCCTCAACTCCTCCATCTCCTTCAAGCCCCATATCCAAGCCCTCGCCACCGCCTGCCGACTCCAACTAAAAAACATTGCCCGCATCCGCTCCTTCCTTGACCACAACACAGCTAAGACACTTGTCCATGCCCTCATTATCTCCCGCCTGGACTACTGCAACCTCCTATTCACCGGCCTCTCTGCCTCCTCCCTCGCACCTCTCCACACCATCCTCAACTCTGCTGCCCGCCGCATCCACCTATCTTCCCGCTACTCCCCCGCCTCCCCTCTCCGCCAAGCCCTCCACTGGCTCCCCATCCCCCAGCAATCTCGCTTCAAAACCCTAACCTTGACATACAAGGCCATACACAACCTGTCCCCTCCCTACATCTCCAACCTGGTCTCCCGCTACCCTCCCTTCGCGCAATCTGCGCTCCTCCCAAGAACTCCTCCTCTCAACCCCCCGCATCTCCACCTCCCACAACCGCACACAAGACTTCTCTCGTGCTTCTTCCAGACTCTGGAACTCCCTCCCCCATCACATCAGACACTCCCCGACCCTGGGAACCTTCAAGAAAAACCTGAAGACCCACCTCTTCCTACAAGCCTACAACACACACTGAGACCCACTGCACCATCTCACCTCCCCCTCCTACTGTCTCCCTCCCCACCCCCTTTAGACTGTAAGCCCTCGTGGACAGGATCCCCGACCCTGCTGTACCCGTATGACTAATTGTGATATGTCATCGTTTGTCGTCGTTTGCGGTCGTCCTCGACCACCTGTTTCTGTCTACCCTCCAAATTGTAAAGCGCCATGTATCCTAATGTCGCTATATAAATACCTATTAATAATAATAATAATAATAATAATAATAATAATAGTATCTAACCTCCACTGTATCCAATCTGACTGTGTGCCCCTAATGTATTTAAATGGTATGACATATTCTCCCATCTACTTTGTACCCTAGAAATATGCATTTTTTCTCCTCCTGCCCTTGTCTCTGTCTACTGCTGATCCTGACCCAAACTTTCCTCTTAGCAGTAATTTGTTAATTGTCCCCTGGTGTGATGTATCCTTCTCCTCTGACCCCCCTTTCCTCTACATACCTGGCACATTGTCTGTTGTTCACAAGAGCTTTAAGTAGCATGGTGTAAGGCCTCTGTGCCTTGGCATCTGTGACATTTCAAAGTGGCATTCTAAGTGGAATTCAGAGATATACCAGAGATGGATTATGCTGTGATGGCCTGACCTGACCATACATCTTTTTCTTCTTCTCTCACAGGTACGGAAAGAGACTTCATAGTGACGTATCTAACCTCCACCGTATCCAATCTGACTTTGTGCCGCTAATATATTTTGATGGTACGGAAAGAGACTTCATAGTGACGTATCTAACCTCTACTGTATCCAATCTGACTGTGTGCCCCTAATGTATTTTGATGGTACGGAAAGAGACTTCATAGTGACGTATCTAACCTCCACTGTATCCAATCTGACTGTGTGCCCCTAATGTATTTTGATGGTACGGAAAGAGACTTCATAGTGACGTATCTAACCTCCACTGTATCCAAACTGACTGTGTGCCCCTAATGTATTTTGATGGTATGGAAAGAGACTTCATAGTGACGTATCTAACCTCCACTGTATAGAATCTGACTGTGTGCCCCTAATGTATTTTGATGGTATGACATATTCTCCCATCTACTTTATACCCTAGAAATATGCATTTTTTCTCCTCCTGCCCTTGTCTCTGTCTCCTGCTGATCCTGACCCAAACTTTCCTCTTAGCAGTAATTTGTTAATTGTCCCCTGGTGTGATGTATCCTTCTCCTCTGACCCCCCCCCCCCCTCTACATACCTGGCACATTGTCTGTTGTTCAGAAGAGCTTTAAGTAGCATGGTGTAAGGCCTCTGTGCCTTGGCATCTGTGACATTTCAAAGTGGCATTCTAAGTGGAATTCAGAGATATACCAGAGATGGATTATGCTGTGATGGCCTGACCTGACTGTACATCTTTTTCTTCTTCTCTCACAGGTACGGAAAGAGACTTCATAGTGACGTATCTAACCTCCACTGTATCCAATCTGACTGTGTGCCCCTAATGTATTTTGATGGTACGGAAAGAGACTTCATAGTGACGTATCTAACTTCCATTGTATCCAATCTGACTGTGTGCCCTAATGTATTTTGATGGTACGGAAAGAGACTTCATAGTGACGTATCTAACCTCCACTGTATCCAATCTGACTGTGTGCCCCTAATGTATTTTGATGGTACGGAAAGAGACTTTATAGTGACGTATCTAACCTCCACTGTATCCAAACTGACTGTGTGCCCCTAATGTATTTTGATGGTACGGAAAGAGACTTCATAGTGACGTATCTAACCTCCACTGTATCCAATCTGACTGTGTACCCCTAATGTATTTTGATGGTACGGAAACAGACTTCATAGTGACGTATCTAACCTCCACTGTATCCAATCTGACTGTGTGCCCCTAATGTATTTTGATGGTACAGAAAGAGACTTCATAGTGACGTATCTAACCTCCACTGTATCCAATCTGACTGTGTGCCCCTAATGTATTTTGATGGTATGACATATTCTCCCATCTACTTTGTACCCTAGAAATATGCATTTTTTCTCCTCCTGCCCTTGTCTCTGTCTCCTGCTGATCCTGACCCAAACTTTCCTATTAGCAGTAATTTGTTAATTGTCCCCTGGTGTGATGTATCCTTCTCCTCTGACCCCCCTTTCCTCTACATACCTGGCACATTGTCTGTTGTTCACAAGAGCTTTAAGTAGCATGGTGTAAGGGCTCTGTGCCTTGGCATCTGTGCCATTTCAAAGTGGCATTTCTAAGTGGAATTCAGAGATATACCAGAGATGAATTATGCTGTGATGGCCTGACCTGACCGTACATCTTTTTCTTCTTCTCTCACAGGTACGGAAAGAGACTTCATAGTGACGTATCTAACCTCCACTGTATCCAATCTGACTGTGTGCCCCTAATGTATTTTGATGGTACGGAAAGAGACTTCATAGTGACGTATCTAACTTCCATTGTATCCAATCTGACTGTGTGCCCCTAATGTATTTTGATGGTACGGAAAGAGACTTCATAGTGACGTATCTAACCTCCACTGTATCCAATCTGACTGTGTGCCCCTAATGTATTTTGATGGTACGGAAAGAGACTTCATAGTGACGTATCTAACCTCCACTGTATCCAATCTGACTGTGTGCCCCTAATGTATTTTGATGGTACGGAAAGAGGCTTCATAGTGACGTATCTAACTTCCACTGTATCCAATCTGACTGTGTGCCCCTAATGTATTTTGATGGTACGGAAAGAGACTTCATAGTGACGTATCTAACCTCCACTGTATCCAATCTGACTGTGTGCCCCTAAAGTATTTTGATGGTACGGAAAGAGACTTCATAGTGACGTATCTAACCTCCACTGTATACAATCTGACTGTGTGCCCCTAATGTATTTTGATGGTACGGAAAGAGACTTCATAGTGACGTATCTAACCTCCACTGTATTCAATCTGACTGTGTGCCCCTCTTGTATTTTGATGGTACGGAAAGAGACTTAATAGTGACGTATCTAACCTCCACTGTATCCAATCTGACTGTGTGCCCCTAATGTATTTTGATGGTACGGAAAGAGACTTCATAGTGACGTATCTAACCTCCACTGTATCCAATCTGACTGGGTGCCCCTAATGTATTTTGATGGTATGACATATTCTCCCATCTACTTTGTACCCTAGAAATGTGCATTTTTTATCCTCCTGCCCTTGTCTCTGTCTCCAGCTGGTCCTGACTCAAACTTTCCTCTTAGCAGTAATTTGTTAATTGTCCCCTGGTGTGATGTATCCTTCTCTGACCCCCCCCCCCCTCTACATACCTGGCACATTGTCTGTTGTTCACAAGAGCTTTAAGTAGCATGGTGTAAGGCCTCTGTGCCTTGGCCTCTGTGCCATTTCAAAGTGGCATTTCTAAGTGGAATTCAGAGATATACCAGAGGTGCATTATGCTGTGATGGCCTGACCTGACAGTACATCTTTTTCTTCTTCTCTCACAGGTACGGAAAGAGACTTCATAGTGACGTAACTAACCTCCACTGTATCCAATCTGACTGTGTGCCCCTAATGTATTTTGATGGTACGGAAAGAGACTTTATAGTGACGTATCTAACCTCCACTGTATCCAATCTGACTGTGTGCCCCTAATGTATTTTCATGGTATGACATATTCTCCCATCTACTTTGTACCCTAGAAATATGCATTTTTTCTCCTCCTGCCCTTGTCTCTGTCTCCTGCTGATCCTGACCCAAACTTTCCTCTTAGCAGTAATTTGTTAATTGTCCCCTGGTGTGATGTATCCTTCTCCTCTGACACCCTTCCCTCTACGTACCTGGCACATTGTCTGTTGTTCAAAAGAGCTTTAAGTAGCATGGTGTAAGGCCTCTGTGCCTTCGCATCTGTGCCATTTCAAAGTGGCATTTCTAAGTGGAATTCAGAGATATACCAGAGATATGCCAGAGGTAACCAGAAGGTAACAACTCTACCCATCTACTACCTTTCAGTACTTTACTTAGCCCATTGCATCAAAATGTCCTTCAGTTCAATGCTTTTATTTCTATGTGCATTAGTCATCCACTTTTATCGCCCCATTCCCCCTCCATCACCCTTTATCCACATCAGCCCCTCTCTACTTCCCTTTACTATGACCTGCTCCCATACACTCTTCACCCTACTCAATAATCTAAGCCCGTCATATTCCAGGGTCTTGCATCAGCAAAAACAATGTCATAGAGCCAAACATTACTCCCTCCTTCTCTTTCTACTACTGCTTATGTCAGGTGATATTTCTCCCAATCCTGGTCCACCCTCTTCCAACTTCAACCCCCCCCACGCCTCACACAGAAATAACAGTAACCTTATTAGCATTACCTGCACACCTTCATCTCCCTCTTTTAAATGTGCCCTCTGGAATACACGGTCCGCATGCAACAAACTTCCCTTTATCCACAACTACTTTCTCACTAACTCTCTTAACCTTTTGGCCCTTACTGAATCCTGGATCCAGGACTCAGACACTGCCTCCCCTGCTGCTATCTCCTACGGCGGTCTACACTTCTCTCATTCCCCGAGACCTGGAAACAGACGTGGTGGTGGAGTTGGCCTACTCCTGTCCCCACAATGTACTTTCCAGGTCATCCCCCCCGCTCCATCACTTTCATTCCCTTCTTTTGAGGTTCACACCATTAAGCTGTTCCGTCCCCTCCCCCTCAGAGTAGCGGTGGCATATGGCTCCCCAGGTTCACCCCCCCACTTCCTCGACCCTTCTCCGCATGGCTGCCGCACTTCATGTCCTCAGAATTACCAACCCTCATCCTGGGAGACTTTAACATCCCCATAAACAGCCCCAACTCCACATCTGCATCCCAGCTCCTATCTCTAACCACTTCTCTTGGCCTCTCGCAACTCTCAACCTCTGAGACACATAAGGATGGTAACACCCTTGACCTGGTCTTTACCCGACTCTGCTCTACCTCCTCCTTAGACAACTCATCTCCTTCTCTCTCTGATCACAACATTCTCTCCTTCACACTGACAAACCCTCGCCCATCACAGCATAGTCCGACCTACCACACATCCAGAAATCTACAGGCCATCAACCCTCATACATTCACAGACTCTTCTCTCATCACTGTCCCCAATCTCCTCCTTCACCTGCCCCAATCTGGCTGTGAATTACTACAATGAGACTCTCAAAAGTACCCTGGACCAAGTAGCATCCCTTACCCTCAGAACCTCCAAACACAGAGTAAAACAGCCCTGGCTCACATCACAAATTCGATTCCTCCAGCGATGCTCGAGGAGTGCCGAACGCCTATGGAGGAAAACTCGCTCACCAGGAGACTTCATCCATTATAAATTCATGCTAAAAACCTACAACTCTGCCCTTCACCTCGCCAAACAGACCTACTTCACCACCCTGATCTCCTCACTAGCCAACAACTCAAAGAAACTCTTTGACACCTTTCACTCTCTCCTCAGTCCAAAAGTGCAGGCTCCTATCACTGACCTCTGTGCTGATGATCTGGCCTCTTACTTCACAGAGAAAATAGAAAACATCCGTCAGGAAATCAGCTCCCAAACTTCGAGTATTTCTACTCCCATCTGTCCCCACATCCCCTCTGGCTCACTCTCCATTTTTGACCCAGCCACAGAAGAAGAAGTCTCCAGGCTCCTCTCTTCCTCACGTCCCACTACATGCACCTCTGACCCCATTCTCTCACACCTACTACAGACCCTCTCTCCAGTGGTCACCACTCACTTAACCACAATCTTCCATCTCTCCCTCTCTTCTGGCATCTTCCCCTCCTCCTTCAAACACTCTATTATTACTCCACTACTAAAGAAAGCATCCCTTGACCCATCCTACACAAATAACTACAGACCTGTCTCCAATCTCCCCTTCATCTCAAAGCTCCTGGAGCGCCTGGTCTACACCCGCCTCACCCATTACCTCACCACTCACTCTCTTTTAGATCCATTGCAGTCTGGATTCTTCCCCCTACACTCTACAGAAACTGCCCTTATCAAAAGTGACCAATGACCTTCTGACAGCAAAACATAATGGTGACCACTCTCTGCTTATTCTTCTTGACCTCTCTGTGGCTTTTGACACTGTTGACCACCATCTCCTACTCGCTATGCTGCACTCCATTGGCATCAAGGACACGGCTCTCTCCTGGTTCTCTTCTATCTTTCTGACCGCTCTTTCAGTGGCTCCACTTCCTCCCCTCTTCCCCTCACTATTGGGGTCCCGCAGGGTTCAGTCCTTGGTCCTCTTCTCTCTCTACACAGCCTCGATTGGACAGACCATCAGCAGATTTGGCTTCCAGTACCATCTTTATGCTGATGACACACAACTATACACTTCAGCCCCTGACCTTACTCCCTCTCTGAATAAAGAACACCAATGACTGTCTAACCGCAGTCTCCAATATCATGTCCGCTCTCTATCTGAAGCTCAACCTTTCCAAAACTGAACTTCTTCTGCTCCCACCCTCTGCCAACCTCCCTAAACCTGATATCTCTCTCTCGGTGTGCGGCACCACGATAACGCCTAGTCAGGAGGCTCGCTGTCTCGGTGTTTTGATGGACACTGATCTCTCCTTCACCCCATATATACAATCTCTCACCCGCCTCCTGTCACTTGCACCTGAAAAATATCTCCAGAATTCGCCCTTTCCTCACCATGGAAACAACTAAAACCCTCACCGTGGCCCTGATTCATTCCCGCCTTGACTACTGTAATTCTTTATTAGCTGGCCTCCCCCACAGTAAGCTTTCCCCTTTCCAGTCTGTCCTCAATACAGCAGCCAGGATCACCTATCTAGCAAACCGTTACTCAGATGTTTCTGCTCTGTGCCAGTCACTACATTTGCTACCCGTACACTATAGAATCCAATTCAAATTGCTCGTTGTCACCCACAAAGCTATTCATGGTGCGGCACCTCCTTACCTCTCCACCCTCATCTCTGTCTACCACCCCACCCGTCCCCTTCGCTCTGAACGTAACCTCAGACTAACATCGGCATTAATCCGAACCTCCCATTCCCAACTCCAAGACTTCTCTCGAGCTGCACCAATCCTCTGGAATGCTCTACCCCAAGAAATTAGGACCATCCACAACTTGCATAGCTTCAGACGCTCCCTAAAAACACACCTCTTCAGGGCGGCCTATCATTCTCCTTAAAAGTAGTCATTTAGACATAAGATATTCATTGTTATAAGCCCTTGTACTTTGTGTTCCCATCCCGTCTTAGATTGCAAGCTCCTTCGAGCAGCGTCACTTTCATTTTTTGCCTTTTTATTGTACTTCCTAAGTTAATTTTATGTTTATTGTATGTAACTACTATTCTGCATTACCTTTCTGTACCGTATATTTTTCTTATATGTACCGTTGTACTGTAAAGCACTGCGGAATATATTGCCGCTATACAAATAAAGTTTTATTATTATTATTATTATATATTATTAATGTAGGTGTTCTATATTATACAGTTGTGGCTATAAGTATTGACACCCCTGCAATTCTGTCAGAAAATACTTAACGTATATACTCGTGTATAAGCCGAGTTTTTCAGCCCAAAATTTGGGCTGAAAAGTCTCCCCCTCGGCTTATACACGGGTCAATACGGTAGGCTGCAGTGGTGGGGGCTGTGTCCGGGGCTGAGGAGGCTGGAGGAGGCGGGGGGAGGCTGCTGAATGAGCGTCCCATCATTTGGGGCCGCTCATTATATATGCACTGCTTCCCCGTCAATCAGCGGCAGGGGGAAGCAGTGCATATCTAAATATATGCCCCCAAATGCTGGCACTTGCCTCCCTGCTTGTAAGGTCCCCCCCCGGCTGCTTTTATTACCGTCCTTGGTATTTTGAATCGCGCAGGTCCCTCCGTGCTCCCGTCCTCCGTAGCATCTGGGGCCATGTGACCGGCCGGTCGCATGACGTCATCGCTACGCGACTGCCGGGGACCCCGGATGCAGCTGTCGCCAGGAGCATGGAGGACGGGAGCACGGAGGGACTTGCGCGATGCAGAAGACCAGGGATGGTAAGTTAAGCAGCCGGGGGGGGAAGCCTTACAAGGAGGGGGGCGACTGCCAGCATTTGGGGCTGCTGTATACACCTCTGGGGCTGCCTGTATATACCACCACTGGGGCTGCTGTATACACCACTGGGGCTGCCTGTTTATACCACCACTGGGGCTGCCTGTATATACCACCACTGGGGCTGCCTGTATATACCACCACTGGGGCTGCTGTATACACCTCTGGGGCTGCCTGTATATACCACCACTGGGGCTGCTGTATAAACCACTGGGGCTGCCTGTATATACCACCACTGGGACTGCTGTATACACCTCTGGGGCTGCCTGTATATACCACCACTGGGGCTGCTGTATACACCTCTGGGGCTGCCTGTATATACCACCATTGGGGCTGCTGTATACACCACTGGGGCTGCCTGTATATACCACCACTGGGGCTGCCTGTATATACCTCCACTGGGGCTGCAGTATACACCTCTGGGGCTGCCTGTATATACCACCTCTCGGGCTACCTGTATATACCACCACTGGGGCTGCCTGTATATACCACCACTGGGGCTGCCTGTATATACCACCACTGGGGCTGCTGTATACACCACTGGGGCTGCCTGTATATACCACCACTAGGGCTGCCTGTATATACCACCACTGGGGCTGCTGTATACACCTCTGGGGCTGCCTGTATATACCACCACTGGGGCTGCTGTATACACCTCTGGGGCTGCCTGTATATACCACCACTGGGGCTGCTGTATACACCACTGGGGCTGCCTGTATATACCACCACTGGGGCTGCTGTATACACCTCTGAGGTTGCCTGTATATACCACCACTGGGGCTGCTGTATACACCACTGGGGCTGCCTGTATATACCACCACTGGGGCTGCTGTATACACCTCTGGGGCTGCCTGTATATACCACCACTGGGACTGCTGTATACACCACTGGGGCTGCCTGTATATACCACCACTAGGGCTGCCTGTATATACCACCACTGGGGCTGCTGTATACACCTCTGGGGCTGCCTGTATATACCACCACTGGGGCTGCTGTATACACCTCTGGGGCTGCCTGTATATACCACCTCTGGGGCTGCCTGTATATACCACCACTGGGGCTGCCTGTATATACCACCACTGGGGCTGCTGTATACACCTCTGAGGTTGCCTGTATATACCACCACTGGGTCTGCTGTATACACCACTGGGGTGCCTGTATATACCACCACTGGGGCTGCTGTATACACTTCTGGGGAGGCTGCTGTATACACCACTGGGGAGGCTGCTGTATACACCGCTGGGGCCTGTATATACCACTGGGGAGGCTGCTTTAATATCGCAGGGGCCTGTATACACCACTGGGGAGGCTGCTGTAATACCGCTGGGGCCTGTATACACCACTGGGGAGGCTGCTGTAATACTGCTGGGGCCTGTATACACCACTTGGGAGGCTGCTGTATACTACCACTGGGGAGGCTGCTGTATACTACCACTGGGGAGGCCTGTATACTACTGGGGAGGCTGCTGTATACTACGACTGGGGAGGCTACTGTATACTACCACTGGGGAGGCTGCTGTATACTACGACTGGGGAGGCCTGTATACCTGTGCTGGGGTCCACCCTCGGCTTATATATGAGTCAATAGGTTTTCCCAGGTTTTGGGGGCAAAAGTAGGGGGGTCGGCTTATACATGGGTCGGCTTATACACGAGTATATACGGTAGTTTCTTCCTGAAAATGATTGCAATCACAAATTCTTTGGTATTATTATCTTCATTTAATTTGTCTTCCATGAAAAAACACAAAAGAGAATTGTCCTAAAGCCAAATTGGATATAATTCCAATCCAAACATAAAAATGAGGGTGGACAAAAGTATTAGCACTGTTAGAAAAATCATGTGATGCTTCTCTAATTTGTGTAATTAACAGCACCTGTAACTTTCCTGTGGCACCTAACAGGTGTTGGCAATAACTAAATCACACTTGCAGCCAGTTGACATGGATTAAAGATGACTCAACCTCTGTCCTGTGTCCTTGTGTGTACCACATTGAGCATGGAGAAAAGAAAGAAGACCAAAGAACTGTCTGAGGACTTGAGAAACCAAATTGTGAGAAGGCATGAGCAATCTCAAGGCTACAAGTCCATATCCAAAGACCTGAATGTTCCTGTGTCTACCGTGCGCAGTGTCATCAAGACGTTTACAGCCCATGGCACTGTGGCTAACCTCCCTAGATGTGGACGGAAAAGAAAAATAAAGAACCTCGACGAACATCCAAACAAGTTCAAGCTGCCCTGCAGTCCAAGGGTACAACGGTGTCAACCCGTAGTATCCGTCGGCGTCTGAATGAAAAGGGACTGTATTGTAGGATACCCAGGAAGACCCCACTTCTTACCCCGAGACATAAAAAAGCCAGTCTTCCAGCAGGACAATGACCCAAAATACACTTCAAAAAGCACTAAAAAATGGTTTGAGAGAAAGCACTGGAGACTTCTAAGGTGGCCAGCAATGAGTCCAGACCTGAATCCCATAGAACACCTGTGGAGAGATCTAAAAATGGCAGTTTGGAGAAGGCACCCTCCAAATATCAGGGACCTGGAGCAGTTTGCCAAAGAAGAATGGTCTAAAATTCCAGCAGAGCATTGTAAGAAACTCATTGATGGTTACCGGAAGCGGTTGATCACAGTTATTTTGGCTAAAGGTTGTGCAACCAAGTATTAGGCTGAGGGTGCCAATACTTTTGTCTGGCCCATTTTTGGAGTTCTGTGTGAAATTATCAATGTTTTGCTTTTTGCTTCATTCTCTTTTGTGTTTTTTCATTGAAGACAAATTAAATGAAGATAATAATACCAAAGAATTTGTGATTGCAATCATTTTCAGGAAGAAACTGAGTATTATCTGACAGAATTGCAGGGGTGTCAATACTTTTGGCCACAACTGTACAATGCAAAAATGAATTCAACTTCTCTTCTTTATATCTGGTTTCAGATGTGATTTTCATATTGCATACACCTGTTACTTGCCATAGGTGATTTTAAACAAACATCACATGCTTGAAAAAGCTGTTTACCACAGTTTTAGAAATGTGCCATCAATTTCTTTCCAAGACCATTTTTGGAGTTTTAGGTAAAATTATGTCCAATTTGTCTATTCTTCTCTGGACGAATTTCAAGGGTGCCAAAATATTCTGTCATGACTGTATATACAGTGCTCAGTCTAAACTAATGCACAACATTTGAAAATATATTCAATATCACAGTGAATACAAGAACAATTTTAAACATTTTGGCAATACTGAGTTTCATATAACATTTCTTAACCCATTACATGAAAGCAAGCTTCATAATATAAATTCCACTATAAAATCTTTGGTTGTACTCAAATTACCATAATTGATACAAAAATGAATACACCCGTCAGCAAAACCTACTATATCTAGTATTAATGTAGGCACAATGCATTTTATCTAAATTGATTTTCTTAAATGCATGAGTACGATGGGGCTGATGATGGTGTTGATGAACTATATTCATAATGGTATCATGGATTCACAGATCTACTGTATTGAAATTGGAGATGCTACTATCACTCCATGCTCTTGGTAGACATGCACTTTTCTATCAAGACAATTATCCAAAACACACATCTAAGGCCACTGCTATATTTCGGAGGAACAAGGTGAAAGTGATTCAGTGGCCAATTATGTCTTCTGATATAAGTCCAATCGGCCACCCTTGGGGAATTCTGAAGAGACAAGTTGTAATCACTCTCCATCCGGCACGCAGGCTCTAAAAGAGATCATTCTTGAAGAATGGAAAAAGACATTGTAATATGTTGCCAACTTGCTGATTCAATGACTTGATCATGAAGATCACACAAAATACTAGATATAGTAGTTTTTTATGTGGGTTATATTCATTTTTGCAGCTTTTTGAGAGAAGCATAACATTTTGTAATGAAAGTTATAGTATTAACCTTACCTTCATATTATGGGTTAATAAAATGCTCTCCTTAAATTTTGACAATACTCAATTTCATAACCAGTTCCTGTGTGCAGTGAGATATTGATTGAAGTCTTATTTTTCAAAGATGGTGCACTCATTTATGATGAGCACTCTATATAGCAAAATATATAATATTGTAAAATTTTAAAACAAAAAAAAACCAGTGGTGAAATTGTTGTTTTGTTCATATACCTTATTATAAAGAGTTAAGAAAACTATTTTAATAAGTTATATGTACCCAAAATGATGTCAACAGCAAATTCAACTCATCCAAAAAAAAAAATACAAGCACTCATACGATTACCATCGTCACAAAAGTTAAAAGGTTATGGCTCCTCGAATGTGCAAAAAGAATAGTAAAAACAATGACTTGTTATAAAGATCAAAAATGTCTTACACAGGAAGAGATGAAAAAGCTATAAGGCTCAATTTATCAAGTGTGATTTCTTTTATTAAAACATCTCTATTTCTTTGTCTTGTAATATTCATTGATTTTGCTTGCACCAAAGTCATCAAAATAGCACAAGTAGTTCATAAATTTTGTGCAAAATAAAAAAAAAAATTATTTTGCATTTACAGTCATATGAAAAAGTTTGGGCACCCTCTTAATCTTACTCTTTTTTTTTGTTTAAAATTGGTTTTTTACAACAGCTATTTCAGTGTGATACATGTAATAACTGATGGACACAGTAATATTTCAGGATCTAAATGAGGTTTATTGCACTAACCGAAAATGTGAAATATGCATTATTTCAAAAATTGACAGGTGCAAAAGTATGGGCACCTCAACAGAAAAGTGACATTAATATTTAGTAGATCCACCTTTTGCAAAAATAACAGCCTCTAGTCGCTTCCTGCAGCTGTTAATGAGTTACTGGATCCTGGATGAAGGTATTTTTGACCATTCCTCTTTACAAAACAATTCCAGTTCAGTTAAGTTTGATGGTCGCCGAGCATGGACAGCCCGCTTCAAAACATTCCACAGATGTTCAATGATATTCAGGTCTGGGAACTGGGATGGCCATTCCAGAACATTGTAATTGTTCCTCTGCATGAATGCCTGAGTAGATTTGGAGCGGTGTTTTGGATCATTGTCTTGCTGAAAGATCCATCCCCGGCGTAACTTCAACTTTGACACTGATTCTTGAACATTATTCTCAAGAATCTGCTGATACTGAGTGGAATCCATGCGAACCTCAACTTTAACAAGATTCCCGGTGCCGTCATTGGCCACACAGTCCCAAAGCATGATGGACCCTCCCTCAAATTTGACAGTGGGTAGCAAGTGTTTTTCTTGGAATGCTGTGTTTTTGTGGCGCCATGCATAACGCCTTCTTGTATGACCAAACAACTCAATCTTTGTTTTATCAGTCCACAGGACCTTCTTCCAAAATGAAACTGGCTTGTTCAAATGTGCTTTTACATACCTCAGGCGACTCTGTTTGTGGCGTGCATGCAGAAACGGCTTCTTTCGCATGACTCTCCCATACAGCTTCTCCTTGTGCAGTGTGCGCTGTATTGTTGACCGATGCACAGTGACACCATCTGCAGCAAGATGATGCTGCAGGTCTTTGGAGGTTGTCTGTGGATTGTTCTTGACTGTTCTCACCATTCTTCTTCTCTGCCTTTCTGATATTTTTGTTGGCCTGCCACTTCTGGCCTTTACAAAAACTGTCCCTGTGGTCTTCCATTTCCTTACTTTGTTCCTCACAGTGGAAACTGACAGGTTAAATCTCTGACAACTTTTTGTATCTTTCCCCTGAACAACTATGCTGAACAATCTTTTTTTTCCAGATCATTTGAGAGCTGTTTTGAGGAGCCCATGATGCCACTCCTCAGAGAAGATGCAACTAGGAGAACAAGTTGCAAGTGAACACCTGAAATAGCTTTTCTCATGATTGGATACACCGGGCTATGAAGTACAAAGCTCAATGAGTTACCAAACCAATTTAGTGATTCAGTAAGTCAGTAAAAAGTAGTTAGGAGTATTCAAATCATGAAAATCAGAAGGGTGCCCATACTTTTGCACCTGTCAAATTTTGAAATAATTCATACTTCACATTTTTAGTTATTACAATAAATCTCATTTCAATCCTGAAATATTACTGTGTCCATCAGTTATTACATATATCACACTGAAATAGCTGTTGCAAAAAAAACCATTTTAAACTAAAAAAAAGAGTAAGATTAAGAGGGGGTGCCCAAACTTTTTCATATGACTGTAACCATTTTTAGAGCTTTTTAGCTCTATAGCTTTATTCCAACATGTTTCAGAGTGATATCCCATCTCCCTCTCAGGGAACCAACTCTGAGGAAAGAGACGGGATATCGCTCTGAAATGCATAGGAATAAAGCTATTATTACCTGACATTTGTGATCCTTTCATCATATGAGCAGCGCGGATCAGATAAACAATGTCCCTCTTTGGATTCTCCTTTAATACTGCTGAGTGCACGTGGAGTGTGGATCCTACAGCAGTCATATCATACGTTTACTCCGGTGAGGTTACACAACTGTTCCAGGTGAGCAGTTACATCTGTCTGCTACAAAAAAGTGTTTGAAAGATAAGACCTATTGCGCTTTCTTTCTTTTCTATAGTTTATCTTTGACTGAGGAAGACACAAAAGAATTCCTTGGTTGTCTACACTTATATTTTATGGATTTTTTATAGACAGTAATTAACTTAGATACTGTATGTAGTATCAGAATTGCTACCTTTGCAAGTCGGAATATTCTTTGTCAGGATTCTGGGTTTTCTATTGAACCTTGTATGTCTCTTTGCCTTACTTAAGATGGACATGTCTGTTTCTTCACTATGTAATTGAGATTCCTGCTTGCCTGACTATTTAAGTTCTGGTCTAAATTCATACATGCCTTGCCTCAGTATTTTGTGTTCTACATGGCCCTTTTGCTTCACGCTGGATGCTCTCTCCCCTGACCTTACTGCTGCAAGCTTCTGCTGCTGCTCAAGACTTTCTGTCTGCTTCTGGCTCCTCCAGGTCGGTTCTTGCTTTCCCTGCTCCCAGTAACCTGCTCCGCTGAATCTCATTGTGTCTCCTGTCTTAGCTCTGGTAACTTCATGTTTTCACTGCTCTATTTCCTGCCAATCTTCTACAGTCTGTATTTAGTCCATAAGGACTTGTATTAATGTTATTGCATACATTGCCTAGGACTTCAGTCTCAGTATGTACTGCTGTGCAAGAGACTGTTCTGGACATAATTGCAGCATTAGTGTACACACATGCCTGTTCTGCTTAGTGCTAAATACTGGTTTTGGGACATTTACAGTCACATTATTTACTGCACTACCTGTGTGAATTGTTTCTTGCTGATATACGTACAGTGCCGGACGCCCTGTGTATGAACTTTTTGGGACTAAAGGAATATTCATGTATAACCTTATAGACTTGCGTTTTCCTCATCACCGTTTGTTTTCACCTCTATCAGGACTTGTTTACCTTGCTGCACGTGTGAATACAGACTTAAACTCCTAAAAGTTTCCACTAAATCATTATATTTCTACATTGTGAAAAATGTAGCCTTTCCTGACCTGGTAATTTCTCAGAAAAATACAATGTTACATTGCTACATATAGGTGTTATGGAGCTTGCTCTTGAATAAGCACAGTATAGAGTTCCTCTAATAATTTATCAGTAGCCCACATTTTCTGATCCTTACCTTGAAAGTAGTATCCAAGGTTCAATGTGACGATTGCCCCAGTTACCTTGTAGGTTTTCGTGCAACTTCATAGATAGCACATAGATGATGTCTACCCTTACAAAAAATAACTCGACTCGATTATCCTAGACATTCAGTAGCTTATACAGCTGGTATTAACAGCAGATGCTATCCTGCCCCTGCTGAGACATACAATCTGCACTTGTTAGGCGGCCGTCACACGCATCAATGTTGAGAGCGATATTGTTAGCGATCACATGCACGCGCGATCACTAACAATATCGCTCACATCGTTGGTGAGCGACACAGACAGACTCACCAGCGATGTGGACCAGCGAGATCGCTGGTAACTATGGTACACATCAGGTTACTAGGCGCCGTGTGGCGCTTAGCAACCCGACGTTTACCATAGATACCATCTCCCAGCATAGGCTCTGCCGCTGGGAGATCGTTCATCGTGATGTCACACACCACGATGAGGCAGATTGATCAAGCGATTATCGCTTGATATGAGCTCCGGCTCACAAATCTGCAATGAAACAATCAAGTGATTTTACAGTGTAAAATCGCTTAATTACATGCAGCGATGCACAAACGATATCGCTTAAGCGATCAAAAAGCAGATCGCTTAAGCGATATCGTGCAGGAAATTGATGTGTGTGACAGCCGCCTTACCCAAAGCAATCAATTACGTTGCAACTTCTTAAAGGCTTTTAGAAACTTTTTAGCTGGGAATTTTCAAACATAAGACCTCATGGACTTTTGAAAAAGTTACCAAATCTATTCAACAGCACTGAAACCTGCCAGAAAGCAGTGATTCCTGAAGAATTTTTGTGCATGACACTAATCACTAACCACTATCCCGAACAACATATTAAGGAAATGTGACTGAACCTTGGAGGGGACATGGTCCCTGGAAAATATTTGCAAGCTTAAATTGAATCTGTCACCATATTTAAGTATACAAACTACATACAAAGTGTTTGCAATTAGTTTTTACCGCATTTCCCATATAACTCTATGGGATATGTTAAGATGCGTTAACGCATGTGTTTTTATGCATTAATGCAGCTGAAAAACATAATGCAACCAAACACAGCAAAAATTTAGATGTGCATTTAGGCTAGAGTCACATTAGCGTCATGAATCTGGTAAAAGCTAACGTTTTTCATTGTGAAATTTGTGAAAAACGCATGCATTAACAGATCCATAGGCTCTAATGCAAAAAGCTCATTGCAAATATGAAATGTGTTTGACGCTATGCGTTTTTGCCTCAGCATTAACATATATGTACCCTGCTTTAACACATGCATTACCGCTAGAATTAATTTGACAACAAAATAGCCACAGTAAAAAAGCCTAGCTTTAACGCAGGCTTCCCAAAAACGTCCCTCCAAGTGTGACCCTAGCCTTAGTCAAACATAAATTTAGCGTTGTATGCTATTTGTATTGTGAAATCTGGTGACATATTGGCTTTAATTGATGTCCTGTTGGAAGAATCTTCATAAGGCCATGATACCATGTGTGAAAATGCTGCTTTTCTTAATTTGTCTGCAGCAAAAAAGACCATAGCAATTTTCGATATGCATATTTGGTTCTACTTTGATGCAGCAATTGTGTGCAACAACACTGCAATTCTGCACTTAAAACTATTTTTACCTTAAAAGCTTTGATGGGGAGCCTGAAAAAAAGCTTGTAAAAACACACCAAAAATGTACAGTTTAACAGCATCTTTACATGCAAAGTGGAGTTTTCAGTAAATCAAATCAACTTTGCTTTAACTGCTAAACACTGCAGAATTTCTGTACAAAAATGAAGCATTTAGGGTATGTGGGAACATGGCCTAAAGTTGACAAGTGTGCTGTAGAAATAACGTACATCATGAACAACAACTGACCCATAGCTGCTAACTGAGGTTGAAGTTTGGACACACCGTTTCATACAATCGTTTTCCTTTGACTTCTTGGAATGTACACTACATATTGTAATTTCATAATGAAATCAGCAAAACCATGAAGGAAGATATATGGAAACCAGGAGAAAAGTGACACAACAGAAATAATCCAAATATTTGTGTTGAAACTTATGGTGGGTTTACACGCCACGATATCGTTTCGATATCGCAACTCAATGGCGCGGGAGCGCGCAATTAGTGCACGTTTCACCCGCCTCGCATTGACTGTTTAGACGCTGCGATATCGTAATACAACGTCCGTGCGATGTCTCCGCCTCCCAATCCAGGATCGCATAGTTAACATGGGAGTGAATGGGTGACGTATCAAATCGCATCGTAATTGGGTGTTTACACAGCACGATCTGGCTTCAATCGCTATGCAATATCGGGGCATTGAATAGCACGCTCATTCGATCCCC
Organism: Allobates femoralis; assembly: GCA_033576535.1. Taxonomy (NCBI): domain Eukaryota; kingdom Metazoa; phylum Chordata; class Amphibia; order Anura; family Aromobatidae; genus Allobates; species Allobates femoralis. Next base: position 187,015,998 of record JARQOC010000006.1, on the reverse strand, counting down.
GATATCGCATTGACATCGTTCCTGCATCGCATTGGACGTTCACACCATACAACGCAGGCACGATATCGGGTCCAACGATTGAACCACGTGACTTTTGATTGAAATTGTACTGCGATATCGCGACGTGTAAACCCGCCATTAGATTTCTGAAAGTATGGCAGATAAATACCCCATTGTCGTTGTCTTAAGCAGGTTCATCAGTTTGTCATTTGGAATAGCTTTCCAAATGTTTATGGCAACATGCATACATCCACGTGACACATTCCAGTGCTGTATATTTTGTTTTCTCAGAGAGCACACTAACCTACAGAGTTTTATTGATTCATACCAGTTTTAAAATCATTCCAGTGAGTTGCAGGTTGCATTTCAGCTAAGGGAAGCTTAGCTGAGCTTCAGCACTCAGCGTCTGGCTCCCGGGTGCGGCTCCGGTGCGATCCAGCGCCATACACCCCCATGTTAGGGGGCGCCGGATCGCACTGGACCAGGAGGATCCTGGAGGATCAGCTTTTTTCCCCCGGACACAAAAATGCTGCATGCAGCATTTTTGTGTCCGGGAGAAAAATCTGAATCCTCCTGGATTCTCCCGGACAGATGGAAACCAGATGGCAGATAGCTGCCATCCGACTCTACCGGCCCCATAGCATACTATGGGGCCGAAATCCGGTCCGAGGCTGTCAGGTTCACCCCTGACATCCCTGGATCAGATTTCACCGTGGTGTGAAGCCGGCCTTAAAGTGCTATAGTCTGTTCAGGAATGACTGTACAAATACGTGAGGGGAAAGTGTTTGTTTATATGAAAAATCATCTCTAAAACCCATCCAGCATAATCATTTCTGTGAGGTTAATGAAAATGTAGAGCCCCTATTGGTGGAGATAAGGGGAGGGAGAAAATCAGTAAAATGTTATACATAAAACTATTATAGCTGAATAGAGATGTAAGGGGTGCATTAAATGAGAAAAATAAATGTATTTGGGAATTAAAGCAAAAGACAGTGATGAGGCATTAAATAATTATAGAAATTAAATCAATTCTGTAGATAATCAAGGCATTGTCAGAGAAAAGTAAAAATTAATTGAAATATAATTCCTCAACTACATAAACGGTAAGAAACTGAAAACTGATAGTGTAGGCCTCCTCAAAAATAGGGTAAAATGGTGCAGGAGGCTGTCCCCTGAAAGTGTAGACCGCCTAACTTTCATCAAGGTGAACAAGTCATGGAAATCCAAGGATGTTTCCACCCCTGTGGCAAACTAAGCAGACTAGACAATGTTGTAATTTTCAGTGTGCTGCATTCATCTCGCCATTATACAATTTTTATTTTGGGTCAATTGATTCCAGGTGGGATCTTGACCCTCATCATTATCATTTCTGTTGTCCCACTCCTCTTACTGGGAGTAACCCTCCTCCTCTTCCTGCCCTGAATGCACAGTATAATGCGGGTGCTCATCAGGTATTTGAGTCCCATCATCACCTCCATCCCAGAGTTAACATCTGGTGGCAAGTGTCTGAATTCTGCTGGGACCCTAATTCTTCTGTCCTTGGATGCAACAGTTCGGGCATTGGTGCAGATGCATTCCCTTTTTGGAGTTTGTGAATCTTTGGAACTGACCTCTGATGCCCATGGAATAGAATGTGTGAATATCTCTGCAGAATTGGACATTTGAGTTTCACCACAGTCAGTTGCATGGTTGGAGAGTTGTGACACGGGGTGAAACATGGGAAATTGGGGCATCACCTCTGAGGACTGTATTATGTGTGATGTTGAGGTGGAGGAACAGGAAGATAGGCTACTTGATGCACTGAATGCTATGAACTATAGAAAAGGCTCTTTCTGGACCTCATCCAAAACTGGTATCACTCTGCTGTTGTCAAACTAAGAGACTGGAGTTGGTCATCCAATAACATAAGTTGACACTTTGCTTGGGATATGATGAGATGGTGTTTGGTCAGTATATCTTTCAGTAACATTAGCAGTAGCACCTACCCCACATACTCTTGAACACCAAACCTACTCCCCCTTATGCCACACCTATTCCCCTTTCCCTTTCCACCACAACCTTGGGATTTACAACTCATATTTAACGCACACAGGTTTGGAATGTACTTGTTTGAGGCCAAATAAAAGCCTTTTAGGGGAAACAGAAAGATTTGAGGCAACAAAACACAATTTTAGTAGAAAATGAAGTATTTGGACATTACTGCTATTAGGCCCCAAAAAGCCTTTTTAGGGGAAACTGAAGGATTTGGCAATCACTGCTTTGAGGCCAAGCACAGCCTTTTTAGAGGAAACTGAAGAATTTGGCAATCACTGCTTTGAGGCAAAAATGCATTTCTAGTAGAAAATTAAGTATTTGGCAATTACTGCTTTTAGGCTTAACAAGCCTTTTTAAAGAAAACTGAAAGATTTGGCAACCACTGCTTTGAGGTCAAATATGCCTTTTTAGTAGAAAATGATAGATTTCGCAATTGCTGCTTTGAGGTCAAACACAGTCTTTTTAGGGGTAAATGAAGGATTTGGCAAACCCAGCTTTTAGGCTCAAAAAAGTCTTTTAGGGAAACTGAAGGATTTGGAAATCACAGCTTTTAGGCCGAACACAGTCTTTTTAGAGAAAACACAAACATTTGTATGCAAAAAATTTAGCTTTGGTAATCACACTTGTGCTCAGCAAAAAATGCCTATACCCGGATGGACCCTCTCGCCCTCCTATTCTATTTAAAAAGCAATCAAGTAGCTAGTAATCTTTTAGTGGAGCAGGATGGAGCAGAACAAAGCAACAGCAGCACTGTCCCTAAGCAGTAACCCTCTGAAAATGGTGGCAATGGAAAATGGCAACTTCTTATATCTCAAGGGACATGTGACTTAGGCAGCCAATGACACAAGCCAGCCAATGACACAATCCCCTGTGTCTACAACTTATGGATGTTTTATGCACCCTGATTGGTGCCAGGATAAAAAATGGAATCTGACGCTACTCTGACCTCTCCCCTCATCAAACACTTGCCCACTATCCTACACAGTCGGAAGGTAGAAGAAAAGCATCATTTAAAAATCTAATCAGCTGTGTTCGCTGATTTTTTTGGAAATTGTTTGTGTTTCCAATCTCGAACCGAATTGTCAATGTTTGTGCCGAATTTGAAATTGGCAAATGTGGCGCCCTGCTCACACAGGTAACCACAGACTCACCTATAGCATGGATGGGTTTCCACAGTGGGTACACAAGCTCAAACAACACCTTCCCCCAACAAAGTAGGGGAGCTCAACTTGCTGCTCTTAGGCAAGAGCCTAAGAATAAATACTGGTGCTGGGGGCGGAGTTAGACAGAGTGTGCAGTCACTAGGAGAACTGTGAAGACGTTCTGGTGGTCGGAGCCGCGCTGGGCCCGAGCCAGAGACAACTGAACAGCCATCAGTCTAGCTACTGCAGGGACTCAGAGTGGGGTCGAAAGGCGAGACGTAGGAACAACGGAGAAGTAGCAACCTGGGGACCGAGGAGCCACCTTGGCTCACTCCAGAAAGCACCCCGGACACCGGAGTCCGAGTCTGCAAGAGAGCACCCAGCCCAGCAGAGAATACCGATTTTCCGTGGAGACTTCAGTCTCCCGGGCATCTGTGCAGCCACCAATAAGGGAGTCAGGCACCACAAGACAGTATATAGCGGCAGTTCAACATGGGTTACTCCACACAGCACAAGTAATAGGAGAGCAGAGGAGGCAAGCCAAGTTCCATACAGGGCAGGGGCTTCACACAAGAGAAAAAAGATGAGGAGGCCTTATACCCACTCACTGTGGAGATCCAGAAGTGCCACCTGAACACCCAGCAGTGTACTGGACTTTTACCTGCAATTCCATCAGTAAAAGGTAAAGAAACAATCTGCGGTGTGTGTGCCATTCCTCTACCCCTGACCCTGCCGTCTATAGAGACTATTCCAACTGCCTGTCAGCAAGGCCAATTCCCTGCTTTCATCCCTAACCATCTACTACCAGAGCCCCGGGGATCCAGCTCCACCTGTGGGTAGTATCGACACCTAGCTGCCCATACATCATCCCTGGAGGCTCATAGCAGTGCTGGTGCAATCACCAGAAGCCACAGGTGGCTTCACAACAAACTTTTAAACTCTATTACCAGTCCCAACTCTTTTATGTTGACCACCGGGACCACGGGTCTGGGCAGGCCACCAGTGACATCCCAACCACAGCAGGGCCCAGACACCCAAGTTCCTATAGGATCATGGGTGATTCACAAACATGTTCAGGAAAAGTTTGCTATTTTCTACTGCCAAGGCCAAAAAAAATAACAGGATGCATTAAAACAGGCATAGATGCTCATGAGAACATAATTATCAAGGTTAATTGTCATTATTGTCAGGAAGGAATTTTTTTCCCAATATGGAGCTTAGTGTTTGCCACATGGTTTTTTTTTTGCCTTCCTTCACATCAACTAATTAGGCTATAGGTTGAACTCAATAGACTTAAGTCTACCTTCAACTTTAAAAAACTGAAAATTTGGTCCATATCTTCAGTCCAAAAGACTCAGAGAATGTCTTATTCTCATTTGTTTTGTGGATCAGACTCTGCCATTGAATTCTAATGGGATCCTTGAGACATGGATGAAACTAGGAAGACAGGCTTTACTTCAGTTTGCCATCAGAATTTGATTCTGCTTTAAAGGGAACCTTAGGAAAGATAAAGGAGACAAAATGAGGCGCAATAGTGCCCTATCAATATGACACTGACTTTTGCACGCAGATCACAAAAAAGGTGCACTCACCTGATCTAGTTGTGTGCACCCACAACTAGTTTTAATAACATGTAGTTTAAAGCTGCTGCAGGACCTCCACCACCATGTAGCACGTGTAAAGATAACCAGATCCAGGGATGGTGCCTGGATGATGGTGCCCGGAGTGGCACTGAAACGCTTAGGTGGAAATAAAGAAGGGGGGTCTTTCATCTAAAGACTTTGACTGATTATTTCAAGCAGCGCAGACTGTCTACACACCATCCCTGGATCTGGTTAAAGGGAACCTGTCAGGTGGTTTATGCCCCCCAGCTATCACTATCTGCACCTGTAGCTTTATAATACCAGTCTAATCATCCCTGTGTGAGCTCATAGTGTAACGTGAAAGGTGAACAAAAAGCATTTATACACTTACATTTCAGTCTACACCTTGGAGGAGGTAGACTGTCTGGCAGGATAATACTTAACTCACTATTAACTTGCATGGCTAAAGGACTTGTGTGATGTAATGATCATGTGACTATAGAGGGAAGAGCTAAGCGAGCAAACTCAAATTATTTTATAGGGGCTTAGCTCCACCTACTGCAGTCACATGGTTATGACATCACATGAGGTCTTCCAACGTGTTCAAACATAAGGCTGAAATGTTAACTATTAACCTGCCAAACAGTCTCTGTCCTCCAAGCTAGAGACTGACTGTCTCATTACATAAGGAAATGTAAGTGTATAAATGCAGAGATTAATCATGGCACATTATAATATACACTAGCTGGGAGCCCGATGCACATGCATCGGGATTCTAGTACGTCGAGTCTCTGACTCGCAATGGCCGCTGCGCGGCATTGCGAGTCGACTTGGAAGTGCTCGCAATGGGCGCTTGGCGCCCAATGCTTCGAGCGTATCCACATGACCACGCCGACTCGCATTGCGAGTCGACTCAGAACTGCTCGCAATGGCCGCTTCGCTGCCAATGCTTCGAGCGTATCCACATGACCACGCCGACTCGCATTGCGAGTCGACTCAGAACTGCTCGCAATGGCCGCTTCGCGGCCAATGCTTCGAGCGTATCCACATGACCACGCCGACTCGCATTGCGAGTCGACTCAGAAGGGGCAAAAAACCCATTCGCAATTATATAATAGATATAAAAAGTATTATACCCTTTGGAAGACCTAATAGCCATCCAACAATAACTTGGTTATCAGAGCACATATAACCACAAAATCCAATACTTATTGGTAAGCTAAGCTATTTGCAGGTTCATACAAGCTATTTCCCTATGACACTACGTACTCACTATTAAGAAGTCTGTTATTAGGTCTCTTACTAAAGCTAGGGTCACACATTAGCCCTGGATCTGTTATTGGCACCAGTTCTTTATTTTTCTAACTCCAAAAACTGATGCTAAAAACGGATCCTGGGATTAAGTGTGACTGCATTGTTAAGAAAAGCTATTTGTTTTTTTACTGGACCCAAAAAACGCTGCAAGCAACGTTTTTGGTGCAGTGAAAATACTGATCCTTTTTTTAACATGGGGCCCGATGGGAAAACGGATCCTCTTTTTAACATGGGGCCCGATGGGAAAATGGATCTTTTTTTGGTGCAGTAAAAAATCGGATCCGTTTTTGCTAGCATTTTATGGCAAAAAATTGCAAAGTCCAAAAATGCATAGCTGCACAGGATGCTCAAAAAACAGCCCAAAAAAACCCCGATTTGTTATAGAAACCAATGGAAAAAACTGATTTTTTTATTGTGAACTACTGACACACTACATCTTTTAATAGTGAATATAATCATTCTGTCTGCATATTACAGTGTAATTGTGTTTGCAATGTCAAAGCCCTGGTAATACTCTCTGCTCACACTTGGCAGTGCATTTTGAATGTTTGTAATGATATATTTTTTAATTATATTAATAAAAGTGACTTTTTAGGCCTTATACTAGTCCGCTGTTGTTGTGATACGTTAATAAACTACAAGGTATCCTTAAACTTTGATGCTATAGTTTTGAACTGTATAGGATTACAATTTTTTGGGCGCACCCATAGGTTAGCGTCAAACCTGCCTGAGGGCTGACGATTATGTTTAAAACGTAGTTTTTCTCAGCCTGAGCGCATAACACGGTTTGCAGCATTTTCCTGTGCACTCAGCAACAACGCATATCCGATCCTTGTGTGTGGAGCCAGCGGCTGAGGGAAGCATCCGGTATCCATAGTGATGAATAGGCAGCCGGCGCATAGCGTTACATGCCATTAACGCTATGCGCTCAGGCTGAGAAAAACTAAATTTTAAACAGAATCGTCAGCCTTAGGGTTGACGAAGGTTTGACCCTAGCCATAGACATGGAAAAACAAATCTCATCCAAAATACAGATGAGAATAGTGAACGCGGTGATTTTTTCCTCGCAGACTGAACAGCCCAAATGAATAAGTTGGAAGTTTATTCAACAGCCAGCGGTCAGACCAAAACAATGGTTGTGTAAACTTAGCCTACAAGAAAAGTACTTTGAGGGATCTAAGGATTGTTTCACCCCCAATTCTTTAGTTCGTGTGTCCATATGTATTCCTTCATGGTTTTGATGCCTTCAATCTAAATGTACAATGTGAACATTCCGATAGTAACAAGGAAAACCATTGTATGAACAGGTGTGTGCAAACATTTTTCTGGTACTTTTGACATGAGATGAGTTTGGCTCAGGAAAACCATGGCTGGCCCATGCATGCAATCCATAACTGCATTACAACACATGGATGTGTGAATGTAGTCTTTGGCAGGCTTCACACCACAGTGTGATCCGATCCGGGGCTGTCCAATGTGAATCGGACAGCCCCGGGCTGGATTTGCAAACAGAATCGGAGGGCAAATATGCCCTCTGGTCTGGTTTGCAGCCGGCTTCCGAAGATCGCAGCTGCTGGACTTTCAAGATCGCGGCTAGCGGGGAGCTAGCCGCGGTCCTGAAAGCTCAGCAGGGGACAGATGATGGTGCTGAAGTTTAGCAGCGCTCGCTGCAAAACATCAGGCGGCAGCGTCCGGTTCCCGGATGAGATGTTTTTGTCGGGCTGGGGCAATCCGGCACCATAGACTCCCATGTTAGGGAGCGCCAGATCGGCCCGGATCTGGTAGGATCCAATTTGCTCCGATTTTTACCCCGGGCACAAAAACAGTGCTTGCAAAGTTTTTGTTTCCGGATAAAAATCTGAATTCACCCGCACATAGCTGCCATCCAGTTCCATCCGGCCCCATAGGTCTGTATTATGTAAATATTATGACCAGAGAGCCCCGGACCTGATCATGCTGTGGTGTGAACCCAGCCTTAATCTTATACCAATAAATCAGTTATTGTCTTTTTCACAACTGTGCAATACATGTTAAAATTAACCATAATATGCCCATCTGAAATCAGTTAACAAGAACTTATGTTACATATGTGAAAGTTCATTTGACAGTTAAGACCTCTTATTAAAAGTAAAGCAATATCACATATACAATTTAAGGTATATCTTGGTTAGCTTAGATTTAGGATACTTGATATACAGTCATGACTGAAAGTATTTCTTCCAGAAAATTATTGCAATTGCACATAATTTGTTACACAAGTTTATTTCCTTTGTGTGTATTGGAATTACACAAAAAAGGGAGAAAAAAAGCAAATAGGACATAATTTCTCACTAAAAAATAAAATGGGCATGATAAAATTGTTGCCATTTTTCTAATATTGTGGGTAAACAACTTTGTTTCAAGCATTTGATGCTCATTTAAACTCAACTGAGGCAAGTCACAGATGTGGGCAATATGAAAACACAACCAAAAAAAAGAGGAAAGTTGACTCTCTCTTTACATTGTATATCTGTGTGAGCTACACTAAGTATGGAGACTCAAAAGAGAAGAAGAAACTGTCTAATAAATTGGGAATCCAAATTGTTAAAAAATAATCTCAAGGTTATAAGTCCATCTCCAAAGATCTTGATGCATCTTTCTCCACATTGTGCAAAATAATCAAGAAGTTTACAACCCATGACACTATGGCCATGTCCACACACCTCCGCTGTAAGTATTTAGCGGTTCTCCGCTAAATACTTAGATTTTTTCAGAGAAGCGGAGGTGCGTGTGCGCCGCCACTTTCTGCGGACGCAGCCCATGGTTACCCGATGTGTATCGTGGTAACCATTTCACACCAGCAGGCTGCCTAGTATCCGCTTAAGCCGAGCGCACAGGGAAACGCTGCTAGCTCTGGAGAACTGCTAAATACTTACAGCGGAGGTGTGTGGACATGGCCTATGGCTAATCTCCCTGGACGTGGACGGCAGAGAAAAATGAAAAAATTATGAAAAGTTGCAATGCAGGATAGTTTGGATAATGGAACACAACCCCAATCCAGTTTCAAAGAAATTTAAGGTGTCCTGCATCCCCAGAATGCATCAGAGTAAGCATGTCATGCCCATGCCAGTGGGAGGAGACTCGAAGAGACAATTTGTCTCTGAAGTGACAATTGCACATATATACTTTATAAAAGATCTAGCTTGACCACCAATTGGGTGCCCAAGGGAAAAAATCCATAAGGTACTAAAAGTGTATCCCTGGCACACCAAAATGAGAAGCTTGAAAAGTCGTATCCTTGTAATGTGGTTTTTGCAGTTGTGAAGACAAACAATCAACGTTTTGCCCCAACAGTGGGTCTTCATCAGGATGGAACTAATAAAAGTATTTACAAACCAAAACCAAAATTAACTCAAAAAAGAACAGTTTTATGTGATGAGGTGATATTATAGGTTTTTAGGTATATTATCAGGTAAATGATTGATACCAGCATGTAACATGATCTAATCTGTTTTTTTTATGTTTCCATTGTAGAAATGACAAACACAAGGATGTATTTGCTTTTTGTCACCTATGATACGGGCACCGCCTTTGCAACTTCACCTGGTCCCCTACTGGATATCGCCACTGGATAGTGGCATTACTATCAACACAGATGTGCACTTAGATTCCTGCCACATCATCATATGACTTCACAAACCGCACACTGAATAATGCTTCATATCTTTTCCTATAATCTATTTTTCATCTATTTTCTTATATTCTGTTTCCACCTAAAGAGTAAGCGATATCTGCACATGCGCCCCGCATCCTGAATTGTGCACATGCGCTGTAGGCATGTCGCCTTGCAGTGATTCATATTCCACCAACAAAATGGCGCCCGCGCATGCGCACGGGCGTAATGATGATGCATATCCGGCCGGATGACGCATGTCCGCCTCCATACAAGCCCTGCCTCTCCAATTGTAAATAAAAAGCAGCAGAACACCGCTTACCTCCACTCCTGTCCTCCCACACACCTACTGGACCTGACACATTAGAAACAAGGTAATAAGATGCCATAGAGATAATGTTTTATAATCTAAGGAAGACTATACTCCTAATTGCTCTTGTCCCAAACTTAACAGGCAGGAGTCACATACCAAATAACGTTTAAAGTATTTACCCTGTCTACCATCTAGTACTTTGACCAGTTTCACATCAATACTAATGGATCTCTATTTTTTAATGGATCTCTATTTTTCACAGTTCTTGAGGTTAAGACCAAGGACTCTAAAAAACTTCCCTCTAGAAACAAAGCAACCCTAGGGTTTGATTGAACAGGTATATAAATGTTTGTAACCACTGTCACTTTTCCTGGGATATTCACCTCCTAGATAAACAGTTAAACCTAGAAATCCCTGTAGGATATTGATGTCATATCTATACCTACAAACATATCCTGGTTTCTCATCCCTAGGCTTAGGCATAAGGGCCTTGCCATGATCAATTCCACTGAACAGAAATAGGACCATGACCATTAGAAGGTATTGATAGGCCCATATATACCACAAAACGACCCACCATTAGATCACCAGCCTATTTTTAAAAAAATCCTAACAACTTCACTCAATCCAGTTCACTTGGTAGCTCTTAGGATTAATTCCACACTTTCACTCTATAGGTCCACTTTCTCACCTCTATCCCAATAGCACACCTATTAGTTTCCCACACTCAATTTCACATCTATAGCTTCACAGTGACACCCTATGCACATGTTTGTTACTCATTATAATTACAACATATTTGGCACACTGCATGATACCCACATAGATCATCATATAAAACTGTTCTTTTATTTTGAGTTAATTTTGATTTTGGTTTGTAAATACTTTTATTAGACCAATCCTGATGAAGACCCACTGTTGGGTCAAAACGTTGATTGTCTTCACAACTGCAAATAAAAAAAAACACATCACAAGGATACGACTTTTGAAGCTTCTCATTTATGGTGTGCTAGGGATAGACCTTTAGTACAATTTGCAAATAGACTTAAAGTGTAAATGTAATTTCATTGAAAACAAAGAAAAAAAATCAATACTGCACTGGTTGTTAATGATAGGTCACATAGCAGCTAATATAATGCATTTTTCTGCAATATAACTTATTTTCTAACATTTTTCTGTGCTATTTTGAAAAACAGCATTTTCTCTCTGTGTGGGAATGGCCAGCAGCTCATAGGGATTAGTGCAGTGTTATGTGATAGCAGAGAAAGGGTTAATAGACATCATGAGCTGTGTGGAGCCAGAAGACAAGGGGTTAACAGACATTGTGACACATCTTTCTGGCAGTAACTAGTCTGACCTGATCCTGAACTCTGATGTTGCTTAGCAACTCTACTCTGAGCAAGCATAAAGTGATACATTGTTACAAGTCCGTATTCACTGAAGATGGCAGTGGCTGAACAAAAAACGTGTCTGCTTCACACACAGTGCAGAGGGGACACTTTGTAAAAGGATTATGAATGGTTTGCAACCAGAATTTTCTAATGAAGTGTATTACAAAGTTTATTAAAATCACTATTATCAAATAAAAATTTAAACGGCAGTTACACTTTCAAGAAGCATTTAAATTTCCTCATACTGGTACGCCAGACATGGTATGTCACTCTCCTGAAGGAGAGATCATATCTCTTAACTCCCCAGTCTTAGCCTCTAACATAGCCAAATCAAATTTCAACGTTTGCACTGATGAGGGGCAATACCTCGAAACATTGTTTCTGCAAATTGAGATTCTGGTTTGCCTTTTATGATTTAAGTTATATGGCAAGGTTCGTAAAAGGGCTGATGTTGACTTTTACAATTGCTATTTCCAATGGCGAGCACTAAAGTTCAAGTCCTCTTCCTCTCTGAAGAGGCAATTTACATAAAGGAAATAAACATGTATATTAAAATGTGTATTTGCAGTAATTCACTGGGATAAATACTTAATTTTCTGGAACAATTTCAAGGGTGCAAAAACCTTTGATCATGACTGTAGTAGGGTTATGAATTTAGTAGTCTAGTTTAAGGAAAGAGATTACTGGCTAGTAGTGCTGGGGAGCACAAATAAAGAGATTACTTCTGGGTTAACACGTTTATTTACCACAACGTGTTTCCACATCGGATTGTTTTCTTCTTCAGATGGAATCCACCTGAGGAAGACAACAATCTGTTGTGGAAATGCGTTTGGGTAAATAAACGTGTTAACCCATAAGTAATCTCTTTATTTGTGCTCCCCAGCACTACTAGCCAGTAATCTTTTCTTTCCTTAATCTTGTACAAACCACCCATCCTGGGTGTGATGTTACTGGAAGCTGCAGGGAGGCACAGATATTACTAGCAAGGCAGCTCTGAACTGATAGGACCTGTGGTGATGTCAGAGCCTGTGACCAGTGACTCATGAGCCACATGACTACGATCCATCCAATCGGAGCAATCCAGGAGTGGGCCAGGAAGCCAGCGTGAGCTGTGTCAGAGAGGAGCCGATGCCCAGAGGTCCCCTTAGCCAATTGCTGCATTTTACAGGTGAGAGGCAACCCCTCATTCACCTTATAACTTGCCCCCATTAGACCCCCAGGTTGTCCCTATGGGAGCGCTTTTATCTTTTGTGTGTTTTAGTAGTCTAGTGGCACAGTTAAACATATCAATACAAAAACAAAAGTTTAACTAATTATTGCTGATGCACTTCTGCTACTCAGTACGGGTCCTAAAGTCCAGATCCCCACCTGTCAAACAATTGATGGATTGTTCTATGGTATAAATTATAATAATAATTATAATCGTCATTAAATAATACAATTTGTTATTTTTTAATAAATTTTACATAAAAGCTGTAGAAGAATCATAAAACTAAGTATTCACTGATCTCAGGGAGACCAGTTCAAGAAAACACTGTGGGCTGCCGGCTAAAGCGCTCAACACAGTGAATTCCTAGGCCCATTGCCCCCTGGGAATTTTGAATATGCAAATAGAGTCTGTGGAGCCTCGATTAGGAGTCTCAACACAGGACTAGCCAGATCTTCCTCTAGTGAAGGACCTAGCCATGATAATCACCATATTAAGTGGCCCTATGAGTCAATATCCAGCTCATTACAAGCTTAAAGATATGACAAGGGAATACCAAGGCCAGGCCATGGCTAGGTCCTTCACTAGAGGAAGACCTGGCTAGTCCTGTGTTGAGACTCCTAATCGAGGCTCCACAGACTCTATTTGCATATTCAAAATTCCCAGGGGGCAATGGGCCTAGGAATTCACTGTGTTGAGCGCTTTAGCCGGCAGCCCACAGTGTTTTCTTGAACTGGTCTCCCTGAGATCAGTGAATACTTAGTTTTGTTGGTCTACTAGGCATTGCTCCCACCTAGCCAGAATCCTACTCCACACTGATGAGGGGCAACACCCCGAAACAGCTGTCTGTGGATGGATACCTGGCCTTGGTATTCCCTTGTCATATCTTTAAGCTTGTAATGAGCTGGATATTGACTCATAGGGCCACTTAATATGGTGGTTATCATGGCTAGGTCCTTCACTAGAGGAAGATCTGGCTAGTCCTGTGTTGAGACTCCTAATCGAGGCTCCACAGACTCTATTTGTAGAAGAATCATAGGCAGATTAAAGTGAGGGCAATCTAGGCTATGACTTGAAGCCCATGGCCAGAATGACCTCATGATAATGATTCTCCAGGCAAGGAGCTTTGCTAAAGCACCACTGCCAGCCATCCCAGACAGGAGCGCTGCTCCAGGGAAACTCTCATCGCAACTATCGTCATGGCCTGTGCAAGGATGCCATCACATCAGCATGTATGCACTGGACACAAGAAGAAGTGCAGCTCAAGAGGCCAGAGTAGAGAGTTGGGGGAATAAGAAACAGGTGAGTATGTGTTCAGGGGCGTAACTACCGGCATAGCAGACGTAGCGGTCGCTTTGGGGCCCGGCGCTTGTGGGGGGCCCGGACCCAGCGCCGCTACGCTGCTATCCGGTCAGCTACCTTGCGTGGCCGTCAGGTGGGGGGCTGGGAGGTCACCTGGGGGGGGCCCGAGCTCCCCGAAGGGCCCTGCTGCCTGTGTCTCCAGCCGCCCCCGCCGTGACCGCGATAGCGCCGAGGCTGAGGGAGGACTGCTGGAAGTGACACTGTGACTTCCTGCAGCCGCGCAGCAGTGCCCGCCCCTTCACAGCTGCAACCCTCACCCCCCCACCTGGTCCTCACCTAGGGGCCCCTGAGTGAATCTTGCACCGGGGCCCGCAAGACAGTAGTTACGCCACTATATGTGTTGTTTATATAAATATATATATGTATATATATATATATATACTAGTGTATCTCAATGAATTAGCACATCATTAAAAAGTTACAACAGAGTGGTCTATTTCATGTGTTTATTTCTGTAAATGTTGATGATTATGACTTACAGCCAATGAAAACCTACACGTCATTATTTTAGAAAATTAAAATTGTGAGGATGAAGACACCAAAGTGTGAATATAATATTGATTTATTAGTGAAAGTGTTTCAGGGCTCCCAGGAACACTCTGAAGAATGACCATATGACATTGACTTTTGATGATATTCTAATTCATTGAGATGCACTAATGTGTATAGTATATATCTATATGTCTGTGTGTGAGGTTTGTGTCTCTATATTGAAGGCCAATGAGGGCTTATTTTATATATAGGGGACTATGTAGGGCTCATAATGTATATAGGGAGCTATTTAGGGTTTTATAAGATTGTGAAATGTTCATCATTTTGCCTTTCCTAGTGATGGTAGTGAATAGGGATGAGCGAGAACCGTAATATTCGGACTCGCTATACTCGCAACGAGTAGGTACCGGTACTCGGTACTCGTTCTGAGTATAGCAAGTATAGCGAGTCCGATTACTTTCGCAGTGTATCTATGCGAAAGTACCCTAGGTGTACTTCCAGGACCTTGCAATCTGGCCAATCAGGTGGCCGCTAGTGATCACGTGGTTGTGACGTGTCGCCATCTGATTGGCCAGATCGCTACCGGCCATCTGATTGGCTGGAAATCACAGGTCCTTGTCCTGTGATCGCAGGTCTTCTGGGACGGTCCCGGTGCAGGTGTCGGATAGGTGAGTATGTAATTTTATTATTTTTAACAACTTTTAGTCACTTATAGGGTACTTTCGCAGTGTATCTATAGATACACTGCAAAAGTATTCGGACTACTCGCTACTCCCGAGTACTCATAAATACTCGGAGAGTAGCGAGTCCCCGAATACCGCTACTATTCGGCGAGTTTCGAATAGTAGCGAGTATACTCGCTCATCCCTAGCAGTGAATAAGCCATAACCCTAACAAGCTAATTAAGGACTGAAATCTTGGTCAAAGTTATCTGAACACAGACATTTCCACGGAAACCCATATTTTTGCATTGGCCCATTTTCTTTTTTGTAATTTTTAAAATGTTAAAGATGAAAATTTTTTTTGCCTAAATTACAAAGGAAATGAGTCATCATTAACTTTACGCCTTTTAGAGGTCATTTCATCTTCATCATCTTCAACTTGACTGTTCATAATAACAGTAATTTTGACATGGGGTGCCAACACTTGTGCATGTGCATGCCACTTTATGTGAAGGCTCATCATGTAGTATATAGGGAGGCTATGTGGGGTCTCATATTATATATAGGCCAGGGTCACACATGGCATCCATTTTGCCCTGGATCCGTTTTTGGAATCGGTTTTTGGCGTTTTTTTTCTAAGTCCAAAAATGCATATCCGTTAACGTTTCACTGCGTTTTTCAAAAACACATGTGTTTTTGTTCAGCATCCAAAAAAATGCTGCTAGCAGCGTTTTTGGGTGCAGTATTTTAACACGGGGCCCTATGGGAAACGCATGCGTTAATGCATGGTGCATATAGGCACCATGCGTTAACGCATATGCATTTTTAATGAAAAAATGACTAAGTTCAAAAAATGGCCAGGAGCTCAGGAGACACTATTGGCACCCAAAATTTAATGGATCTGTTTTTATAAAGCCTCAAAAAAGTGGATTGGTATGTGTGAAAACTCATCTTGTATATAGGAAGTTATAAGGGGGCTTATACTGTATATAGGGAGCTATATGGAGGCTCATATTGTATATATGGTACTACATGAGATCTAAAACTGTATATAAGGATTGTGAGGGCTCATACTGTATATAGTGAACTTTGTAAGGACTTATTCTGTATATTGAAAGCTATGTGGGGGCTCAAGCTGCATATAGGGGTTTGTGTGTGGGCTCATACTGTATAAAAGGGGTGCTATGTGTGGTCTCATACTGTATATAGGGGGTTGTTTGTGGGCTCACACAGAATATGGGGAACAGCCAGCATATGTAGTTCTGCTCAACATTAAGTGATAAATATAATATTGATCTAAAATAATAATTATAATTAATATGTTAATATTAATATTGAGCAGAATTAATTTTGGCCTATTGGTTCAGCGTCCAGACCTGTCATGGTATCTCATGTGGTCTCTGAGAAAATTAATTCCCCCCTGCTCTATTATGTAAAGTGCAATGTTATGTATAGTATACAGTACATAAAGGAAATAAGGTTCCTCTGACAATGTAATGTTGGGTCTACAGATGTGCAACAGTGCATCTGTGCATTAATCACTTGACCTGTCACATGATCCAACAAAGGGAATCATGTGAAATTTCACATGATACATTAAGGGTTGGGGAGGCCATGACCTCTAAACTGCTGGAGTCCTGGCTCCTCTTAATCTGCCCCTGAGAGAAATATGCTAATTGCAGAAGTAGTATAAGAAATTGAACAACGTATGGCCGATAACGCATCATAAAGGGGCCTCTCCTAATACACATATGCACACCAAAGGATACTACTTATGGAGAGTTTCTGCCCAAATAATCATGGTACACGATTAGCCACAGTGAACGTTTTTTTTTATTTTAGCAAAACATGAAATTACATTGGCATCACAGAGTACCAAAACATTACATATAGTAAAATCCAGAATCGGTCCAGAGGACAGCGGAGATAATAAAGCCAAACATCAACTAAGTATATTACAAAATCCTAGCAGCAGGCAAGTGGGAAAAACATAAAGGATTAGATCACAAGGGGCCATTATACTGCTGTATATCATCACTAAGGCTCAGTACACTAGTTTCTCATAACAGTGCAACTGTCAGTGTCTATAACATAGCCTGAACCTCCCACACTGTATACTAAACAGCAAGTACATAGGCACCCATCACACCAGCTTACCCATGCAGACCGTGTGTCACAGCTTGATGATGGACAGGGGACGCCCCAATGCGTTTCACCCTTGTTGAGCTTCGTCTATTACTATACTATTACTATATGTAATGTTTTGGTACTCTGTGATGCCGATGTAATTTCATGTTTTGCTAAAATAAAAAAACGTTCACTGTGGCTAATCGTGTACAATGATTATTTGGGCAGAAACTCTCCATAAGTAGTATCCTTTGGTGTGTAATTGCAGAAGTAACCTGGTTACTTAAGAAAACACCACAATCCAAGGTAGGCACTTGTAGACTTGTATCATTGTGGTCCTGGATTTGATTCTGACCAAACACAACATCCTGCATGATGACAAAAAACAATATGTTCCAGTGTCTTTGTTGGTTTCCTCCCATATTCAGAAAATCTAGTAGCCGCTTGGATTGACAAATTTGTATCACTAATATAGGTAAATTAGATTATAAAGCCACATTGAGGACAGAGACTAATGTGAATAATGCTCAATATGTTAGTGCTATACAGCAGTGGTTAATAAATATATAGTGACATGAAAACTCCTTGACTGTAGACGACATAGTAGAGACTAGATGTGAGTAACAAGAATATTGTGGCCAACAAAGCAAAATTCATGAAAAAGCTAGTCGTTGCTGTGCCCTTTAGGTTGGTATTATACCAAGACTTTATATGAAGATGTTTGTGACCTTCCTTAAAAATAATGGATACAATAAGGAAAAGAAAACAAACCAAGATAAAATAAGCAATTTCAATAAAGAGTATCCAGATTTTTTACAATACTTTGTGGCAGAAGCATGAGACAGAATTCAAGACAATGATTATCTTATCTTCAATGGCAAGAAGACCCTGCAGAGCATTGAGCGTGGCGAAATCTTCAGGGGAGGCTTGCTTGGTCTTCTGGCAGGAGAAGTATTAACTGTCCTTCATGAAAGTAATAGTTTGACACAATAACTTTCCCATACAAATGGCTATTTTTTTTATCCTGGATTTTTGGGCAAAGACTTGACAAAAAATATATATTTATATATTTTCTTTCTAATGAATAAAAATAATTTAAAACACTAGAGGCTATACATGACTATATAGGTGCAGTTCATTTATAAATGAAATATGTTACATTTGCTTCTTTCAGTCACTGTATGTGTGCTCCATACAGGCCCGTTGAGCGCCATCACTTCTCCAATCTCTGGAACACTTGTAGGAGAGGTGTTGTTTTACAAGACTAAATATGTCTTCAAGTTCCGTGAATAGGTCTTTGTTTTTATTTGCTTTAGAAGTTTATGTATGAGTCAACATTCATCTTCAACCTCTCGGATTGGCGGTATCAAGCTGCTCGTCGATTTGTATTGATTAATCTGATTAGCCATATGTGTGCTCATTGGCTTTATCTGAATGTTTCTGGGGTAAGCGTTTTCCATTTCATCTGTATACCATTTCTTTTCTGCTGTGGAGTAAAATTTAAGGAATACAAAAAGGGAAAGCAGGGAAGGAAGGGCAGCAGAAGCAAAGAGAGAATAGATATTGGGAAAGAATGAAAGTAAATGTAACAGAAATACATTTTCATTTGCATTTGAAAATGATATATGTTGAATATGAGAATTTGCAAGGGTAGCATTTGGTGTAAAAGAAATAAAACATAAAAATAAAATGAGCAATTTGGCCAAAGTAGGAAGCATCGGGGGTTAGTAGCAGTAAAGAGGAGTGAAGGCAAGAAGCAGAATGAAAGGGTGGGTTTTTAGGAAAGACAAAATGGGAGAAAAGGAAATAGGCATAGTTAGTGCTGGAAGCCAAATAATTGAACAACCTTAAAATCAGAGATGAGAACATGGCTGAAATCATAACAGAACTGAGAGAAAGGTAGTGATGGGAAGGCAGCAGGTAAACATCTAGTTTACGCTAATTCAGTACCAGTGTGGAATTTGTGATTGATGTTAATTCTTTGTACAGACCATATGATCTGAGTATTGTACATCACGCTTTGTCTATAGGATACCCCAATGTGCTGCTGACAAGTATAATTGCTTAGGTAAGCCTGCACAGTCTGATCAATGAATGTTGATGAGGGAAATGAGATTTATTTGTAAGCTTAGCCAGTTTAGCAGAAAAAGGGTTAACTGTCTCTCTAATAAAACTGGAATATTTCAGTTTAATTCGTGTTCTTTTAAAGCTCCCAGATCTCTTAGAACACATCACAGGCTCTGAATTATGAATGAGGTTTTAAAGAGACGGATCTGGATGCATCGTTTTAACAGTGAGTTGTATTAAAACCCTGAGATGTGTACACATCAAAATAATTTCAGCTCCATTTAAAAAGCCATTTAGTCGGTATGTGACACATAGTGGGACATATTTCATTCTGGAACAGCCAATTGTGCCTCAAAGCAACCTTTCAATGATAGTGTGTTAAAAGCTTATCTCTGATCAGATGAACACATTTCATATATAATGTTTAGGATTATTATTTTTTAATACAGTTTTTATCTACTTTCCCTCACATTCCCCCTCCCACATCTTAAGCGATGTTCATTGGAGACAAGATAGGCAAAGATTTTGTTTCTATTTAGCTTTCTTTTTTTGTGTGTTAATGCGATGAAGTTAGTAAGGTATAAAATGTGTCACTAATAAATTCAATTTTCAGGAGCAATGTCGAAATCTTTAAAATAATGTTCCTCTTGCCACTAATAAACTGTTATGGAAAACCTCAGCTAGCCCACTTTTGCCTGCTATTTAAAGGAACCAGTAATTACTTGTAGTTTGTTATATTCTCACATGTTGTCCTCAATATATCATAACCAGACACGCTTGAAAGCCTTCAACAATATAAGCAACTTGAAAAGCCATTCCAGTTTCAGCAAATTAAAGTTATTCTTTGCATAATGAACAATTATACAACTTTTTTCTTTGCAGTCATTTAATAGGAGCCTTCATTATTTCCTTCCAGCGGGTAAACACGTGATCATTACAGAAAGGCACAGCTTATACTCCTGGCCTGTACACCTTCAATAATTGTTGGCTGCATTCTCATTTGGTCAAAAGTCAATTTAATTGCCCACAGAATATACATCAGTGTCAAGGTCGGCTGAACCCACATTGACCCTTATAGGAGTCTCCCAGCTACCTCTAGAGGCAGCTTATTTTCCTTGAGAAGAAAAGAATGAACATAATTGCCCTGACATCTGCCAGACAAACATCGTCCACATATCTACTGCGGAGAAATATCAGAGTTCTCTTGTAACCAGATGCCATTCTATAAGGCAAAACAATGACATGTTCTATTGAAGACTGCAAACAAATATTTAAAAAAATGTAAGGCTACCTTCACATTTGTGTTTGTGTCTGCATGCTGATGGCATGCAGACAGAAACGCAGTGAAACGCAGGGTCTAATGATGTGTCCGCAGCGGAGAATGTCCGCCTGCGGACACATCACTGTGGAGCTCGGGCAGCCAATCGGCGTTGTCCGGGGGAGGGCCGGAGGCGGAGATCAGCGCCGGAGATCTCCTCCTCCCCGCCGCCGGTAATCTCCGGGACATGTCGGTGTGGAGAAATAGCTGATTTGACAGCTGTTTGAATCTCCCGCGCCGACACCGAGAGGAGATGTCGGCGAGGAAGATTCAACAGCTGTCACATCAGCTGTTTCTCCCCGCCGACACTGCTAGGAGCTTACCGGCGGCGGGGAGGAGGAGATCATCAGTGGCTCAGCTGATCTCCTGGTGGCCGTTGGGGATCTCTTGTGACATCACCAGCGGCCACCGGGAGAGATTTCAATGGGTCCGCAGCGTTCTCCTGCGCTGTCAAGCGCAGAACACTGCGGACCCATTGACGCCAATGCTTTTTTTGTGCGCTTGGGGAAGCTTGCTGATTTTACAAGGTCCCCGAGCGCACAAAAAATGCAACATGCTGCATCCCGGGTGCGGACGGGAGACCCTGGAGGGGGCAGATATCTTCCGCATCCGCACCCGAACGCAGCAAACGCAGGCACTATGCGTTCCTATGTTAAACATAGGAACGCAGTGCGCATGTGTTTGACTGCGTATGGGAATGCAGAATACGCTGCGCTCACATACGCAAATGTGAAGGCACCGTAAGTGTATAGTAAAATGATATAACATTTTAACTGTTCATATATTTATAATACAAGGAATAACATTTTTGAGCTGAAACTATTTTACCCTTTTTATTTTTTTCTCTATACTAAAGGAAAAACTTTAACCGGTGACCTAGAAGCCATTGCACATCCTTTCTTCCAACTATTTTCAAATGTTAATAAAATGCATAGTGTTTGTTTATATGGCGTTTAGTCTGTACACTGTTCTATATGAAACGTAACCTCAAAATGAAACCCTAAGTCTGCAAACATCGAATGCATTCATAATTTACAAAGCATTTACCGGAATATTATATAGGTGTCACACTACAATGTTAAGGTACCCATACAAAATAGATCCAGTAACTGTCAGCTAGACACCCGTTCAGCTGATAGTTACCCCAGTCGGCTCCTCCAAATACATGCAAGCTCAGCTCGGCAGAGTGTACATGTCTGTTTAAACAGCAGAGGAGACATTTCTGGTGGGAGCTAATCTATGAGGAGAACAAAAGGATTAGGAGTTCAAAGCATCTTTTTTTCCCCTGACATAGTTTGGGTGCTCCCATACACACTAGATGGTGCTCCTATCATGATGGAACAAATGGTTTTGGATGACTTTTCTCCAATATGAATGGGGCTTTTACATACAGCTCCAAAATATGAATGAAAATATGATGAATGATGGAAATGTAACTACTCCACATTCCAGCATATTTAGGGATTATTCTGCATTATTATTTTCTCCAGCTTTGACCTTGCTGGGTTGTGTGTTGTTGTGAAAAGATAGTAACAAGCAACAATTGTCATTTTACTATCTTAACAAATGAAACACTATACACAAGGGCCTAGGACTGTCCACGATGTTACATAGTTTAACTTATTATAATTGACAATTTCTATTGAATTCTTATTATCAAAGCCAGGATTTGTTACTTAATTCCCGTAACAAATTCACTGCAAGTGTTCTTACATTATATCATAGTAAGGTTGGAACTCTGAAGGTGTTTAATTAAGATGCATAATTGGGCATAAAGCTTTAGAAAAGGCTCTAGAGACCTACACAAGCTAGGAGTATAAGCATAGGGTGCGTAAAGGGAACAGTTGCATCCTGATCCTCTATCTCATAAGAAGACACCAGTATTAGAAATGACACATGGTTTGTAAGGGTTTCCAGTAATGATTTACAATTGGGCCAAAGCTGCTGCAACTTCTAAACTTAACTCAAATGACTAATTAATTACTACAAAAACAATTTCCCTACCCTGTATTAATGGTGAAACCAAACAAACACACAAAAAACAAACATAACATGGCAATGAAAAGGAGAAGGGAAGATATGAAATGGAGACAACAATAAAAATACACAAGAGCACATGCGAGAAGGCAAGCAAGCTATGTTAGGAGACACATTAAGACAGTAGCAACAGAACAGCCATTTCACATCAGTATTCATAGTAAAAAAAGCTAAAATCAAAGTTAAACCACACTACACAAAACACAATAAGAAACGGGAAAATACCAAACAATGGGAACCCCTTGCCAGCTGGAACACTAAGTCCTATAGATAGATTTACTGTACTACATTGCATAGTCGTGGCTATTCCAGCAGTAAAGGGGATTGGATCATTGAGACCTATGTTATTATAGGAATGTATTCTGCATCTCGATGTCACTCATTGTTCCACAAAAGGTTTCACAAGGACAGAATTATAGAAGGAGAAGGAAGCCTATAGAAGCCTCTAGTGCATGCAGAACTGGGATGATCCATACCTTGGCCCATTCTATTCGTCCTTGTTGCAATTTAGAGAAAGAAGTAATCTATGTAAGTCCAAAATCTTATATACAATTTAAAACCCTGAATTTAAGTTGTTTGGTAGGTAGATCAACAGTGCTGCTGTTACCTTACGCACTATGTTGTACATTTCTATGACCGGAAGTAAAATATACACTACTTTTGTCAGTGCACATGAAAAGATTCTTAGGCTAAAGTGTTCATTACAATGCTCCATTAGATGAAATTGCTTTAAAATAGCAGTAAAACATATATTTCATGGATTAAACATAATTTACATGAACTAATAGAACTTTGAATTTCATTAGCACGTGGCCAAGG
Source organism: Allobates femoralis (assembly GCA_033576535.1). Classification (NCBI taxonomy): domain Eukaryota; kingdom Metazoa; phylum Chordata; class Amphibia; order Anura; family Aromobatidae; genus Allobates; species Allobates femoralis. Next base: position 186,992,478 of record JARQOC010000006.1, on the reverse strand, counting down.
CTCATTTTTGCACTCACTGGAAATGACTCCTGAAAAAACGTTTTCTGAGTAGGAGTACAATAAGGGAGGTGTAGAAATCAAGAACCCATGTTAAAACACAGATATGTTTCAATCATCATACTTTCATTTCTGTTTTCATTAATTTTTCATGACATAATAAACTAATGAAATGACTGCAGTTATTAAATATCACATTTTATGAGTAAATTCATTTTGGAACTGAGTGCACATCAATTGGTCTTAAAGTTCTATCTAGTGAAATAGTCAAACCATTGTTTTTCCAAGTCCTCAACCTGTTCAGTGAAAAAAAAACTGCCTGATTCAGAAAATGAGCATTGCAAAGAAAACATACAATCTCCATAGGCAGTGATATTGGCTCTAGGGACATATTTTTCTCAATAACTCCAGTTCTTCTGTCCATCTTATTTTTTTTGCCAAGAACAGAAGGGAAGACAAAGGTTTGGTGCTAGTGAAAACTAAGCCTAGGTCTGTCTGCTTATCAGGTAAACCTTGAACAAACTTGACAATTTCAGTAGCATTAGATCTAATAAGTATGAGGGCCTGCCAACTGTTTCCCAATGTCAGAAATCAGGAAAATTAAGGTATGGGTATGCTGAATTTCAACATGCTCCACCATTATTCATCAAATTTCTGGTAGCAAAATATTATGATTGCAGTGGTATAGCTTGGAAGTGGCCAACAAGGTGGTTGCCTTAGGCTCAAAATTTTTAAAGAGGAACTGTCATCCCCCTGCTGCATGGCAATCTAAATGCAGCACTGAATGCAGCATGTCTGCTACATTCAGGGAAAGGGTCCCCCATGTGTCTGTGTGCTGTGTACCCTGAGATATAGCCTTTGTAAAACTTACAATTAGAAGCCATGGAGGTAATCACTGTGGCTGGAGGGAGCTTGATTGAATGGGGCCATTCTATCCCCCACTGCCTCTCTTTGCCACCTCCTACTGTGCTGTTTATGCTTTGTCAGGGCAGGAATCTGGAGCTGATATCAGGACAAATGATTTGCATGCTGTGAGTGACAGAGAGGAGAGGAGGAGGGCAGAGCCAGCACAGCGGAAGGCAGCACACAGAGGCAGAGGGGGAAAGAATGGCCCCAGTCAATCAAACTCCCTCCAGCCACAGTGATTGCCTCCATGGCTTCTAACTGAAAGTTTAACAAAGGCTATATCTCAGGGTATACAGCACACAGACACATGGGGGACCCCTTCCCTGAATGCAGCAGACATGCTGCATTCAGTGCTGCATTTGGATTGCCATGTAGCAGGGGGGTGACAGGTCCTCTTTAAGCATGCAAAATAAAAAAACAAAAAAGCACCCTAGGTGTCACTGACACTGAATCAGGGCACTGCACATCCTCCAGACGTCTTGCAGTGTCCTGTATCTCTGAGTGATAGCTACTTTGAACTGTATCGGTATCAGCATAACTCTAATTCAGTTGGATCTTCCAATAAAGCAGTGATTCATAAGATCCCTCTCTAATCACTCTCCACCACACAGGCTGCTGTAGTCCTCTGACCTACAAGGTGTCAGCATTTTGCAGCTGGCAGTGGAATAATGTCACATCATTAGACTGCCAGCCTGTGTACAGGGGAAGAGTAGAAGTCTTTGCTCAGAATAGGTAAATTTAAACTGTATTTTTTGTTGGGGTTGGAACAAAGGTTGCATCATTATTTTTTATAGGGGAAAATCAGGGAGCATTAAATTGTTTTAAGAGGACACTAGGGAGGCATAACTGGGTTAGGCTGGGTTTACATTAAACGAATTGTGACACTAAATAACCACTGATCGCCAAAATATGTATTGATTCTGACACTGATTTATTGATCCTGTTCACACAGGCAAACTGCACTTAACAATGCACACTAAAGGCCCCGTTACATGCTTCAATGGTCAAACGAGCCGACCAACAATCCGACTTGATCTAAATCACTTGATCATCGTTCAATGATCACTAGTGAGGTGTCACACGTACAGATATCTTTAACGATGCAGCAACGATTCCGCAACAAGCAAACGATACTTGCGGTCCTTTGATCACCTACGTCCTTCAGTTCTGAATAGGCAAAGTCATTAACGACATCGTTATCAAGGTGTCACACACACTGATGCTGCACATTGGATTAACGATCATCATCTGGTTTTAGGACCAGTTAAAAACCTCCGATCAACGATCAGCCGACTAATCGTTGATCGGAAGGCTGCAATTGTACTCGGCAGCACAGGTCCTCTTTACACAGGACAATGTGCTGCCAAGAATGATGATTTTTTTTTTGCATAGCACAAAAGATTATTTAACCCAATAAACAAGAGTTTTGCTCATTCACCAGGCAATCACAGCCTATTTACATAGCGAGATAATCGTTAAATGAACGTTTCTAGTAACACTTGTGCATGATAATCTTTCAATGTAACTAGATCTTTACAGTGAGCAATAATTGTGTTGCCCCAGACTCTGGTAACATTGTACTACTGTACGATGGGTTAGGAAAAGTATTGCTCATCCAACAGCTAGCTCAGACATAGTACACGGTACATACACAGTACTCGCTGACTGACTTAATCATTCCAAAATCGTATTCTAAAAGAAAATAATGAGAAGCTGCTGGACAACCTCAGTTCTTGAAATCCCTTTAAATAAGCAAAAAAAGAAATAAACAAAAATATTTTTCAAATCCATGATTCTTCTGCTTTCACTAAAATAACCAACATTGGTCATCATTTTGTACACAATTTCTGAAATACTGAAAAGTATATTGTATAGTCCATCTGAAACCTTTCCTCATTTTGAGTCACAAATAGAGTAAAGGGCATAGTTTGGGAGGGGCGGAAAAGCTAGTCAACTAGTCAAAATGCCACACAGGTTTTTTATGGAAGAAGTGTGTATTACAAATGATTTCAGAAAAAACTGCACAAAAGTAGTTTTTTTTTTCTCTTTTTATTCTCAAATGTATTTTTTGTTACTTTACAGAATTGGTTTACAGAAAATACATGAGTGTGAAGAGCCTGGAAGAAGAGCATGCAGCAGAGTCCAAAGTGAGCAGCTAAAATGATTCTATAAGGTGACGTGCAATAAGGCACTGAGTGGTTTGGATTTGCAGAGCTTGTGTGATTTTGGCACATTATTAAATTCTATACATTTTTCTCCAGAGGGCATATAGATTGCTTACGGTATATTATGGAATAAAAAAAGCTTTTTTATAGCAATATGAATGTTGTCAATCAGAAGCAGAATGCAATACCAGCTATCGTATATTAAGTATTTATCATTCATCTACACATATTAAGGGGCATATTATATACAAGAATTAAAGGCAGTCTTTCCATCATTCCATGTAATGCTTTATCTATATTCTTTGTATGAGTTACGTTAAGTAAAGGAGACAAAGATGTAACAACAATAATGTAGACTGTTTGCCGGGCATGGGCCACTTGTAGGCAACGTCTACCCAACTAATAAAGAAGGAGGTGCAGTGGTGTCAGTCACATATATTTCCTGGTGCGCGAAGGAGACCACATTAGGACACAGGTTGTGGGACCCTTTTACATGTTTTGTATTAAGGTTAGGGTACGATACGTTATGCCCCTAAAATACTGGAAAATGTAGTTGTGGACTGCAGTAATTGTATTTTATTATGCAAACAGTGGAATCTTGTTATAAAGGCAACTTCATTTTATTTTTTCATTACAGGCATATTCCAAATTAGGAGGGAGATATAGAGTGGGAAGAGCTTTGGAAATCTTTACATGGTGTATGATTCACAGGTTGGTGATCTGTAAGTGGGTGAGCAGACTCTGAAGATAAGAGTGAGTGATCTGTGACAGATATACGTCTCCGGCAGAGAAGCTGGAATTCACAACCTGATGGGAAATGTAGTCAAGAGGTACAAAGGAAGAGCTGGTAGGAGGTGGATGATCTGAAAAGCAACATACCACAAAGATGGCTCCAGAAGCTAAAGGGTAACAGCGGGAAATCCAAACTCATTATAGGAATGGTTAGGCCATTTTTTATTTTTTGTATCTGGCAAATCCCTTTTTTTATTAATTGTAGCTTTATAAAAATGTCAAAAATCATAATAAGCTAACTAAAATAAGAATTTAGAGAATGCTCACCACAGATCCACAAAAAATGGATGATAATTTATCACATTTGTTGTACTGTTCTATGTATTTCAGTTTGTTAGTGAAAGAACAGTAATGAGAAAAGGTACAAAATAGGGTCTTATGTGGTATAAATGGAATAAAAGAGAAAGAGGTATGCTCTTCTCCTCAAGTTGTGTGGCACACAAGACATGTGCTAAATAATGGCGCACCTGCTGCGGATACACGAATGCACAGGACAGTGCAGACAATGCAGATAAAGGACAGAAGATATGTTCACTCTGCGCTACTGCTGATGACTTTCCAAAGGGAGGTCCAGGACGGTGCTGTGGCTCCTTTCCTGAAGAAGCTTGTAATGGCTTTGAAACGCATTGAATAAAAGCCACTTATCTTCACTGGTATGCCCTGGACCTTCTTTTGGAAAGTTTAAGCAGCAGTGTGGAGTAAACACATCTTCTGTCCTTTATCAGTTTGTTAGTGGCAGATAGCATTCTGCTTAGCAAAAAAAAGGGCAAGTATATGTAAGAGCATAATTATACAACAGCATTTCACATCTGTGTTGTGACAGCCTGAGGACACGACTATTTCTTTTCTTTCATTTTTGAAGTCTAGATTCTGTTATTCAATGTAGGAAACTACTAAAAACTATTGCAACATGGAAGCCATCCATTTTTAAAATATTTTTTGTTTTGTGAATGCAAAAACAGACATAATCGTGTGAATGCACCCAACCTACATTCAATATTTCTGGAACCTTCCTTGAAAAGATTTATTCTTCTCAAACATCATTATGAGATTTCTTGAGTAACTTTCCTTCTCAATGCTTCCATTAAACATGGCTATTTCCTGCTTTAAACTGTACTATGAGCTGAATTTCCATACCAGACATTGCCAATGGACTGGAGTGGCACACTTTACTGAAGGGAGCAGCCAATAATCTCTTGATTCTCAGTCTAAGGCCACAGTACCACTAGTATGAGACATGTGAGAGATTTGCCAAGTCTCACATTGGCATCCCCCGGCACGGCCTCCAGCTCCCCGGATAGGAGCGCGCAGCTCCATAGAAATACATGCAGCTGTGAACTCCTTTATGGAGAGTGGTCAACCGTGCCGGATAATACCGATGCAAGACTCGACGAGACCCTCGCATGTCTCATACTAGTGGTACAGCAGGCTAATATCCTTTATCAAATGAAGGGAACCTTTGTGCTCTGAAATCCATCTTGTAATCCAAAACATTGGATCTAAAATTTGTGATAGCTGCAAAATATAATCTTTTAAACAGATGTGGGCTACGTGAAATATTAAATTGTCCATATGAGGCAGCATTTCATTAATTATAACCTGTATAGTCTACAGAAAAACCAATGTCAGGTAAGCGGTTAACAAAATTACTGTAGACATTAGAAAATGTCTCCACAGAGGATTCTATATGAGGTCACTGTAGGCAGGGGCATAATTTGGAGTGAATAGCTGGCAGGGCATTAAATTGATGAAGATTTGAAAATGTATGTAAATTATACAGTGAACAAGAAGAACAAGAATGAGGATCCAGCTAGGAATGTACAAAAGTAACAGACTATATCTAATCCAAGCATATAGTTTTCGTACATTCACCTGTCTAATCAATCACACAAATACTAATTCACATACACATAGATAGCCCATTCTAACAACATCTCAACAAAGGTAATTTGGTACAAGAAATTGTATATACATAGCTAATTCAAGGTCAAGTAAACTTATCTGCTTTGAAAAAAAGATAATATATTAATATATACAAATGTATATGTTTGTGACTTTTTCCTGCTACTTTCAAAAAATATACATTTAACAAAAGTGATCAAAAATAGCAGATGCTTTGGTGTCAGTTAATTGGTTTTGAATACTACCATGGTATAAAGATAGGACAGAAAAATAGACAATGCTTTAATGAATTTGGAAATAGCTGTTACTGTAGGTCCATTTATTAAAAAAAGTATTGAAGCTTGAGCTTTCCTGACACTTCGTATTAGATAATTGTGTATGATTATCACATTAATTCACTTTACAAGAAGGGCAACAGTGAATTACAAGCTTTGTCCATATTTGCAAAGGTTTTCAGCCTATGAAAGTCACGTTCATGACCCCGGCAGATATGACATTCTCTTCAATCTTGCACTCTTATAATGGATTACCAAATCTCTCTTTCCAATGCCGCCAAGAGCTGAAACTTCATATTTTTAAAATAAACTGTCGCAAGGATCAACCTTTCTAAGTCATCTATATAGGCATGTAGGTCATAGGAAGCTATATAAAATGATATCTTGATATCTGCGATCTGACGAATGGTCCAGAGAAACCCACGTTTTTCTTTTACAAGTGTATGTAAATAAAACCTGTTTCCCGCTGCTACTTCCACAGCCACCTATTAGGCTAATTACATATTCACTGCACTGTTAGACAAACAGCCAATCAGAGAAGCTCACCCTTTTTGAGAGTTTCTGTGATTGGCTGTTGTAGTCAAGAGTGCATTTCCTCAATCTGGACAGTGATTCTGCTTGGTTGCCATGCACATTTGTGTAGGGCAACCAACCTGCACCACACTGCAGCCGGGCTCCACACTGCAGCCGGGCTCCACACTCTGCACTGCAGCCGTATCTGTGCTGTGTGGAGCGGTGCCCGTCGCCTGATCTCTCCAGACCTCCAGTACCATAGAGCAGAGGCTGTGGAGTGGTCCTCTCTAAACCGCTCCACCAGCTCTATGGTACTGGAGGTCTGAAGAGATCAGGCGACGGGCACCGCTCCACACAGCACAGATACGGCTGCAGTGCAGAGTGTGGAGCCCGGCTGCAGTGTGGAGCCCGGCTGCAGAGTGTGGAGCCCGGCTGCAGAGTGTGGAGCCCGGCTGCAGAGTGTGGAGCCCAGCTGCAGAGTGTGGAGCCCAGCTGCAGAGTGTGGAGCCCAGCTGCAGAGTGTGGAGCCCGGCTGCAGATGACCGGGACCAGGGCGGAGGACCACCGGCTGCACAAGAGGAGGGTGAGCAGCACACATATGCAGCGGGTCCCCTGCTGCACTGACACAGTGTGCCGGAATCGCTTTCACAGCAGCGGTTTCGGCACCTTGTATCAGTGCACTGGGGACCGCTGTTTTGCAGAGGGTGGGTGGTGATGTTAGGGTTGGGGCGGCCAGTAGGAGCCCTGGGGGTGGTTTCATTCCATAGTGTTTAGTGGGCAGGGGGCGGGCATGTATGGCCTGGGGGTGGCTGGCCATACTAGGAATAGGGGAAGGGGTGTGATTGTGCTAGAGTAGGTGTAAACGACCAGCATGCACAATCACACCCCCTGGACATTCTCTGCCAGCAGTAAATGTGTTTATATCTAGGAAACCCTGCAAAATGTTGACAACATGTATATTGCAGATTGTCAACATTTTGCAGCCTAGATATAAATATGAAATAAAACATAAGCCCGGACAACCCCTTTAAGCTATTTATGACTTTATGATTTTTTTTCTTCTTTTCTATTGCCAATTTGGCTAGTCCTTTCCACTTAAAGGGAACCTGACCTCTTTAAATGAGCCCCCAGTCTCTTTTAACCTGTCCCTGCACCATGGTAATCCATTTCTATCCATCCCTTTGTGTCCATAAAGCGCAAAATCGCATCATATCGCCTTTACCGCCCCCTTGCAGCACAAGCACAGTCTGTGCTCTATAGCACACCCATATGTGCGTGCATAATTAACACGCCGGCGTCGGGGAGAAGCACAAAAGACCGCCTTTTGTGGCTTCACATATAATGAGAAGCTGCAGATCCACAAGTAAAAAAAGAACTTTTATAAACTTTACAATAGCACTTTATGGACACAAAGGGATGGATAGAAATGGATTACCATGATGCAGGGACAGGTTAAGAGCCTGGGGCTCATTTTTAGAGGTCAGGTTCCCTTTAATCTATCTTGGGTCTTTCCAGAGACTGTGGTAGATTATATTGAGGCATTAAACAGAACCTGATCTCTATACAGATGATCTTTACAGCTAACAATGACATACTGTATGTTAGACTGAAGGGAATCTGTAACCAGGTTTTTGCAAACCTATTTGACATCACGAAATATGGGGCAAAGACTATGATTACAGTGATGTGTCGCTTACTGAGCTGCTTTATCTGCTGCAGGTCTAGGAGTTCTCTGAATCCTAAAATCTGTATGACCGTACCTACACAAGTGATTGGCAGCTTTCTGCCCAACTACATTATACACAGAAAGCTGCCAATGAGTGGTGGCGGTGTGGTTATACTGAGTCATGAATATGGAGGACTACATGGAAGCAGGTTTACTAGTCCTCTAATGATAAGATCCTGCTGATATAATTGTGATTTTATAAGCAGCCAAGTAAGTGACACATCACTGGAATTAGGGTTTCTGTCTCCACATTGTGCTCCTCTCACCTTAGGCTTAGTGCCACGTTATACATAGCGATGTTCCAGCGATCCCACCAATGATCTGACCTGGCCGGGATCGGTGGAACATCATTATGTGATTGCTGGTGAGATGCCAGACAGGCAGACTTAACAGCGACCACCCAGCGATGCGCCGACACCTGACGGTCGTTGTGATGGTTCAGGGCCTCGGGCGCAGACTGGGGACAGCTGGTCGTTGCCCTATCACACACAGCAATCCAACATGCCCAGTGGGAGATCGCTGATTGAAAAATGGTCCAGGCCATTCATTACCGATCAACGATCTCCCAGCGGGGGGCCGCTCGCTGGTGCATGTCACACACAGCGATATCGCTGGCGAGGTCGCCGCAACGTCACAAAACCTGTGACGTTGTGGCGATATCGTTAACGATATCGCAATGTGTAACGGGGCCTTTAAGTGGCAAAAATCTGGTGACAGATTCTCTTTACACAGGACTAAATGTCAATTCTGTAAATAGAGATAACAAAGTGATCTGAAGGTGTACTACATAATTTGTGTCCAAATTGGGAATAATTATTAAATGTAAGGATTCTAGGAATCATCTACAGCTGCCATCCTTCCTGAATACCATCAAACAATAATAAACGGGTATTGAGTAGTATACATGTACAGTATATTCTGTACACACATATGGAGTTAGGGGTACTATATTTGAAGGTAAGGACCAAGTTTGAAGACAATTACATTACCTTCATGCTTCAACAATTACATATAGTACAGTATGCTACATCTGCACATTGCACACAATTTACCTCCTTTCTTTGCAAATTGCATAATAAACCTTCTTTCTCAGTTCCTAAGAAATGTTTTTTTTACTAGGACTGGTAACACCAACAGCTGTACTGTTCTTTAGTAATAGGTATGAGGTCACATGTTGGAGACCACTGTCCGAGGAGATGTACAGTCCTGACCAAAAGTTTTGAGAATGATACAAATATTAATTTTAACAAAGTCTACTGCTTCAGTTTTTCTAATGGCAATTTGCATATACTCCAGAATGTCATAAAGAGTGATCAGCTTAACAGCAATTACTTGCAAAGTCAATATTTGCCTAGAAAATTGACTTTAACCCCCAAAACACATTTCAACTTCATTGCAGTCCTGCCTTAAAAGGAGCAGCTAACATCGTTTTAGTGATTGTTCCATTAACACAGGTGTGGGTGTTGATGAGGACAGGGCTGGCGATCAATCAGTCATGATTAAGAAAGAATGACACCACTGGACACTTTAAAAGGAGGCTGGTGCTTGGTACATTGTTTCTCTTCAGTTAACCATGGTTATCGCTAAAGAAACACGTGCAGCCATCATTGCACCTCAGTCAACAATCTATCGCATCATCAAGAACTTCAAGGAGAGAGCTTCCATTGTTGTCAAAAAGGCTCCAGGGCGCCCAAGAAAGGCCAGCAAGCGCCAGGACTGTATCTTAAAACTGTTTCAGCTGCGGGATCGGACTACCAGCAGTGCCGAGCTTGCTCAGGAATGGCAGCAGGCTGGTGTGAGTGCTTCTGCACGCACTGTGAGGCGGAGACTCTCTGAGCAAGGCCTGGTTTCAAGGAGGGCAGCAAAGAAGCCACTTCTCTCCAGAAAAAAACATCAGGGACCGACTGATATTCTGCAAAAGGTACAGGGAGTGGACTGCTGAGGACTGGGGTAAAGTCATTTTCTGTGATGAATCCCCTTTTCGATTGTTTGGGACATCTGGAAAACAGCTTATTCGGAGAAGAAGAGGTGAGCGCTACCCCAGTCTTGTCTCATGCCAACTGTAAAGCATCCTGAAACCAATAATGTTTGGGGTTGCTTCTCAGCCAAGGGAATCGGCTCACTCACAGTCTTGCCTAAAAACACAGCCATGAATAAAGAATGGTACCAGAATGTCCTTCAAGGGCAACTTCTCCCAACCGTCCAAGAGCAGTTTGGCGCCCAACAATGCCTTTTCCAGCATGATGGAGCACTTTGCCATAAAGCAAAGGTGATAATTAAATGTCTCAGGGAACAAAACATAGAGATTTTGGGTCCATGGCCTGGAAACTTCCCAGATCTTAATCCCATTGAGAACTTGTGGTCAATCATCAAGACACAGGTGGACAAACAAAAACCAACAAATTCTGCCAAAATGCAAACATTGATTATGCAAGAATGGACTGCTATCAGTCAGGATTTGGTCCAGAAGTTGATTGAGAGCATGCCAGGGAGAATTGCAGAGGTCCTGAAGAAGAAGGGTCAACACTGCAAATATTGACTTGCTGCATTAACTGATTCTAACTGTCACTATAACCTTTTGGTACTCATAATATGATGGCAATTATATTTCTGTATGTGATATAAACATCAGACAAACACAAATAAAAACCAGAGGGCAGCAGATCATGTGAAAATATCATTTTGGTGTCATTCTCAAAACATTTGGCCATGACTGTACATGTGTGTACAGGAACGGGACGTTGTCCTTGATTGAACCATGCCTACAATATGTCTAATACAAAGATTTCCTCTACATAGAAAATGAAAATATTGGAATGTATGGAAAGTATTTGACTTTAATATTCAAATTTTGATTGGGCGGCATGTTTGGAATAAGAAAAGTATACATCAGCAGATGGAGATATTGGAAATAAGTTTGGGAAACTAAATTTTACTATGAAATAAGGCACTTTATCAAACCAAGTTCCCTGTAATTAACGGTTATTAAGAGTGCTAAGAGTGCCTAAGCACAAGAGTGGTACCTGTTTTACATTTGCACTGTCAATAATATTTAACTTTGTACAAGATGAATGGGGATCATTCTATACTGAATGAAATGTGCAGATACTTATCAGCAGGATTATGATGTCTAAAATAACCTGGACTGATGTCCAATGTATCCACAACAAATTGGCTCAGTTTTCTTATAATACCCAGTTATAGTGACAGTAAGACATGCCACAAATGAACCCACTGACTAGCATGGATATAAACTTCACAAAATTGAGACAAGTATTCATAATACTATGCAGCTACTACTGCCACAATTAACAGGTATTTTATTTAACACTGTAGAGTCAATAAGGGATCCAGACTGTTATTGAATACATACAAGTGCATCTCAATGAATTAGAATATCATCAAAAAAATTTTCTTTCAGTAATTCAATACATTTTGTGAAATGCATGTACTATATAGAGTCATTACAACACAGAGTGATCTATTTATAGTGTTTATTTATGTTAATGTTGATGATTGTGGCTTACAACCAATGAATACCCAAAGGTCATTATCTCAGAAAATTAAAGTAGAGAGGATGAAGGATTAAAAACCGCACTGCCGTATTCCTTGAGACATCAAAGGGTGAATATAATATTGATTTAGAAGTCAACATATTTCTGTACTCCCTGAAATGCCCTAAGACATGTCAATATGATATTGATTTGTCCTGAGGAAGGGGCCAGGGAGCCCTCTAAAGGTACTGTCACACGCGGCAATATGGCTTCCATAAATTTGTGTATTTCGGTGATGTGGAAACCACATCGCCTGTGCATAGTGGTGTGAGACAGAGCGGTTTTACGGCGAGAAATCGCTGGTGGTGCGTCTCCTGATCGCCCTGCTCTGCTGAGAAATCAGGCAATTTCCACCAGGCGATTTCTGCGCATCTTGGCGTGTGACAGGGCAATAGTGATGTAGAAAGTGAGCTCAGACCATCTGGAAGCAATTCCAGAGGCGTGCCTGAGCATTCTGTTTGGCTCGCCCTGTCTGCCGCGATTGGTGGTCGCCCCTGCATTCCCATTAGCTGGCCATGGCTAAGGAGCCATTTTTGAATAGCGATATAGTAGAAAGGACACATGCGTCATGTAGTGGGCAGACTTCCTGACAAGGATGACCAATAGCAACGCAGTTGTGTTGACCAATCTGAGTAGTAGGGGTGCGGTGTACAACACTCTGGCATGCCTGTCTCCTCGCTGCACTCACACTCTACGCCCACATTGCTGATGAGGTGGTGGCGTGTGACGCGACGATTTGGTGGCGACGTGGAAATGTCAAATTGCTTCAGGTCTGCGCCAGGTAATTTCCAGAATGCAGGATTGCCAAACATTGCACGTCGTGTGTGACAGGGCGACAGTGATGTGCAAAAAAGTGCCCGGAACGTGCACACTCACGTCAACTTGCCAGCCATATGGTGACGATATTGCTACGTGTGATGGTACCTTAATGCGTTGCCTAATAAATCAATATTATATTCCTCCGTTGATGTCTCATGTAATACTTCAGCACAGTTTCTAACCCTTCATTCTCTCTACTCTATGTGCACCGTGCTGGGGACTCCAGCATCCGTGATATGCTTTTATAGTGGTTGTGACTCTCATAACCACACATGGTGAAGCCTCTGATACCTATTTAGGTAATATTTCTTCTCTCATACACTTCATACTCACCACTTCAATTTAATGTAATGATGACTCTATATAAGTGTTTCACCTTATGTATTGAATTACTGAAATAAATTCACTTTTTGATGATATTCTAATTCATTGAGATGCACCTGTACATTCTTTATGCTGAAGACGGTTCAAATGAAATTAGCTCTATATGTTGGCTCATTGTCCTGCTGCAGAATATGTTTGGAGCCAACCAGACAGTATTGCATGGTGAATGAATATCTGCCTGTGTTTGTCAACATTGAGGACACCAAGAAAGGGGCAATATTTTTCACCACAGTCGCAGTGGTTGGACAAGGAAACTCTGTCATCAGAAGATGTCGAACAGTGCCATCAGCTCAGAACCAACAGTATTCAGGGGGATGCTAATCCCATCTACTGTTTGTAGAAATCTGGCCAGAAGTGATCATGAAAGAATTTGCAGTCAAAAATCCTATGGTTTGACATGTATATAAGGCCAAGAGACTCAGCTATGCACAAAAACAGAAAATAGGGTGCAGACAAATGGCAGTAGGGGCTCAGTCCTGGTGAGTCAAAAATGTAAATATTTGGCTGTACAAGAAGGTAGCTTGCTCACCAAATAGGCAATAATGAGTGTCTGTAGGCAACAATGAGGCTTGGTGAAGGATCCTGCAAATTTGGAGCTGCATTTTAGTAAATCGAGTTGTGGATTTGGTCAAGATTATTGGTATCCTTAATGCTGAGAAATATAGGAAGATACATATCCATCATGTAATACCATCAAGAAGGCAACTGATTGATCTCAACCTCATCAAGTCTACCAGGGATTATATGAAGAGACTAAAGAATTTTCATAAGCCTATATCCACAGAAGATCTGTAGTTAGTTCTCTAAGATGTTTGGAACAATCTCCCTGCTGAGTTCCTGCTAAAACTGTGAGTCTAAGTGAGCCTAAAAGACTTGATGCTGATTTGAAGGTAAAAGGCTTTCAAGAAATAATGATTTGATTTAGATTTCACTTTTGTTCATTCACTTTGCATTTTGTTAATTGAGAAATATAAACTATTAACACTTCTATTTTTGAGAGCATTCTTACTTTGCAGCACAATAAACAAAATGATCTAAAATAGAACCTGGCACCAAGTTAAAAGTGGACAGCATTTGCTCTTATTTTGTTCCTGTTGCCTCCATGAGTATTCCCTTTTTGATATTTTAAAGTCTACTATAAGGTTCCACACATATAGGGTTTTTTATTTACCACTACTTGCTATGGTCTTCACCAAGGGGGGTGGATTGCAGGGTTATAATGCAGGGCAACCTAAAGAACCCCCATCCCCCCACACACAGATAATCCTGTGAGTCACACTCATAAAAGACCATAACAGCCAACACCAAGTACACTGGCCATAGTCTGAGACTGTAGGGTGGTTTGGCAGAAAAAAAATCCCAGGGGAGAAGCAATAATAGCGTAAGCAACGAGAGCGCACACTGACACTGTGTGAGTAGTAAAGGCTGGGATCCTAAAGTGTTGGTGTGCACTCTTATCACTAGCTCCTGTCCATAGCCTCCTATTGTTAGTGTACTGCAGATGGAAGCCAGCAACGAGAGCGCCCACTGACACTGAGGATATTTGGCCTCCTGCAGTGTAACAACTGAGGTGCACCATAGCCGTTAATTGATATGAGGCAGCTTGAGCATCAATCAATATATGACAAAGTGGTCAGTATGCAACTTGATGGAGCATAACAGTGCACGGAGCCCTTGGCCACACCAGGGGTGCCCTAAAGTCCCTCATTAGCATTCAATTTTTTTTTTTTTATTTAATTTTTTTTCAACCAAACCTCTAAACCTGTACTACAGGTATGATCTTTATAAGGTTTAAGTCCCATGAAGACCTGTGTAAGGGGTTAATTAGCAGTTTTGAGGTGACAAACTCCCTTGATATTAAAATAAAAATATGGAATGCTTATTTTCTCTCTCTTTGGCGGGTCTTTGTCTTATTTTTCTTTGCAAATTGCACATGCTGCATTTTTTTTCATATATTATTTTCAAAGACTTCTCTATAGAGAAAGAGAACATGTGAAAAAAATGTGTGAACACAAAAAATAGATACAGGCTTTATGGAAATATTACATTTGCCTCCCACTGAATTAAATATGTTATCTATGTGAGGGAGATTTAGCAATATTGTCACTGGAAACAGAAGCATGCTGCACTGTCTTATGAAGTGTCACATATCTGCCGATAACCCGTCACCACATTGGAAAGTTATATGATAGACAAAGTGGACAACTTTCCTAGGTGTTATAATTTCATTAAATTATAGTTATTTGATAACTATGATTAAGTGCATTTTAACATTCATTTTCAACGTTGTGTGCACTGCTATATCTGTCATCATGTTTATATTTATTCTAGGGGACATCTACCACTTGGTCAACCCCTTCTCAATCACTAAACGCCCCACTTATGAAATATTATAAGCCAATCAGCGTTGGCTTCACTCTTCCGTCTTGCAGACAAATCAAACATCTGGAAAAAGTGAGAGCTGAAGCTATTATTTTATAAGAGGAAGGGTGCATTATGAAGGAGAAGGACTTGTCCAAGCAGTGGACAATCCCTTTAAGGCTATCAGAATATAAGTAGATTCTATTGAAATCTAACCACCAGATACTGCATTATCTTCCCTAAGCTTCCATTTGGTCTTTTCATGCTTAAGCACTGGTTGCAAAGCGGACACCTTAACATCTGCTAAATATACTTCCTGAACAACAAATACAGCAAATGACTTCTGGATTTGAGGAATGGGTGGGCACGTCTTTGGGGAGGGTATGTAAACACAGAACGCCATGCACCAAAACAATGAAAGGTAGAGGGGAGCAGAGGCACTGATGCACACATGGAAAAAATAGGCAAACAACAGGGATGCTGTTATGGGCTTGACACGTGTAACAACAAACTTTTTTGGCTTTAATATATTTCACACCATTTATTAGTTCTGTCTATTCAACCATTAATAACTTATGGTTGCTCTTTTTTTTATCTAGTATACCTATAACATTCCCAATAAAATGTACACTCTGCCATGAGGGTGAAGAATAGAAGTTCTAATTTCAAATGATCTAAAGCAGTCTTTCTCAAACCTTATTATTATTTTTTTCTATTAACTGGGCCCTTTTTTTGGTCTTGAGGACTGCAAATGATTGCTGTATCGAGGGGGGTGACCAGATTAACTTCTGTACTGTTACCCCACTGTCCTCCTTACACCAAAATCCCCTCCTACATTGTAGCCCTGTTCACAGTCTGTCTTCCATCACGTACTTCTGTTTGTCTCGGGAGTCACGAGCCTTGACACGGTTCTGGCGGTTGGCTGAGGCTGGGATGGAGTGAACAGATGAGCTCTTTTTGCTAGAGGAGTGCGAAGAGTGCGAAGAGTGTGAGAGGCTGGCACGAGACTGGCTGGCGTTGTGGTCGAATTGCATCAGACAGAAGATGAGATCTGTGGGCACCAACTCGAATTCATAAGGAGGATTGGTAATTACGTACCTAAAAATAAAGAGATATAATATTTTTTGGGTCACACATATTAAGAGAAATATTAGCATTTATTGAATGCGCATAGCATGCCACTGGTGAAAATGTTACACTGATTTGTAGAAATGAATGAATTGATTAGACCCCAGCAACTTCAAGCAATCTACAATTTGCTTCACGTTAATTGCCAAAAAAATGACTACTGACACTTTATACAGGAGACAGCCTCCGCCACAGATGGCTCACATGACCTCAGGATTAACAATGCAAGCTTTCCCATAATACTTTTCAGGTATCATATTATATATGGCATAGCTCTGCCTGTCAGAAGGGACTATAAGAGCCTGTATAAAGCCAAAGCAAAGCATACAGCAGCCATTTAGGGTGATTCATGATAGAGTGAGAATGTCAGAGCTAATAGCGCTGGATCAGAGGTAGATAGAGAAAAGTCTGAAACAATGGACAAATATGCTAACACTGAAGAATATGAGAGTAGTAATCTGCAACTAATACAGAGTTTCAATTGTTAGGGGATAGAGTGACAGGGGAGATACCAGCCACAACAGTGATTGATCAGCAATATAGCGTAGCATAGGGGGGTTTAACCTTTGGCCCTCAATGACTTACAAGTACAAAATATATAGTAAAAGAAAAAGTGGCAAAGGATGGTGTAGTATAAAAAAATCCCTCATACCACAGCTAAATATAGTGGAGCCACTAGCAGCAGATCAGCCACCACTGTCACCAGCCACTTAGCCATTAATATTAACAAATGTATTAGTGTGAAGGAATAGAGGTCTTTATGGATTGTACGGTCTATCACTTGTCTCAGTCATAGCAGGATAATGTTACTTCTGATAGTGACACAATCAGTTTGATTCATTCCTCTGCAAAGTAGTCCTCCGCCACTGCAGTAACAGTTTGTTTTCTATATTATTCATCTTTTATAATATTACATTTCATCAGTTACACCTCTATCTGATATGGTCCCCTAAGCCACATAACTTTAAGTTCTAAGAAATATATTTCACAACAACTTTTTCCTTAAATTTACTGGATGAGATGAACTGTCAACCTCTTTACTTAGATAAAAGTGGCTGTTTGAGATGGAGGTCATGATTAAAACTCTTAGATATACTGTTGTCTTGGTCAGCCATAGTGGTAAAGGCAGAGGCAGTGACACTCGAGGTGGTAATGGCACTCAGAGCCAGGGCAATTTTAAAGGTGGGAAGTAAACAGAGTGTGGATGGGGCAAGGAGGATAAGATATTTCCTTCACTGGAGCAACTCTAAACCAAGATAGAGATAATAATGATGATTGTAGTGGACAAGACCTCGGAACCAATTTAAAGTGCTGAGGAGGTGATGTCTTAGATGAAGAAGAGGGCATTGGTGCCAAAAATAAAGAGTGGAGCAGACATCCAGCCAAAACCCCTTTTAGGGGCAGAGATGCATCTTCTGTGGTCAAGTCAAGAGGAGGTGATGGTGCAAGTGCTATTGGTGATGGAGAGTCAAAAACATATGCAATCTTGGGTCGTGGTTTGGGTGACATGAGTTCTAAATGCAGGCATCAAGAGAATTCTTTTCTATGCTGCTGACCGATTACTCTCTTCAGTGTGCAAGTCCCACATGAAGAAAATAAGCCATAGATGTCTGGGCTCTAACAGACTAGGAACTATGGCACATACAGTGACTTTATCTGCTTAATTGGAAAAGCAAACCATAGAGCAGTATGAGCAAGGCTCAATCTGTACTGCAACCCTTTCTCTTCTCACCCATCTTTCTGGTTTTCAGGCTGCATCCTTAAGTAGTATTTGATCAAGTGTCATCATCATAATTCCTCATTGCTTGTTGTACTGCGTTGCACTGACAGATATTCTTTCCTGACTATGCTATGTGGAAATAGTTGTACACTCTTTGTCATCTGATTGTGTGCCCAATCGAATCCAACCTGGTCAAGTTGATGGTGATTCAGTCACTTCTACATCACCAAGTGGACTCCTCTGCATTTCCAGAAATGATGGTATCTGCTGTTTTGCTGGAATAAACTCCATTATTTTTCACAGAAAAAGGTACCTGTTCTCTGCTCTCTTGTGGATAAGTACACTGCCACTCTCTCGACTTAGTATTAAGTTCCAGAGGGCACTACACTGCAGACACTTGGTACAGTAATTATGGATATAAACAATGTTCTTCACAGCCCGTTGGGTGAATATATTGGGTGACAGTGATACACCACTGCAACCATGACAAATGGGGAAGCCTCCAGGGTTGGGATCTAGATCTGGTTTGACTGTCAGTGGTAATTATCCACTTCTTCCCACACTTCCTTGCCAAAATAACCTCATCCCAAACAGCAAGAGGGCACAGCATTGCATCTAGTTCCAGCCTTAAATGATTTATTTCTGGCATTGTATAGCAACTGCAAGCAGTGTTACAGCTTGTTAGCATGGGTGACTATTGCGACAACATGTATGCAGCTGGTTGCATATTTCCGTAAAAAAATAAGTAAGTCTCATCCTTGATGGCTCTCTGTCAACTGCAACTAGGCATTATCATATGCAGCGCTGCTTGGTACATTCTGGTTGACTTGCATTTGGGCAAATTAATTAATTCTCCTGAATAGCGCACATCCTACATTTATTCTTTCAAAACCTGTAAAGAGCCTCCCACCATTACCTATACAGCAGTATCTTAAACCTACAGACAACTTTCAGATTGGAGGAAAACAGTAGTGATTTCACATCTCTTCACTAGGTATGATTGTAATCAGTTTCCTGCTTAAAAAGAAACATAGATTTCAAAAACCATTTGCAACATTTACCTACCTTTTGGTACACTGGCTAGGTGTGCTTAGATGGGCATCACGTAACCGATATATGCCAAAGCAAAGCATGTTGTATGTTTTTAATGCTTTGCAATACAAATCTCCATAACATCCACCATCCTATAAAAATCACAGTGAGGTCAGACTTTGGACATATGCAGTTTGATACATAAGAATGTGAAATAAATACACTAAATAATCCTTGAATCATGAAGTTAAGTTCGGGTTGTTATCCAGATTTGCTGCTGCTATAGATATACAAGTTTGTTGAGCTTTACAGAGAGGATAGAATGGTTAACAATATTAATAAGAAAAAATAATAACTTTTATTTAAATGTATATACTTTCTTTTGGTACTGCTAGGTTTAGGAACTCTTTACTGTCTGATTGTTGTTTGTAGCTTTAATCTCAGGTGCAGTTTTGGTGACCACTTCCCTTTGCTATAAATTGTCACACGTCTCATCAGTTGATGACTGTGATAGAATCTCATTCCATATACTAACAATTTAGAAGTAGCCTGTCTCTGGAAGAAGCTGTGGTGTCATGACAATTAAAGCTGTGGTGTTTTGCTGCTATTGCAATTGAGAAGTTTTGTATTCCTTTTGTGTCTATTTTTCCATCTATCTGTGCCTCTTACCTTGTTTTGTATTATTGTATAGGTGAGACTAGTATCCTCGCTGGCCTGCACAGCAACCACAGTGAGTCCAGGGCAAGCAAGGGCCTAAATACATAACTGCAAAGGGGGGAGGGGGAGGACCTGTATAGGGATGTTAGGGAGTGCAGGGTTCAGGCTCAGGTGAGTGTCAGGAAGTGACCCCGATCCCCTCTTTCTATCACCAGGAACTTCCTTTTATGCATCCCCATTGTCACCCCTGCGTTGCGCCGCACATTGGGCATTCATATACTCCAGCATGACAGAAATACTAAGTAATCTATCATAAATATTTAAAATACAAGGTTCAGTACAGTATTTTTCTTACCCCAAGGTCAGCAAATGGGCCATCATATAGAGCCAATTGGGCTACTCGGCAACGGTCCCTGTTAGCTAGAGTTTGTGGGGTGCTATACCCTCCACGTAATGCATTCTCTTCTGCTATTAGGGCTTCTAGTTCTGGTGTTGCTCCTCCGGTTACCAATGTTCGAATCAGAGTTAAAATATTATCATTGAAGTATGTCTGGTAAAACAAAAGAATTAATAGTCATAGATTGCAGCTTGCAAGCAGGGCCCTCACTCTGTTGAATTGTATTACTCTGTATTGTCTGTACATGTCCCCTCTGAACTGTAAAAGTGCTGTTGAATATGTTTGGAGCTATATAAATACAAATTATTATTATTATAACAGACATATTAGCAATGTGGTCTTATCCAATTGTTACCAATATCTTCCGCTCCTCCTGTGGCTCCTTCCATTACATGCACACTACTTTACTACTGTTCTCTATCACTCTTCTGTTGAACTCTTTGTTACTTTTTTTTTTTACACATTGCTGCTTACTGGTAAATTATTAAATTATTATTTTAAATAGATTTACACAAAATGAATGTGGCTAGCCTATTTGAATTGTGCTAAAAAGAAGCAATTCATCAAAAACATTATATCACAGTCTTTCGTTTAATTATTTGAACCAATTTTCATTGCATTAATCTCAGGACATCTGTTTATGATAGTTGGCGCCTTCTTAGATGGGGCTGCCCACGCCTGTGCTCCAGGTAAGAGAAGGGGCCCCAATCTATGTACCAGGTGGGGAAATGCTGAGCTCTTCATCAGACAAAGATAAATATAGCAATGTAAGCTCTGGCGAAAAATATCATCCTGATGGCACCTAATGGAGGCTTTTGGTATAAAAGTAAAGATTTTGGTCTGACATTTTAAATTGCAGAAAGACTTTAACTGATTAACATGGAAAGTTGAATTGTCTATGAGCAATCCAAGCCACTTATATTGGTTTTAAAATGTATTGCTGAGCTTTCTCCACTCAATAACTTAGCGCAGCAAACATTTCCATGTAACAGTTAATAAAGGCATCAAGATGTGTAATTGTAGGATACTGGGTGTAGTTAAAGCATGAATGCCTTTTTAGACATGACACACAATGGTTTGGGAGCCTACTTTTTGTGTTGCAAATGTCACAGATGATTATCCCTCACTGGACTCAGGTCTTGGGTGCTGTTAAACTCTCTTTTAGCTGCTCTGACAGCAACATGTATCAATTAAACATTCAACTAAATGGTAGACAGCCGCGTGTCCTTTTAAAAAACTCTAGGGTATAAGGGAAGCTTACAAATTCTTGGCCGCACTGACAGCCTGACAGTGACTGCACGCCCGAGCCCACAATGGATGTGTTAAATATTAATGTTGTGTCATGATGATGACTACTTCATTAGAATTGTCTCTATGCTCTGTAGAAAGTGCACAAGAACAAGTTGTCAACCAGCAGACTTGGGTTTAAGAACCTAGTGTAAACAGGGACTTTCTGCCGCATTAGGTCACAGATGAAATGGGCCCTTATTACCCATCTGAAATCATTGAAATAAGCTTTAAAATACATTTAAAAAAGGTAAATTAAAAAGCAGGAAAACTACTTTAGCTATTTATTTTCCCCAGTGGCTGCACCTGGCTGCCTGACATACTCATAAAGCTTTGAGGGTGAGAACATAACTTTGTATTTATTTTATATTGATTAAAAGCAATAATATCCATAAGACAATGGTAGAATAAATATGATGGTGGAAAACCCCACTGTAATTCACTTAAAGCATCACATGAGTGTATTCTTTTTCAATGCTAGAGTGGCACTTATAATCTAATCCCTTACCCTATCCATATACTCAGCGATGCATCTCTGGTCTCACAATGCCATCTTGTGACTACAACGTCTAACTGGGCAGAAGCCAGAAGTTACATCATAAACTCTCAATGCAAGTCTAAAGAGACAGACAGAGGCTCTCATAGACTTGCATTGAAGAGTGACCTCTGCCTCGCTCCATGAAACACTGGAGTAGCTAACAGGTCACACATTGCCGGAGACTGAAAGGAGCACCAGCAATATAAGGTGAAGATGCAGCAAGGTGAGTACAATTAGGATTAGTAGAATTTTGGATGCAGCATGTTTTCACTTAGGCCAAAACATTGCATTGCACAGTACAAGCACAGTGAGTGGGATTTAGAGAAATGTCAGGTCCACTATGTTTTTTTTTAACGCAGCAAAAACTGACATATGGCGTGGCTCCCCAAGCCGCAGCATGTCAAATTATTCTGGCAAATACGCTCTTGTTCTGAGCAGTAGAACACAGCGAAAATGCGCTGTGCCCACAATCCTGATAGTGTGCAAGTATTATTATTATTATTTATGTATTTATATAGCGCCATTAGATTCCATGGCGCTTCACATATGGAAAGGGCATTGGACCGTGAGCCCTCGCGGATGGGGTTCTCTCGACTCCTGTATCTGTACGACTTGATTGTCCAAGTATGCTATGTTCTCCCGAACACTAACCCCTCCAGAAGAGGAATGATGCTGCATCTAGAACTCAGGCGTTCCTGATTGTGGACACTTACCCTAAAGGTACCATTACATGCTTCAATGTTGTAACGATATCACTAACAATCTCATGGGCACGCGGTCGTTAGGACATCGTTTTGACATTATTGGTGAGCTGTCACACATATAGATATCATGGACGACGCACCAATGATCCAGCGAGCAGCTATCATTCGCACAACCCAGCGAACGATACTGATGTGAATAGGCGAAGTTGTGAACAACATCGTTATCGCAGTGTCACACACAACGATGCTGCAGGTTGGCTGATCGAGGATCGTCTGATTTGAGAACATGTTCTCAAATCTGCGATCAGAGATCCAACGATTTATCGTAGTCGTATCTCGGTGTCACACACAACGATGTCCTAACAATGTCGTTTCAACGACTGCAAACCCGTGACGTTTCAGCGATATCATTCACGATATTGTACCATGTAACAGGGCCTTTAGAGTAGGGTCCCGAAAATTGGATTAGAAACTCCACTACAATAGTGGAATTTGTTGAAAAAAAATCACTGGAGTAATAAAATGTAACAGCAAGTAGTGAATATTTCTGCTACTCTGGAGAGGGAATAAAGTGTTTTATTTTTATAAAATCTTCCAAAATGAAATAATTGATAACATTTACATTTTTATGCAATCTGAGTAAGCAGAATATGCTACATGAGCCATGTAGTCATGTGTAAACAATTATATATGATTTGATCATTAATTTCATATGCAGATAAAAACAGCTGTGTACTTAAAGGGAACGTGTCATGCGAACAAATGGTATTAACCTGCAGATATGGGGTTACTCTGCAGGATAATAGCATTCTGAACCTTCCTGACTCCTGCACTAAGAGCATCACACTACTGTGAGGAAACAAACTTTAATGATAAATTGTTACCATTTTTGAAAACATTATTCTATTTTTGCACAGTACTATATTTCTCATGTATAGTGACGCTATGTAGTGTACTCCCTTGACCTCCCACCGTCTTCACTAATCAGATTATATGCTATGGTGGCTTGGTTTAGCCCTACCACTGCACTTCCCGAGCTATGCATTGGCCATCTTGGAAGCAGGAGGAAAGGAATACCAATCTGAGCAGAGGAGGCAGCTGGAAGAAATGGGAGGGCTCTAGAGAAAGCGACTGTGCATGGGGAAATATATGCACTGAAGTCAATAGAGAACACACCAAGTCATGCTTCAACTACTGCTTAATAATCACCAGAGATCAAGATAGACCACTGACCAAAATCGGGCAGCAAATAACCCCCTCCCCCCACCACCCGAGAAAATAAACAAAACAAAAAGAAAAATCTAGTTCTTCTGTTAATATATAATAGACTTCATTTCAAATCCATTAAAGGTTGGTTGTCATCACAGGACAGCAATAGATAGTTGATGTGCTTTGACCTTGCAGTCTTAGTCAATGTTACATAAGCATTACAATTAAAACCACAAGGTCGAAATGCGTCAACATCTATTGCAATCCTGGAATGACAACCAGCTTTTAATGGATTTGGAATAAATTTTAATATATTTATTAACAGAAGAACAAGATTTTTCTTTTTTGGGGGGAGGGATTATGGGAAATATATACCATGAATTTAACTTGTTTTCATATTTATTGATATCTAAATGTCAAAGAAGAGTAAACCCACTACACAACTTGGCATCACATAACAACTGGTCACCATAAAAATCTTTTGAGAAAACCATTATCCATAGAGAATAAAGAACATAAAACAGCTGCCACAAGTTTGGGGAGGAACAAGATGGCACTTACCGCGCTCATGAGTGAATCCAGCACACTTACGGCAAAGGCAGTGCCACAGGCAAAAGGCTGTGTTAGGTACAGCTCAGTGTCCGGGTCATCATCATCATCCTGGTCCAGGAACTGAACATTGGAATCATTCACTGTAAGCCATAAAGACCATGTTATAACACCGAAGAACACAGCAGTCTACAGATATGGCATTAACCCATATAAATTGCAATGCAAACATTTTGTAAAATTCTCACATTGCTTCTGACCCATGCATCAATTAAATGTAATCTAAGCTTATAAAATATACTGCTATAATTTCCTTGCGGAAAGAGAAGATGCTGAATTGTTTGAGAATCTACATGAGAAATCTGAAACTGTCCCTTAGATTTCTGCAATGGGCGCCGTTCTGCATTTGGATTAGCCTCACTGAATACAGCTACCACCCACAGTTTCCTAAAGGAATCCTCATCAGTGAGTCAGAAACAGGTCCAGAACTTTTTGGACATTGACACAAGTTTTAGCATTTTAGATGTATACCAAAACATATTTAAGATACCGTTATATGAGCTTAAAGTGCAGACTCTGAGCTTTATTTTAAGGGTATTCACTTCCTAATTGCAGTAAGGTTTAGGAATTACAGTCCTTTAATACGTAGCTGCCTCTTTTTCAAGGGACCAAAAGTAGTCAGTTATTGCAAAAACTGTTTAATTGGCTGCATGGGCTATACCCTCATTAATCCATCAACTATTAAACAGGTAAAAGTCCTGGGGCTTATTCCAGGTTTGGCGTTTGCATTTTTAAACTGTTGTGAATTCACAACTTGCATACAAAGGAGCTCAATGGAAGCGAAACAGATAACCTTTAGGCTGATAATAAAGAAGAAATCCATCAGAGAGAGAGAGCAGAAATGTCAGGAGTGGACACTAGTGAGGTGGAGAACAGTTCAGTAGATTGCACTGGTGAGCTGGAGAACTCAAAAAAGACTGGACGTCCACAGAAGACAACAAAAATGAATGAATCCCTTCCATTGTGAAGACAAACGTCTTCACAATATACACCTGTAATGTCCACACGATATGAGGCATTCACAAGGGTAAACTTTAACTGTACTTTATTCGTGTCCTCTTTCTTTCTCCATCATATATCAGAACAGTCTTTTCCTGCAGCATGCTCTAAAGTGAAACCAAAACTTAACTCTCCACCTCCTTCTCCTTACCCTTCATACAACAGAACTAGTTTTCTTAAAGAGGCAGATCTAATTATTGTACATTACATCATCCCCCTTTTTTTTTTTTTTTTTTTTTTTTTTACAACTTAGAAGAAATACACTGACAATGTAACAATGACAAGATGTCCAATAGATATATAGGTCGGTTTTGGCCTATTTAGTCTATTCAAATTAGGCACCGAAGAGAAACAAAAAAAAATAACACAAACAACAACAAAAAAAAAACAACAACCATTAAGAACTCTGCATGTTTTCTGTTCTTTTCTCTTTTATACTTCTTCAATAAGCCGTGATGGAGCCCTCCTTTCTCGTGTTGGATAGCGTCTGGGCTCAGTGAGTGTGTCCATTATTGAAGAATTGTTCACTTCCGGGTGGTCCTCTCCACCGAGCACCAAGTCTTCCACCAGAGGAAGATCATTACCATCATTTTGCGGTATGATTTTAAAATGTGAAGAATTTCGAGTTATGAAGTGTCCATTTCTCTCAGCTGTGACCATGCTGCCTTTCTTATCAGTAACATTGTATTGTGCAGGATTATATGTGGCTGAGGTCTTGTTGGTTGGTTTTTGACGCACGACGACAACATCCCCTTTTTTGATGGCACTTGGCTGTGCCCTTCGCCTTCTGTCTGCATAACGTTTCATAGCTTGTTTGTTAGCAGAGTCTGCTGATCGCACAGAAGAGTCACTTGGTAAGGGATGACTGGTCACGTCAGGGATACGTATCCGTGGAGTTCTGTTGAACATTAGATGAGCTGGAGCAGCATTAGTAGTAGAATGTGGCGTATTACGATAATTGCGCATGAATTTGTATAATGACTGTTTCAGCGGGGTGTGCTCCAGACTCGCTGCCTTGACTCTTTTCCCCATAGTGCGCATGAAACGTTCTACTATACCATTGGCTTGTGGCCAGCAAGGTGTGATTTTCCTGTGACTGAACCCCAAGTATTCAGAAAATTGTGTAAACACATGTCCATTGAACGGAGGTCCATTGTCTGTTTTAACCACTCTTGGAATGCCATATGCAGAGAATATGTCATCCAGTTCTGGTATGACACTAGTGGCAGATGTTGAAGATATGAAAGAAATGACAGGGTATCTAGAGTATTCATCAATTGTTACTAGAATGTACTGGCCATTGGGTAATGGTCCATATATGTCGACTGCCACTTCCTCCCAGACAGCAGTGGGTAGTGGAGACATTTGCAGTGGTTCTAAGTTTGATGATGGAGTAATGAATTGACAGGTGGAGCAATGTCTAATCTTCTCTTCCACCAATTGATCCATGTTTGGGAACCACACTTTTTCTCTAAGTAATTTTTTAGTACCAACAATTCCCAGATGACCTTCATGTGCGATCTGTATGACTAAGTTGCGCAAAGTCTTAGGTACAACCAGTTTGGTACCTCGAAGAATGAGGTGTTCTTCAGTGACTGATAATTCATCCCGTACACTTGAGAATAGTTTTAATTCCTTCAGATCAATCTCAGAGTCGGGAAATTTTTCTTTTTGAATTTCATGCCACCTTCGATTTTGTATGATTTCTATTAAAGCACATAGCGTCTTGTCACTTGTTGTTGCATTCACAAAGTGATCAATGGAGAGTGCTTTAGGCACTGCATGAGCTGTAATGAAGCGTATGTATTCTTCAATGGAGGATCGCTCAGGTGAGGCATCATTCATAGGATGTCTTGAAAGATAGTCAGCCGGATTGCTGTATTTTCCAGGTTTGTGAACAATTTTGTAGTTATAGTCCTGTAGACGTAGACCCCATCTTTCAATGCGTGCAGGCATTTTAGCTCTGGGATTTCTAAAGATTGTAAGGAGTGCTTGATGGTCAGTGACAATGGTGAAGGGAGCTCCATAGAGAAATAAGTGAAAGTGTTCACATCCCCAGACAACTGCCAAGCTTTCTTTTTCAGGTTGTGAATATTTCTTTTCAGTGCTTGTTAAACTTTTACTTGCATAAGAAATGATGTGAGGATCTTGATTATTATCCTTATATTGTGCTAAAATAGCGCCCAGCCCCACGGGACTGGCGTCCACAATTAATTCGGTTTGAAGTGCCGGATCAAAATAAGCCATGGTAGTGGTTGAGCAAAGTTCATTTTTAATTGCTTCAAAAGAGGTCTGACAGTCTTGGGACCATTGAAAAATACAATTTTGCTTTGTAAGTTCTCTTAATGGACTGCTGATAGTTGAAAAATTTGGAATATATCTAGCACAGTAGCTTGCCATTCCAAGAAAAGAGCGTACTTCACTGGCAGTTTGTGGAATTGAGGCTGTCTTGATGGATTCTACTTTCTTAGGGTCAGGTTGTACTCCTTTTTCCGAGAAGATGTGACCATAGAACTCTAATGAACTTCTATCAAATTCGCACTTTTCTTTGTTTAAAGTGAGTCCAGCAGAGAGCAGGCATTCAAAGATGTTGTATAGAGCACGATTATGTTCAGCTTGAGTTTTACCAAACACCAGTATGTCATCACTGTAATTAAAGGCATTTGGAACGTGTTGAATGACGCTCCTTATCGCATCCTGAAAGATTTCTGCTGCTGAGCAGACTCCAAAAGTCAATCTTTTATATCTTCTGAGGCCCACATGTGTGGAAAATGTTGTTAAGTATCTGGATTCTGGACTCAGTTCTAATTGGTGATAGCCTTTATTGAGGTCGAGCTTTGAAAAGACGGTCGCTCCATTTAATAAATGAATGATGTCATCAATCGTGGGTGAGATATGTCTTTCTCTCTGGATAGCGGTGTTGGGTAGGCGCATGTCAACACACAGTCTCACCTGCTCTGGAGTCTTTGGTTTTGGAACTACCACAAGTGGAGAGACCCACGGAGTGGGACCAGTAACAGTTTCAATGACGTCCTCATCCATGAGGAATTGAAGTTCTTTTTCCACCTTCTTTCTCAGGTGAAAAGGAATGCGTCTATGTGGTTGGGCTACCGGACGAACACTGTCATCCACATGAAGATGTATTTGAGAGTCCTTTAATTTCCCCAAACCACTAAATAAGGAGGGAAAACTGTTTACCATGGCCTGTACATCCATATCTGCCGGGTCAGTTATGGTATGAATAATCTGGATGAGACCTAGCTTCAATGCAGTGTGATAGCTGAGAAGACAGCCTCCCGATCCTTGTAATGTGTGAAAAGTGGTTTTATGCCTGTTTTCTTTATAGCTGATTTCCGTGTCAAATTGTCCTCTTGTGGCTAGAGGTGTTGTAGATCCATATGGGAAGATTTTTGTGTTCACTTGCTGTAAAACTGGCTTATTTTTCAATTGTTCATATGCAGTGCTGTCTATAATATCCACTGAAGCACCCGTATCTATTGTAAAGGTGATATTGGTGTTGCAGATTGGGAGTGTGATGCAGGGAGACTGTACGGAGCCAGTGGCAGAAGTGGTGAACACATAGTTTTCCGTCCCAGACATTTCTTCTGTGTCCTGATTTATCATTTTTATATTTGCGGGCTTTGTCAGAGGCAGAGAAGACTTGTGTTGTGCTGACCTGCAGACAGCTGCAAAATGATTCCCTTTTCCACATTTACTGCATGTCTGTCCTATAGCTGGACATTTGTTCAGGTGGTGAGGGAAATCCTGTCCACATCTATAGCATTTCCTCTGTTTTGGGGTTTGCTTGTCTTGGGCATTCTTATGCTTGAGATTATGCACCTGTAAATGATCCCCACTCTCCATTGCAGTAGCCTGATGATCTGCTGTTTCTATAGCGCGGGCCATTTTGAGTAAATCATGTAGAGAGAGATCCTGCTGCAGAGCTTTGCGCCTTATGGTATTGGATGAGCAGGTGACAATTACTTGGGTTAGAATTTCATCATCTACATCTGTGAATGCACATCCATGTGCCAGCTCTCTCAGCCGGGTGACATAGGTGTCTATGGATTCTTCTGGGAGCTGCTTAGCAATTCTGAATTTGTATCTTTCATATCTGATATTTTGTTTGGGATTGAAGTAGTCAGTGAGAGCTTTGGTGCAATTCCTGTATGTGTCTGTCTCGGCTGCAGGTAATGTGCTGTATACATCATAGACTCCTGAGCCTGCACAATGTAAGAGTACAGCCTTCCTTCGTTTCTCCTCTTTTATGTCCACGGCTTCTAGAAAGTTCTCAAATCTGTTTAGCCATTTTCTCCAGTTATGGAGAGATTAGTAGCATCAGTCATATCAAACTGTGGGAAGCTGTGTAAGTATTCAGCCATGATAGAGTCTCTCAGTGATGCTGGTGTGTGAAGCAGTAAACAGGGATCAGTACTCACAGCAGCCGGTGGTTATATCATCCCATCCTCGTCGCCAGTTGTAATGTCCACACGATATGAGGCATTCACAAGGGTAAACTTTAACTGTACTTTATTCGTGTCCTCTTTCTTTCTCCATCATATATCAGAACAGTCTTTTCCTGCAGCATGCTCTAAAGTGAAACCAAAACTTAACTCTCCACCTCCTTCTCCTTACCCATCATACAACAGAACTAGTTTTCTTAAAGAGGCAGATCTAATTATTGTACATTACAACACCCAAGTGAACATCATTCTCCAGGAAGTAGGTATTTCAATATATAAGTCTACCATATAGAGAAGGCTTCATGAGAACAAATGCAGAGGGTTTACCGCAAGGTGCAAACCATTAAACAGCCTTAGAAATAAGAATGGCAAGATTCAAGTGTGCCAAAAAATATCTAGAGAAGCTAGCCATGTTCTGAAAAGAATTCTATGGACAGATGAAACTAATATCAAATACCAGAATGATGGAAATAACAAAGCATGGAGAAGGCTCGGAACATCTCATGATCCAAAGCACACCTCATACTCTGTAAAAATAAAGTGAAGGCAGTGGCACTGAGTCACCAAAATTTATTGATAATGGGACTGAAGACAGAAGGAGCCGGATTAATTCTTAAGTGTACAGAGTGATATCAGTGCTCAGATTCAACCAAATACAGTAAGGCTGATTGGATGGCGTTTCACATTAGAGATGAACAATGACCCAAAACACACTGTGAAACCGAGGAGTTTTTTAAGGTAAAGAAGTGGAATATTCTGCAATGGCAGAGTCAATCTCCAGATCTAAACCCTATTGAATATTATTTCACATGCTTAAGACAAAACATAAGGCAAAAAAGATCCAAAAACAAGAAACAACTGAAATCAAATGCAGTAAAGGCCTGGCAAAGCATCACATAGGAGGAAACTCAGCATTTAACGACATCCATGGCTTCCAGGCTTTAACCTGTCAGTGCCTGCAAAGGATTTTAAGGGTAGGGACACACTGGCGTGAAAATTGGATGAGTGCAATGCGAGAAAATGTTACTGAATGAGTCAGAACAGATTAACGTGTGTCGTCCGCTTTTTACTCATCCGGAAACTGGATGAGAAAAAAGTTGCAACATGCTGCAACAGTATGCGATTCTCGTGCGAGATTCGCCAATGCAAGTGTGGTGCCCCACTGGTTGGAGCACCACTAAGGGGTACTGCACCCAGACCAGCGTGTGTGGTATCCCTGTGGTCAGTGAATGGGGAGGTTAATATGTGGCTTATTCCTCGCATCCACACACCCTTAGCTCAGAGTTAAATCCTCTGCTAGGAGATCCAGCCCCAGTGGGAGGAGTTCAGGGCAAGCAGTGTGAGGGTGAGATAAAGTTAGAGGCAGTGAACATCTGAGGAGAAGAAGGAGAGGGAGCCCTGAGTGAGGAGAGGGGTCTTCCAGGGAAGAGCAGCAGATTACGGACCGAGGAGCCGTCTTGGGCTCACCCCAGAAAGCATCCCGGACACCAGAGTCCGAGTCTGCAGGAGAGCTCCAAGCCCAGCAGAGACTACTGGTTTACCATGGAGACTTCAGTCTCTTGGGCATCTGTGTAGCCACCAACAAGGGAGCCAGGCACCGCCAGAAGAGAGATAGCGGTAAGCCACAGGAAGGTATCCCACTACCACACACAGGTGACAGAAGTACAGGAGGCCAGACCAGGTTTCAAGCCAGCCTGGCTTCACACAAACAAGTGTGTTCACCACCTTGAGAACCCAAAAAGGTTCATGACTGCATAGATGATTGTTTGTCTAATGTATGTTTGGGGGGTGGGTAACACGTTGATAAACACTGCACTGTTTTCACCAATCCACACAGGATTTTTAAATAAGACTTAAAAAATACAACTATAAAACAAAGTTATTTTTCTCTTATTTGATGTCTTCCAGGGAAGAGCAGCAGTTTGGGGACCGAGGAGCCGTCTTGGGAGCTGCACCATCTAAGCTGCCATACCATCACCGCTGGAGGTCTGAAGAGGCGCTGGTGTCCAATCACCAGAATCTGCAGGTGGCGTCACGTGAACTTTAATCTTTATCCCCTTTTTGTTGATTACCAGGGCCACAGGTCTGGGCCGGCCACCAGTGACAACCCAACCGCCCTTGAAGGCCCAGATACCCGAGTCCCTGTATAACCCTGGGTGAGTCACAAGTCAATGGGTCTGACAAAATCACGGACAGTAAACAGACAGCACACAGACCTTTCTACTGCAATTCGTTTTTTAACTGATACAGCATCATTCTGTAGCTCAGAACACAGTAAAATGTTCCTCACATGGACAGGACACGGATGTCACATGGACACCACTGTGTTCTGACCCTAAAAATGAACATTTTATTTATGATAAAGTAAATTTGTCCAATTACTTTTGAGCCCCTGAAGTAAGGAATCTTTCTACAAAAATGGTTGCAATTCCTAAATATTTCCCAAGATATTTTTGTTCAGCACTTGAAATTCAATCAATCATGGTGATTCGCTCACTGTCCAAATATTGCTGGACCTAACTGTATAACTTTTCTTCCTAGAGCACTACGGTAACTTCAAACCAATGCTTTTTCTATAGCGATGTAAGGTTCCCATTAAAGTCAATGGGAGGTGGATTCTGGGCAAACTTCATGTGGATTTCAGTGTGGAATATATGCTGAAATCCACATCAAAGAAACTCATCCTGAACAAACTCCAAGATGCTTGTGTTGCTTGACATATCAGGCATTGTTACAACTAGCAGCCCTATCTATCTACCAGTATCAAATCTAATCTATCTATATCTATGCTATCTATCTATCTATCTATCTATATTATCTATCTTATCACACCTAATCTATCGTACATATTCATCCATATAAAATCTATTAAATAGCAGTGAAATACTGACGTGCAGTACACATGTCTCAAGCAATTCATAGCTTTGTACCATTATAGGAGGTCAATAAAATATTATCGCCAAGATTGTATGAAATATCCTCAAGGGTAATGTATGTATGTAAACATGCAGAAATCAGAGGTTTAGCAGGTAGGTGCATAGAGTAGGTTTATCCTGCACTGCTTCGGCGAGTTTCTTTCTGCTGCATATGTCTCAGAACCTTCTACTGCCCCAAGACAAGTTGGCTATCTGCTCTTCAATAACCCAAGAGCTTGATCACACTAGAGAAGTCAGAAATGAGAAACAAACACTAGGAAAAAAAAAGCTGCGAGGCATATGGAATCTTGAGTTTTTTGCCTTTTGAATCATGTCTCCCTTGTCTGAACAGCCAATCATACTGACAGACAAACAGGAGCTAGGGGCAGCGAAGTATCAGCTCTGTTATAAGAAAACATTGTGTATCAGAGGTTATTGTGATCAAAGCCACACTGATGTTGGCGTGAGAGCCATGAACAGAAAATCATTACAGAAGATGCAAACCAGTTCACTTAAAAACTAGAGCCACACACAAGTACAGAACAGAAGCAACCAGAACCAAAGCACTGCATGATAATGCTGGAAAGGCGATGTTTCATTGACAGCCAAAAGAAAAAAAGTTTTGAAAACACTAGATGTGAAATAAAATAAAAGATCACAAAATAGATATATACACAGTTATTTATATGCAGATCAGGGGTGCAACCAGACCAACAGCAGAAAATAATGCTGTTATAACTATCCTCCTTTAGTGCCAGATACTATCAAATGAACCAGAGTTGCCAACGGTCCAGACACTCCTGGACAGTTTGTGAATATTCGGTATTTTTTTCCAATGTCTATGAAAACAATGATGCATCAGTGATTTTATTTTTAATGGTCAGTGGTGCTGGAGCACATCATTGTGCATGTAATTATCATTTTACAGCTCTTGGTGCATGCTGGTAATGAGAGTATAACATTTTCTATTATAGTTTTCCAATTTGTCTGTAGAAAAAATATATTGCCGTTTATTTTTGAATGAGTTGTGCAGATAAACGAAAAACTCAATTTGGCAACTGTAAAATGAACTCTCCCAGAAATCGACCTCTTCCAGGCCAGACTTTCCGCACATGGTAACAGAGCTGTCGTGATATGATCTGAGGAAGTATCACATAGTCCTCAAATGATTACAATTATTAGGAAACCTGTGGGGAAAAGCCTGTGCAAGAATGAACAAAAATGTTAGAGTGTTATCTTAGGCTAAGGTCACATTTACGTTTTGACCCCAGCCTACCGGATTGTGTTTTTAACTTAGTACTTTTCCCAGCACCGCATAGCGTTACCGCTATGCGGTGCTGGATAACGCTGCCCCTAATTACCCGATATTTACCTTCCCAAC
The DNA here is from genome assembly GCA_033576535.1 of Allobates femoralis. NCBI lineage: Eukaryota > Metazoa > Chordata > Amphibia > Anura > Aromobatidae > Allobates > Allobates femoralis. Next base: position 186,958,045 of record JARQOC010000006.1, on the reverse strand, counting down.
CAGACACAGGAAGCTGCTGGGAGTGCGCCGCACAGGAAACGCTGTCTGCAGTGTTTCCTGTGCGGCGCTGTAAAGTGCACTCCCAGCAGCTTCTTGTGTGACTGGTTGAGAAGGTAAATATCAGGTAATTAGGAGCAGTGTTATCCAGCACTGCAATCCGGTAGGCTAGGGTCAAAACGTAAATGTGACCCTAGCCTTAATGAAAACATTTTTGATATCTCAATGGTTTGAGTACATTGAAGGGTGTGTTCACATCTGCGTATGTAAAATCACCCAGATTCTCAGCCAGACAAGATGGTGTCAGGAGAGTCATGCGTTTTTCTCCTCACCTAGCATTGGTATGCCATGAGAGTACTGTGCGAGTGTGTTTTTTCTTCTTGTCTACAAAAAAACACCCGCACATGGCACTTGCATGATATACATATGCTAGGTGAAGAGAAAAACGCACACTCAGGCTAGGGTCACATTAATGCTATTTATGCCTAGGGTTAAAAACTTAGACTTTGGCAGCCTGCAGCTTAAAGAGAGCGCCTTTGCTTGTGTTAAAAAATAACGGAGATTTCCATCAGATACAGGTGTTGAAACCGCGGTAAGTACCGGGTATCAATAGGATAACATTGGCAGCGTTAACACGGTGCTAACATGGCGTTAGTACCGCATTATTGCTGCCAAAACCTATAACGATACAACGTTACAACCTACAACGATAATGTGACCCTAGCCTCACATAGCATTCGCATAGCAGTCATAAGGCATATAGATGCTAGGTGCGGAAAAAAAACACATGACACTCCGCTGCCACGCATCAAATTTTCTGGCTGAGAATCTGGGTGATTTTATATATGCAGATCTGATGCACCCTACAGAAAAAGGTAGAAAACTACAAAACGTCAGGGAGAGTTCACATGACTCTAGCCACTAATATGCCTTAAGGTACCGTTACATGAGGCAACGTTGCGGCAATGTTGCCGGCAACTTCACGGGAGCTCGCACGTTTTTGACACTTTTCCAAGATTGCCTTGTAGATGTCACACGCAGGGATATCATAGGCAACTCAACTAGGATTTCGAAAGCTACTTTAGTTCGCTGGCTTTTGTGCAACCCAGTGAGCGATACTTATCAATGTAGTGAATAGGGAAGTTGCATTCTAAATCGCTATTGCAGTGTCACACAGAGTGATGGTAGCAGAGCGCCTGAGCAACATCGCCAGGTTTTCCAACATGTTCATAAACCTGGCAACTCTGCTCAAGCAACTTATCGCCGTTGAATCACAGCACTAGCGATTTCAACGGCAACAGCGATGCCTACATCACTTTTGGCAATGTTGCCAGCAACATTGCCTCGTGTAACTGTACCTTAAGGGCAGAACCAATTCAGCATTTGAGCTCAAGGCAATTTTCTTTTACTTAATTTTGAAATGTATATTTTTAATTTTAAATTGAGTTTACTGGTTGCGCCTCTCAGGGGGGCAGCCATATAATATCCACAGCCACAACAAGGTAAAGAAAGAAGAGACGCTTCTTCTTACCCAACTCTGTAATTATTGGTATGTGAGTTCCACTGTTTTTTTCCTGACTGAATGAAATCAAAGGTAGCAGTTTGCCAGGCTTAGCTGAAGGGTGCAAGTGTTAGAAGGGTACAAGACAGGAGGGGATCAAAGAGAAAAGACAGAAAGAGGGTGAGGTAATAAGGCAGCTCAGTGAGGGGGCAAGGGACAGGGTTCACACACAAAGAAAGAAGAGAGTAAAGCAGAGGGCAAACAGTTGTGAAACCAGTAAAACAAATTGATATGTGATCTCATATACAATCAATGACATTGCATATGAGAAGCATGTACTAAGCAAGTCTACTCTATAAGTGAAAAGGCACCTTTCAGGTCCTCTGTGCCCCCAGAACCACCAACAGATGTGGGCACATATAAAAATCCTTTGCTTAACAGCTTCCTTCACTCATTTGCACACATACACAGATCTTTAAAAAATGTATTTCTAAAGTCTTTAGATATGCTAAGTAGGGCTTTGACTAGTTGAGTGGGCGTTAGATCTTTGATTAGTCGCTTCACCTAGCATGCCAGTACCAGCGCAGTACAAAGTTTGTGCATGCATGTGGGGTTGTTCTCCTCACTGCATTGTGCCTCTGAAGCAAGATGAACTTGTCCCAGCTTCAGAGAGGCGTATTGTGCATGATCGGAGGTACAGAGGATTTCCAATCAAGTACATCTGGCTTCAGAAGCTCCATGCATGTGCGAACGTTGTATAGCACTAGCAAAGATGCCAGCTTTTGTAAAGTATGTTATCACACCCAAAGGGGTAATAAGTAGGTCAAATAGTTGGGGAACTAACCCCCCTCGACTAGTCAAAGCCCTAATTAGTATATAATTAAAATACTTTTTTCTAAAGATCTGTTAATGTTTGTAAAGAAATGATGGGACTGATAGTTTTGTGCACATATTAAAATGACCTGCCTGTCTGTGGTTATGGGGCACAGAGGACCTGACAGGCCTCCTCCTATGTATAATTATGGTCACTGCAATTATAACTTTACAAACAGCACTGATATTTCCATGTACACTTCTCAATATTGAGATTATAACACAACAAAGGAAAAGTCTAGAAATAATGGAAACCACAGGATGGACAGTCGTGTTAACTTTACAAAAAGCGATGAAAAAAATCTAAGTATTTTAAAATGTCCCAATTTAATCACACACAATTAGGAACATATGATAAGGCAACATAGTTTGCTGAAAATAGCAGAAGTAAGCATCTTGGTGTTATCATGTGGAAAAACAGTCTCTAGTGACACTTTGGAGAAATAGCCATACCATTGGTTCTACAACAAAATTGTCCTGGGGTGGTATAGCGGGAAAGGAGCCAGGAAGCAAGATGGTAAGATGGGCAAGGTGTTCAGGGAGCTAATCTGACCCTTAGACTGGGGCTCCCTAACTCACCCTGTTCCAAAAGGTACCTCTGATGGTGAGGGGGTTTGGGTCACCACCCTAGCCCTTTGCTCCTGATTAGCCCTAGGCTAAGAGCTCCTACCTCCACCCATGGAGAAAAGACTACCACTCCAATAAGAAGGAACATCAGCAACTCCAGTAAACAAGTCTGCACAGCACAGGTCCTAGAAGAGGAACGAACTCTTTCTGCAACACTCGGTGAAGAGAAGTGAAATTACTTCTAGGTTGAGGGAGTGGAGATCAAAATACTAAGACACTCCCCTTCACCTCACCTCCACATCAATGATATAACACACTCCTCCATGTGCAAAGACAAAACACACAGCAAAACTTAAGGAAAAAAAACTCAGTTTAAACATTTAAACACAGCAGCAGCACTCATGGACTGCAAGACAGTCAAAACATGACAAAAATAAAGTAACACTGAACAGTTAGCTAGACCCTGCTAGTCCTCATTCTTGGTACACTACTATTCATTATGCCACTTCATATCATAATCCCAGGAGTAGGATTGGTGTGATATTCCCTCATGGAGACCTCTTCCTGGTGTCACCCACATGGTCTCCAGACCAATCTCTGGCTATTACTACAGGTAAAAAATGCTATGGTCTCCTCAGTGAAGAGCAATGCAGCCTCCACTGTCACATTGCTGTTTACTATGGCATCATTTGAGGCTAGTGGTATGAGGTCAGTGAACACTCATAACTGGACGTCTGGCTCATAGTCCAATGTTGTGCAAATTACTTTGATGATTTGTGAAGACACTGACACCTTAGACTTGGTATGTTACGTCCAATTTCACTTTCAGTACAGTAGGAATTAATTGTGCATCCAGTAGTATAGCCATTCTCCAAAGTGTCTCAGTAGCCATTTTCAACACGACAATGCAGCCAATGTTGCTGATACTACTGTAAGCTGCCTGTCTAGCCTAAATGTGCTACCATGGTCTCAACACCTGCCTCTCATCATGCACATCTGCAACGTCATTGGTGGGAAATTCCAAAGAGAGTTGTGAATGATGAATGTTGGTGACTCGCCCAAGCGCATTCAGCATGGCAGAACGTTCATAAACAAGGTAATTGTCAAGCTCCTGCAAAAACCGCTGTTCTTAGTAAAAACTTAGATAATTATTGAAAAACATAGTTACAATAGCACAACCTACGCGTTTCCAGCGTGATCTGCTCTTAATCATTATTAAGATTGGTTTATGAATGAAACGCTTAGGTCTGTGGTGTTTTAACTATGTGTTCCAATAATAAACTAATGTTTGTAAAGACGTTTCTACTGTGAACAGAAATCTTTATAGAAGCTGGAAATTACTTTTTTCCTACAATTTCCATTAATCACCCATGAACCGATCCCTGCTCTGCATACCATGATCTATAACCAAACGGACCTGATGAGCTGATGATTACCCATTCATCTCTCTTGTCATGAGATCATTCCTCAGACAAACATTAATAACCTCATTGGTAGCAGCCAAGGTGTGTAAGTGCGGGATTTCTACTTGTGGAGCTTGTGTTCCATAATGAATCATTTGAGATATTTTGAATATTTTGTTTCCATTTTTCACTATTTGCATATCAGCAACATGTTTAACCATCCTGTGATTTCCTCAGTTTCATGACTTTTCCTTATTAGTCTTCCAATTTCAATGTTGAGGAGTATAACTGCAGTCTTGCTGACATTCAAAGTGTGTCGCCAAACAAAGCAACCACAATTCTAGCAAATTGTCAGCACTTTATGTGGCCTCACACTAACAGATATCAATTTCAAGCCATTGATTTTTGAATAAAATGTCTATATTTCATAGCTATATTAAATATTTAATTGAAAAGACAAAATATATTTGACATTTATTTCCAGTGTAAAAGTACCATGAAAAATAAGCATGCAAAGAGATAGTAATACATATGTAGATTAATGATGGGACAACTTGGGTGTCATATACGTATACATGAGTTGAAGTGGCCTGATGCCAGCGCCAATCTCCTACTCCCCCTGTGCGTTTTACAATATCTGCATCCTGGATGTCGAAAAAGTTAGAAGCACTGATGAAAGAGGGAGCGCTTCATTCTCCTTGCTGTCTCATCTTCTCCATGCTGTTCACGTTCACTGTGACCTGCCTACTATGCTGAGAAGATCAGAGCTGCAGACCTCTCACCACAGAGCCCACAACACTGGGGCCATTCTATTTGATGGACTATGAGGTGTACATAATTTTATATGTAGAACTATGGGGGGTGCTTTATCTTATATGGAGGACTATGATGTGGGTATTATACTATATAGGATGGTGGATTTATATGAGGATTTTGGGGCATTTTATTGGAGTACTATATGTGTTATTTACTATATGAGGATTATGGAGTAAATTATTTTTATAGGACCATGAGGTGCATTATATTACCTGGAGGACAATGGGGTGTGCATTATTTATTATGGAATACTTATGGGGGGTTCATTATATTATATGGAAGACTATGTGGTCTGCCTTATTCTATATGGAGGACTATGCGTGGAAATTATCTATATAGACTGCTATGGTGGTGCATTGTATTATATGGAGGACTCTGGGGTGCATTATATTATATGGAGGATTATGGGGTTTACATTATTTCTATATTAAGGGCTATGGGGGGCTCATTATACTACATGGAAGGCTTTGTGGAAGCTAATACACAATTTGGAGGGCTATAAGGGAGCCTTTAAACTTTGCAAAGGGCTGTGTGGGGGTTACAATACTATTTTTGGGGCTTGTAGAAGCCATTATACAATTTGAAGAGGTGTAGGTGCATTATAGTATCATGTAATTTCATTATATTGCATGAGGAGCTGTATAGGGGTCATAGTTGGCGGAATATACTGTGTTGGGTTACCATATTTTGCTGATCTTGTTAAGGGGGTACATCATACCATGTGTGTGTGTGAAGGGTACTGTGGAAGAATTCACTTTGGGGGTATCGTACAGTCTTTGTGGGGCACTATTTTAGGCATCACACTTTACAGGTGCAATGAAAGGGGAATCTTTGAACTACAGTAGGAGGAAAATTACTTTGGTAGGGCTGCAAAGTTGTGAGATATGCAATTATGTGACCCAGCCAAAAACTATCATTTTATTTGTTGATGGGGAGGGGAGCCAATTATAACTTCTGCTATGGAGGCCCATGTTTTCTATGTATGTGCATATGTAAACAAGGCCTTATTCAGTCATTCTTAGCTCACGTTCTGCATTGCAACAATTTCCATATAAAGTTACTTACCAAGTTCAGTAATGATGGGAATGTTGGCCCCTGTGGTAATTGATGGCTGCCTTGCTAGACCATGTACTGGACTGTTGTCAGGTGAAGATCGATCCATCCCAGGTGGTGTAAAGCCTTAAAAACAAAATGAGCCAATTGCAAAAGTCACAAATACAGAAAAAGTTACATAATACATTTCTTGATTTGAGAATTAGAAGAACATGAGATTGCATTGGATTGAAAACATATGTCCACTTTCTGCGCAGAACAGCATCACAACTCTCCATCAGATTAGTCTGGTAATGTAGCTTCACCTCCGGTGTTAACTAGAACCAGGGACATCTCTGCGTGTGTGATGTAGGGTCACAGCGGTGCCATGAAGTGAGCTGTGATGTTATGAGATTTTGCATGGCATGGACTTCCAACCTTGACTTGGTGCATATGTGCAGGATAGTCCCAGACCTAGTTGTGGTTGAAAGCTGCAGCCTAGTGTAAAGATAATTGGGATTTAATGCACGGGGCAGTAAGAAGAGGCATTGAGGACTGTACGCGGGACAGTGAGCGGCCGGGTAAGTTTGAATTGTTTCTTTTTCAAGGCCTTAAAGTCTTAACAAACTACAGAATAATCATTACTAAATAACGAAACCTCTCCTGTTCATTGATTGTTAATTACAGACAACACACGGATTGTACACTGTGGCCATGGATGCGGCCATCCATGTGATATCCATGCTCTTCACGGACAGACTGGGGGTACTTTTTATCTATAATGCCGTATAATTTAGTCATGTCTGTGATTTTCTATGTCCACAAAGTCTGCAAAAAAACATACATGTGAACAGCACCATAGAGAATAATGGTGACATGTTATATCATTGAAAAACAGATTATGTACGCAAACAATGGAAGTCTGAATGGCGCCCTACACTGATAAGTGAAATTATTTGCAGATTTTATGAATGACTAAAACATTTTATTTACTGATGACGAAATATTGGAATATTTGCCAACACCGACCATGGCCGTGTACTCCACAGTACACAAGAAAGGTAACAATAATCCATTCCTATAGTAATCTGCCTTCACCTGAAAGTGGTCCGGCAATCACAAAAGCCACATGTTATCCTATTTCCCCCAACAATGAGGCTGAGACTGGATGAAGTAGAAGCAGGGCATAGAATACTTTAACAAATCAAACTTTCTAAGGATTTAACACCCAGTAGAAGCCTTCAGAGGGGTCTATACACATTCCCTTTTATATATTGATAGAACAGAAAAAAAGCATTATTTCCCAGCTCTCAAAAGCAAGCAGTGACCCTGATTTTCCTGCTATGTGACAAGTCTGTACCTTCGGTGAGTGATGGCACATGTATAATGCAAGGCCTTGCACAGACACATCCATCAAGAAACGCTGACTGCTGGAAAGCACAGCTGGGAGGAGAAATCACGGCCACTCCAATCTCAAGATAGTTAACAAGGCTACCGAAGAGTGATGTCATCTACCGCTGGAAGTGTTCAGTGCAAACAGTCCCAGCAATACTCACAATGGCACTCAGCAAATGCAAAGTCACTTAAATACCATTGTGTATTTGATGTTTTATAGCTTGATTACAATTGCTGCTATTGATTTTGGTAGCTGTCTGAATACAGCCTGAGAGACACTAGCTTCATAGTAGACATAGGCAAACACCATGAGCAGCATCTGCAGTAGGAGCTGTGCTTTAAAGCACACTGCCCTCTGCTGGCTACCTAAAATATCACAAGACGTGTCTGCACTTTTTTTTTCCAGGATTTTAGTCTTTGTCAGTATTTGTATATTATTTAGACATAATGTAACTAGGGGGAATAAATCAGATATAAAAAACAAAGAAACATTATGCATTTAAGTTCAGTAGATGTAACATTTGTTATTGGCATATATGCTATATACAGTTGAAACTTGAAGTTTACATACACTATAGAAGGCATATTTATTACTTTCTGCAAAGTCAAAGGTTTAAATATACTAAGATTAGTATGCCTTTAAACAATTTGGGACAGTCCATACGATTAAAACATTCCCTCTCTCTTTGGCTAAGGTCACACTTGGGAGGCTGTTTTTTGAAGCCAGCGTTAATGGATGCAGTTTTTTCCTGTTGCCATTTTTTATGCCATTTTAACGCATGATACATATGTGTATAGCTACTGTGGGGCAGAGGATGCAGTCACTCAGAGCCCCACGATCACAGAGGCCTACCTGGAGCTCCTGCCACTGCATATAGTATCGGCGTGTGCAGCATGCTGATAGAGATACACTCTGTGGTAAAGCAGGATGACAAGGTCTCCCTTCACTAACGCTCTTTTGCCACTCTAGGCCTACAGTCTGCACAACAGAAAGGATCAGCAGGAAGACTCACGGACAAGGCGGGGATATGGAGCGGCTGTGCCCCGACACAATTAAATCATCACGCTGGTTCTCCCACGCCTACGGAAAGGTGAGTGCAAGGTTTTTTTTTGCTCATGGGGGATAATGGAGGCCATGATACAGAGTGGGAGAAATATGGGGGGGAATATAACAGTGTGTGTTGGGGAAATACTGGTAGACCATGGACACAAAGTAAGAAAATACTGGGGGCCATATTACAGTCTGGGGAGATACTGGGGGCCATTATACAGTGTGATGAAAATACACACGCCACACTACAATGTTGGGGAAATACTCAAAGGAATCATACAGTGTGCTGGAAATACTGCGGATACATTACAGAATGGACAACATATTGGGGACCATAACACAATGTTGGGGAAATGCTGGGGAGTCATGATACAGTGAGGAGGAAATTGTGGGTGCCATCATACAGTGTAGTGAAAATACACAGGTCACATTACATCTGTGGGGGAAATACTCAAAGGGAATCATACAGTGTGCAGGAAATACTGGGGACACATTACAATGAGGTGGAAATACTGGGGGTTATGATACAGTGTAGGAGAAATAATAGGGGTCATATTAAAGTGTGGAGGAAATACTAAAGGCCACATTACAGTATTGTGTGTGTGGAAACTCTGGGCCATATTACAGTGTGGAGGAAATACTTGGGGCCATGATGGAAATACTGGGGGGCCTTATTCAGTAATAGAAATACTTGGGCCATACTGTTACCCCTGACTATCTGCATTCTATGTTTATGCTGCTGAGATTCATTTTGTGTGAATTTCTTCTGCATGAGTTAATGTCAGTTCTGCTGTTGTTAGCTTTGCTAGTTGTCCAGGTGCTGGATGATGTGAAGATCATATGTGAGTCATCTGGAATCTCCTCGCCAGGCCTTTAAATGGCCTTCGTCATGCTGATGCCATTTATAGATTTAGTCTCTTCTAAGTCTTTGAGCTGTGAAAACGCAAGTGCTGTAGTGCTGTAGTCTTTACACTTTCATTCCTGGAGATTCCTTGCCTTGGGAGTTGCTGTGGTTACCTGATCCATGGAGGTAGGATTCTCATTCTTAGGGAGTTTCAGGATGTTAGCAGCACGTTAATCAGAGTGATGTCCACAGCGAGCAACAGAGAATGTTAATTTATTGAGAATTAACAACATCCAGCTTACAACATGAGAATAGGATCAATCTGGTTTCTGGAGAGGGAGAGAGAAAACTGCTGTAACCTTCAGCTTCAGTTCCACACTAGAATGTGCATGCAGAGAGCAAGAGGAGGGACATCCTGTCTCTGACTGAGGACCTTTTTTTTTTTTTTTTTAACTTTGTTGACATCTGAACAATATGCATGCAGACATAAAATCACATCATATTAAACAAACAATAGTTGTTGCAATACATACAGATCAATATGCATTAGGCCAACACCCCCACTCAACAACTACTTATTCTGTTAGTCCCATAGCGGTTCTCAATCCTTGGAACCTAGGTCGTGGCAATGGTTTGGTCAAAATGTCAGCTACCATCTTATCAGTCTCACAATAAACAAACTGAACTATGCCACGATCTATCAAATCACGTAGATGATGATATCTGACGTCGATGTGCTTAGTTCTAGCACTGATCTTCTCACTGCATGCAAGTTTAATGCATCCTTGGTTGTCCTCTTATATCACCGTTGGCTGAGTTAACGGTTTACCAAGATCATCCATCAGTTGTCTTAGCCAAATGATCTCCTGACTTGCATAGGCTGCGGACACATACTCAGCTTCTGTGGGTGACAAAGCAACAGATACTTGTTTTCTACTAGACCAGGAGATTGAACTTTCTCCAAGTTTAAATATATATCCGCTTGTGGATTTACGATCATGCAAATCACCAGCCCAATCTGCGTCAGCATAGCCGGTGAGTTTTAGATTTCCTGCTGCAGATAATTTTAAATTTATCCCTTGTGTCTCTTTTAAATATCGGAGAACTCTTTTAGCGGCATTCCAGTCCTTTTGGTGCGGTTTCTCCACATATCTGCACAATATTCCAACTGCTGTTGTAGTATCTGGTCGAGTCATAGTCGATATGTATAGAAGTGCCCCCACTGCCTGTCGATATTTCTCATTGTTAGGCAACAGATCATCTTCTTCCAGTTTCAGGTAGGATGATTCCATTGGCGTCGATACACCTTTGGCTTCTGTCATTCCAAATTGATTCAAAATTGAATTCATTTTTTGCACTTTGATTTAGAAGAAAACTTCCATCTTCCTCTCTCTGGATATGGATTCCTAGATAATATGTTACATTTCCAAGGTCTTTTGTTTCAAAATGCTGGTTCAAAAACTTAGTAATTTTCCCAATTTCGGCTTCTTCTTGATGAACTACAATTACATCATCCACATATAAGGGAATATACATCCACTTTCCATCTGTATATCTCGGATATAAGCATGGATCCGCTTGACCTCTTTTAAATCCTTCTTCCAACAAGACTTTGTTCATTTTGGTGTTCCATGCTCTTGCCGATTGCTTAAGACCATAAAGAGATTTTTGTAGTTTGCAAACAAGGTTCTGTTCACCTTCCTTTATATAACCTTCAGGTTGAGTCATGTATAAGTCCTCCTCAATGTCACCATTTAAAATGCAGTCTTGATATCCAAATGTCTGACAAACATCTTTTGTACAGCAGCTACGACCATCAAGGCTCTAAATGTTGTCTGCTTGGCGACTGGGGAAAAAGTAGCATCATAGTCCTCGCCATATTTTTGAGAATATCCTTTTGTGACCAACCTCGCTTTAAATCTGTTGACTTTACCTTCACAGTCATATTTGGTTTTAAATACTCACTTGCACTTGATTGCCTTTTTACCCTGTGGCAACTCAGTGAGCTTCCAAGTTTGAAGTTGATGAAGCGAGTTCATTTCTTCATTAGTGGCATTGATCCACTTTGTTCTTTCATGAGCAGGTAGTTTTTGCATTTCATCCCATGACTGTGGCTCTGACTCAGGTAGTGTCTTGACAAAGTAGGATAGACGTTTAGCTGGTATTCCTTTGTTTGATCTTGACGATCGTCTGATTTCAGGTTCACTTAGGCTTTTTGTTGTTCCTTCAGTGGTTGAAGAATCTAGCCAGACTTCTACATTCTCCCTTTCGTTGTCTTGTGATTGTGACTGAGATTGTTGTTGTTGTTTCATCTGGACTACTGGCATAATATCACAAAACTTGGGTGACACAAAATTTTCATCAATCACTACATCTTTGCTTATTGTGACCTTGTTTGTCTCTGGGTGTAGAATTCTATAACCTTTCTGGGTTTCACTGTAACCTACCAGAATGCCTTCCTTAGCGTGAGATTCCCACTTAGTTCGTTTTTCTTTGGGAATGTGTGCAAATGCTTTGCTTCCGAATATCTTTATGTGCTGTAGTTTTGGCTTTGCACTACTCCATTGCTCAAATGGAGTTTTCTCTGTCACTTTACCTGGTAGTCTGTTCTGAAGATAGCAAGCCGTCATAATAGCTTCGCCTCAATATTCTGTAGGCAGATTTGCATCAAATAACATACTCCTTCCGCTTTCACAGAGTGTTCGGTTCCTTCTTTCTGCTACACTATTTTGCTTAGGGGTGTATGGTACAGTAGTCTAAATATGATTCCATTTCTCTTTAAAATGCTCTGTGTCTCATTACTTGTATATTCAGTCCCATTATCTGCACGTAGAATTTTTGGCATTCTCCCAAACTTGTTATATACTTCAGCTAGATATATTTCAAGTTTCTCTGGAACTTAATTTTTGCTGTGAAGTAGATAGACAACTGTGTATCTTGAATTGTCATCAATGAATGTAAGAAAATATCTCTTCTTTCCAGGGGTCTGAATACGCATCGGGCCACAGATATCTGTGTGTATTAAATCTAGTGGTTGTTCTGTTCTTGTAGTACTTTCCTTAGGAAAGGCCTTTCTGGACATTTTCCCTTTGATACAGGGGCTACATCTCATTGTCTGGTTACATGGATCAATTGTAAATCATCAGCTAAGTGTTCTTGAAATAACTTTCTTATTGCTTCTGGGTCTCTATGCAAGCCGTCTGTGCCATACATTAATACAGTTCTTGTGCATTTCTTGCTTAGTTGTGCATACACACTCTTTACATTTCAACTGATACAGCTCATCTTTGATTTTTCCTTTTGCTAGTGTGTGACCCTCCTTTGAGATGATGCAGCTATCATGCTTAAAGTAACTTCATTTCCTTGTTTTGTAAGCTTTTTCACGGATAATAGATTACTTTCAAGACTAGGCACATATAGCACATCCTTCACAGGAATCCTTCTGCTTTGCGTTGCAGAGATGTTACAATCAATATATCCATCTCCTATGCCTTCTGAGTTCATACATGACCATTCGCCATTATCACTTTCTCTGACTTGCTTTGATTAAGCTTAGTAAAGAAGTCTCTGTTATTGGTCATGTGACTGGTTGCACCAGAATCTATACACCACGCATGCTTTGATTTAAATGCATTGACTAATGTGAATGCAGCCTCAGTATTTACAGGATCATTATTTTCAAATACAGCGCTCTTAACTCTTTGTTTACTGTTTTGCTTCTTTAGTTGATTCATTTTAGCTTTCCAGACTCTGCATTCAGCTTTTAAATGACCTGGCTTCTTGCATACAAAACATTCACGTGTTTCTTTAGGGTGGTTTCTGCTGGTGGGCACATCCTGTGTTTGTAAAGCAGTTTCCTTGTTGCATATTTTGCTGCTCACACTTTCTGCCTTTATTATTCATCTACAAGCTTTCTTCTGACGTACTCCAATGTAAGCTCATGATCTGGGCGTGCATCTAGTGCAGTTACAAGCGTGTCATAGCTTTCTGGGAGACCACTAAGTAGTAGTGCTGCTACATGGAAGTCCTTCATATCTTCACCCCAGGCGTTCTACAGTCTCTAGAGTGCTTCTAATGTAATCCTGCATGTCCTGGTGACTGTGTAGCTTAGACTGATATAGCTTTCTCATTAAATAGAGTTTGTTACTTAGATTTATCCTCTCATGTACTTTCTGCAGCTGCTCCCACATTTCCTTTGCAGATTCACACTTACACACATGCACGATCTGATCATCCTCTATGCTGAGTGATATGGTGCTCTGTGCTTTCTGATCCATCTCTAGCCAGTCCTGTGGTATTGGGTCAGGCTTGGACTCCTGAGTGTATTTCCACGTACCTTCTCTTATCAGCAGCATCTTCACCTTGAATTTCTAGGATTGGTAGTTCTGGTTATTCAGGCTTGGCACTGTAAACTTTGCTGAGCTGCTGGTGGTGGCCATCTTTACTTCTTCTCAGTTCACTGTTGCCTTTCTATCTCTGTGCTCTGGAGGTTTGGGACTTCTGTGACTCCTGGGCCCATAACCTGTTAGCAGCGTGTTAATCAGTGTGATGTCCACAGCGAGCAACAGAGAATGTTCATTTATTGAGAATTAACAACATCCAGCTTACAACATGAGAATAGGATCAATCTGGTTTCTGGAGAGGGAGAGAGAAAACTGCTGTAACCTTCAGCTTCAGTTCCACACTAGAATGTGCATGCTGGGAGCAAGAGGAGGGACATCCTGTCTCTGACTGAGGACCTTTTTTTTTTTTTTTTTAACTTTGTTGACATCTGAACAATATGCATGCAACATAAAATCACATCATATTAAACAAACAATAGTTGTTGCAATACATACAGATCAATATGCATTAGGCCAACACAGACTTAAAGAAGGGTGGTGACTCAGACTTCCTCACCTTCAGAGGTACCTCCGAGAGCAGGGCAAGCCAGAGACCCCCAGTCTAAGGGTATATTTGCTCCCATTAATCTCTTCGCTCTCCTCACCATCCTGTTTCCTGATTCCCCAAATGTTATTCACCCAATAAGCAAGACATTATCAATGGCCCTTGACTGCTTTATTTCTGAGCCATAATGTATCAGGCATCGTCCACTGATGCCTTTTTCCAACTGATGCAGACCCTCTCTGCTGAGGTCACTGGTCTGATAACTCAGGTGGTGCAGCAACTGAAACACGTTTTGGGGTACCTGGCCTCAGTTCATGCTCAGCCTGTGTCGGGACCCAAGATATCTATTCCAGATCAATTTTCTGGGGGAAGGGATACATTCTTGGTGTTCAAAGAGGCCTGTAAACTTTATTCCAGGCTTCGGCCCTGTTCATCTGGGAGTGAGGAACAGTGTGTGGGGATTATAATCTCCCTTCATAAAGGGGATCCTCAAACCTAGGCTTTCTCCCTCCCACTTTCTCACCATCCTTGCGGTGGGTGGAGGGGTTTTTTACTGCTTTGGCTCAGGTGTATGGTGAACCAGACAGGGGGACTCTTGCTGAATCTAATCTCTATAAACTCAAGCAGGGATTGGGAGAAGTGGAGGAGTACTGCTTTGAGTTTTGGAGATGGGCTACTGACACCTAATAGAAATACTCTGCCCTCAGGAGTTAGTTCTGCTTTGGTCTGTCAGCTAGATTGCAAGACCCCTTAGTTCAGTATGCTGCACCTGAGTCATTCGGTGGCTGCTATGTCCCTAGCTATCAGGGTTCACAGACGTCTTAGGGAGAGACTGAGACCAACCTTGTCCCCAGTGGCTATCCCTGTTGAGAAAGCCCAAAGTGATGAGCCTATGCAGTTGGGAGTAGTTGTGGTTCATCAGTGGGCAGAGCATGTTTCTATTGTGGACAGAAAGATGAATACGCAGTCTCAGATGCAGGGTACCTCGGGTCTTTGGGAAGGAGACTAATGGAGGGTCTACATTTCCTTCTTTGCTAAGTTTCCGTTTACTCTGTCTGCCAATGTTCTGGTTGATGGTAAAACTGAGACTGTACCGGTGCTAATTGATAGCGGAGCAGGAGACAATCATATGGACTCGCTTTGCGCAGACTCATGGCCTCGTCTGTATTGCATTAGTGAGAGCCATGCCCATCTCCGAATTGACTCAGTTCTTCTCAACTAGAATGTGATATCCCAAGTTGTGCATCATGTGAACTTGAGCATAGGAAATCATCACCAAGAGTTCCTCTCTTGTCACATCTTGGAGAATTTACCCACCCCTATTGTCTTGTGCCTTCCTTGGCTGAGAGAACATAACCCAGTGATTGACTGGCAGGCCCGGGAGGTAGTTAGCTGGGGTACTGCCTATGAGGATAATTGCTGGGGTACTTCTTCTTTGTCATAGACTGTGAGCCCTTGTGGACAGGGTCCCTGCCCCTCCTGTACCTGTACGTCCTGATCGCCTAGATTTAGTGTACTTGTTCTTGTCTCCCTTATCCTCATGTAAAGCGCCATGGAACCTAATGGCGCTATATAAATAATAATAATAATCTCAGCAAGCAAAAATGGACTGCATAGGGAAAAAGTCCTATGGGGATATTCAAAAGATTTTCAGGGAAGCACAGGGAAGTGCAGTACTTTTGCTTAAGATCTCCTCTGCTTTATCCACTATCACCTCATGCTCAAACTTTAGTTCAGCTTAAGGGCACATTCCCACAATCAGTTTTTACAGCATTTTGGATGCAGCGTGCTGTCACTACGTTCAATACGCTGCGTTGTACATTACAAGCACAATAGATCAGATTAAACTGACATTGACAGACAGCTTCCAATCCGCAACATGTCAATTCATGCCTGCGGAGTTGAAAATCCTTTCTGCCCAGAACACTGACCATGGGTATGGGTGCTATGTTCTCCCGCAGAGAACTCTGGTGTCTGTGCAGGAGAGGAGACACTGCGTCCAGGAAGCAGTGCTACGTATCATGGAAACAAAGCTTAAGTCTTAGCTCTACACTCTTGTAATTGATGAATGTCTTCAAGTTCCCCTTCATATACCTTCCAGTGATCTGGTATTTCATAAGTTTTTACTTTTATTGACAAATACATGGTGCTTATGAAAATATTCAAACTTTTCTGCACTGACACTGATTTCACCAGATTTCTGATCTTCGCCTTAGCAGCTGGATATCTGCTTCTGGGTCAAATAATGACTATGACCCATTCTTGTCTCATCAGAGTTTAGCGTTTCATCACAATTTCAGTTTTTTGTTTGTTCTCCCACTTTTTGATCACAGGTTTACTTTGAAAGTGAGATCTGAGGAGTGCCAATGGTCCTGAAATGTAAATGTTTTGTTTATAGACAACTTAGTTATGACCTTTTCCTTGAGACATGGTTTCCTTTATGCTGGAAAAATCATCTTCACAAATGAGAGTTGGCCTTGGAGGATGTTTAGATCATAATTTTTATTCATCGCAGTGTTCTTAGGCAAAATTGTAAGTAAGCCCACTCCATGGATTAGAATGGTCTCACACATGGTCTCACACATAAATGGTCTCAGGATACTTCACTATTGATAAGACATAGGACTCATGGTAGTGCTCATTTTTTCTTCTCGTGACAATAATTCTTCATTTCTCAAACAGTCTGAAGGGGGCTTTGAAGTCTTTGGAGATGGACTTGTCACCTTGAGATTGTTTATATTTTTCAAGCGTTTTGGTCAGCAAGTCCTCAGACAGTTCTCTTCTCTTTTTGTTCCCCATGCTTAGCATGGCACACACAATGAAAAGATGAAGTTAACTTCTCCCATTTTTATCTGGTTTCGGGTGTGAATTTCATCTTGCCCACACCTATGACTTGCCACAAATCCACAAACAAGTTTAAATGAGCATCCCAGACTTGAAATAAAGTTGTTTAACCAAAAAGGTGACAACAATTTTGTCCAGCCCATTTTTGTAGTTTTGTGTGAAAATAAGTCCAATTTGCCATTTTTTTCTCATTATTTTGTTTTATTCCAATACACGCAAAAAAAATTATCGTGTGTATAAGATAAAAAGGAAAATTGCAACAACTTTTCCTATAACAAATACTTTGCTTTCTGGAACAATTTCAAGGGTGCTAACATATTTGGCCATGCTGTGTTCCTGATAAATTTTTTTTAGAGAAGTGGATTTTTCCTGCCTTTCTCGACACCAGGCAGCCTACAAAAGCCTTCACCTCATTGTGCATACAGATGCACTGGCACTTACCTGCTGCCATACCTAAACAAGTTCTGTTACTGGTATTGCATCGATCCCGTAATTGAATCCTCTATAGAAAACAGTCTTGGCATTTGCTAGACATTCCTGGTACTTTAAAGCCTTCTTCACAACAACTGAAGCTCTTTCTTTGGAGATCTTGAAGATCGGATATATAGTTGATTTGGGAGTAAACTTATAAGCAGCAATGTCGTTTCTTGTAAAGCCCATTAGAAGCAAAGCAAATGAAAACTGCACATGTTTATTTTGAGGTAACAAGATTAAAGAAGAATACAATAATATTCAAATCTGAGAGTCTTCAGTGGTTAATACCTTTTAATGGCTAACTGAAAAGATGGTAACAAGTAGTAATTTATACGCAGTAGACTGCGTTCAAGTGTCGCCTGCAGTAAATGTATGCTCCAAAAATGGTGCAAGACACAGCACATGTTGACCCGCTGCACCATTAAAATCAATAACCCTGCCAGCGCATATATCCAAAGCCAGTTTTGCGTGGAGTTTAGACAAGCCCCGACAGGACCAATGAACGTGCAGCAGAACGCAATGTGAAAGCATCCTAAAGGAGCTTATTCCAAATCTGCCAAATATTGTCTGCATTTATCTGCATTGCAAACTCTAAAAATATTACTTCATGGTCATATAAGGGCTAACATATTATTGGGGAACAGTCCAAATACAAGGTAAGCGATGATCCATTCCAATGTCAGCTTTAAATGGTGTTGCACTGCACTGTTTCTAGGACTTTCAGAACCTTGGCTGAGGTAAGGTCCTTAGTCAGCCACTCCGTACAATATGACTCTGCATATAGTAGAAAATTGGTCACTTGTAAATATTTCTGTGATTTAAAAGGATATTCCTACAATGTAAGTTTCTTAAAGGGATTTTCCCACGAACAAAGTTAACTTAAAAGTTCATTTTAATATATAGATCTGGAATAATAATAATCTCCACAATTGCATGTATTTAAAAAAAAGGGTCCTGTGCTGAGATAATCTTATAAATGTGTCCATGCTATGTACAGTTTCATTTTTGCTTCTGACCATGCACGGAGCATTGGTTTGACCCTGGGCAGGGGAGGATGAAATAGAGTATACAGGCATTACAGCATGGGATCACAAATAATTGCTTCTTTGAGGTAAAACATTTTTTACAAACAGGCAGAGAAATGTTTTACCTCACAAAAAGAATCACCTATGACCCCGTGCTGTAATGTCTGTATATTCTCTGAAGATCCCAGGAGAATGTGGTATGATCAGACCGTTTTCCGTGCACGGTCAACATAAAAATGAAACTGTACATAGCAGGGACACATTCATAAGATTATCTCAGCACAGGAGCATTATTTTAATCACATCCAATTGTGGAAATTATTATTATTCCAAGATCTATGGATTAAAATGAACTCTATTTGTGAGAAAACTCCTTTATTGATCACTTGTGGGTTCATTTATTGAGTTTCCCAACAATCCAGTGAACAAGGGTCTAGAAGATTTGCTTACAAGGCTTGACAACTTGCATCTTAAGACAAGAAAGATGCTTGAAAATTCCTAATCAACTGAATGTATCTACTGAAAAACTTATGATCATGTTGTTTGGTTCCCTGTCAAAAAAAAAGGTTTGAGCTATGATGTGTAAATCAAGCAGGATATACCTTCTGAAAACTAAGGGCAAACTATCCCTAGGGGTTCAATCTGTCCAGAAAGAAAAATGTGAGTTGTTCCAATTCCCTGTTGCTGCTTATGTGAAAATTATGCAGATGAAAACTTGATTAGGATGATTTTGTGCGACTCAATTTGGACTTTTAATCTATTAAACTCCTATAAATGAGGCAGAGCAATTGCTCCCCTGGCACTGCTGTAATAACCACCACGGAGAGTTTTTACAAGGATCACTGTTTAACTGCTGTAGATGAGATCAGTTTTAGTGGTGCCTGGATGACGTGTTCCTGGGAGTCCCTTGTAAGATCTTCTACATCACAACCACTGATCAGGCAGAAACAACTCAACAAATGAATAGCTAGTTCTGGCCTCTGAGCATCATCTCAGCAGATGTGACCTTGTTTACCGATTATTCAAGCAGTCCTAAGGACCTGAGCAAATAGTGGCCTTGTTTTTGCTTTCGGAAGCAATTAAAGAACTATAATAAGATATGTAGTCAATTTAAGCAGTGATTAGCAAAAATCTAATGACACAGTCTTAATGATAATCTCCCTATGTAAGTCCCAGAGGAGTCTGCAGAGAGATGAGGGACTCTTTCATGCTCCTTGCCATTGTAGTAATATGAATTTAGGTATACGTATTGAGGTACACAGTGTTACACTTGTAATATTCTCCTGCTGTGATAATAGGCATTATGTAAATTTTTCAATGGTTCAGCAGCAAATGTGCTGAATTTATAAATGAAATACTAAACTTTCACATACATTAATAACTTGTGTCATTTACTGGGCTGCTTGCTGTAGTTTTGATAAAATCACTTTCTTACCAGCAAGATATTATCACTAAAGTATTACGAACCCTGCTGTCATGTCTCTATATTCATTGGCTCGGTAAACCCGACATCCACCACTGATTAGCCACTTTATTCCTATGCACGGTGTACACAGATACCGGTCAATCAGTGCTGAGAGTGGGGCTATGCAGAGATCAGCAATTACAGCAATTGTGCAGATAAAGCATGGAATTTATCAAAACTGCAGCAAGCATAATGTTTTTGTCAGATGGAGTACAAAAACCTGCGTACAGCCCCTTGTATCATGAGGGTCTCATTGCGTTAGACGTTTTCTACATTTTGATTATAGTAATTGTAACTTTTGTTCCACTATTTAGGCAGTTAAAGAACATACCCAAAGAAACCTGTTGGATCTGATTATGAGATCAGGGATTGACTATCACTTTATTTTAATATTACCAATCTATACCAATGTAGCAGAATTGAATATGAATTTATTATTATAGTAAAACTGAATGGCACAACTCTTGGTGAAAAGATACACCTGGACCTGCAAACTCACACATCTGGGTCTATCTACACGTCTAGGGTTGATTTTTGGAGATTAGTTACCCAAGTGATAGTGGCTTCACTTTTCTTTTAAACAATGATTCAATCTCTTGCATAATTGGTCCGATTTACAGAAACCATAGCATTGTACCGAGATGAATCTATGGCTATGATTATTATTGAACTCTCATTAACAACTATTGTAATGCCGAACCTGTGATAAGCAAATTATGGTGGAGGAAACAATGGAACTTTGTGGAAAAAAACTGTCTGTACCTACACTTTCTTTGAATATGAAATATTGCCTTTGCTGTTACATGACATAACATGCTCCTTATGACTTTGACAAATCAACAAGTAGTTGTTTATAACCAGAATTTCAAGGAACTGACACTTGCTTGTTATTATCTGAATCTATACATTTATTTCTACACATTTTCATTGCTGTATGCATTTCTTAATATAGGTATCTTCTAACTACTTGTACAGCTGTAAGGAATTGCAAGAGCAATGATCAGGTAAAGTCTGTAATATCTGATCATGCTAATCAGTCACTTGGTCATGTCATGGTCACATTGGCCAAACTCACATAGTTTAAGGAGGCCAGTCTACTGTATTTACATGATGTGTATACAGGTCATCACAGTCTGTATAGAATAGAGAACAATACGTACTTAAGACGACCGAACTTGACTATCTAGAGGAGGTTAAAGTGCTACTTAATGAATGGCACAATATAAATGTATATATACAGTATATCTATCTATCTACCTATATATATTATGCATGCATGTATATTGTATTTTTATATGGCACATTGAAATCTTTTAAATTAGTAGATTTAATAGTGTTTTATAATTGTTTGATATTGTTTGGCCTATGAGTAGAGATTTCACATACTGTGCACCAGGAGAATTAAATATCTGAATGGAGCGACGCAGCACAAAACAGAAACAGGCAGCAGAATCAAGACAGATCAGGGATTCAAGTATATTTTTGAGCAACTGACAAGTCCTCTTTAATTTAGGTGAGAGGAGATCTGAAGTGAAATGCAGAGGGGCATTAGGACAGCAGCACTTCTTCCTCCATTCTTCATATTTAGGCATTATAAATAAAGAAATCAGCTCCCCATAATATGTTCCTTCTTTAGTCATTAAAAGTCTTGGGGAACAGCATTGTCGAAACCTACAACGTTATTCAATTCAGATGTTGCACAATCCTTAGTCATGATGTTGAACAACTAGTACTAGTGCACTAATATACACCCAAATTCCGGATAAATACACCGGTTCTTAATCACCATAATAACGAACATACTGATAACACCCTTTGTGAAATACTAATACTGAAACTGATCACATGAAAATGTAATTAAAAACAACTCATCCATGTATTGAAATGCTATTACTAAATGTAAACAAAAATATATTGTTAGTATGATGGGTTATATTTTCATGATCATATAGGTGTATAAAAGCCAAGCAGCAGAGATTTAAAACAAGAATGATTTCACGTGCAATGATTAATCTTACAATTGTAAGCATGGAAGTGTGATTTTCCCCCAGTAGTAGGGCATTGCACAACAGGCCAAGAAAAAAATCCTTCCTTACTATAAAAAAATGCAATCTAATCCGCTAGGACTTCCATAGAAACTGAATTCAAAGAAAAATTCTTAAACACTGTGTGCAGAATTATTAGGCAAATGAGTATTTTGATCACATGATCCTTTTTATACATGTTGTCCTACTCCAAGCTGTATAGGCTTGAGAGCCAACTACCAATTAAGTAAATCAGGTGATGTGCATCTCTGTAATGAGGAGGGGTGTGGTGTAATGACATCAACACCCTATATAAGGTGTGCTTAATTATTAGGCAAATGCCTTTCCTTAGGCAAAATGGGTCAGAAGAGAGATTTGACGGGCTCTGAAAGTCCAAAATTGTGAGATGTCTTGCAGAGGGATGCAGCAGTCTTGAAATTGCCAAATTTTTTGAAGCGTAATCATCGAACAATCAAGCGTTTCATGGCAAATAGCCAACAGAGTCGCAAGAAGCGTGCTGGGCAAAAAAGGCGCAAAATAACTGCCCATGATTTGAGGAAAATCAAGTGTGAAGCTGCCAAGATGCCATTTGCCACCAGTTTTGCCATATTTCAGAGCTGCAACGTTACTGGAGTATCAAAAAGCACAGGTGTGCTATATCAGGGACATGGCAAAGGTAAGGAAGGCTGAAAAACAACCACCTTTGAACAAGAAACATAAGATAAAACGTCAGGACTGGGTCAAGAAATATCTTAAGACTGATTTTTCAAAGGTTTTGTGGACTGATGAAATGAGAGTGACTCTTGATGGGCCAGATGGATGGGCCAGAGGCTGGATCAGTAAGGGGCAGAGAGCTCCACTCTGACTCAGACCAGCAAGGTGGAGGTGGGGTACTGGTATGGACTGGTATCATCAAAGATCAACTTGTGGGACCTTTTCAGGTTGAGGATGGAGTGAAGCTCAACTCCTGGACCTACTGCCAGTTTCTGGAAGACAAAATCTTCAAGCAGTGGTACAGCAAGAAGTCGGTATCGTTCAAGAAAAACATGATTTTCATGCAGGACAATGCTCCATCACATGCATCCAACTACTCCACAGCCAGTAAAGGTCTAAAAGAAGAAAAAATAATGTCATGGACCCCTTGTTCACCTGATCTGAACCCCATAGAAAACCTGTGGTCCCTCCTTAAATGTGAGATCTACAGGGAGGGAAAACAGTACACCTCTCGAACAGTGTCTGGGAGGCTGTGGTGGCTGCTGCACGCAATGTTGATCGTAAACAGTATCTGACAGAATCTATGGATGGAGGCTGTTGAGTGTCATCATAAAGAAAGGTGGCTATGTTGGTCACTAATTTTTGGGTGGTTTTGTTTTTGCATGTCAGAAATGATTATTTCTAAATTTTGTGCAGTTATATTAGTTTACCTGGTGAAAATAAACAAGTGAGATGGGAATATATTTGGTTTTTATTAAGTTGCCTAATAATTCTGCACAGTAATAGTTACCTGCACAAACAGATATCCTCCTAAGATAGCCAAATCTAAAAGAAAAAAACATTCAAACTTCCAAAAATATTAAGCTTTGATTTTATGAGTATTTTGGGTTGATTGAGAACATAGTTGTTGATCATTAATAAAAATATTCCTCTACAATATAACTTGCCTAATAATTCTGCACAGTGTATTTTAATAAAAAATGTATAAAAAAATATGCTTTGCTGAATATTTTGAGGAACGTATATATTAAAGTGTTATAACTATATACTTTAGCATGTTAATATATATTCCTCGAAATATTCAGCTGGATGAATCTTTTCAACTTCACTTTTAGTATCAATTAAGCTTGTTTAGCGGGAACATCACCTATCGCTGAGCTTTCTTGCTGGAGGTGGATACTGTGAGCCATGATACAGTATGGGGGAAACATTGGGACCATATTACAGTGTGAGTAGATACTGGAGGCCATATAACAATCTGTACAGATTTTGAGCACCATATAATAGTGTGAGCGGATACTGGGGGCTATATTATAGTGTAAGAAAAATACTGAGGGCCATCATATAGTGGTGGGATAATGAGGGCAATCATACAGTGGGAGGGGGCTACTGTGGGCCCATCATGCTGTGTGTAGGGAGCTGGTTATCTATCAAGCTGTGCACATGGGAGCAGGCATCGTGCTGTGTATAGGGGAACTATATCCATGGGGGCTCAGGAGACTTTATGAAATATTTAGTGAAAAAAAGTGAAAAAAACACATCACAAGAATAAACTGTATGAATTATATTAAAAGTGACCCCTTATACAGGGGAAAAAGTAAGATCATGACAGTATCTGGTCAGGTCAGGAACTTAATACTAATTTATGGGTAAATATTGACCCTAAGTAGCCCTAGTCAACCCTCATTGTCTTCTACCTAGCCACGGCGGTTGGCATGCAAACACTGTGACATGGTGCAATTAATTTAGGCTAAACTTCATTAAGTATCCCTAAGATTACCCTGAATGCAATGAATAGATCAATTAATAAAGACACAAACAAACAGGGAAAATAGTACTTAACGTAAATGTATATTATAGAAGGTTTCAAGGATATTCAGAAGTACTTCAAGACCCCCTTAGGGTCTCTGTGGTCAGACACATGACTTTCTATGCGTTTTCCCCTCAAATGTAAAGGCCCCATCACACACGTTAATGTCGTCAGCGATCTGATTGCTGGCGACATTCACGGCTGATCGCTGGTGAGCTGCCTCACAGGCAGACTCACCAGCGATCAGTGGACCAGCAACATCGTGGAAATGATTTATCACATGCAGTAGCGACATTGACAGCGATATTGACGTATGTGACGGCACCTTTAGGGTTCCTCAGGAGAATGGATCTCTTAGGGGGGAACATTCACCACTTCTGTCAGGTAGAGAATGAATAATGGAGTCCTGGTGAGACTATCCATTCCTTACTTTGTCCTTTGTATTAGAAGTCATTTTTAATAAAATTAGTGCACTTTATTTATAATCAGTACTGACACTGATGGAACAGCGATAGCACCGCAGGTAAGTATAAGAAAACTTAGTAATTGAGAAGGGGTTGTTCATGTTATAGACAACCCCTATAAAAGTAACTATTTTAACAAATATCAAAGCTGTATACACAATGATGTGATGCACAGTATACAGATAACACTTAAGGGTACCTTTACATGCCGCAACTATCGGAGGCAACCGAACATGCGCGTGCACGCTTTTGACGGTTGATACCGATCGCCGATGCCGCATGTACACGCCGCAATTGCGTCTTCAACCTAAGGTAATGTGGCTCCCTGGAAGTTGAAACAGATCCTGCGGGAAACATCCGGTTGAATCCTGACGCCCCTTCACACACCGCAACCACTAAGGGAATGTGGGCGTACCTGTGCAGCGCCGCAAGAACATAGGCGTGACAGAGTTGTGTATTCCGCGCCCCAAACACGCTGATTAGACAACGTAATAGCGTCATGATTGGCCAGCCTGCGCAGGAAGGCTGGCTAATACATGACGACATTGCAATCGTGTAGTGTGAATGGACAGCTCTTTAAACATGGCGCCCTATGAAGGGACAGCCAATGGAAACACAGTAGCCTCCACCAATCATCGCTGATGGGGCGCGGTATCCATCACGCTGTGTCACGCCTCTGGAAAATCACTAGGCGACGCAGATTCCATCCCTATTCCCCGTTCACACGCCAAAACCAGGGCAATTCATCTTCTGAGTTGCCTCTGGTTTTAGAACAATGCTCTGAAACCGCAACCGGGAACAACTTCGAAAGTCACCAGCGGGTTGCCAAATTACACACCGCAACTTCGTAGCAATTTCAAGGCAACCGTGACGAAAACCCTTAGGGTACCTTTACACGCCGCTACTGGAGGATGGATACAACCAGCTACGTCACGTGCACGAGCACGCACAAACGGTTACAAACGGTCAACGCACCATCTTTACACGCCGCCACAAGCTACGCTACGCTACGTTACATCTATCTTTGGATACACAGCCGGGTGCCATAAGTCACCTTCTGTAGCTCACCGTACCTCATTTACACACCGCTACAACAAGCTAATATGGGCGGACCTGCTGCAGCAGGGACAGCACATAGGCGTGCCACAATTGTGGATTACGAGACCGTACGCTGATAGGACAATGCAATAACATCATGATTGGCCAGCCAGCGCAGGAGGCTGATTAATACATGAGCTCGAGCAATTGTGTAGTGTGACTGGTCAGCTCCTTAAATATGCCTCCCTATCAGTGACTACCAATCGTAATGCAGGAGCTTCCACCAATGATCGCTGAAGGGGGGCGGTATCCCGGAGCCTGTGTCACGCCCCAGCTACATACCAGGTACATTGCCTGGTGTCGACACATCCCTTCTGTTGCTTCTTTACACGCCGATACAGCTCGCTACAATCGCCTGTGTAGCCACCTGTTTCCGGGCAGTGCTCGGAAACAAATGTATCTGTGGCCGGGTGCCTCCTACCGTCTTCACACGCCGCTACTACGGGGTATTTTGCCGCTACAAGCTACATTTGTAGCCTGTAGCTGGTTGTATCCATCCTCCAGTAGCGGCGTGTAAAGGTACCCTTAGGGTACCTTTACACCGGCTACATTTCTTGGGTGGCTACAGGTAACTTACTGGCTGCAGTGAAATCATGGAGACAAGGTTCTATCTTGTTGCTGTGTACAAATGGAATAATCTCTCCATGATTTCACTGCAACCAGTAAGTTAGCTGTAGCCACCCTAGAAATGTAGCCGCGTGTAAAGGTACCCTTATTGCCTCTCAGTTGCTACACCACAGTTGCGGCGTGTAAAGGTACCTTTAAGGAGGTGGATTATGTAATGTAACTAAATAGACAATAAAGTAAGGAAGATGCTTTTAAAAATCAGAGCATGAGTGCATTATCTGCGATTTTGAAGGTTTGCTGCTATTTTTTATTTCTTTGCTCCATCATTTATAAGATAACAGTGTGGAAGGAGAAAAGATACTTGTATGATGTAGTGTGTAATATCATTATTGTTTTCTATGATGTGTAGGCTCTATAAACCTAATCGGTACTATGAATTTATTCCTGAGTCTATACATAGTAGCACATTATCCCCAGCAAGTGATAGGGTCAACTACTCCACTCATCATTGCGCTTCGAAGCGTCAGTCCTATATTTTCACAGGTACTTTAGCTAAAGTACAGATATGCAGAATGTAAATCTATATCTAATAACCCCTGTGTTTCTGGACTTACAGTCTTCTACATAATTGCTTTACTTTACCTCTAGACTAAAGTTCAGGCGACATGACGTTCTCTCCAAACATCTTTGTATAATTAAAGCAGCAGATCATTAAAACAGCGTTCTGTACTGCTCCTGTCACGCCGACAGCCAATGCCTTATACTTACGCAGCACACAAAGGCAGTTTCCAATAAAATGTGAAGTGTGAAATTATGTATTCATTAAAGTGCTGTGATAACAGGGTGGAGAAGATGGCCCTATGTAATATTTACACACAGGTCCCTCTTTGTGTGCACGCTAATGTGGGTGTGTTAGGGTAAAATATGTTTTAATATCCAGAGGCACGTAAGCCGGGCTTAAATATTTATAAAACAGTTCAGAAGGAAGCTTGGGAATTTTATATCCGTACGTTGTGTGAGCAGACAATCAAGCTTAATATGGTTAAAGAGTGATCTATCATTGTAAAGATGCTTCCCAGCTTGCAGTCCCAAGTGAGCAATAGAGAAAGGTTGCCTAGCTAAGCAAGCATGGAAAGATGTTGTGCTCTAGTCTTAACCCTTTCACCAGGAGCAGAGACTGTCTGGCAGCTCAGGGTTAACGGAGACGCAAGAAATAAAGACAAGACTGAGCTATTGAGAATGTAGATCCCGCTATAATTTTTTTTTTTTGTAAAAGTGTTGAAAACAGAGCATTAAACATGGTGTATTTATCTCCAGGGCATCTGGGAGAATGAAAGATACTGATTTAATATTTCATAACAGTAATGTGATGCTTGCTTTTGCTGCTGTATAATTAACTTTCTTAAAAGACTTGTGCGCTGTGTCTTTTTTTTTCCCCTTAAATTGAATGAGAGAAGTCAGGAAAAGTTGTTTGAAAAGAGACGGGATCCAGCACAATTTCTAAAAATGATGGTTAGCTGGAAATCTTTTACAAAAAGCATCAGAAATAATGGCTGGCGCTGGTGTCAAAGGCATTCTTCAAGCGTTATAATTACACTCGCCGCCAAGCGCCCACACGATGGCGGGATAACTAGGCAATTTATTGGACACTGGGATCTTGTTGCAAATTAATATGCATTATTAAATGGCAGCATATTGAAGAACAGAGAGTCCGTAAACTATAGAAAACAAGAATGCTACAAAGCAAAGACTTATATGTAAGATTGACGAGAGATTACTTCAGGAAAGGTAAGAAATGGTGGCACCTAAAGGGAAGTCGGTGGGACAGGGTGTCCAGCACGCATTGTGTTGAAAACTACAGATGCATGGAGGTGGGAAAGTATGTTATAAAAGAGAAGGTGAGTGCTAATTGGTGAAGACAAGGACAATTAAATGGTTTAGAAAGTGTTCTGCCCTGGCTGCACTACTCAAACCGTACTCACATTTCCCCAGTCCATCAGCGTTCCTCCCAGTATCTGACATTTAGTATGGCCCTGACGTTATGTCAATAGCACAGCAGTGAATCAGTGAGTTCTATGTAGATTCAACATTCCCTTCAGAGCCACTGAGCTCGCTGATCAGCTGCCTCATTGTCAAAGTGACATCATCGCCACAGTATCAAACATCGGGAACAACAGACATTCATCGGTGGATCCAAAAAAGTGACTACAGTGCTATTTGTTGTGTTTTAACAAATGATAGCTGGGGCTATAGACAGTGCCTTGTGAAAGTATTTGGCCCACTTGAATTTTTCAACTTTTTGCCACATTTCAGGCTTCAAACTTAAAGATATAAATTCTATTTTTTTGAAGAATCAACAAGTGGGACACAATTGTGAAGTGGAACGAAATTTATTGGATATTTTAAACTTTTTTAACAAATAAAAAACTGAAAAGTGGGGCGTGCAATATTATTCGTCCCCCTTGAATTAATACTTTGTAGCCTCAGCTTTTGCTGCGATTACAGCTGCAAGTCGCTTGGGGTATGTCTCTATCAGTTTTGCACATCGAGAGACTGAAATTCTTGCCCATTCTTCCTTGCAAAACAGCTGGAGCTCAGTGAGGTTGGATGGAGAGCGTTTGTGAACAGCAGTTTTCAGCTCTTTCCACAGATTCTGGATTGGATTTAGGTCTGGACTGTGACTTTGCCATTCTAACACCTGGGTATGTTTATTTTTGAACCATTTCATTGTAGATTTTGCTTTATGTTTGGGATCATTGTCTTGTTGGAAGATAAATCCCCGTCCCAATCTCAGGTCTTTTGCCGACTCCAACAGGTTTTCTTTCAGAATGGTCCTGTATTTGGCTTCGTCCATCTTCCCATCAATTTTATCCATCTTCCTTGTCCCTGCTAAAGAAAAGCAGGCCCAAACCATGATGCTGCCACCACCATGTTTGACAGTGAGGATGGTGTTTTGAGGGTGATGAGCTGTGTTGCTTTTGCGCCAAACAAATCGTTTTGCATTGTGGTCAAAAAGTTTGATTTTGGTTTCATCTGACCATAGCACCTTATTCCACATGTTTGGTGTGTCTCCCAGGTGGCTTGTGGCAAACTTCAAACAAGACTTTTTATGGATATCTTTGAGAAATGGCTTTCTGCTTGCAACTCTTCCATAAGGCCAGATTTGTGCAGTGTACGACTGATTCTTGTCCTATAGACAGACTCTCCCACCTCAGCTGAAGATCTCTGCAGTTCATCCAGAGTAATCATGGGACCTTTTGGTTGCATCTCTGATCAGTCTTCTCCTTGTTCGAGATGAAAGTTTAGAGGGACAGCCAGGTCTTGGTAGATTTGCAGTGGTATGATACTCCTTCCATTTCAATATGATCGCTTGCACAGTGCTCCTTGAGATGTTTAAAACTTGGGAAATCTTTTTGTATCCAAATTCGGCTTTAAACTTCGCCACAACAGTATCTCGGACCTGCCTGGTGTGTTCCATGGTCTTCACGATGCTCTCTGAACTTGAAACAAAACCTGAGGCTGTCACAGAGCAGGTGTATTTATATGGAGACTTGATTACACACAGGTTGATTCTTTTTATCATTACCAGTCATTTAGGACAACATTGGATCATTCAGAGATCCTCAATGAACTTCTGGAGTGAGTTTGCTGCACTGAAAGTAAAAGGGCCAAGTAATATTGCACGCCACACTTTTCAGTATTTTATTTGTTAAAAAAGTTTAAAATATCCAATAAATTTTGTTCCACTTCACGATTGTGTCCCACTTGTTGATTCTTCACAAAAAAATTAGAATTTAGATTTTTATGTTTGAAGCCTGAAATGTGGCAAATGGTTGAAAAGTTCAAGGGGGCCAAATACTTTCACAAGGCACTGTATATAGCAACAATATGTGACTGAAATCAATGGCCCAGCTAGGAAATAACGAATATAGAATAATCCACCGTCACTTAGTTTGATGTGTCTTGGGTGATGAGTAGGGTGACATATGACTGATACTATATTTTTTTGACTGTTTGCCCAAGGATGCATTACACAGGCCTTATCTATATTCATACTAGAATTGGTGTGAGTCGATTTCCAGAACCCAACCCACCACCAGTAATGTCTGGCCATTGGACAGAAGCCCTAAGAACTGCTTTTACCTGATGTCATCCATAACTCTACTTCTGACTATTGTCCTGGTGTGATATCATTCGAGGTTCTTAGGTCTCCTGTCCAGTAGTTACAGATAACTGACATAGCTGGTCCTGCAAATCAATCTGTGCCAACTCTGATCTATAAAATCCATCCAGGAGAAAGAAGCCGGGCTTTTACTCTGTGCAGACCGAATAGAACGTCACACAGCTGATCTTCAGGAAACCTTCTTTATTTTTCTTGTCAATGTATTTCATGGCTATACTTGCCACTTCATCCGAGCTGTATTCCTGTGTGACGTTCTTTTCGGTCTGCACGGAGTAAAAGCCTGGCTTATTTCTCCTGGTTGTATTTTATATTTTCACGGCGGGGCATCTGCAGTGGCCATTATTTCTGGGCATCTTCCAGTTGGTTGTGACCTACACAACTTTCCAAGGTGAGTCACACAGATTGGGGGGACCATTTAGATATAATCCGTAAAGGATAAAACCCTATGTGCGCTCTCCTTTTTGTCTTTCCTAACTCTGACCTATAGCATTCTTCTGTACAAAAAGAGGTCACATGTACTGATATAAGCAAGATAATTGAGTGGAAATGTAAGTAAAAATGGAATATATCAGGTGTCATTTCTTCTTTTGCAAGATTTTAATTAAAATACTGAAGTACCTCTTTAACTATAGAACTGGGTAATACTACTATAGTTGTGCTGTTGATGTTAACCTGTTTGATACCCTAGGAATATCAAAAATGTAGAATAAGCCTCTTGACTACTGAGACCACAATCACAACTCCTAACATGTCACTAGAGCTCTTGAATATTGTGTGCATGGGAAGCAATGAAATGTGTATTATTTTTCATCATCTTTTTTTCCTGTTTCCGTATAATTGGACTTCAAAGCATATCTGTCAGCAGGTTATTGCTATATAATCTGAGTACAGCATCAGTTAGGGGCTGAGACACTGATACCAGCGATGCTTCACTTATCAGGCTGTGTTCAATACAATCATTGTTTTATCAGCAGGAGATTATCACTGCTGGACTAGGTGCCTATGTGAGCCCTTCTCCAGCAATGCATACAGCACTGACTAGCAGCTCACTGTCGCTATACAATTTACACACAAAGCTATGGTGTGGGTGGGGTTAGCTTTCTGAGGTTTGCAAGATCTAAAAACTCTGACTGTGTCACAACTACGCCACCCAGTAAACTAAGTTAAACATCACTGGAATCAGGATCTTTTTCCCTATATGATGCTGATCTTAGATAAGGTACTACAAACCCTAAATACCTGATTCCCTTTAAATACACTGACTAATCTGCATATGTCATTAATATGTATTATACTAGTCGTTAATAATATCCAATGTGAATATTACATACACCTGTGATGTTAAATCTCAATTTACACCTTACACAATATATCCTAAAACTGTTGTGTAGACACAGTCCACATTATCATGTTGGTGCTGTCTCTTTTGCACCATACACACCCCTCCTTTAGCTTGATATTATGGCAATAGTGTCCACTAGAACTAATTTTTCTAAAAACGAATATCCTGGATAGCATGTAACGAATCGAAGGCATACAAACAGGGCCGGCGTCAGCACCCACTCACCATAAGGGACAGGCAGCCCTGACAGCGAGGGGCCAAGCCAGGACTGGCAGCACTGACAGGGTGGGACCCAACACAGGACACTCAGCCAGCGGCGCTCCCAGTCCATAAGACTAATTTGCATGCGATGCAGATTAGACATGTGCTGGCTAAGGAGAACAGTGGAGCGTCCTCCGTTGCCGACTGCAGCAGTGATGAGTCATCACCCTGTGACCTCATCACACTGCTGCAGGAAGGAGGAAGCTCTACAGGCCCAGGAGCCCACTGGTGTAAGGATGGAGACAGCATCTGAGGAGGACACAGTCCTGGGGGAAAGGAAGGAAGGTGAGTATAATGTTTATTATTTTATTTTTTACTGTGTGCTGGAGGCTGCTGCTGGGTTTGTATGAAGGCTGCTGCTTGGTGTATATGGAGGCTGCTGCTGGGTGTATATGCACACCTATTTTCGCACTCTTTTTCAACCGCTCTGTGACGCCAACTCAATTTCTGGTGTCACTAACAGGATCCAACCAGCCTGGTAATACCAGGTAAAGTGTGCCTATTGACTTTGTTAACTATTAAACTGTGTACCGAACTGCCATTGCCACAGAAATTGAGCTGCGTCACAGAGCAGTTGAAAAAGAGCGTGAAAATAGGCTCCGCCCATTCACTCTGCCGAGGATTGACGAAGTACAGTGGCTGGTCCCAGAAAGACCTGAGGACTGATTGACTGAACTTTTCAGAATAGGCGGGTCGAAAAATGTAAAAGACTATGTGTTGGCCTAGGGGCATGTCTCAGCCCATCATCAAGGTAAGGCCACGAAAGAGGCGCCAAAGAGTCTCCCCGCCCCCCTTTGCCATCAAAAAACCAAGGGGGTGGGTCAAGAACCAGACCACACCATCTCGGGACTATAAAAAGTAAACAGGGTGCGGCCGGAAATCAGATCGGGAGACATTGGCAACTAGACCTGTTACCCGTCAGCGGCCTGTTCACAATGTCGGTACCAACAATCTCGAACTTGGTTAGGTAAGTTGAGAAGAAAGTGAGGGCCGAATATGCTGCCACGGGAATGCCCACCCTGGAAACTGTGGGGGTGGACATCAACTTCTGGGGAGCAACCTTGTGGGATCTGCGAGCCCGACTCCAGGAGACCGTGGAGTGGACTGTCCGGCATTGGAGTGCTGAGATGGTATTAAAACTGAGCCGCAGGATGGAAAGACAACTGGAGCCTGAGTTAAACCCGGAACCGGGTGTCGGTAAGACCAGAGACCGAGCACCTGGTAGCCGCTAATGATTCCGTCCCCACAAAGCCCAACTCCACTATCACCACTGAGGTTCAGACCAGCAATCCACTACCCATCCTGGAGAACACTACACAGGCGAAGTCAGCAGCTGTGGAGTCCGGAGAGGAGGAAGTAGCCGAACCGGAGGATCTAATCCGGTCCTCTGAGGAGCCTGACTTAATTGTGTAGAAGTTTTTCGAGCAGAGTTCCGGGGAGGAGGACCAGGAGGAAGGAGCAGTTGCGGGCGCAGAGGCGTCCAGGCCCCATGAGCAATGATGAGCTGACCGCCAGGAGCAACCAGTCGGCAGCGCCGAGGCGTCTGGGCCCCGTGAGATATGGTGGGCTGATCGCCTAGAACAATGAGAACCTGACGACAGCACAGAGATGTCCGGGCCCTGCGAGCTATGGAGGGCCGGTCGTCCAGAACCATCATCTGCTCGGGTTGGTGCGGAGACAAGATGTGCAAGCCAACCCTCAACCAGAGCCGATTACTCCTGGCAACCCGTCGAGAGGCCGTGGTTCACCCAGCCGGTGCGGGATGATGAGGCAAAACGGCAGAGGCGGCGGGAAGCTTGGTGGGCCAACGAGACCCACCAGGCCCGTGCCTTTGCCCATACTCAGCCGCCATTACTCATAGACCAACGTAAGAGAGGGACAATAACCAAATTTAATCTGGGAGCCAGGTATTTTCAGAGGTATTTGTAGGGAGGAGAGAAGTGGAGCCCCATCTCCCACAAGGCCACCCGGACCGCGATTTATACAAAGGCGATATGATCACCTATGAACGCCATGCGGGACCCAGGGGCTGGTACGCGATCCGGGTCAGTAAATGTTAAGCTGCAAAACAATCCCGGTATCGTGTAAGTGTAAATAGTTATTTCTGAAAATTGTATATAGGTGTGTATTATATATTTTTCCTGCAAAAACTTGAAATGCTCACATGGACAATGATGTGAACTTTTAGCAAAGAGCCTCATTGGACTAAGTCAGAGACTCAATACTCAGCCGCGTTGGGCCAATGTAGAATTTGTTGTTATTGGATTGTTTGCAACATTCTAAGTAATAAGTGCCTCCTGCAAAGGAAAAAAGAATACATATTGTTTGATGTGATATTGATGTTTAAAAGTTGCCTGGTTGTATGTAATAAAATTTAAGCCCAAATCTGGTTTGGTTTCAACACTCGGACACTCGATGACGAGTGTATTTACCAAGGGGGTGTGTGGCACCCCTCTGGCGGGACGCCACAAGGAGGTACTGCATCCCAAACAAAAGGTGTAGTGCCTCCATAGTCACAGGTAGAGGGGGAAGCTACAGTCTTTACCTAAAACCACAAGATCCCAATCACAGGCACCCTAGCACCAGGGACTGTATATTCAGTAGGTGACAGTTGACAGCAATCAGTGAGACAGTGTGAAGAGAGCAGCAGAGAACCTGCGGGCATGACAGGAGGGCACCTCTAAACTGAGAGGTGACCCAGACAACGAAGGGGACACTCCAGGACTGGTTGGAGATGGCTGGAGAGTCCAGGTCAACACTGGAAAACCGGAACCGAGGCGGTTTGTTAAGGTTCATCCCAAACTGCTGACCGGCAGGCTGCGGGCCTTACCAAGAAGGTGACACAGCACCCATCAAAGTAGTCCAACCTCTGTCCCATAGCTGGGTTCAAGACACTGACAAGTAAGAGAGACTTTAAGCAACAGACCCGGGGACCAGAAACCAGACCCAAGAGTGGAAGTGTAAGGAGCCAAAAGTGCCCATAAAGGAACAGGACTAAGAAAGGCATTTGAGAGGCACCTCTGACAGACTCTGTGGTGAACCTCAAAGCCTGTAGCAACAAATTCCCTGGCAAACTAGACTGTATCGTGTACCTATTGATCCATCTGGTACCAGTAAAGAACTATTATTCGTCACCTGGGAGGCTCCTACAGCAACACAGAGCCAAGGGCTACTACTCTCATCACACACCCCACTGCTCTGAGGTAAAGCTCCACCTGTGGGGAGCTGTACTACCCAAAGCTGCATCACCATCACCTCAGCAGCTGGCTGCAGCACTGATAACTACATTACCAGGTACCACAGGTGGCGTCACGTATAATAATGCCCCACCCCAAATAATTTTCGCTCAGCCATTGAGTGTCCAGGGCACAGGACCGGGACCAGACCAGCCGTGATCCCCACTGAAGTAGCAACCTGTCCTGGTATCCGAGTACCCCTTACCCTGTCGACAGACTCAGAGGCTGCTGCTGGGTTTGTATGGAGGCTGCTGCTGGGTGTATATGGAGGCTGCTGCTGGGTGTATATGGAGGCTGCTGCTGGGATTGCATGAAGGCTGCTGCTGGGTGTATATGGAGGCTGCTGCTGGGGTATATGGAGGCTGCTGCCTGGTTTGTGTGGAGGCTGCTGCGGGGTGTATATGGAGGCTGCTGCTGGGGTATATGGAGGATGCTGCTGCGTTTGTATGGAGGCTACTGCTGGGTGTTTATGGAGGCTGTTGCTGGGGTATATGGAGGCTGCTGCTGGGGTATATGGAAGCTGCTGCTGGGTTTGTATGGAGGCTGCTGCTGGGTGTATATGGAGTCTGCTGCTGGGGAATATGGAGGCTGCTGCTAGGGTATTTGGAGGCTGCTGCTGGCTGTATATGGAGGCTGTGCTGGGGTATATGAAGGCTGCTGCTGGGGTATATGGAGGCGGCTAACTGTGTATGGGGACTGCTGGGTGTCTATGGAAATTGCTGCTGGGTGTATATGGAGATTGCTTCTGGCTATATATGGAGGCTGTGCTGGGTATATGGAGGCTGTGCTAGGCTATATAGATATTATTTGGACACTGTGCTGTGCTGTATATATATATATATATATATATATATATATATATATATAATACTATGGAGGCTGTGCCGGAGTATATATAATATTTGGAGGCTGCTGCTGGGCTGCCACATCCTCCAAATAATATATACAGCCCAACACAGCTTCCAAATAATATATACAGCCCGCAGCCTCTATATTGTACATATAAAGCCTGCAGCTTCTATATTATGTATGAATCCTGGCAGTCTCATTACTATACATACAGTCCAGCAGTCTTCATATTATATCTACAGCCCTGCACAGCCTCTATATTATATATACAGCTCACCCCGGAGCCTGTATATTATATACACACAGCCTGCAGCTTCTATATTGTATTAATGAATCGTGGTATGTGTTAAAGGGGCCCACTGACACAGTTTTTCCCAGGGCCCACAAAAACCTGGAGCCGGCTCTGCATACAAACATAAAGTACAACATGGCTCTACAGATTTTTACAAGTGCAGTTTTACAGTCTGATAAAAGTCACACCCTGTACAGAGCAGTAACACTCTTATGTGCATGAGGCCTTTAGAACATTGTGACTCCAGACAAACTGTCCTTGCAATACTTGATGTGCCCATCGTATGCTGCGAAAAGGTTTCAAGAGACCCATCAAAGACATCAACAACTTAAGCGTTGTCACAAGCTGAGAGCAGATCTGTAAAAGGCTGAATGAGGGATATCGCTTGTGCCAGCTCTGTGCCTTTGGAGCTTCGCTGGCAAGTGACAGAGGGCCTGGCTTACCTTGAGAGTTAGCTTGCAAGACCCCAATGCTGTCATCAAACTGCATGGATTTGATGTTGAGAGATGCCAAGATACATTCCTTGTCCTGAAGTGAAGTATCATCAATATTGTTCTGATTGGCTGACAGAATAACGCACATGTCACACAGGTTAATGTTGACAGCCCTTAGATCAGCTCGACTTAATGGTGTACCCTAAAGGTAAAAGAAGAAAAAGGAGGGAGGAATGAGAAGATAAAAAAAACTGCTAGAAATGGATAGCAAGGGGAAGGTTGCTACAAGAGATGCAAGAAACAGGCAAAATAAATGTCACACTGGCTCCATGTAGAATAATAATCTTTTTTGTTAGTTATCTGACATGGTAAAAGATAGTAGGGAAATAAACGCAGCAAGTGATTCAGTGATACAATGTCACCTTTCTCTGAACAGTGTACATGTGTGACCATCGGACCAGGGCTGTCTGCAGGGCGATTGCTTTGGCCAGCTGACTGCAGTCTTCTGCTAGATGTGTAAGTTCTTTGTGACATTGAGGCAGTGACGAATAAGTGGTTTACAATAAAATGTTGTATACAATGGATGATCCTTCAGGAAGGACAATAATCCCCAGATTATCCTGCACTATTTCATAGTATACACTGAATATTTAAAATGATCCGTCACATTGAAAACGCTATCTAATTAGCAGACAACATGGTACAACGCAGGAGGAGCAGAGCAGAGTGACGTAGGTTTAGGAGAAAATATCCAATATAACTTGAGGTTTATGCATTTTAATCTCTTCTCATTTTCGATTTTCAGTCAATTGTGCAATTCTATAAGTGATTGACAGCTATCCCTTTGTCCACACTTACACAAGGAAAACTGTTAAGTCCCCATCACACATAGCAAGATCGCTAGCGAGATCGCTGTTGCGTCACAGGTTTTGTGATGCAACAGCGACCTCGCCAGTGATTTCGCTATGTTTGACACGTAGTAGCGACCAGGCCCCCGCTGTGACATTGCCATCGTGTCGGAAAGGCCTGGACCATTTTTTGATTGTTGGTTTCCTGCTGGGCAGCATTCATCGGTGTGTTTGATGCCTTAATAACGACCTCGT
Organism: Allobates femoralis; assembly: GCA_033576535.1. Taxonomy (NCBI): domain Eukaryota; kingdom Metazoa; phylum Chordata; class Amphibia; order Anura; family Aromobatidae; genus Allobates; species Allobates femoralis. The sequence goes on along the minus strand of JARQOC010000006.1, from coordinate 186,919,494 downwards.
TGGTGACTCAGATCTCAGCCACGTAGGTCTGAGTCGTCAGACTAGCTGCTGTGTGACAGGGTCTCAACGACTGCCGAGGTTGTTATATGGGTCGCCGTATCGTTGCTGCTTCGTTCAGTAGACCTGACTGTTTGACATCTCACCAGCGACCACATAGCGATGTTCCAGCGATCCTTACCAGGTCGTATCGTTGTCGGAATCGCTGAAACGTCGCAAGTGTGATGGGACCTAATTACTGCTGAGTATGATTGCCCACATGACTGAGAAGCCCAGAATAAGCAGAGTGCTAAAGGAATAAAACACAAATTATACATATTTTCCACAAACTAAATCAATGTGTTCATCTCCTCCTGCTCTATTTCATACTGCCAGTACATTAAACTATTTTCAATGTGACAAGTTCCCTATAAGTATCACACTGTCCTGTTATCAGGATAAACTAATATTTACATAAACATAAACACCTTTGTGACATCACCTTGACATTTCTCTTACTTACAGGCAGGATGGAAACTTTTGGAAAGTTGTGCAGTGTTTCCCACTCCCTCTTTAAGTATTCCAAGGAGCCCACAAATACTATCGGCTTCAGCTCATGATAGTGGAAGTTGCTGGCTCGGAGCGGCATTACCAAATTTCGAAGGCCGATGAGTGCAGATGTGACATCTCCAAAAATACAGACAACTACATGGCCGCTTAGAACTGTCATTGCTGCTTCACTGCGAGTCTATATTGGATAACAGAATAAAACATGAAGAAATAAAGATCAATAATGTGTAATAATGGAAGGTGGTCAAGGTGTACCTTAACGATAAAATAGAGATAAAGAATAATAAGTATATTAAAGGGAACCTGTCAGGTGGTTTATGCTCCCCAGCTATCACTGTCTGTACCTGCAGCTTTATAATACTTTTTTAATCAACCCTGTCTGAGCTCATAGTGTAATGTAAAAGGTGAAAAAAAGCATTTATACACTTACATTTCAGTCTACACCTTGGAGGATGGGGACTGTCTGGCAGGATAATAGTTAACTCACTATTAACTTGCATGGCTAAAGGACCTGTGTGATGTAACGATCATGTGACTATAGTGGGCGGAGCTAAGTGAGCAAACTCATATTATGTTATAGGGACTTAGCTCTGCCTTTTGTAGTCACATGGTTATGACATCACATCAGGTCTCCCAACATGTTCTAACTCTAGCATAAGGCTGAAATGTTAACTATTAACCTGCCAAACAGTCTCTGTCCTCCAAGCTGGGGACTGACTGCCTCATTACATAAGGAAATCTAGGTGTACAAATGCTTTTGTTTCACCTTTCACATTACACTATGAGCTCAGACAGAGATGGTTAGACTGGTATTATAAAGCTGCAGCTACAGACAGTCATAGCTGGGAGGGCATAAACTACCTGACACGTTCCCTTTAACTGTTTACTCAGTGTAAGACATCAAAGAAAACAAGAAACAATAAATACACAAACCCTTTATTGAAACTGGTCTGTTCAAAAATATTGGTTAACACAACTGACCAAGTCAGTCACTTCACTCATGTGACATGAAAAATCAAAGCAATAATCAATATTTATCTTCTTTTTCTGCAAGAGAGGATCATTTGACTTTAGCGTTGTGTTGTCAGGTCTGCCATCAGGTCCTGAGGGTGAAGCCACCCACAACCATTCAATGATAATATTCTGCCTGATATTAGTCAACTCTAGATTTTGATTTACTTGAAAGGTAACTGTTAGTCTGTGGGATGTTGGAGGAAATTCTCACCATATTTGTAATCAATATATTTTCTAAAATGTAAAAGTGATCCAACCCATGATACAAAAAGTTATTGGTCTCAAAAATGTTAAGAAGGGAAGAGATCCTTAAAATGTTAGAGATTTAGTGGTGAGAAACAAGACATTTCCATTGTAAGGTTGACGTCTAAGCTACACTTATTAAAACTCATATTGCCTATGCCAAAACCATCTCCCAAACCTATACTATTATGTACCACTTAACAGTACTGTTCAAATGTTTTAGGCAGGTGTGAAAATATGAATGCTGGAAACTAAGAATGCTTGTAATTAATTGTGTTAATAGTTTATTTTTATTATTTAAAAAAATGCAAAGTGAATATCAAAAGAAAAATCTAAAACACATCAATACTTGGAAAGACTGCCATTTTTCTTCAAAACAGCAGCAAGTCTACTAGGTACACTTGCATAATCAACCCTTGTGAAACTGAAATATTTGCAGCCTATATACAATTTACCTCAAAATTACTTTTACCTCAAAATTTAATTTCCATGTTCCATATATAAAGTTCTGTGAGGTACCTGTAAATTCAAAATACTCACTATGCCCCTAGATCAGCGGTAGCAAACTCCAGGCCTCGAGAGCAGCACACAGTCCAGGTTTTCAGGATTTCCTTAGCATTTGACAGTTGGTAATTTAATCTCCTGTAGAGGTGATGATTCTAACTGAATGCTGAGGAAATCCTGAAAACTTTCACAGTGTGCGGTCTCAAGGCCTGGAGTTCCCTACCCCTGCCCTAGATGAATACTTTAAAGGGAACCTATAACCAAGTTTTTCTGATATAAAGTGCCCACCACCAGTAAGCCCTTATATAAATCTCCAAGGCCATCTGCATAACATAAAAAATACCTTTTATTTTATTCACCTACGACGGCGATCGGTCCGATGGACATCGCCTCCTCTCCTTGCTTCATGTGGATGACTCGTCCTGCGTCATCCCCAGTCTCCCTCTTTACACTACAGTGCATGGCACTTCTCTCTGCCCTGCTGATGTCAAAGCAAAGTAATGTAATACACAGACACAAGGAAAGGTCAAAGAACGCCAGTGCATGTACATTACAATACTTTGTTCTACCCTCAGCAGGGTAGAGAGAAGTACACTTGCGCTGAAGCAAAACAGAAGACGTGGTTGACATAGTATGCATCAAACACATGAAGGAAGAAGTGTGGAGGCGCCGAATCAAGACCAACGACCCCATCGGACTTAACCTCCTTGTAGTAGATGTGAGTATATAAAGGTCCATTTTTATGCTATGCATATCAGTTGAGATTTATATACAGCATCTTAAAATCGCTGGATCCGATCTAGCATTCCACAGTGACCTGGTCGTAATTCATAACTTGGGCTTTGTCATTAAGAGAAGATATCTGTCTCTAGATTTCCATCCAAAATTTAGTAGGTGCAACAGAATAAGGCATTAGCAAAGTCCCCAATAGAAATTAGTACATTTTCTGTATAGCTATGTGCTTACCTCATGAGCACTTGAGCATTGCGCAGCATTTGCATCCAATTATACACCACTCATATAGTGAATTAGAGTTCTCGTGTCATAGCATAATCCTAGCTGCTAATCCTGCACATGAAGTAAAGCAAGGTAACAAAATTACATTGAATTTCAGGTATTGTAATATTTTATCACATACTTTAAATTTTGGGAAGATCTTGGGTGGTATGCCTCTTTAAGGTCAATATTGGGTCAGGGACTAAGGGGTTAAAAGTAGTGAAGAACAGCAAGACTCTACTACAAAGATGAAGTTGTGGAGGACAGATTTTACAGGTCATACACTTTAGCAAGACAGAGCACTGCAACAAACGTTATACTGCAAGGTCTCTCCAAGGCAAAGATATCAAAGCAGACTGCGTTTCAGGTGTGATGTTCAAGCTCATTTAAAGAAGAATGAGGAAATAGGCAACATTATGGCTTGTAGACATAGTGATTGGCCAAGAAACATAGTGTGGCAATTGTACAATGATGTCTGCAGAAACAGTAAAGCATGGTGGAGGATCCTTTAAAGTTTCATTAATGGTGTCCTCAATGCTGAGTAATACAGGCAGATACTAATGTATCACTTAATACTATCAAGAAAGATGTCTGATTTGTTCCATATATATTCCACAACAGGACAACAACCTCAAACATACAGCTTGATGTCACTAAGAACTATCTTCTGTGTAAAGAAGAACAAGGAATCCTGGAAATGATGATATGACCCAGCAGAAGGTCTAATTTAACATTATCAAGTCTGTCTGTCTGTACAGGAAGATACAGATAGATTTGAACAAGTTCACATCCACAGAAGATCTGTGAATAACTCGCCAAAATGTTTGGAACAACCTCCCTACTGATGTTTTAAAAACTGCATGCAACTGAACAAAGAAGAATTGATGCTGGTTTGTGGGAATTTCCTTTTTGTTCTTTACTTTGCATTTTGTAATTGATAAAAGCAAACTATTAACATTTCTATTTTTGCAAGCATTATTCATTTCTCCACACCTGCCTAAAGCTTTTGCACACTGTTGTTATCAGGCATATTTATGCCAGAGGTATATCCTTTTGTCATGATTGGCTGGATATTCTATGATACATTTTTTTTCATAGAGAAGAGATGACAAAGAGGAGTAAGGGCCGCTTTACACACACCAACGTCTGTGACCAACTTCTGAACAGATCTCTGGTTGCAGTGAAATCATGGACACATTGTTACATTTGTACACAGCCACAAAATGGAGCAATGTGTCCATGATTTCACTGCAACCAGAGATCAGTTCAGAAGTTGGTCACAGAAGTTGGTGTGTGTAAAGCGGCCCTAAGGCTTTGGATATCCCTACAAGTTAACGTAGATGGTAAAGGGAAACATTTAGGCAGGCAATATGTTTTTTTGATTTGGAAACTAAATCTTGCTGGCAATGTATAAGGGCAGACTCTATTTGGCCCTATAACATATCAGACTTCAGATGCTAAAAACCTCATTTTGAAAAGAAAGAGGTTTATGTTATGTATTAGTAAGAATACAAGTCAACTCAGGGTTTATGATTTGCTGCTGCATGATTCCAAAAGTCCCTATTGGCCTTTAATATTGGTGTAAGACACAGTAGAAAGTACACTGTTTCACAAATAATTCACAATTAAATTTAGATTTAAGGACTTCTGTAACTATGCTTGTCCTACTGTTTGTTCCCTAAGAGCACAGCTGGTTTAAATTCTTCATGTCCAGTAATTCTGGTTTGTTCTACATTTTTCTCTGTGCCATTCAGTTTAATACTTTAGTTTTTGAAATGACAAATATAAAATGTAGCGATGAAAAAACTTTCTAATTTTGTTGTGTTTACAGGAACTTACCAAGAGAACTTTCTCCATCTCCTTAGCTGGGCACCAATGGAACATGCCAGTGGAGTCATATCTTTTCACACTGCTGGAGTCCATGTTGTCTATTTGCTCATTTGCCGCCATGAGTAAAGGGTCATGCCTATTGAGGCCAAAAAAAAAGGATACTAACATATTAGAATAATGGTGAAACTATGAAGTTCATCATTTGTTTTACAAATATATTAAGATTTATCTATGTCCAACTGTATTTCATCAAACAATCCATGAATGGTTTACTGTATAGCTGCCCAACCTCCTTCTATTTGACCATTACCAGTCAGAACAAGGTGATGTATCAGATTCACTATTGGTATAGGTTCTGTTACATCTTTGTCTGAACTCGCCCTTACTGTCTCCGCCACAGCCACAGAACGGGACCGCACATACACTGCGGACATTGCTGGGCAGAATAGGACAGCTGAGACTGGTGGTGCAGTACAACATGAGAGTACTGATCATGAGCTGTAATTGGCTGTTAGCCTTGGGCATGACCACACTCGAGCGGTGTGCTGCCACCTGCCTGTTCTAAATTTATACTGACCTGGCGTGCTCTTTAGGGCAACCTTGCTGTGTGTTTCCAGTGTTGTTTCTTGTAGCTGACTTTGGACTATTTTGTCTTCCCGACAGTAGTACCATTCTATATCTGTGTAAACTTTGTGATCTTGTTACTGATATCAGTATCTTCCTCACCACATTCATGACTTCTGATTCTTTCCTTACTCAATTCTCTGTAGTTCGGACCCAGAACTTAAATTGTCATCCGACAGCTTAGTTGACTGGCCAGCAGCCACTTTGTGGTCATAACCCAGGGGCACCCTGCATGAGTCCCAATTCATGTATAGTTGTTAAAGGGTGAAGACCAGGGTTACTTTGGGGATTAATATCCTTGAGCAATGTTTGTCTTGTCCTACTAGGAGCTGCCAGGCTTTACATGCCGCTTCATGCTAAACTTATAAGTATAGTAAGCACAGCTAAATATATTTTCATTTGTTCCCTGAACCAAGTGTCATATTGAAAGATGAAGATCTTATTAGGTTGATAACCCAGAGATTTGCACAGCTGGAAAATGGCCTGTTTAACTCATAAGCGCTTCAAAGAATGTTGCATATGCCTAGCTGCACATTACCAACAACTAAGAGATGCTCAAACAGTTTGTTTGTGAAGCACTAATCTACAGAGTTTATAACCAGTGGTGTTCCTTAGGGTGGTTACTTGCCAAGAAAATATACAGACGGCACAAAAGATGTGTCCATCTGTCAAATTATTAAATTATTAAACATTTTTGAAAATAGGGGCAAAATCCAGTGTGATATTTCAGTTATTCTGTTTTTAATAAATTTGCACAAATTTCTACATTTCTGTTTATTTTCAGTCACGATGGGGTACAGAGTGTAGATTAATGAGAAAAATATGAACTTTTTAGAATTTACCAAATGGCTGCAACAAAACAAAGAGTGAAAAATGTAAAGAGGTCTGAATACTTTTCCTACCCACTGTATATAAACTGCCTACAGCTGGATCATTTTTTTGGAAGGAATTTTTGCAGACACAATATTTAAAGTGACAAATTTATCATGGCAATAAATATTTCCCAGATCGAACTGTAAAATGATACTCTATGTTAGTCCAAACCAACCAAAGTAAAGACCTTTTTATCTTTCGCTGGTAGATTTTCATGAAAAGGTGGCAATCTACTCTTTAATACTTCATAGTGGTTTCTTATCTAAAACAGGACACAAATGATATTAGTGAGAAGGAGTAACAGCTGACATCTTATTAGGTGGCTACAAACAGATGTCCCTTTAAAATCCTGTGTTAGATTTTAGGCATTGGCTTATTTCTCTAAGCTTCAGGGTGAAGAAGCTTTATAGTTAATTGCTGGGTGTACAACAGTTGCCTTTTCTTACACTGGAAGATGTTCATTTTCCAAGGGCGGGAATTCTAAGCTGCTTCCTTGAGATGCTGCTGAGTGTTTCTCAGCTCCTTTCTGTCTCACAATATCAAAGAGCTGCTATTAGGATCTGCAATGAAGTAGAAGCGATGTGAATTTAGTCACCGGTGCTGTTTGTTTGGCATGAGGATAGAAAGTCAATTATTTGCTTTCACAGCGGACACTTTCTGACGCTCTGCCCTACACAGTAAAAGCTTTAACAGGCTGGGCTTTTAATATTTTAGCAAATTGCCCAATCGGGTTTGGTTTTACGCAACTGACGGCCTTTAAAGATTCAACAGAGTGTCGCTTCGGAGTGGGATGTCTATTCCCCCCCCTTCATCCATCACAGAGAATACAAGACTTTAATGCTAGACAGCAGTGAGTGGCTTCTGATGACAATCACATTTGCACTGGAAAAAAGAAGAAGAAAACAATAGCTCTGTTTTCAATGATATGAAAGAAATGAGACAGGATGAATTTCCTTTAACCATGTGTGAACTACTACTAAAAAACCTTTAATAAATCAGTAGGTAATTAAATAAAATGAATAGCATAAAAAGGTAAATATAGCAATCTAGTGACATGTGTCACTATATTTGTATGCACATTTCTGCAAAGGCAGAAATGAGGATGAACAGTTTTGCCTCAATTACTTAGGTCAAATAGATATATGACAAACCAGAACACCAGGACTATCCTGTCTCCAATCTCCAACTCAACCATCCCGACTCTGCAGCTTCCAAACTGTAATCTGTGTACAGAAACAAAGACTAAAGGCCCCGTTTCTGCATGCAGGAAAACCTGTCAACTTCAACCTAAGCAACCTGCGGCATCATTCGATGTGACACCGCAATAGCGATGTCACGGCCGAACTCGTCCATTTACAGCAGTGAGCAGGGATCGTTCACGGTGTTTGCGAACGATCCCTCCTCACAACATCGTTGGTGAGTTATCCACGATATCTGGACGTGTGACAGCTCACCAGCGATGTTGCACAGGTGCCCAAAAAATCAGCGCGCTCCCGAGATCACAAACAACATTGCTGATAAATTGTACCGTGTAACGGTACCTTAAGGCCCTTTTCACATTTGTGCATTGCTGCATTTGCATGCATTGCATTGCTCTGCGTTGGCGCATGGAAAACGCAATGCAAAAGCATGCAATTGCAATCCTAATGCAATTTTAATGCTGATGTCACAAGGAGCAGGAGCAGAAGAGGAGGGCAGACCAAGAACATGAGGAGGCGGCGGTAGACACATAGAGGGGGCGGAACACACAAGGAGGGGGCAGGGAGGATTGTGCCAGTGGCGAGGACCTCTTAATCAGATCCCACCCACAGGACCTCTTAACTGTAAAGTTTGGAAAGTGTTTTTTTTGGGGTACGGGGGAGGAGGGGGGTAGAGATTTAGTACACAGTTTCCCTGAATGCAGCATACATGCTGCATTCAGTGGTGCTGTCACTTTTGAAAGCACCAGGGGGGTGACATGTCCTCTTTAAACAACAGGAGATGGTACAGCACACAGCAACAATGATATCAAATATTACAAACATAGGAAAAGGCTAGTGTACAATAAACATAAAGGGATTGCCTACCTTATTGTATGCATTGTATACTAATTATTACAATTCTGGCATAATTTAAAAAACATGCATCATAAAAGAAAGTTTTACAGACTGGCGGCAGATGCCATTTGTTGGAATAGTGACTATCTCCAGAGATGAATGAAGCTGGCACAGGCAGCTTGAAGCACCAGCCGCATAGTGTTAACTAAATTTAGATGAAACCTAAAACGCTGCTTTAAACTGTAAGAGCAAAGCAAAGAGAAAGAAGTGCCAGAAGGCAACCCAAAAAAGCCTTCCTGAAGGACAGAGAGCCTGCAGCTAAACCACAAATCTCACTTGGAACGGAAAAGCACAGAGGGACCTGCATAATAAAAAAGAGATCTGTGTAATATCAAAACACATCCTGTCTCTGCCACTAAAACTGGTGTGAAAGAAGCATATCAAATACACATGAAAAAGCCTGCAGTGCTACAAGTGCCCCCTCTACTGGGATTTACTCTAGGCAGGACAATATGAAAGTAAAGCAGAAAGCATACCTGCAGTGGTTGTATCAACAATGGGGACAGACCATGTGGCAGCTATGGGGCTCGTGATTCGGGGTGTCCCGGCGCCGGCATCGGACCCCCTGACCCGGTATCATAATTTCCATTTCTAGCTTCGATACAAATTAAAGCAATTATGAGGGAGAGCGTACTCTGCTCCCTCCTCCATAATACTCTAGCTGTGTCTGCACTATATTACCTCAGCGCAGTGGGCACAATGACCTCACTACTGCGCAACCTCTCACCACGAAGACTGAAGTAGCAAAGGAAAAAGGAGAAGTGAGTATTTTTTTATTAAAATCATTGAGTACACTGGTGGCAAATGGATATAATACTATATGGAAGACTATGGGGTGTTCATTATACTATTTTGAGGACTATGGGGAGTGCATTATACTATATGGAGGACTATGTAGGGTGCATTATAATATATGGAGATTATGAAGGGTGCATTATTTTATATATGGAGGACTTTGGGGGGTGCATTATAATAAATGGTGTGCTGTAGAGGGTGCATTATACTATACGGATGTCTATGCGGGTTGCATTATAATACTATGAAGTGATCTTATAATATAATATAATATATTGAGAGCTTTGGGGGTGCATTATAATATACTGAAGACTATGGGGTGTTTTACACTTTGTGGAGAACTATGGAGGGTGCATTACAATATATGGAGGACTATGGGGGTGCATTAACATATATTGAGGACTATGGGGGTGCTTTACAATATATAGAGGACTATGGGTGCTGTATTATAATATATAGAAGGAAATTTGGGGCCCATTATACTATATAGTGGACTATATGGGGTGCATTTTACTATAAGGAAGAAATTTTGAGGCCCATTATAATATAACTAGCTGGGTGCCGATGCACATGCATCGGGATTCTAGAAGAGCGAGTCTCTGACTCGCAATGGCCGCTTCGCGGCCAATGCTTCGCGCTGCTAAGGCGACTCGCCATGCCCGCTGCGTGGGCATAGCGAGTCGCCTTAGAACTGCTCGCAATGGCCGCTGCGCGGCCAATGCTTCGGGCGTATCCACATGACCACGCTGACTCGCAGCGCGAGTGGTCTCAGAAGGGGCAAAAAACCCATTCGCAATTATATAATAGATATTGGACTATGTGGGTGCATTATACTACATGAAAGGCATTATGGGGCCCATTATAATATATGTGGGATTATGGGAAGTAAATGATACTACTGTATATGGAGGGCTATGTGGGGCCCAATATACTATATGGAGGACTGTGTGGGATGGATAATACTGTATGAAGGGCAATGTGAGGACCATTATACTATATTGGAGGCTATGTGGGAAGCATTATAATATTTTAAGGAATATGATGGACCTTTGATACTTTATGGAGGGCTATATGACGGCCAGTATATTATTTGCAAGCAATTATAGTGTGAATTTTTGTGTGCAGTCCATCACACTGTGCAGAGGCTAATATACTGTTTGGGGGGTTAATGGGAGCCATTATTCTGTGTGAAGAGGTGTGGAGGCACTTTTGTTGGCATTGTGCTTTATGGATGCAATAAAAGGGGAATCTATAGGAATAGCAGGAAAATAAGTTTTTAAGATCTGCAAAGTTGCGAGATATGTTATTACATGACCCAAGCAAATATAAATGAATGTATTGATTTATTTGGGCTATGAGGACAAATTAGAAATTCTGATTTGGGGCCCTATAATTTCTATGTACATGCCTGCCTACCTTTTTAATGGACACATTGGAAAATCATAATAAAAAAATAATATTTTAAGTAATTTATATCTACAGCCAATAAAATGGCAATGGCTGTGAACTGTAAAATGATAATAACCACAGTTGTAATAATATGTACTGTACATGGTTCAACTGCTTCAAAAAATCGAGGATGCACTGTTTTTTTTTTTTTTACAGATACACTGTGTGCAGAATTATTAGGCAAATGAGTATTTTGATCATATGATACTTTTTATACATGTTGTCCTACTCCAAGCTGTATAGGCTTGAGAGCCAGCTACCAATTAAGTAAATCAGGTGATGTGGATCTCTGTAATGAGGAGGGGTGTGGTGTAATGACATCAACACCCTATATAAGGTGTGCTTAATTATTAGGCAAATGCCTTTCCTTTGGTAAAATGGGTCAGAAAAGAGATTTGACGGGCTCTGAAAAGTCCAAAATTGTGAGATGTCTTGCAGAGGGATGCAGCAGTCTTGAAATTGCTAAACTTTTGAAGCGTGATCACCGAACAATCAAGCGTTTCATGGCAAATAGCCAACAGGGTCGCAAGAAGGCGCAAAATAACTGCCCATGAATTGAGGAAAATCAAGCATGAAGCTGCCAAGATTCCATTTGCCACCAGTTTTGCAATATTTCAGAGCTGCAACGTTACTGGAGTATCAAAAAGCACAAGGTGTGCCATACTCAGGGACATGGCCAAGGTGAGAAAGGCTGAAAAACGACCACCTTTGAACAAGAAACATAAGATAAAACGTCAAGACTGGGCCAAGAAATATCTTCAGACTGATTTTTCAAAGGTTTTATGGACTCATGAAATGAGATTGACTCTTGATGGGCCAGATGGATGGGCCAGAGGCTGGATCAGTAAAGGGCAGAGAGCTCCACTCCGACTCAGATACCAGCAAGGTGGAGGTGGGGTACTGGTATGGGCTGGTATCATCAAAGATCAACTTGTGGGACCTTTTCAGGTTGAGGATGGAGTGAAGCTCAACTCCTGGACCTACTGCCAGTTTCTGGAAGACAACTTCTTCAAGCAGTGGTACAGGAAGAAGTTTGGTATCGTTCAAGAAAAACATAATTTTCATGCAGGACAATGCTCCATTACATGCCTCCAACTACTCCACAGCCAGTAAAGGTCTAAAAGAAGAAAAAATAATGACATGGCCCCTTTGTTCACATGATCTGAACCCCATAGAGAACCTGTGGTCTCTCCTAAAATGTGAGATCTACAGGGGGGAAAACAGTACACCTCTCGGAACAGTGCCTGGGTAGTTGTGGTGGCTGCTGCACGCAATGTTGATCGTAAACAGATCAAGCAACTGACAGAATGTATGGATGGAAGGCTGTTGAGTGTCATCATAAAGAAAGGTGGCTATATTGGTCACTAATTTTTTTGGGCTTTTGTTTTTGCATGTCAGAAATGTTTTATTTCTACATTTTGTGCAGTTATATTGGTTTACCAGGTGAAAATAAACAAGTGAGATGGGAATATATTTGGTTTTTATTAAGTTTCTGCACAGTAATAGTTACCTGCACAAACAGATATCCTCCTAAGATAGCCAAATCTACAAAAACTCCACTCCAACTTCCAAAAATATTAAGCTTTGATATTTATGAGTCTTTTGGGTTGATTGAGAACATTGGTGTTGATCAATAATAAAAATAATCCTCTAAAATACACCTTGCCTAATAATTTTGCACACGGGGTAGAGGAATAAAGTGCTCTATTTTTAACAAGTTTGGGGCCTAGGTGTGGCCAAAAGACTTGTTGCAGGAATCTACCTATTGGCTTTGGTTGCCACTACCCTCTTCATGGGTGATTGACAACACTGACTTTTCTGGTGCTAGCATTGTCTATAGAGAGAGTTCAGAAAAGCTAGCACTGTCAATCACCAGTGGGGGACACAAGGGCATGCAAAACTTGTGGGTAACAATGAGTATCTTGGCCATGACATGGATGCTCTGAACTTCAATTTCTGCAGAAAAGATGCATTGATTAAAACATCAAAGGAGCTATCTTTTATATCAATTATTTTCAGGGATGGGATTCGATCAGTTCTTACCAGATCCCCTGAACCGGATGGTAAAATAGCTGCTGGTTTGGCAAACTGTTAGAAAGTAGAATACTGATCAATTTGTCTGCTTCCTGCACTAAATTTTATTCATTTATGGTGGTTTGGTTGCTGTATTTATTATCTAATGACAGTTCTGCATCCATTTACTGATTATGTTTCTGGTAATGTATTCATGTACTAATGATGGCTCTGGTGATGTACTTATGTTCTAATTATGAAAAACTACAACTGAGCCAGGACACAATGTGAGCGGGTCTGTAGGACTGTGTTCACACCACCACATAACTAGACCACACAAAAAACAGGATAACAAACGTGTGGAAATACACTGCTATAAAAAGGTAATAATAAAAAGCAAGTGCTTAGTAGACAACAGTATCAAAAACAGGGTACTTAGTTAATACGTTTTTTGCAAAAAATCTACGTAAGACGTTCCATCTCGCCACGGTAACCCTTATCACAACGGTCCTATCTAATTTAAAACCTTATCCTGTATAAATATACCTCATGGATGCAGGGTGAAGACGGGCCAGAGTCCAATATGGATTTCCTCTGGACGAAGTGCCTCACTGTCCGCGCTGCTGCTCCAGAATAGAAGAAACCAGGACATGGGGATGTCTGGATCACTGATGCTTTTATTGTCCTACGCGTTTCGCAGCCACAAACCGAGCTCCTTCCTCAGGGCACATCACTAATTGAGATAAGACCCTATTTTGCGCATTCTTATTTTTACAGAGTCCAATATGGACACAGTGCAGCAGACAGCACTTTATGTGCCTGGCTCAGAAAAGGAGGGTGGGGCACTCCTGTCTTGCTAAACAAGAGAATAAATGAAAAACTGCAACTGAGCCAGGGCACAATGTGAACAGGTCTGTAGGACTGCGTAAACCCCACCACATAACTAGACAACAGAAAAAACAGGATAACAAATGTGTGGAAGTACACTGCTATATAAAGGTAATAATAAAAAGCAAGAGCAAGTGGCCCGTCTTCACCCTGCATCCATGAGGTATATTTATACAGGATCAAGTTTTAAATTAGTTAGATAGGACCGTTCTGATAAGGGTCACCGTGGCGAGGTGGAACGGCGTACGTACATTTTTTGCAAAAAACTTATTAACTACCTTATATACTCGTGTATAAGCCGACCCGTGTATAAGCCGACCCCCCTACTTTTGCCCCCAAAACCTGGGAAAATCTATTGACTCGTGTATAAGCCGAGGGTGGACCCCAGCACAGGTATACAGCCCCCAGCAATGTGGTATACAGCAGCCTCCCCAGTGGTATATATCAGGCCCCAGCAGTGTTACAGCAGCAGCCCCAGTGGTATATACAGCAGCAGCCCCAGTGGTAGTATACAGCAGCAGCCCCAGTGGTAGTCTACACGCAGCCCCAGTAGTATATACAGCCCCAGTGGTAGTATACTCGCAGCCCCAGTAGTATATACAGCCCCAGTGGTATATACAGCCCCAGTGGTAGTATACATACAGCCCCAGTAGTATATACAGCCCCAGTAGTATATACAGCCCCAGTGGTAGTATACAGCAGCCCCAGTGGTAGTATACAGCAGCCCCAGTAGTATATACAGCCCCAGTGGTAGTATACATACAGCCCCAGTGGTAGTATACATACAGCCCCAGTAGTATACAGCAGCCCCAGTGGTAGTATACATACAGCCCCAGTAGTATACATACAGCCCCAGTGGTAGTATACAGGGCCCCAGTGGTAGTATACATACAGCCCCAGTGGTAGTATACATACAGCCCCAGTAGTATATACAGCCCCAGTAGTATATACAGCCCCAGTGGTAGTATACAGCAGCCCCAGTGGTAGTATACAGCAGCCCCAGTAGTATATACAGCCCCAGTGGTAGTATACATACAGCCCCAGTGGTAGTATACATACAGCCCCAGTAGTATACAGCAGCCCCAGTGGTAGTATACATACAGCCCCAGTGGTAGTATACATACAGCCCCAGTAGTATACAGCAGCCCCAGTGGTAGTATACATACAGCCCCAGTAGTATACATACAGCCCCAGTGGTAGTATACAGGGCCCCAGTGGTAGTATACATACAGCCCCAGTGGTAGTATACATACAGCCCCAGTAGTATACAGCAGCCCCAGTGGTAGTATACAGGGCCCCAGCAGGGCCCCCCTCATAGTTAACCTAACTTTCTGGCCCCCCCCGCATGCAGCGCTGCGCTCATACATTACCTGTCTAGCAGCTGTCACCCTCCGGTGGTGGATCGCGGCTCCTGGGCTCCGGGCTCCATCTTCCTCTCTGTCTTCCTGGTTTGTGGCCGCCGGGCTCATCGCGATGACGTCATCGCGACGCCGGCCGGTCACATGACAAGGAAGACACAGAGGAAGATGGAGCCCGGAGCCCAGGAGCCGCGATCCGCCACCGGAGGGTGACAGCTGCTAGACAGGTAATGTATGAGCGCAGCGCTGCATGCGGGGGGGGCCAGAAAGTGAGGTGGGGGCGCCAAACTTTGAGGGGGACCGTATTGACTCGCGTATAAGCCGAGGGGGGGACTTTTCAGCCCAATTTTTGGGCTGAAAAACTCGGCTTATACGCGAATATATACGGTAAGTACCCTGTTTTTATACTGTTTTTCACTAAGCACTTGCTTTTTATTATTACCTTTTTATAGCAGTGTACTTCCACACGTTTGTTATACTGTTTTTTCTGTGGTCTAGTTATGTTCTAATTATGTTTCTAGTGAAGTATTCATGTAATAATTGTGGTTTCAGTTCTGTATTCAAGTACTAATGATGGTTCCGGTAATGTCCTTATATACTAATGATGGTTCTTGGGATGTATTCATTTACTGATGATGGTTCTGTTGATGTGCTCATGTATGGTGCAGTATTCATGTGCCAATTACAGTTTGTGTACTAAATTCATGTACTAATGGTGGTTTTGGTGATGTATTCATGTACTAATTACTGTTCTGGTACTGTATTTATGTATTCTTATTGATTTTCATGCTGTATTGATATACTATTATGGTTCTAGTGCTGTACCAATCCATAACTTGATGCATGGCATGGTTAATTAAATAGTTTGCTGTCATGCAATTTGAGGATCACTGCATCTGTATTTATGTTATGAAGAATTATACCTTTGTAATATGTAAGTCCAACCTTGGGTTGTTGAATAGATTCTGTTATCATGTGAAATAATACCTATCACATTATCAGCACTCAACGAGGTATCCCTGTATGTTTTTGTTTTTACATAAGACAGGGAAATATGCAATTAGTTTGGCTACCATTACTATGTATTTTATATTATTTGAGTGAGAGGTATGTAACTGCAAAAAAAGCATGGTCTGCATAATGGGGCTTATATGTAATGCATTACATTAACTATAATTCTCATTTTGCTTATATATATTCTTAGCAGTTTTGCAATTTTCCTCATCCAAATTTACATTAGCTTTATACACTTAGCCATTACGCGATATATATTATACTTGTATCTTGTAGTGTGTAGTGTGCAGCGGATTATATGTATATAGTAATGATTTTTCTCTTGCTAGCACCTACACTTATAGGTGTGCTCGTCAATCTCTTAATGTTAATATTACTGCTTTTTTGACTTGAGCACCCTACATAGCCTGATAGCTAGTCCATTTTACCATCTAGTTCATTCCTTGTTTTATCAAGTCTTCAGCCACACCCATACACGCAGGTTTTAAAATGCACTTAGAGGCACTTACATCCTCAGACGCTTTTTTACCGCAGACAGAGGCATAAGGTTAGGACCCGGTATACATGAGAATACCTTGAAGACTGGTTATCGGGCTTATATGTAATGCATTACATTAACTAAAATTCTCATTTTGCTTATACATATTCTTAGCAGTTTTGCAATTTTCCTCATCCAAATTTACATTAGCTTTATACACTGAGCCATTACGCTATATCTTATACTTGTATCTTGTAGTGTGTAGTGTGCAGCGGATTATATGTATATAGTAATGCATAATGGGGCGTGGCTCCTCTCACATAAACAGGGAACCTGCCATTAAAGATCTGAATCCCATCCCTGGTTATATCCTCTATCATAATATGTGCTTAGTTTATACTGTTAGTTTGGCCTGACAGACTCATTTTAGGTATATTTTTCCAACTGAGCATTTTAAAATGATTTGTGCTAAATGGTCTTTGATTCCAGGGTCCAAGGGTCCTGTACACTATTCTGCCTGTATTTACCCATCACTGATTACCCTAAAGATGATATCACTAAATTATCTAAGGGGCATGCAAACATTATCTGTCATATATGCTTTCAATTTGTGTGCCTGGTTATTGTGCTCAATAAACTGTACATCTTCTTTTATAATAATATCTATCTATCTATCTATCTATCTATCTATCTATCTATCTATATTCTAAAGCACCATGTTCCAGGTTATTTAGCAGTTAGCACAGTCTATTTGGGTGTGTGCAGCAAGTTTGAATTATGACTCATTGGGACATTGTCATTTCAATCTTCCCTGACAGCGCAGACTAGTAGTCAGATGCAGACACTGGAGACAGTTCTCTTTCACAGCTGTCAGCTGTGACAGATTCCCATCTGAAATGTTGATAACTTGTGATAAGCAGTGATACACATGGCTTCATCTACTAGGACAAATTATCGCTTCAGGACCTGTGTTAGCTCTGAGTACCATGGATTATAGGTGACCCAAAGAGAAAATTCAGCACACACTGCCCATAAGTCATCATCTTATAAACTGGGTGATGAAGCAATTCAAGCACACATTTTATCACAAATTTGTTAAAAACTATTTCACCAAATTTTGTGCATGCAAAAGTGCATGCATTGGAAAATTATCTGTAAAGGTAAATCCTGAAAGAGGTTTTTCCACAAATTTCATTTTAATCAATAGATCTTGGTATAATAATAATTTCCTCAATTGGATGTGCTCTATTAAAGGAGATGTGGTATGATCAGCCCATGTCCCTGTACGGTCAGACACATCCATTACACAGGACATAGCAGGGACACATATATAAGATTATCTCAGCCCAGGAGATGTGATATGATCAGACCATGTCCCAGTATGGCCAGACACATCCATTACACAGTACATAGCAGGGACACATATATAAGATTATCTCAGCCCAGGAGATGTGGTATGATCAGACCATGTCCCTGTACAGTCAGAAATGGCCATTACACAGTACATAGCAGGGACACATATATAAGATTATCTCAGCCCAAGGAGATGTGGTATGATCAGAACATGTCCCTGTACGGTCAGACACAGCCATTACGCAGTACACAGCAGGGACACATATATAAGATTATCTCAGCACAGGAGATGTGATATGATCAGACCATGTCCCTGTACGGTCAGACACAGACATTACAAAGTACAAAGCAGGGACACATATATAAGATTATCTCAGTCCAGGAGATGTGATATGATCAGACTATGTCCCTGTACAGTCAGACACGGCCATTACACAGTACATAGCAGGGACACATATATAAGATTATCTCAGCACAGGAGATGTGATATGATCAGACCATGTCCCTGTACAGGCAGACACAGACATTACAAAGTACAAAGCAGGGACAAATATATAAGATTATCTCAGCACAGGAGATGTGATATGATCAGACCATGTCCCTGTACGGTCAGACACAGACAATACAAAGTACAAAGCAGGGACACATATATAAGATTATCTCAGTCCAGGAGATGTGATAAGATCAGACTATGTCCCTGTACAGTCAGACACGGCCATTACACAGCACATGCCAGGGACACATATAATAAGATTATTTCAGCACAGGAACATTGTTTTAAATGCATCCAATTGTGAATCTTCTTATTATTGTAAGATCAACTTAAAAATGAACTTTATTCATTGGAAAATCCCTTAACCTTTTATATTTACTGTTAGGTCCTGAGATTTCTGGGCAAGAATATAATAACTCAGAAGTAGTACATACAGTTAATTTTTAGTAATAATTACACAGGTCTGCAGGAGAAAATTGCTTGAAAAGTAAGAGGTGATTCTTATATACTTTTGATTGTTGAACTCAGTAAAAAAGAAAATATCCATCACATACAGTTTTACTGGAAGTAATGAGTTTTTTTCCTGCACCATACTTTGACCCCTTTGTGTGACTTTTGGCATCATTAGATTGGTTAGAAATTAATGAATGCTGCGCTCTGATTGGCTGCTGTGGGCAGAGAATGAAAAGAGCTTTAGTTTTTGGCGTGCCTATGATCTGAAGGGAACCGGAAAATCATAGTGATGACTGCAACTGTTGTACGTCCAACGTCCAACGTGGATGGGTTCAACCTTAAAAATAAGAAGAAAATTATATACCCAGACCTCCCATCAGTGATTCACCTTGTGCCTTATGGTCCAGTAATACCTGTCCCTTCACCTCCAAAGAAACTTGAAGATACCCTGATTCAGAAAATAGATTGAGAACATGAAGAGCAGGATTCTGATGAAGACTTTCATGCTAGTGCTAATGGGCCACAGATTGTTTTCAGAGCTCAAATGAAATGATTTTGTATGGTACTTGGACCTTCCTAAACATTCTGCAGAAATTGTCAGTTCTTGACTAAATTACAATAACCTGCTAGCTCCTGGTGCTTGTTTTTCATAACTGAAAACCAGAGAAAAGGAATTTTTCCATACTTTTCTAAAGACAGTGCTCTAATGTATTAAAGTGATTTTCTTGGGCTGCTGGTAAAATATAACAATGAGTGCAATGTGAGCGAGTGGAGATGCTTTATTGATTCATGCAAAAAAGTCTAAAAGCTGTGTTGCGGCACAATGGCAACAAGCGTGCTTCAGTGCCCGTAGAGCATTCTGTGCACTTCAAAGAAGGTATGAGAATGTAACCTTTATTCTCACGAGGATAAAGGATGGTCAATACATGGTTGTCCATCTTGCTTGTACGTAATTTCACACATTTTGTGCAAAATCCATAAGTGATGGTTAAAAATATAAGTGTTTTTTTTTTTTTAAATCAGGGCGTAAGAAAACCTAAGAATCAGTCATTGGAATTGAAAAAATAAATGATAAACCCAAGTTTTGCACACCTGTATTTTCAGTCTTCTGAAATCCAAATGGCCAAGTTTAGATAAAGAATTAAAGGTACAGGGTGTCAATATCTGAA
Organism: Allobates femoralis; assembly: GCA_033576535.1. Classification (NCBI taxonomy): domain Eukaryota; kingdom Metazoa; phylum Chordata; class Amphibia; order Anura; family Aromobatidae; genus Allobates; species Allobates femoralis. The sequence goes on along the minus strand of JARQOC010000006.1, from coordinate 186,899,305 downwards.
TCCTCATGATGGTAATGCCCCTCTTTTTTGTCATCACTAGTCCATATATTCCCCTTATACTCGCCTACCCATGGTCCTTTGGGACAGACAATTTACTTTTCACTATAGCGGCATGAATATACCCTGCGACCACAAAGGGTTCAAATGTGCTCTCATTCACACAGCAAAACTATCTTTAACAAGGTCTGTAGACCAAAACAGAATGAATGGACTGTGTACAGGATGTATCTTTAACACTATCTATTTATTTGTTCTATATACTTTATACACTTACATTTCTGTTTCGGTGAAATCCCTTTGAAACTAAATTGCAGATTTTCTGATGTGTTAACATTTCAATATTTCCTCTCCAGCAGGACTCCTAGCAGCGTCTCCTTTCCCACCCTTTGCTATAGCCTCTTGTTAACTGTAACTCCCAGTCCACAACTTCTATCTCTCATTGCTAAACTGTCTCCCTCTATTCGTTTCTCTGTCTTCCCGCAGCTCTCCGCAGACAATCCTTGAATGCCAGCTCCCACTTTGAACATCCCACCTCATCATACAAACTGACACAGTTATGCTTTTCAAAAACCCACAGCCAATCTGTTAATCATTACTTATTTACAAACGCCTCTGGGCCTGGAGGGGCTTGTAAGGAGCGTGCACGATACCCCAGTCAGACTCGCTTTCTCTGCTAGTGAAATAACCTAAATAAATAAATAAGTGTGGGGAATAGAAAAAATAAATAGGGGAAAAAAAGAAACACTCCCCCCTAAGGCAACCTAAACCCATCACTTTCCATTGCACATAAGATGTACTGGATAACACTAAAGTATTTAATATATATATGGTATAATATACCTACAGGAATGGCCTTTTGTGCAGAGCATGGCTGTCTGGTATCTGGTAATTTGATGTTTTGCTAAAGGCAAAAGCATAAGAAAAAAAATGCACCTAGTGTACTGAGCTGTCAGTGGGATTCTCTAGGGCCTGTAGGGTAAAGATGTACCCTAAAGCATCAGAATCTTGACATGGCTTTGAAGCACATAAAAACTGTGTAAATAACTCCCTGGAATTATTATCACTCAAGATCAAAGGGAGGAGAGAGACTCAACAGAGATAGAAAAGGGGGTGAGCCGTTTCGAGCTCCGTGATGCCAGTTAGTGTTTGCAGTATTTCTCCGCTTATATTATTTTAGCAATTTGGAAACCAGCAGTAGAGGGAAAATCTCTTCTTTATTGAAAGCATTTTGCCCATTTCAGCTCCAGGGTGACTCAGCTAGTAACCGCTGTTAAACCTACATATGATAAAGTCCGTGATAACAGTCTGAGATGTATTACTGTACATTTATTTGTAATATGTAGAATAATTATCCTGACACACATAATAACTATAGACCTCACATTCACATTCTGATTTATTTTCTGCAGGTTTATGTTAATGATCAAAGAACTACTTTAGAGGTTTTTTATAATAAGCCATATATCTTTCATTTTTGCATAGCAGAGAGAGTGAGTTTCAGACTGAGAGATACTTATACCTTTTATTTCTTTATCAACTATTATAACCTTTCAGATAAGATTTAGAAATTGGCAGTGACATTTTGACAGTGGTCTGAGCTATGACACTTCACGACTATGTTGATAGCTTTAAAAGACAGACATAACTAGAAGGCTTAGAGACAGACTGCTATGGGGTATTACATCATAAACATGTTGCGCGTATGTTAAAGGGGTTTTTCACTGCTACGACAAGCCCTTCTGATTCTCCATGTGTGCCCTGATAAAAATAAAAAAGCCTATACTCACTCCTGCACTGTTCCAGCGATGTTGAAAATTCCTGGGGCCCACATGACATTGTTATGTGAGCCCTATGACCAAACAGTGCCGACATCCTTCACCCTGTCTTCAGATGGTTAAGTAATTAACTGGAAGTGAGCGCAGAGGCTGACACTCACTTCCAGTTAACCACTCCCATGTCCAATGGCGAGGAGAAGGAAGCCGACACAATGTCATATGAGCCCCAGGAACACGACTGCAGACATTGCTGTAATGGCACCTGCACCAGAGGTAAATATAGGATTTTTTAGTTTTATAGGGCCGCACATGGGAAATGAGAAGGTCTGGTCTAAGTAGTGGAGTGCCCCTTTAACATTGAAACTATTAAAACTATTAAAAAAGGTTTAAGACAGGTACATCTCAATGAATTAAAATATCATCAAGTAATTAATTCCAAAAAGTGAAATGCATATATGGTATAGAGTCATTACAGAGTGATCTATTTCAAGTGTTTAGTTATGTTAATGTTGATGATTATGGCTTACAGCCAATGAAAACCCAAAGTTCATTATCTCAGGAAATTAAAGAAGGGAGGATGAAGGGTTAAAAACCGCACTTTCGTATTTCACGAGACATCAGAGTGCGAATATAATATTGATTTATTAGTCAATGCATTCTAGGGGTACCTGAAATGCTCTAAAACAAGGCAATATGATATTGAGTTGTCCTGAGGAGGCCCTGAAACGCTTTGACTAATAAATCAATATCATATTCACCCTTTGATGTCTTGTAGAATATGGTAGCTTGGTATTTAACCCTTCAATCTCCCTACTCTATATGCACCACGCTGGGGACTGCAGCAGCCATGATATGCTTTTATAGTGGTTGTGACTCTCACAACCACACAAGGTGAAGCCTCTGATACCTATTTAGGTAATATTTTATCTCTCAGACCCTTCATCCTCCCTACTCTATATGCACAATGCTGGGGACTGCAGCAGTCATGATATGCTTTTATAGTGGTTGTGACTAGTGATGGGCGAGTCCTAAATTACTCGGAATCGCTTGACTCTAGCGAGTCGGAACCCGGGACTCGCTACTCGTTGCGAGTCTAGCAAGTCCAATGTTAATGAATGGGAAGCGAATAATAGCGAATAATAGCGAGTAATGTGCGATTTACAAATCACAGATGTGTCTCGGAAAGCGCTCGCATTGCCATTTTGGCAGGTTAAGTGTGTGCTAACACTTGGCAGTGAAGCCAGCACACTAGTCCCTGCAAAAATTATTAAGTGCGCACAAGTAGTCGCACAAGCAGGTGGCGTACGTGCTATTTGCAGGTAGGAGAGCAGCAACGCACTGGTCTGCCACAGAGAAAATAAAGCTGAAGGGGTTATTATGACCCAAAATCTATCAGGTGCAAAAAAATAAGAAATAGTACCTCAGCTAAGCCTCTGACTTCACCTATTAGGAAAGCTGTGTGAGTAAGCTAAGCTATGAGGTCGGTCCTGTGTGCACTGCAATGGTGGGTTTACACGTCACGATATCGTTCCGATATCGTATACAACGGCGCGGGAGCGCGCATTTCGTGCCCGGTTTTCCTTGAATCGCATCGGCGGTTTACACGCTGCGATATCGGGATACAACGCCCTACGATGTGTACGCACCCCGACCCAGGAACGACCATTTAACATGGGAGTGAATGGGTGACGTTGCAGTACACATTGGAGTTGGGCTGTCACACGGGACGATCCGGCTCCAACCGGCATCCGATATCGGCGGTTGAATAGCACGCTCATTCGACCCCCGATATCGGTTTACCATCGTTCCTGCATCGTATTGGATGTTCACACCGTACAACGCAGGAACGATATCGGGTCCAACGCATGAACCACGTGACTTTTGGTCAGAGTTGGACGCCGATATCGCAACGTGTAAACCCACCATAAAGGCTGCTCCCCCCTGCCTGTCTGCCTGCCTACAGTCCTCTACACAGTACTCCTCTGTCCTCCTGGTAGCTTTCAGAAGAGCTGTTTAAATATAAGGAATCTTGAAGTTTCCCTACACTGACTGACACTCCCTATGATCTGCTCCAGCATCTACCTCACCCTGCACTAGCTCAGATCATCACAGGAATGTGGAGGAAATGGCGATGGCAAGGCTTATATACAGCCTCGCCTCTCATACATGACATAGGCATCACGATGGACAGAAGCCAAACATAGTCCTGCCACAACCAACATGGCTGTGGCATTACTGAATATGATTGGCTAACATGCTTGTCCATCTTCACAAGTTTTCTGACCTAACACGCTAGGCTGTCTCGGAAGCTTTGTCGGAACATAACAGATTCTGTATTCGCGAGTCCCGAATACAGTATACAGGACTTGGATTCGTAGACTCGCTCAGACTCGCTGCTGACAGCGGGTATCCGTGAAGCAGTGCGATTGTTTAAACGATTTGGGGAGATTCAAGCTACATAGCAATGTGATATAGCGAGTCTAGCGAGTGAGAAAAAGTAAACTCTGACAAAACTAGGATTGCCATTGACTTGCATTGGACTCGTTACTGTGCGAGTAATCGCTGGGAAACTCGCCGAGTACAGAGTCCTGCGAGTCCCTTACTACTTGCCGAGTAACGAGTCCTAGCGAGTAGACTCGCCCATCCCTAGTTGTGACTCTCACAACCACACAAGGTGAAGCCTCTGATACCTATTTAGGTAATATTTTATCTCTCGGACCCTTCATCCCACCTGCTTTGATTTTCTGAGATAATGACCTTTGGGTTTTCATTGGCTGTAAGCCATAATCATCAACATTTGCAGAAATAAACACTTGAAATAGATCACTCTGTAATGACTCTATATAATATATACATTTCACTTTTTCTACTGAAAAACTGAAATAAATTAACTTTTTGATGATGTTATAATTCATTGAGATGCACCTGTATGTGCAAAATAGCTATATTCATAGGACTAAATGCTGGATGTAATAATTGTGTGCCACACTGACGAATGTTGGTGAGTCTCTTAAAAAATAAATACAGTATGGCTTATTTGTAAGGCATTGTACACTGTGCGGCTCCTATTCTGCAGACAGCTCCCAACAAAGTTCTGAATGTCCTAATTACTGCACTGTCACGTCACAGTAACGTTGTGTAACTTCGGTAAGGCCCCGGACGAGCAGCTTGCATGTTATTAGTTTTTCTCTCCCTTCACCGTCGAAATCAATTAATGAAGATTTGATTTCAATCGACAGCATAAAAGGGAAGGTAATTCTCAGGTTCAGCTCAGATTGTACTAATTCATTCAACATAGTCCCAATGAACAGATAGCTGTACTCATAGGCAGTGCTTCAAAGAGAGACTAGCCTTAGGCTAGCATATCATGGGAGCCGGCTGATTGGTTCATGTTATCATTAGTGCCACCGCTTGTTTGCAGCTACACAGGAGCAGGACGAGGGGAGAGTGCTCCCACTTTAGAGCCGACGTATTTTTCAAACGCCTTTTCAAATTGTTTTCCATGACAGAAATTGTTTTTTCAGCTCTGTCATTACCTGCTGATACGCTGACAGAATAAATACTCATGCTTTAAAAAGCCATCTAACAACCCTGCAGGTTTTTTTTCACCCATTCTCATTTTTTTTTTTCCTTTAGCTGCAACATTTATTTCGAAACAGCAAAATAGAGAAGAGGGTTTAAACACATACTGACAGATTGCCTGCTGCTTTGTGGAAGAAAAAAAACTTTATCCAAGGGTAAAGACAGGCCTTTAAAGACATTCAACTCAGCATATAGAGTTAAGGGTCTCAAGGTATGAAGATTGAGCCTAATTCTTCAGCACCGCGGACAGCTGTCAGACATGTCGTAGCAAACGTCTTCAGTACCCTTGGACAGCTCTTTAACTCCTCGCTAACATGCAAACATGTTTTACATACACCACCACTAAATGACCTTAAATCCTGCTGAATATTTGAACTGTGCAATTGCGTTCTGCTTTTGAAGTCAGAAGAGAGTTGCAGATTTCCATCCAGAAGTGAAAGAAAGCAGCAGCTTAGTATACAGAATTGTACGAAATATTCCAGGAAGGAGAGGAAAATGCACCTAAGCCCCAGTGATTTAGGGCTAGGACGTCTGCATTATAAATGGCGCATGAGTGAGTGGCCATATTAGACATTTTGTAAAGCTGCAACTTCAAGTTAAATCAATGATAATGATATCATAATAGTAATCCCCAGTCTATCTAATGTGTGCGGGCAAAGATAAATCCAATCCAATCTTTAAAAGTAAAAGGTAACATATTAGAGAGTTGGAAATCACCCCAGATTCATCACCCCAAATACACTTTAATGTGACTTGTTACCTGCTAATATATATAATACATTACAGCAAACATCTTTATATTTGGAGAACAGACATATGACATTATTTTATCACTTCTGCCGTATTCTCACCTCATCATGTTGGGTGATGAATTAGGGGAATGCCTCATTCCTCCATTCCTTTGCTTTTTCTTAGGCGACAATGCAGATGGCTGCTCATCTTCAACTGCAAACACAGGCAAAGCGGTCAGGCAGGGGAGAGTGAGGAGGACTGTAGACAGAACACAACAAGAAACTAACAGAAACAGAACAGAAGTGAAAGGAATACAGACAAAACATGTAACGAGCCAGCCACGCACAGCTTCACCACCACTATCCTACAAGGAGAAGGACGGAAGCTGTTAAGTGTGGGGAAACAAAGCTCACTGAGAAAGAAGAGATAGGGTTGGAAAGTTAGGGAGCTGAGAGGGTTAATCCCAAACATTAACTTCAAGGAGCTAAAAAATTATCAATTCATGCAGGAACCCTTTCTTTAGCAGATTAGCCTAAATGTTATGGGCAATTCTCTATCGAATATATTAATGATTGCCAGTCATAAATGCAGTACGCAACTTAGTACAAACTATTTACTATTGATTATATGTCGTATTCTGTCAAATCTATCTGACAGATATATTGTTAGCTATTATTACTTATGACACTTTCATTCTATAATGAATTATCAAGGTAAATCTACCTTATTCCATACTAGTTTAGATCCTATCAACCAATAATCAGATTTTAAAGAGTATATAAGGATTTTAGTGACTATTTGGAGTTTATAGAAGGATCCTATTCTGCAGGAATAACTAAATAATTGTCATCCATTCCTATTACAATTACATGGACCTCAAAAATAGCTCATCATGTAGTAGTGTGAACATTTGAAGCTTTTCTGAACTGGATGACATAATTTGACTACGGACCTTGAGTTGTTTTCTGTGTTTCCCGTGTTTCCAGTAATATGATACATGCCTTTTCACTCCTCATTAACCAACATCCAATGTTAACCTACATGCCAATTCTATCCTAGGAAGCCTCCAACCTAATCTTCAATTACCTCCTCCTCTACTTTATTTCTAGACATCTACCGTTAGCTGTTTGTTCTATTAATTAAACCCTCAAGGGGTCTGAAATGTATTGGATTAGCATAGACTTCATTTCAGGACTCTGCAGAACAATTTAAGGCTCTGTTAACCTGTAAATGGTCTGTTTTACGAAAGAAAATGGTTGTTGTTAAAAGAAGCACTACAACTACGCTGCCAGCTTGTAGAAATGTATGAATTATTGTTATATTGTGCATCAAGATTAATGTAAAATATCAGCAGTACAACTTTAGTAAAAATCTGGTTTTCTTGTATGATAATAAATGTATGCATAAAGTGCTTTATTAGCCCGTTATGCTGAAAGCAAAAGGGATTACTAAACAAATCACATCCTAAATCGCTAACACTCAGTGTTAAGAGTAATTACAGCTTTTCAGTTGTTTGATACAACAGCTGATCCTGACTGCTAGCACCTATTTCTTACGGTACTAAAATTTCAACAGTGGTTCTGAAATCTTTTCTTTAAAGAGAACCTGTCAACTCCGCTGATATGTCTGACTTAGTGTGTTCCATAAAATAACAATGCTGGTATGCATTGTACTATTCTTCACTCATTTCTCCTGAAATTGTATTAATAAATAATGAATGAATTGGGTGTAACTATTCATGTCCCTATATACTCTGAATCAGGGATGACAATGCGAGACTGTAAACACAGCCTATTGTCAAAGGAAATGGAAATCTCCATTTGTTTCCAGCAAGAAATATAAGTATTTGTGAATTACAGTAGAAGGAGCCGGGCACTGCTGGTATACAGAAGAGGTTAAACAATACTTCAGCCTGATTTTTCACCTGATTTTCCCCTTTCTGCTGTGTTGCTCACCAAAAAATCACAAGAGTATTAAACATCCATGAGAAGAAGAAAGCAGGCGGCACTCACCATCTTGTTGCAGCAGTTCCTTTTATTTCATACGATCATCCTACCAATGCAGTGTCGGACAAACAAGCATGGAGAGGGAGTGGGGAATCAGTGGACGATGGCTTACCATTTCGTGGTAACTACCCAAAACGGCTCCAATGGACCTGTTGAAGCGGTAGTTACTGCGAAACGTCAAGCCGTCGTCCACTGACTCCCCACTCCCTCTCCCCGCTTGTTCGTCTGACACAGCATTGGTAGGATGATCGTATGAAATAAAAAGAACTGCTGCACCAAGATGGTGAGTGCTGCCTGCTTTCTTCTTCTCATGAAAATATACGTATTTACTCAGCCATCAGGAGAGATACCCAATAACAGTGAAAATCCACACTGTTAATTTCATCTGTCCTAGAAGATAACATAATGCACACTTTATACTGTTTAACTAAATGAATTATTTAATAATAATGGCAAGTACCAATCAAACCGATCAATAAGAAAAAAAGGGCCAAGTAGAATCAGAATTACACACTGGCCATTCAACATCATGAAAGCCAAGCACTGGATGGAATGATAGAACATACCCCAGTGATCCGGCATTGATATATACTGTATGTTTGGGACCAGTGTGTTTTTATTTCTGCTTTTACTTGATTTGAGAAGGATTAAACACAATGAGGAATATATCCGGTAACAGATTTCTCACATTTGTATGTCATCACTTACTAATAAACTGTGGATAGAAAAGCGCAATAGTTTCTTACTCAATAAACATACAAAAAGGATAAAAGAGCTAGTCGCTCATCTTGTAAGGTTGTGACACACAACCAATATGAAAGCATATAGACAGCTGCTGCAGGAACCACATGCACAGTGGATAATGCAGGAACCAGGAAAAATCATGGAAGAAATCCTGCGCTGCTGTCAAATATAGGTCCAGAGGCAGAAATAATAAGAAATGGTCATTTATTCAACACGTTTCTAAGCATGTCCCCGATTCTTCTTCAGAACATCAACGATTACATTGATGGTAACCGGTGAATTTCCTGATAAAGCGTGGACATGCTTTGAAACGTGTTGAATACACCACCATTTCTTATTATTTCTGCCTCTGAACCTATATTTGTTTGAGAGCAGCACAACATTTTTTCCACGATTTCTCCGGGTTCCTGCATCACTTATGCGGAAAGCCCCTAAAAACCTTACGATAAAATGTTTTCCTGTATGGTAATACCCCTGACTACCACTGTGCAGAAGAACTGCAACACAATCCTATTCACATGACCTCACAATAATAAAACTGTTGTGGCATAGCCTAATTACATGCTATAATTCTAACATCGGAATAATGCTTTCAATAATGACGCCCATTCACCTTCCATAGCTGTCAGACGAACATTTATTTTGCTGACAGCGATGTTTCTTGACCCCTATATATGCAGGAACTTTTATGGCTTTGCTGAGGGTTCATATGTCTTATATAGGGAATGTAAATTGCCTGCAGCTTATTAGCCTGCAGAACAAGAGGATCATGATTAAACCCAAACTGCCTATCCTTAACTCCTCCAACAGGATTTGTAGGAGGATCGTCAGGAGGCTCTTATACACATTAGATGGCCATCCAATCCCACTGAATTCAAGGACTTATTCCAGAGTTAATGCAATAATAGTTTGTTTTAAAGCCATAATTTAACATAGTAAAAGTTTTCGGCACAGACATATATCCTGTATAAAGTGCAGCCTACTGAGCAAATAATTATAAGGACTATCCAGTTCTTTAAATTATATTAGTGGATACATGATTCCCACCAATCAGCTTTTTGAAGGGGCAATGGCGATCCTGTGATTGCAGTACATCCCTTCATTGTTCACTAGGCATAACATTGTTCTTTGCATTGTTCTTTCAGTGCCTAGTGGCTCAACTTCCATCAATTGGTTTTCCCAATATAAGATAGTTACCACCTTTAAGGCCTTTTTTTTTTTACAGTATTCTAGAAAGCTGTGTGCAGTGTAAAAAAAGGGGAAAAAGACATTGCAGTCTCTGCAAACAGCTGATCAGCTGGGGCAGGGGCGAACACATCATTGGTGCAACCTGTGAATCCGCACAGGGGCCCAAGAGATAAGGGGGCCACTCCTACCTCCAAAACATGTGATGTACATTCAAATGAACTATTGGAATGAAAAGGGCCCCCATACAGTCCTTGCACAGGGGCCTTTTTCTGTCAGTGTCTGCCAGTGAGCTGGGAAATGGATGGCTCAAGAATCTTAAGTATAGGCCATCAAGTCTAAAGAATTGGAAAGCTTCTTTAGCACAATATATGCATCCTAAAAGAAAAACTTATTTGTACAACAATTCTAATATAGAGCAATGATGTAAAGCCTGAAATGCATCCTTTGAGTATTACGTCAGAATAATAAAATAATACTTAGAGGTCATAATCCTGGTTACAGGCTTCTGGTCCTGGCTTCTACAGGCTGGAAATCAGAGGCTACTAGTTTAATGCATTTTGACAATTAAGACATTATAGTAAATGTCGATTCTTTACAATCTAATCCAATGACTTCAAACAACAAACACGGAATACATACAAACCTCCCAAAATCCCCCTAAAGAGTTAAAGTGTTCCTCTATCACCCATATAGTAGCTGTCTACACTTTTAGAATTTATAGTCGCTACACCTAATGTGCTTTCTCCTGTTGCAACTACCTCAATCTCGAAGAACAGTGCCCTATCTTCATATTGGCCACTGCGAAAGCATAGGGAACGCTGTGGGAAGTCTGATCCAAGCCTACCTTACCTTTATTATGCATTTCTCTGACAGCAGAGAACCAGAAGGGGAGAAGTAGCTAACACTTTTCAAGCTTTTCCTATGCATCTGCAGAGGCCATTTTGGATATCAGAACAGGTCATCAATCTAAGATCCTGTTCACATCAGCATTTTTTAAATTTGCGGCAGATCCAGCAGATTTACCACATCTGCCACGTAACGGCTGCACTTGTGGCAACCCCATTCATTCTCTGTGGGGCTTGCAGTCAGGTGCAGCTAGTGCGGTTGGCTAGATCAAGTACTTGCAGCACTTGCGGCACGTGAAAAAAAAACGCTGCTAGCTGCGTTTTTTTGATATGCTGCAAGTACCAGATCATGGCAAAAACCACATTTGCCGCACCAGCTGCAAGTCCCATAGAGAATGAATGGGGCTTGTTGCACGTATGCCACAAGTGCAGCCGTTACGCGGCAGATGTGGTAAATCTGCCGGATCTGCTGCATTTTGCGAAAAACGCTGATGTGAAAGGACTTTAACAGACAGTTTTAGCAGGGCAAAGCAAATTCAGTACAGTGATATAAATTAAAATTGTATGGTTAAAATTAATATGAGGTGGAGGGAAAAATTGTGATTATCCGCAGTTAAATGTAGGAAGCGATTAACGAGAACATCTCATCAGTAAAAGACCACTTGCTTAAATTGGGTTTTTGTGTTAAATAGTTTTTAAAACATTTTTTAAAAAATAACAAATCTTTCACTTTTCACACTGGTCACTAAGGCTTTTTTAGTCATTACCTTCTTATTGTTTCAGGAAATAACATATGTACATTAGCTCATTGGTCAGATCCTGACCATATCATTTGTGTTGAAGCAACTAACGAGGTGAAAGGTCATTGTGAAGGGAGGGAAGCAGGGCAGCGGAGACATCAGCTGTGTTTAGAGGTGTCGCCTGTTATTGTACTATGGTCCTAATGATAAGAAAACGTCTGTAAACTCTGAAAGAAAAGGAAGTACGAGTTCAAGATAGCCTTAATGAGCAGTGTGAAAACTGTAGGATTACTATTTTTTTTTTTTTAATAAATATTGTAATATGACAAAAAACACTTGTGTGGCAATACGCATGGGGATCCTCTCTCCACCCTCCATGACCTATTTATCTTTCTAGGCCTGCGCCCAAAGAAAACATTTACCTTTACCTTTAATTACCTTTAGTTTCCTTTGCTTTAATTGTACTACTACTCCGATTGGGAACACAATTTGAAGCAGTCACATTAGCAGGGAGTTCACTGCATGGTAGAAACTTGGATTACCACTTACCAAGGAATGTCATATCAACAGGGTCGGAGGAATCAGAGATGCTGAGATAGTGTTGGGCCAGCCGTGGTTCTGAACCCTGGTCATCTATACAGGATTACTAACTGTGGTTCTTTCCCCTCATGCTTAATCCTGGAGTTGTGCCTGACAACACAACTTTACCAGGCAAATAGCGCATTTTAGAACTAATTCCTAGGGTCTACACAGGAGTGCTCAGTTTCTTTTTTAATAAGAAAAAGACACTGCCAGATTTTAACAAAAAGTTACATATAAGGCTAGGGCCACACTTACCAGGTGCCCCACGTTAACCGGATCCAGTTACTGCAGAGCCCAGCCTGCAGTAATGTCAGCATTGTTTTCCTGTGCGCTCTGCTAATGCGCAGTTCCTGGGGCTTCCCTATGTGGCTGCATCCATGGTAAACATCGGGTTACCATTGAGCAGCCTTCGCAGGCAGCCCCGACATTAACACTGGCTGTTACTGCAGGCTGGGCACTGAAGTAACTGGATCCGGTTAACATGGGGCACCTGATAAGTGTGTCCATAGCCTAACACAAAAACCTGATTTAAACAATAAGTACTTTTCTGATCATACACTTCCTTTTAGTACATTTTGTGTGGTGTTCATTTCAATTATACCAGTAAAGTGGTAAGATTCCTTTACTGTGGACAGACAGCCTTCGTGGACAGGATCCTCTGCTCTACTGTACCTGTATGATTTTTTTGTCGTCATTTTACGTTCTTGTCCTTGTCTCCTTACACATGTGAAGTGCCATGGAACCTAATGACGCTATATAAATATTTAATAACAATAATAATAATAATACCTGAAGTTTTATTAAGGGATTTGGAGCAATGTATAACACAGCTTCACTATAGCTTAATCAGTACCAATTTAATACCAATTTAGATTAATATAACAAAAACATAATGGTTTTCAACTGCATATAAGATTTCTGCATCCCTCATACTCTGGAACTCTTTGCCCCAACACATCAGACTCTTGCCAACTGTGGCAACCTTCAAAAGGAACCTACAGACCCACCTCTTCCGGCAAGCCTACAACCTGCAGTGAGCCTCAGTTCATTAAACCACTGCATCCCATATAGACTATGGGCCCTCGCAGGCAGGGCCCTCTCTCCTGCGGTACCTGTCTGCGCCTTCTATTGTTCATGATTATTGTACTCATCTACGCCATGCCCGATAATAAATAAATAAAAATAATAATTGGTGATATCCACTCTAAGAAATGTTTGGATAAGAAGCTATTTGTATCATTGTTTACATTTTTGTTTTCATTAATAAAAAGAAACTCTTTGCACACAAAATAAAATAATGATACTGAAATTGGGGGCTTTGGTGCTCCAAACACCAACACTCAACCCTCACTCCGTTTATTGTCAATGGGAGTGCTCGGCTTTCTCAGGCAGTCACACTGACAACCAAAGCTGTAGAGGCCCATAGGGTCCCATAGGTTGGGCCCCCAGAAATAAGCTATTGCTCTCTCTAAAGGATAACGTTTTCTTTTTAAGAGCTCTTTAAATTACTTTAGTGATGCTAGTACAACATTAAAGTTGTTAGTCACAACTGTTGAAAAATGCCACACAGTTAATGAAAAATGTAAGTAGTTGCACTACTCCTGTAGGAATGATATCCTCTCTGTTGTGACATTATGGTCATTTGTTTTGGTGCTGCGACTAGTGCAATGCATATATCAATGCTTTGCTCTGTGACTACTACAATAGCCAGGAGGTAAAAAACATCTGAAGGCCATAACCCTGGATTATCTGATAACTGCAGAAATAACCATTTATGTTTGTAAAAAATATTTTATCGGAAGATTTATTTTAATATTACATTCTGTATCTTTCACAATGCAACTACTAATTAATATAATCAAATGTAAAAATGTATTCAAACCAATGCTAAAGATGTGTGTTGACGTGTGTGCACCTTGCACATTTTTAGAGATGTGAGTGTTTCTGTATATACATATATATGCCATATGCATTATACAAGTTACAGGTCAAGTTCAAGTAGGGTGCCTGAACCAGGGGCATTCTGTGTACTGACTGTATGGTAAAGTAGTGTTAAAATTGACTTTTGTTAAATTCTATGAATTAACTCCAGTCAGTAGCCATACTTTTAAGATTGTGATGTGCCGCTCCTTCCAGTGCTTTAATTGGCATCCCGTGGGACTTGACTAGTGGAACGTCAATCAAGGGTGAGTTGGAGTGCTGGAGGACGAAGTCTGTGACCAGTCCTTACGGCAGCAAGTGGAAGAAGCATTCTGGGACTTTCTGTTAAAAGTACATTTTTTCACTCTGGTTTGAATTGAAGCGCTACCAGAGGGATCACAGGGATGGCAAATTATTCCAAAATAATTTCTTCTTTTATTACGCGTTTCGGCTTAACAAATGATATGTTAAGCCGAAACGCGTAATAAAACAAGAAATTATTTTGGAATAATTTGCCATCCCTGTGATCCCTCTAGTAGCGCTTCAATTCAAACCAGAAAAAAAAATTTTTTCCTGCACTTCAACACGAGCCTCTCTTTGGGCGGCTTGCTTGTCTGGGAACAAGCAGCAGGCCAGGAGATCCAGGAAATATCCCTCTGTAGGATTATATGCGAACTGGACAAGACACCAGAAAGGTGAGAATAATACCTAAGAGCAACTGTTGCTACTAATACACTGCACTTAGATCTGCGCCTTCTCTTTTCTCCTCTATCCCCAGTCTCGCTGACCTCACAGTCTTTGAAGACACTATTTGACGATTTTTTTCACTCTATCACCTAAGCTTACAATGGCAACCGTTATACAACCATTGATCAGCTCCATATTTGCCGTTGAGCAGTCATGTAACCTTTCCACACCCCAACGATGTCTCATTTTCATTTTTCCTTCTCAACTTCCAAGATCCATAACATTTTATTTACCATATAGTATATAGTAAAATCCAAGTGCAGTGAAATTGCAAAAAAAAAGTGCAGTTCGAAAACTTTTCGGGGGGGGTTGTTTAACTTCTTTATACTGGTAAAACTGATATTGCAGTATGATTACAACTTTGTAAATACCAAACATACATAGTTTTTTATTAGCTAAGTTGTGAATTTTTTTTTTTAGAAATTTGTAAAAAAAAAAAAATTGTTGTTTTCCAAGCTTCATAATATTCACATTTTTCTGGATTTGGGGCTGTGTGAGGGCTTATTTTTTTGCATCCTGAGCTATTGTTTTTATTATTTCATTGTGGTATATGTTTGATATTTTGATACCTGCACCTGTTAGCAGTACATGTGGATGTGAGCCCGCATCAAAGGCAGAGAGGTAACTTTGGATGTGCCAGTACGTTCAAGGTCGTAAAGGGAATAATAGTCTGTTTAGACAGGCCAACAGCACTTTCCACAGAAAGTTATCATTCATAAATCAAATAGATTGTTCGCTTATCCAGGAAATAGTGGCACACATCCACGGTAAAGACCTTCAGCTTTATTGAAGAAATCATGTTAAAAACAGTACCAGCAACTGCATACAAAGCGATTGGGGGGAGGAACCAATGGGAATAAAAGCCGAATTGCGGCCATTTCGAGCAGCTGCGCTTTTATGTGGGTGGGTCCTGTGGATGGACACATTGAAGTGCACCTACGCGAAATGGCTGTAGTTCGGCTTGTAGTCTCAATTCTCCTATTCCAGGAATGCTCTGGTTGCAGTTGCTGGCACTCTTTTTTTTTTAATGTTTTTTCAATATAGCTGAAGGCTTTTACCATAGATGTGTGTCACTATTTCCTAGACAAGTGAAGTTCTGAAGTTTTGTTTCCTGACCCTGGGATCTTCAAGCTGGAGCATCATCCATTACAGGCATATGAGGGCAGGGATCAGGGAATGAAGTGATTTCAGATATTCCGTTAATAGTAGTGCCGAGGTGATGTAAATGTTTCTTGCAAGACTATTATAGATCTAATAGATTGTTCTGTGCGGATAGGCTGTCATTGATATCAGCAGATCATATGCAATTTACACAAGACCATGTGCTGCCAAGAATGATGATCTTAAGAAAGCTTTAAAATCTCTTCAATGAACATGAATTTTGCATATTCATAGGGTGATTGTAGGGTTGTTAACATTGACTGATTATTGAGAAACAAACGTCTCTAGGAATGCTGCTTCATGATAATCTGCAAATTTGAATGCCCAGGGAAATAGTTAGCCCTGTATTACCATGGAGTATAGAGACATGACCCTGGTTAAGGCACCTTAATCCATCAAATGGGTTCTTTTAAATAATGTATTAAAGAAGTCTTAATATTTATAAAATGTAGTACAAACTGTTAAAGGGATCCTGTCACCCCCAAAACGTCTCCTAAGCTATCCAAACATGTCCCTGCAGCATCCCATCACTAATCTCACACTCCTTTTTTATAACTTACTCAGTAGTGATGATAATTAGCTGGGGTTATATTCTTTTGCCCCTAAGGCAGGCCATCCACGTCCTAATGTCACGCCTTAATAGGCGTGATCTTCAATGCATATTCTAATCAGCGCCTCCCAGCTCTCCTGGGCGCTGCCTAGGCTTCAATGGGGCTGTAATGACGCAAATCGCATCATTTCCGGCATCGGGTGACGTCAGTACACCCACGCCGCATGCGCAGTGCGGTGCTTGAAGCCTGCAGAGCGGCGCGGGTGTACTGATGTCACCCGATGCCAGAAATGACGCGATTCGCATCATTACAGCCCCATTGCAGCCCAGGCAGCGCCCAGGAGAGCAGGGAGGCACGCATTACAATATACATTGAAGATCACGCCTATTAAGGCGTGATATTAGGACAAAGATGGCCAGCCTTAGTGACTAAAGAATATAGCCCCAGCTCATTATCATCACTAATGAGTAAGTTATTAAGTTTTTCTACACTTTTACAGGATGCTTTTCTGAGCAAAAAGGAGTGTGGGATTAGTGATGGGATGCTGCAGGAACATGTTTGGATAGCTTAGGAGGCGTTTTGGGGGTGACAGGATCCCTTTAATAGTGCTGCTGTTATAGCTACTATAGACAAGATCAAAAGTGTTGGCACCCTTGAAATTATTCCAGAAAATTAAGTATTTGACCCATAGAATTATTGCAATTACAAATGTTTTGTTATACACATCTTTATTTCCTTTGTGTTTATTGGAGCAACACAACAAAACCTGAGAAACAAAGTCAAATTGGACACAATTTCACACAAAACCCCAAAAATGGACTGGACAAAATTGTTGGCACCCTCAACTCAATAATTGGATGTATACCCTTTTGAATAAATAACGGCAATAAATCACTTCCTATAACCATCAACAAGTTTCTTACACCTCTCAACTGGAATTTTGGACCACTTCTCTTTTGGAAAGTGCTCCAGTTGTCTCATTTCCCAACAGCAATTTTGAAATTTCTCCTCACGTGTCAAATGGAATTTAGAGCCAGGCTCATTGCTGCCACTTCAGAACTCCATAACTCTTTGCTTACATTCATTTCTGGGTGCTTCTTGAAGTATGTTTGGGGTCGTTGTCCTGCTGAAAGGCCCATGACCTAAGACACAAACTCAGTTTTCTGACACTGCACTCCATTGAGCCCAAAATCCTTTAGTAATCTTCAGATTTTATTATACATAATCAAGGCACCCAGAGCCAGAGGCAGCAAAACAACCACAAAATATCTTTGAACTGCCACCATATTTGGCTGTTGGTACTGGGTTCTTTTCTTTGTAGGCCTCATTCTGTTTTTGAAAATATTAGAATGACATGCTTTGCCAAAAAGTTCTATCTTGGACTCATTTGTCCAAAAACATTTTACCAGTAGGATTTTTGCTTTCTCATGTACTTTTTGGCAAACTGAAATCTAGGCTTTTTTATGTCACTGTGTAAGCAGTGGTTTCCCCCTGGGTCTCGTCTATAGCGTTTAATTTCTTTCAAATGTAGATGAATAACTAGTTTGAACTGACAATGATGTACCGCAAGACTGCAGGACAGCTTGAATTTCTATGGAACTTGATTGCGCCTGCTTATCCACCATCCGGACCATCCTGCGTTGCGACCTTCCAGCTATTTTGCTTTGCTGTCCACGAAGATTGGCTACAGTGCCATTGGTTATGAACTTCTTAAAGGGAAACTGTCACCTAGATTTAAGCCCCTACACAATCACTACCAGTCCCTATACCTTCCTAACTGATTCCTATGTATCCCTCTCTGAGCTAAAAGGGGACCTATAAAACAGCAGAAAAATAACTTATAACTTACAGCAGTCTTTGAGGCTGGGGACTGGAAATGCTGGCCCAGGCTCCATTCTGCCCTCCTCGATGCTGCAGCTCTTGCCCCATGGGCGGCATTATTCTTTATTCATCGGCGCCTACTCCATTTAGAATCTCCCGCCCTCTGTACGCCTAACATGCACCGCCCGCTACGTCACATCCGGCGCGGTGCATTATGGGGCCGATCACATGATCGGCCCAAGTAAGTGCATTATGGGCCTTATCACGTGATCAGCCCGGCTTCAATAAGTGCATTGCCTTATCAAGTGATCCGCCCCATACTGCACCACGCCGGATATGACATAGCGGGCGGTGCATATTAGGTGTACAGAGGGCGGGAGATTCCAAATGGAGGAGGCGGCAATGAATAAAGAATAATGCCGCCCAGCGGGGCGTGTGCTGCAGCATCGAGGAGGGCAGAATAAAGCATGGGCCTGCCTTTCCAGTCCCCAGCCTCAAGGACTGCTGTAAGTTATAAGTTATTTTTCTGCTGTTTTATAGGGCCCCTTTAGCTCAGGGAGGGATACATAGGGAGCAGCTAGGAAGGTGTTAACCTTGAGTTTGTTGATATTTTTCAACAATTTTGGTTCTTAAGTCCTCAGACATGTTTCTGTTCTCTATGCTTAATGTAACACACACAGACACACAATGTAAAGATCTTTCCTTTAGGTAAGAGATAAAAATAGGAAAACGCTGTCTTTGAGAAATACCTGATGGTCTAGTGGGGAACAATATCGCAAGTGGGGCGATTTGCCTCTCATCTGAAGAGGTTGTGCACCCTTGCTCAACCTCGGTGATGAGTACTGCTGCCTGGAAGCCTCTATCACATCGGCAATGCTCCCCGGCCTTTCTATCTACTGCTGGTCATGTGGGGCGCAGTCTGGTGATGTGATGTGCGCCTCACCAGAAACCACGTCAGATCATGTCATTCACTTACATGCAGCGTCTGCGGCACCCGGCGGCTCCATCCACAAACCTGATGGCTTGTTGCAAAGTTTCAAGAAGAATATTGTGGTCAAGTAGCAGAGTTCTGGGGCACACAAGACAGGGAAAGATTAGGATGGTTAACGAACCTCTTTATTTGTTGTACCACTACACATTTCAACATCGGTCTACTGTCTTCATCAGGTAGATTTACCACTAATTGCTGCTAATTGACCACAATATTCTTCCTCAAACCCCTCTCCTTTATCTGGTTTCAGGTGTGGTTTTCCTTTTGCCCACACACTCTTATTTGCCACAGGTGAGTTTGAACGAGCATCATATGCTTCAAACTAAGTTATTTATCCACAATGTTGAATGGGTGCCATCAATTTTGCCCGGACCATTTTTGGAGTTTTGTGAAAAATGATGTCCAAATTTTTGGTTTTGTTAAGGAAATAAACATTTATATGGCAAAACGTGTGTGATTGCTATAATTTCCTTGTAAAAATACTTAATTTCCTGGAACAATTTTAAGAGTGCCAACACTTTCGGCCATGACTGTATACTTGATTATTATACTTTATTCTTTTTATCTTCTTAAAACACTTCAATTCAAAAGCTGAAACTAAGCATTTTGATTTTTTTGGGTCAGCTCCAATTTCTTTCTTTGTACTCATTTTCATAACTATATGCTAGGTTATGACACCATATTAATAGAGAATTTCTACTTTGTAAACCAGTAAAATGTAATGACAATGAAAATGCCAATTAAACCTTCATTTGTCCCATGATATAATGCCACATGAAAGGATATTATTTCAACATGAGTACCAGTAGATCACACAAACTTAATTTTTTCCTAAAAAAAATCTAACTCTACATACATAGTGTTCGACTGAACAGAGGTTGCTTAGGGTGATAACGATATTTCCCTGGCAGGCTCAGTGCCCGCTGCAACCTGAGATTGGTAGATCTCCCTGTGTCAGAGGTGCCCAGTAACTGCAGGTGCAGCAGAGAGGGATCACTTGGTAAAAACAGGCTTCCTTTGCGATTATTTACAAGAGGAATAGGATCTTGTTGCTCCAGGCTGAGTTTAGAGCCGGGCACACAGTTGAATGTGGCATTCTGGGGAGCAAAGGATATGCTGTGGACATTTAATCTAGCTTCTTTCTTTGTGGCTGAAGAGGGAAAGACAAAGAAATTGAACAATTAGAAGCATAACTGGAAAATATGATTGGGCTCTATTAAACTTAAAATTTCTTTCTGAGATTACAGCTTTCTTCTAGATTGAAGATGACAAAAAGACAACATGGATGACAAGACACAATACAGGACAAACAAGACTTACATTACAATAATATCATTAAGGATACACCAGTGATTTTCTCATTACATTAGTCAACTCAATAAGCACATACATTAAACAGAATTTAATGTAATTAATATCATGAAATTTACCACCAACAAACAATATTGTATTTTCTTTCCAAACACTACATGAAATCACCTTGTAAATCATAAAATCACCAAAATTACACTAGACACATCGTGTTACAAAATTTTGTTTGCAATAAGATGTGTGATTTGCAATCATTTGTTAGAGTTGATAATATAATATCACACTATGCTCAATGTCTGCCAGTCTTGGGAATATTTACCCTTAACTGGGCACAAAAAACATATCCATGTGCCAACAGTGTCCGTTGAGATCCTAAGTCTAACATTTGGTTGTCTTGTTTGACTACCTATTCCTTATGGTACCTTTACACGCCGCGACGGCAGGCTGGATACATCGCGCTACAAGCTACAATTGTAGCTTGTAGCGTCCATATCGCCTGTAGTAGCGGCGTCTGAAGAGGCGACGCTACAGCCGGCGACAGATACATCTGTTTATGGTCTCTGCTCATAAACTTAAGGCAACATCGCCGATTGTAGCGAGCTGTATCGGCGTGTAAAGAAGCAACGGAAGGCAACTCTGGACACCCGGCGATGTGGCTGCCATGTATCTAAGGCGTGACACAGTCGCCATGTTACCGCGCCCCATCTGCGATCATTGGAGGTCGCTCCTGCTTTATGATTGGTAGTCGCAGCATAGGGCGGGATATTTAAGGAGCTGACCAGTCACACTACACAATTACTCGAGCGTGCTGCATTAACCAGCCTCCTGCGATGCCTGGCCAATCCTGATGATATTGCGCTGTCCTATCATCATACGGACGGCTCGTAATCCAAGATTGTTGCACGCCTATGTGCTATCCCTGCTGCACCGGGTCCGCCCATAGTAGCTTGTTGGAGCGGGGTGTAAACATGGTACGCTACGCTACATATAGCGTGGCGTAGCGCACCTTGTCGCGGCGTGTAAAGAGGGTGCGTTGACCGTTTGTAGCCGTTTGAGCGTGCTCGTGCACGCGAAGTAGCGCGATGTATCCAGCCTGCCGTCGCGGCGTGTAAAGGTACCCTTACTGCTCTGAGGTTTATCATTTGGTTAATTCAAAACGAATTAGGTATTGTCACGCTTAGGAGATGAGGAAATAAGGTGACTGAATGGTGAGATGAGAGGGACGAGGGGATTCAGGGGGAGATAATCTGACCCATACGCTGGGGGTCCCTGGTTCTCCCTGCTCTCGGAGGTAACTGTGATGGTGAGGAGGTCCAAGTCTCCACCCTGTTTTCCTGAGCTTCTGATTAGCCCTAGGCTAATGGATCCAGAATCATAGCTACTCCCAATGCAAAGACTTCAGCCCAGAAGCAAGCATCTGCACAACACAAAGACCAAAAGTAAATAACTCTATCAGCGCCGTCTGACAGAGGAGGGGGAAAGCTATTTAAAGCCAGGGGGAAGGGGATTTCTGGTCAGTCACACCCAAGCCTCACATCAACCCCAACCCCTCAACCAGCAGCTCAGCATAATAGTGAGTGCAGCTCTGGAGTATAATATAGGAGGTAAGTCAGGACCAAGACCTTCACATCCATACCTCATGCAGTTCTTGAAGAAATGCAGACACAACACACACAGCAGCATCCAGCAAGGTGAGTGCAATCTAAGTGTGTGACAGGTATAATGTTACTCTTCATTTATCAGAAATACAGCCTTATATCAACAGGACCACAAGAAGTTACAAGAGCTACATAAGAGCACCAGCTACAAAGGAAAACAACAGTGGTATAAAATGCACATAGTAGGTGAGGACTTTGAGATAAATTTTACCACAGATCACCAGGCACACCTGGGGTTCTCTTATTACAAATATTCCTTTTCTATGGTGTATACTTAGCGGAGGGGGACCACCAATGCCAGTGCTATGCTATGCTGGAAGTGCATACCTAAAAAGGGCTTACAATGGCACCTGTTAATTGATCTTCCATTGGGGAACATTTTTGCTATTTTGTGTATCGAAATAAAATATGGGAAATTATTACTTTGTTGGGGCTAGAATGGGAGACATTATTTTTCTATTGGTTGCCAATCTGGGGACATTATTACTCAATGAGCCCACAAGGGATACTTTAGGACAGGGGCGAGGAACCATTTTTCTGCCGAGGGCCATTTGGAAATTTCTACAATCCTTCGGGGGCCGCACAAAATTATCAACTTGAAAACTACCCACTATATTTTGTTAAACAATTAACTCGCCTCTATACTGTGGTGGCTGGAGCTGCTTCTCTTTGGCATGGGTGATATTGGTCATGTTGCTTCTCAACTGCTTTTCCAGGTTTGCTAGAGCCCTAGACATCACAGGAGAGTCTGGGAGTATATACCTTACTGGGGATGCTGATGCTGGGGCATAGAGATCACTGGAGAGCGAGATTTAAAGGGCAGACAGTCAGCAAAACATGTCTGCCAGCCTGAGCACTGCAGTCCCAGGAATGTGCCCTGGGACCGCAAAAAAGTCTTCAAGGGCCACATTCGGCCCTGGGGCCTGAGGGTCCCCCACCCCTGCCTTAGGAATATATGGGGGACATTAATGATATTTCATTAAACACTCAAAATCAGTACAATCTTCAATACATACTCCTAGGTGGAATGAATGCTCTATATGGATCATGGCTGAAGTAGTTTTTCTATAAACAGTAATACTGCATGATAACGCTGTGACTTAAATTAGACTGGTTTATCAAGAGATTTAACAATTACACATGCGACCTGAAATACTTATGTTTGTTTGTCTTTTACTCTTTTACAATTTTTATTCCTTTCAATGGAGAATTTGTGTTACAGAAAAGTGCAGAGTCGATCGGTGAGTAATACATATGACTTTGTGGGAAAAATATTTTTTTTAAATGAGAATTTTTAGGGTGGGGTCTGGCATATGGTCCAGTGTGGCTGTTATATAGATGACTACCCATTTGGGGGAGAGGAGGACTGGAAGGGGATGTTACAAAACAACTGTTATTTTAATCTTTTTCATAAATTAATAGTACACTTTTCTCAATACTGACACAAGGGATGAAAGTTGCTGCTCCCAAAAACAGAATGCCAATGTCTGCCTATAGCTACTCCTTCCACTTCCAAAGAGTTTTAAAATCACCAAGTATCATCTCCTTAGTAATGGGAAAAATCTGTTGCGCAGATTTTACCCATGAATTGAGAGTGAAAGATCAGTCCAGGAAGAAAAGGAAGTAGATTTCTATGATTTGTGTCTTGTACATTAAATATATGAATCAAAAGTATAAATGAGAGTTACTTAATATTATTATTATTATTATTATTATTATTTATTTATATAGCGCCATTGGGTTCCATGGCGCTTTACATGAAGATGAGGGAGACAAGAACAAGTACACTAAAATTAGGCGATCAGGATGTACAGGTACAGGAGGGGCAGGGACCCTGTCCACGAGGGCTCACAGTCTATGAGGGGTGGGTTAGGATACAGTAGGATGGGGGAATGTCAGGTATGGGGAGTTAGCCTGGGTCTCATGGCAGGTTGTAGGCTTGACGGAACAAGTGAGTCTTCAGGTGACACTTGAAGCTACTCAGGGTAGGAGAGTGTCTGACGTGTTCGGGTAGGGAGTTCCAGAGTAAGGCAGATGCCCGGGAGAAGTCCTGGACTCGGTTGTGCGAAGAGGTGATGAGGGGGGAGCAGAGGAGGAGTTCTTGGGAGGAGCGGAGGTTGCGTGAGGGTAGGTATCGGGAGACCAGGTCGGAGATGTATGGTGGAGCCAGGTTGTGTATGTCTTTGTACGCCATGGTTAGTGTTTTGAATTGGGATCTCTTGGAGACGGGGAGCCAGTGAAGGGCTTGGCAGAGGGGGGAGACAGGGGAGTAGCGGGAGGACATATAGATGAGTCGGGTAGCTGAGTTGAGGATAGACTGGAGAGGTGTGAGGGAGTTAGCCGGGAGGCCATTGAGAAGGAGGTTGCAGTAGTCAAGGCGGGAGATGATAAGAGCATGGATGAGTGTTTTAGCGGTGTCGTGGGTGAGGAAGGAGCGGATCCGTGAGATGTTCTTGAGCTGGAGCCGGAGGGATGTGGTGAGGGCCTCGATGTGGGGTTTGAAGGATAGGGAGGAGTCAAGGATTACCCCGAGGCACTTGGCTTGGGGGACTGGGGAGAGGGCGCAGTCGTTGACGCAGATGGATAGGTTGGGAGGTGGGGTGGAATTTCTTGGGGGGAAGACTATGAATTCAGTTTTGTCCATGTTGAGTTTAAGGAAGCGAGCAGAGAAGAAGGATGAGATGGCGGAAAGGCATTGAGGGATTTTCGAGAGTAGGGAGGTGATGTCAGGGCTGGACAGGTAGATTTTGGTGTCGTCGGCGTAGAGGTGGTACTGGAGGCCATGGGACTCGATGAGTTGCCCTAGGCCGAGAGTGTAAATGGAGAAAAGTAGGGGTCCCAGGACTGAACCTTGGGGGACTCTGACAGAAAGGGGGTAGGGTGAGGAGGAGGTGTGGGAGTGGGAGACGCTGAAGGTCCG
Source organism: Allobates femoralis (assembly GCA_033576535.1). Taxonomy (NCBI): domain Eukaryota; kingdom Metazoa; phylum Chordata; class Amphibia; order Anura; family Aromobatidae; genus Allobates; species Allobates femoralis. The sequence goes on along the minus strand of JARQOC010000006.1, from coordinate 186,874,031 downwards.
GTCCGCTAGGTATGAGGAGATCCAGGAGAGGGCAAGGTGGGTGATGCCAAGGGATTCCAGGATTCGGAGAAGAAGGGAGTGGTCAACCGTGTCGAAGGCGGCAGACAGGTCAAGGAGTAGCAGAATGGAGTAGTGGTGTTTGTTCTTGGCGGTCAGTAGGTCGTTGGTGACTTTGGTCAGGGCTGTTTCGGTGGAATGGAGGGGTCGGAAGCCGGACTGTAGGCGGTCGAAGTGGGAGCACGAGGAGAGGTAAGAGGACAGTTCGGAGTGGAAGTGTTGTTCAAGTAGCTTAGAGGCGAATGGGAGAAGAGATATGGGGCGATAGTTAGAGACAGAGGTAGGGTCATGTGAGGTTTTTTTTAGGATGGGCGTGATTAGGGCGTGTTTGAAGGCCGAGGGGAAGGTACCAGTGCTAAGTGAAAGGTTAAAGAGGTGGGTGAGGGCTGGGATGAAAATGAAGGTGTGGTTGGGAATGAGGTGGGATGGGAGCGGGTCGTGGGCGCTGGTGGTGAGGTGTGATTTTGACAGGAGGGAGGAGAGTTGGTCTTCAGTTATGGGGGGGAAGTGGCTGATGGAGGAGGAGGGCAGTGTAGGTGGGAGGGGGAGGTGTGGGGATAGTGGACCAAAGCTGCTTCTGATCTTGTCGATCTTCTCCTTGAAGAAGGTCGCAAAGTCTTCAGCAGAGATGAGGGGAGAAGGGGGAGGAGCAGGTGGGCGAAGTAAGGAGTTGAAAGTTTTGAAGAGCTGTTTGGGGTTGCGGGACAGAGGTTATAAGGGATGAGAAGAACACTTGCTTGGTGGTAGCGAGAGCCGCCTTGAAGTCAGTGATGGATTGCTTGAACAGAGCAAAGTGCTCGGGAGTGTGAGACTTTTTCCATCTCCTCTCGGCGACTCTGGACGCCCGTCTCAGGTTTTTAGTGAGGGTGGTGTGCCAGGGTTGCCTGTTAATGCGTGGAGCATGGAGAGTGAGGGGGGCGGCTAGGTCGAGAGCGTTCGTTATGGTGGTGTTGTATAGGGTGGTGGCAATGCCAATGTCGTCAGCGCAGGGTAGGTCGGTGAGGGGAGGAATGATTCAGAGAATAAATATAATATATTTATTTATATTAATATATCGTGAAGGACCAAAGCTATTATAATAATATTTAGTATTCTGAAAATAGAGTCCATCTTCTGTCACTTTTGCTACTATATATATATTTTTAGCTAATGTTCCAACATAAAACACTTTGAAAAGTCACAATTCTTAAAAAATTGCTACTTATGGCGTTTTTACATCACTTTTAGCCCTAACTGCCAAAATAGGCAGAGCTGGGGAGAAAACGGAGCAGAACAGAGTGTGGTAACATCAGTCCAGCAACTTAATAAAAAGTGGTGGTGTACATTACATCCTAAAGAGTAATATTTTTGACGTGGTGCGTAAAGGCAAATGCCACTGATAACATGACTATGATTAAGAGCTCTTTGTTGTAGCTCAAAACATGTAAGAAGTATATGGTCTCTATGTCTTTTGTGTGTCTTTTGTGGTGCCAACTGAAAAGGTAATATACTCCTAAAAAAGTATTTGGATGTGCTGGTAAGTTTCTTGTATCATATGGTAGCACATTCTTTTCTGACTGAGCCCTCCTTCCACCAGCTGAGGTGGTTTTCAATTTAAAATTAAAGTAGGTTATTGCCTGCACAAAAAAATGTAGGCTTTAAGTAATATTAGGATAGAGTCCAAACAAAGAGATATGCCTTGCCACTGGCTGTGGAGCGTCAATAAACTGGGCATTTTATGCACTAAGTACCATATTTTGTGGACTATAAGACACAGTGGAACATAAGATGCACCCAGATTTTAAAGGAGGAAAATAGGGGAAAACATTTGAAGCAAAACATGTGATCGTGATGTACTGTTATGGGGGTTATCTGCTGCTTACACTGTTAAGCGGGTAATGTCTCCAAATTCTGTACTAATGTCCCCATCTTGTGCCCCTTCTGGGTATATATGTCCCCCATCCTGGTGTATATGTCTTCCATCCTTGTAGATGTGCCCATAGCCTAGTAGGTGCCCCATATCCTGGTATATGATCCCCATCCTGGCATGTGTTCCCATATCCTGATATATGATCCCCCATCCTGGTATGTGTGTTCATAACCTGGTATTTGTCCCTCAACCTGGCATATGAATAAACGATTATACTCACCTCCCATCATTCCCCTGAAGCACTGTGATATCCTCCTGACTTCTTTTGCTGGCAACTGAAGATTAGCATGTAAGCACACAGCAATGACGTCACTGTCATGCGTCGTGCTCCACACATTTCAGCTGCTGGCACAAGAAGACAGGAGGTAGTTGTGATGCTGCAGGGCATTGATGGGAGGTAATTATAATCTTTCGTCTAGGATATTCACTGCTCACACGCCAATGATGATGTGTGGAAACCAGTGAATATCCACACATGCGATCACCCGCACTGTGGTGGGTGATCCCGTGTGATCGTTGTTTAAGTTAATTTAATATTCATGTCTCCCCCGCTCACCCCACCCATCATCCCGCCAATCTTTCAGTGCCAGCTTCAGCGCTTAGACGTCATGGGCGGGGAAAAGATGAATATCACATTCACTTACACAGCAGGTCCACAGGGTCTGCTCCAGTTCATCCAGACTATAAGACACACTTGCACCTTCCCCAAAATTTTGGGGGAAGTGCCTCTTATAGTCCGAAAAAAACGGTATCTTGTTTTTTAAAAAAACAACTCATTTTCAATAGCAGTAATGTAGTTTCAAAATTCCTATATTCAATGTTTGCACACCTGGCATTTGAAAGTGCACCGATATATTTTTTAGAAGTTAACATAATTTAGTCATTACGCCAATGTTATGTATGGGATGTATGTGTTGTGTATGGTGTGAAGTAGTGCTCACTGAACATGTCGGGGAACACTTGCTTGGCAGCGATATTAAGGCATACAGCAATGGTTTTTATATACATAGTCCATTCAGTTTATTCACAACATACATAAACTACTTATAGTACAGTCCATTTCAAATCATCAACAGAAATTGTATATGCAGCCCTCATCAATTCAACCACATATACGTCCACACATACTAGCTATACTCCACCTGTGTGCTCCAGTGAGGATTTAGCAGTCCTTCACTCACTGACATCTGTCAGTACACATAATCCCCATTCTCTGGGGTTACTTGCTTAGCCACTTGGCTGGATTCAGACTAGCTCCAGCCAGTCTTGCCGTCCAAGAAGTAACTCACTGGGATCACCCAACAAGTCCTTGGACTTGCTCCGTATTGGCACCTGTCATGAATCCAGATCCTTAGTAGCATGGGTAATTTCCTGGACTCTCAGGAGCTCTAGCAGGCTCCAGACTCATACATGGTCTATCCACCATCACTCAAACAGGATGTTTGTCCTTCCAAGACCTGTCTGACATCAGAGATCATGTGATAAATCAATAGTCTAATTATATGCGTGAGATACACCTATGGGGTATGTGGTTAGCCAGACCTGCACAACTCTTTCTAGAATCCAGCCATCAATACTATAGCAGATTTGTGGAACAACAAGTCCCAGCAAAACACCCTGGATTTTACATTGCAGCATACCTCCGCCTGTGCGACTAACTCCGGCGATTTACAACTTGCCGGTCAATGCGTCACAGTGGAGTAACAGAGATTCTTTATTTCCATTATATATTATTTACTTATTAAATACTTATTAAATACTTGAGACTTTAACCTTCTCTCTGTCCTCTGAGATATAACACTTCTCAGTGTTGCAATTGCAACACCAAGAAAGACAGTTGTGGGATGATGGAAATGGATATACATATCAAAACATCTTGATTTATTCAGTAATGAGGATGAACCCCATGTGCAGAAATACATATACATGTCTTAACTTCCATCAGTGAGGTTATTAATGGTTGTCTGAAGAATATTCTGCCACTCTAAATGCACTTGGTCAAATCATAAAGATCCACTGTTGGCAATTCCCTTTGCACTAGAAGTTAGGATTTTCTCACCAGCATTCAACACAGTAGGTTGACATTCAGATATTAATCAAATTAACACTTTTTGTCACCATATTGAAAGTGTAACAATTTATATAAAAAATGTCACGTTGTAAATAATTAAGCAAAGAAATTTAGTGTTACATTGATGGACAGCATTATTGGCACTCCGCAATACTAAGTCCACCACAGAAATATCTCCTGAAATAGGCTGTATTGTGAATCTGCTTTTAAATACAAAATCATATTTCATGGAGAAAACACAAAATTAAAAAAAAAAACTTGGAAGAAAGAGAGGATTAAACTGCCATAACACACTTAATGGCAACATTCCTTAAGTATCAAACAAAGGACAAAGTCAGACTAGGCTGTGGTTAATTTAGTTAAATATAAATTAGGTCTATCTTAAAACTACAATACTGCAAAGAAAAAACAGCAAAGTGGCACTAAAGTTTGATTGTGGATAAAAAGTGGGTGACACAGAAATATATACTGCTCACCTGGACCGGTTATGCAATATGCAGGTACAACATTTTGTGTAATCCAGACTATGAGATCATTTGCAGCTTTACCTCAATAATGTCAGTGGTGATTACACATACACATCAAATAGAAGTCAAGGAAAGGTAAAAAAAAAATTGAGGAAAGATGAATGGTATGAAAAAAGTCCCTATGGATATTTTTCAATAGTGGTGGAGAATTTAAATTGGCAATGCATTTCAAATGTGAACTATCTTCTTTAGCAGGCCAGGTCTTTACAGAAAATAACACAAAATGCATAATTCAAAATTCAGGTGTACATTTTACTAACATGTCCTCTGATTAACCTGTTCACCCCACCTATTGGCAGAGTGGCACAGGTTGGTAGTCGTGGGGTGGGGTTGACTCCAGGTGCCATAGCACACTACATAGAAGACATAGTCCTGGTTGGGTGTATGGATTTCATGACGTGTTGGTTACATGCCCACGTAGGCCACCTCTTACCATTGTCTTTAGTTGGCCAGGACCAGAAGATGACTCATTTCCGAAGGGAAACCACAAGGTTCAGTTTTACCACATTTGTTTACTTAACGGTTCTTTCATAACAATTTTACACATAAGACAGCAGACACATAACTTCTAGGCCATTCCAGTTTTACATCTTATCTAAAAACACATTCTCAGCTACTTCTAGGTTGCTTTTCGATCTTATTGGTCCTGTGAGTCCCAGTACAACCCAGCCCAGCATAAAAGTTCAATGCATGACAATCACTTTTTCCTTTTTACAGCTCCAAGTCTATTCTCCTCGTAGAGCAAGGGAATACAGGGGTTTTGATCACTATTGCCAGAGTAGAGACTTATGCACCCAGATGCTTCCATATCCACATCTCTTTTCCTTCATAGAGGATACAGGAAGGGGGTTTGCCAGTCGTGTCAGAGAATAGCCTTGTACTCTCAGACATTTCGGAGACTGCACAAAAGAAAGTAAACTCCTTCATGCACCAGTCTGTCCTGACCAATTACCTTTTAGGCTTTGGGCTTTGATGCTATAGTACAGTCCTCCAGACCCTTCAGCCTGGGGCAACTTTATTGGAAGGTTGGCCTCCAGCCTCAGCATTGTCTTGCTTTCTTTTTCTCAGTCAACATTTCAGGATCACAAAAGCTCATTCGGTCTTCTCTGTCCTTTTGCTGCCAAAGGTCACCCACTGCATGTGACTTTGATGACCTACAGACTATATATCACTCACTGGGTTTCACTAACCTTCTAGAATAGACCCGTCTCTCTCCTTGTGAAATAACTCCTCCCATTGTAGGGAGTCCAAACACTTAACTGCTTCCTGCCCTACTGTCTAACAACTAAATATAATGCCTACTGTACATTACACATAGCACGTTACCTTCACAAGTCACATTATACGTTATTTACAAATCCCATGACAATACAATAACGTGATAGATGTATTCAGTGAATGGAATGTAAAAGACCAACTCCTTACAAATGGATATGTTAACCCTGCAGATTTAAAATCTACAATATCAAAAGCAACACAAAGATGTTGAATGATACATCTATAGACTTGTCATACTATAAGTTTATCAAGCTTAGTCACAAGCTTCATAATTTTATAGTATAAAGTGTATATAGATGTATTACATTTTTATTGTTTTTGATACTATAAATTTTAAATCCGCAGGGTTAATATATGCATACATTCCAATAGTTGGGGTGAAAAGGTAAATCAAATTGGAGCATCAGTAAAATGGACACCCATATTTTTTAATTATTTATTCTGTGCTATATGTGCATGATGAACAAGGCAGTTTGTGTTTAAACACGTTGGTGTATAAAATGCCCTACCGCTATTGAAAAATATCCAACAAGAACCTTCAGGGACATGGTGAAAAAGCAACATTGATAAGACAATGCTCTGAAAGTTGGTATTAAATGTGGAAAATAAACCATATACAACCTCCAAAGAACTTTAAACTGAGCTGGAGATGTTTGAAGTGATGGTTTCCACCTGTACCATACAATGTAAAGCTCATCCAAAAAGAAGGATGTTTTAAAGCGGCCTGCAATGAATACTGAGTCAAACCTTTGTACAGAACTGAAATCTTCTATTGGGAAAATGAATGCAGAAAACATTTTATGGCCTTTTGAGAATTGTAGTAGTAGCAGTGCTAGAAGTTTGCAAATTTCTACAGAAATGTTTCGATGCTGTTAAAGGTCGCACAATCAAGAATTACGGAAGAGCGCCTCTAATCCTGCTCATGGCTGGAGGTACCGTAGGACATCTTGACAGTTCAATTTTGTTGTGAATGGATATGTTATAAAGATATTCTAATGATACATCATTGGTATATACAGTATATATCAGTTATTACTGAAGATATTGGCCTTTATTGTAATAAACAATCAAGGCTGCCAATAATATTGACCACAACTGGAAATTACTATAAGGAATAACTTGAACACTATACGGAGGATTTGAAAAATGTATTTGATTTGCTAAGTGCAAAAAGATGTGTCGTTTGCAGTAAAATTATTCAAAATTGTAAATTTGCTTTAAAAACTACAAACTGGTTAAAATAGGTGATCTTGCTTCTTGAAAAAACAAGAAAATAAAGACTAAAGTTGATTAGAATGTGAAATGGAAACATGGAATAAGTGTTGGTTCATTTTCTTTTCTGTCATATTTTGTCATATACAGGTACAGACGGATTTGCAAGCCTAAAATTATATAAAAAATGAAAATGGGTAAATAAAATGCCAAATAAACCGAGCCTAAATTCCTAGTAGATAGGCCAAAAGAATTTCCTTCATTTCCTCTTATGCCAAAAGGGTTAAAATGGGAACTGCTAAGAAAATACAGCTTCAACCTTTGTGCTGCTAGCTCTGAGCCATCCAAGGATGCTTATTGCAGCCGTCAGCTGCCGCATAGACTTAAAACCCGGCACGATAACTCCTAGTCTCATCTGCCCCTTGTCAAACCCAGGAAGCTGGGTTAGGAGGAGACTCAGTGTGGCAGCTTCACTGTGGAACTGGAAGAGCCCAGACGGCCCCTGTCTCTCCGTTTCTGGGCAAAGCAAGTGATGGCTCCTTAATGCATTCTTTATCAAAGGTATTTTTCCCTATTACTTTCCTTTCCTTACAATCCTTTACCAGGTCAAGTAAGCCCAGGAGAGAAGACATTAAAAGGACTGTCATAAACATAGCTGATGGCAATGGTGCATTTTAATAGTATTAGTGAATATTGAGATTGTGTTACCCTGTAATACAAAAACCTGAGGTACAACTATGCTATGTCTTACTAGCGATAAATTGAATGGAAAATGCTGATTATACGGACAGACACACAACAAGAGTACAGTACACACAAAATTACATATAGATGACAACCGGATGAAGAGTACAAAGTTTAATAGCAGGTAACTAGTGACATTAGAAATGATTTCTTTCTCTAATGTCGCGCTATTATGTCTAGTAATGTACTGCAAGTGTCTTCTTTTCAGTCCGGTGGTAAGCACAATCAACCGGTGTCATTTCTTTTCTTGTAAATGGCTTTGCTCTCCTATGCTCCATACACACATCTGTCCTTGTCAGTCACAACTCTGGCATCTCACTCTGTCTCATCTAATCCATACTTCTCTGCTAGAGCTGTCTGTTAGATTAAGATCAACCATTGCTCTGAGTTCTTCTGTCTTGCTCTCCTCATCTTAATTAGCCTCTTGTATATATCCTGGGTAATTCTATGCCTTTCACTAGTAATCTGTATCAACCTTTCAATATCTATATATCTTTCACAGTGCATCCATCTCTCTCTACCCTATATTCACCTCCCCTGATCTATCAGCTTGCTGTCTAACTAGGTGACTGTTTTTTTCTAGGTTCTGCACCTATCTCCTGTCTGTCAGAGCAGTTTTCCTCATCTCCATTTCACTTCCAGGCTCTGCACCTACCTATTAGTCTATGTTGGTAGAGCTATCAATCTCCAGCTTGCTTTTTCCTGTACTTTTCTCATGAAATGTTTCCTACAGGGATTAAAGGACCTGAAGCTCGGTTCACTGTACCCGTGCGCTGCCAGCCTTATTCAATCTTCTACCAAACTTCAAGCTTCATTTGTAATGGGGTAGGGTTGGTACAACAGCAAGCTGCTTCTTTTCATAAACTAAATATTCTATCCTTCTTATCATTATTTGTCTTGAAAACCTCGTTTGTTTCTTTCTTTCTAGGTTGCTTTAATAGAATAATAAAGTAAAAGGTGGACATATAAGAAGTGCTCTTCCGGACCAAGATGTTAAAATATGAAATCTAACGTTAAATATTATACACAAACCAATAGGGATCTATAGCAGCCACAAAATCAAGTGCTGGCCAATACAGAATGAAAAGAAACAAACGACCACAAAGAAGTTATATCACTCAAGAAGGGGACAAACATAGCATCCAACACCATTCCATGAACTAACAGAGCCCCAATGGCTGATATAAGCCTCCTGCCTAACAATAGAGATCCACGCGGAACAGTCTGATTCACATCTGTTCAATTGTCATAAAGACCCATTAGGGTAATATGACATGGCTGATTAAAACATTATGTGAAAACTTAATAGGGCAATGATACATAGTATTAATAGAGATTTGGAGGCACAACTGCAAAATGTACAAATGCTTTCACTCTTCTTCATTTCATATGCTTTAACAATACATGCATAGCTCTTTAATAGTGATATTTTAATTCCATAGAAACATGAAATATTGTACATGTTGCTATAAGATACAGTGCGCCAACTGTCATTGCTGCAGACTGCTACAGTATCAGTTCTGACAAGTATTGCTAAGTAATCATTGGTATTTGTAAGCAATCTGTAGTTCCACTATTTACAGCAAAATACAGAACTAATGTATAATAACGAGAGCAGATTTACATGTATATGGTATACAATCTACTGGATCAAACCTTGCCTTCACCTCTATTGAAAAGTGTTATGTCTTAAGGGCAAACATCTTTTGTTTGTACTGCATTCAATTGATATATTAGTCTAAAAAGACTTGCAAATAAAATCGTAAATCACATATGAAATTCATGAAAATCGACTAGATTCCAAAAGATATTAACTGCAATACTAACGACTCACTAAACCACACTTGCTATTGATGTTGACTTGAAATCTTGTGTAAGGGAAAACTGCAAATAAATGATCTGTACAAGGGCAACTAAGACTTGGCAGATGTAAAGAAACTTTCTAAAGTCTACAAGGATCCACTAAATCTACTGTTCAGTGTGTGAAACACTTAGCACATCTTTAAACTGCCTGTCCAACTATTGGACAGAGATAGTAATAATGAGTAGAGATGAGCGAACCAGACTTTAAAGTCCGGTCCGAATATAGACTTTTACATTTTATTCAGTGTTCGGGTTCAGAGTGTGGGTGCTTTACGTATGCACATCACTGGAGCGGGCATCACCGTGCTCGGGTACACTTGGTGCTTGGCTCAGTGTGAGCCGCTTGCAGTGTTTGAACAGCTCGCACTGGGGGTAAAATCAACATTGTCATATAGTGTACAAGAAATAAGAACGACAAAACCCTGCCCTCTCGCAGAAGTCCTTTGATTATGGCTGGTTGTATGTGGGCGGAGGGCAGAACTGGACAATCAGTGACTTCCAATGAGGTTTGGGTCAAGTTTGGGTCCAGAACAAAAAAAGCCTGTCTAACTCCCCAGAACCTGAACTTTAGCAGGTCTGCTCATCTCTAATTATGAAGCATTTACCATGCTATTAAGTTCCACTATTTACAGCAAAATACAGAACTAATGTATAATAACGAGAGCAGATTTACATGTATATGGTATACAATCTACTAGATCAAACCTTGCCTTCACCTCTATTGAAAAGTGTTATGTCTTAAGGGCAAACATCTTTTGTTTGTACTGCATTTAATTGATAAATTAGTCTAAAAATACTTGCAAATAAAATCGTAAATCACATATGAAATTCATGAAAATCGACTAGATTCCAAAAGATATTAACTGCAATACTAACGACTCACTAAACCACACTTGCTATTGATGTTGACTTGAAATCTTGTGTAAGGGAAAACTGCAAATAAATGATCTGTACAAGGGCAACTAACACTTGGCAGATGTAAAGAAACTTTCTAAAGTCTACAAGGATCCATGAACTCTACTATTCAGTGTCAAACACTTGCCACATCTTTAAACTGCCTGTCCAACTATTGGACAGAGATAGTAATAATGAGTAGAGATGAGCGAACCAGACTTTAAAGTCCGGTCCGAATATAGACTTTTACATTTTATTCAGTGTTCGGGTTCAGAGTGTGGGTGCTTTACGTATGCACATCACTGGAGCGGGCATCACTGTGCTCGGGTACACTTGGTGCTTGGCTCAGTGTGAGCCGCTTGCAGTGTTTGAACAGCTCGCACTGGGGGTAAAATCAGTGACTTCCAATGAGGTTTGGGTCAAGTTTGGGTCCAGAACAAAAAAAGCCTGTCTAACTCCTCAGAACCTGAACTTTAGCAGGTCTGCTCATCTCTAATTATGAAGCATTTACCATGCTATTAAGAAAGCCTATGTTTTTCTAAAGTGTACAGTAGTTAGAAGTAGGCCTTTGTCTAGCCAAGACATGGCTAAACTTATAACTGGAATAATTCTGTAGCAGAAATTATCTGACATAGTAGGGAAAGCTTCCAAGCATGGCAACCTAGTACCCCAGGCATCTTGAATTAACAAATGAGTTAGGTAAATTTTTTATAAGCTATTTTAAAGAATATTGAAAGGCTGTAACACTTAAGAAAATGTACAGTACTAGATGAGACTAAGAGTAACCTGAAAGTTGACCATTTTATGAAATGTATTGGACTGAATTATCGTCTGCATTATACAGTCTGTGCTTGGACCTCAATACCTACCCTGACCATGTGTCTTAAGAACCAAAATGACAGTGTTATATAAGTGCAAAAGTGTAGATGCAGTATTGTAGAAATGGGCGAACCCACAGATGTTCAGATTTGGTGGATCTGGCCGGACCTTTTTTTTTTTTTAAAGTCCGGGTTCGGGACTAGACTTGACCAAAACTAGAGCCAGATTCCAGGCTATACAGTTATAAAATGGTCACAGTAAGTGCTGGGGGGCTGTAAAATAAAGCAAACCAGCGATGAAAGCAGCAGCATTATATTTACCAAGGGCCGCATGCTTGTAACACCACTTTAGGGTCTGCTACTTAACCTATCATTTATTAATTGGTCTCTGCCTCCAACAGCGAATCACAGACTCCCACTATCTGTGACAGCATCTGTGATTGGCTGTTGCACCCTCACCCATTGGGTCGACGTTTGTGATTAGTTGCTATATATTAGGAGTATAAAAATGAATATATAATTTTAAAAAATTTGCATAGGGCTTCAACAAATTTTTGATTCTCAGTGCAGATAAAGCAGACAGCTTCAGGCTTCCACCCTAAGCTTCCTGGTTTTACCTTGGCTGGCAATCAAAAATACAGTGGTGCTCATATTTTTTTAAATTATTTAAATAAATAATTAACAAAAAGTGTGGGCCCCACCCTATTATTGCTTGCCAGTTAAGATAAAGCCAGGCACATGGGGCAGGTATTTTCAGCATAGCGAGGCCTATAGTTATTGCCCCCCAGGCTACAGAATAGCAACCAGCAGCTGCCCCAGAAATTGGCACATTAATTTGAAAGCCAATTCCTGGTGCTTTACCTGATTCTTCCAGATGCCCTGGAGTGGTGGCATTATGGTGATAGCAGGGGTTAATGACTGCTGAGTATTGACAGCTGTCATTAAGCCCTAAACTGATAATGTTCTTTCTTCTATGAGACCCGCACATTATCAATCATATAAGTAAATAGTTAAAAACACAGACAACTCTCATTTTACCATTTCTTAACTCCAAACCTACCCTCCGACAATAATCCACAGCGATGTCCAGCAACGCATACTCGGCTCTGCTATATGCGATCAGCAGAGAGATTAGTGTCCGCTTACCGCAGCAGCACTCTTAGACAGCCACAGCTGTCACAGTGGTGACATCAGAGAGTCAATATGAGGTCACAGCCAGGGCTCAGTCTGAGGGCGCTACTTGTGGTGAGTGGACATTACTCTATCTGATCACTGCATGAAGCAGACCCAAGTGCGCTTCACTGGGCATCGCTGTGGATTATCATCGGAGGGTATGCTTGGGGTTAATAAATACAAAAATTATTGTTGTCTGTGTGTCTTATTTCAAATAAAGGATTTTTCTGTGTATGTGTTTTTTAAATATTTACTTATTCGATTGATAATGTGTGGGTCTCAGAGAAGCCTGAACATTATCAATCTATGGCTTGATGACAGCTGGCAATACTCAGCTGTCATTAATTCCTTCTATCACCCCAATGCCATCGTACCAGAGCATCAGGAACAGTCAGGTAAAGCGCCAGGAACAGGTGATTCTAATGAATTCACCAATTTCTGGAGTGGCTGTAGACTACTATTCTGTAGCCTGTGGGGCCCAATAATTATGGGCCTCACCACACGGAGAATACAAGCTCTCAGCTGCCTGGTGTTAGCTTGGCTGGCAGTCAAAAAATAGGGTGGAGCCCATGCATTTTTTAAAATTATTTAAATAATTTTAAAAAATATTGGGTTCTATTGTGTGTTTGATTGCCAATCAAGGTAAAACCAGGCAGCTGGGGGTGGCTGCCCGTAGCTGTCTACTTTAGCTACAGTGAGAATCAAAGGTGAAGCACTATGCAAATTTCTTTTAATTGTTTATTTATTTTGACACACCTACGATGGCAGGTTTATTGCTAATGGCAAACAATTAGAGGCGCCGACACAATGGGTAGAAGTGCAATACTCAAACACAGTCGCTCTCCCAGAGAGTGTGTATCTGTGACAGTTGGAGGCCAGTGAATAAACCGGAGGTTAATGAGTGGCCTGGAAGTTGTGTTAGGCTCCTTTCACATCAACGTTTTCGCTGATTTGCGGCAGATCCGACAGATTTACCGCATCTGCTGCGTAACAGCTGCACTTGCGGCACACTTGCGGCAAGCCCCATTCATTTTCTATGGGACTTGCAGCAGGTGCGGCAAATGTGGTTTTTGCCGCAATCCGGCCCTTATGACAATTGTGGCAGGTCATAAAAACATTGCTGTTTTTTTTTACCTGCCGCAAGTGCTGGATCGCAGCAAAACTGCATTTGCCGCACATGCCGCAAGTCCCATAGAGCATGAATGGAGCTTGCCGCAAGTGTGCCGCAACTGCAGCAGTTACATGGCAGATGTGGTAGTCTGCCAGATCTGCTGAAAATCATCAAAAACGCTGATATGAAGGGTCCTTACAAGCGTGCAGTCCTCGGTAAATATAATGCTGCTGTTTTAATCACTGTTTTGCTTTCTTTTACAGGCCGCCAACTGAACACGAACTTGAACAGTAACCTGGACTTCTCAGGGAAGTCTGTGTTATGGATCCGTGCCTGAACACTAGGTGTTTGGTACAGACCCTGGACTTCACAGTTTCAGTTTCACCATAACTGCTTTAATGGCCACTTTACACACACCAACTTATCTGTCCAACTTCTGACCAACTTGCTGGTTGCAGTGAAATCATGGACACATTGTTACATTTGTACACAGCCACAAAATGGAGCAATGTGTCCATGATTTCACTGCAACCAGTAAGTTGGTCAGAAGTTGGACAGATAAGTTGGTGTGTGTAAAGTGGCCCTTATACACTCTTTAAGAAAAATAAGTTTTGCTTTTTTTTTTTGCAATATTTTCCAGGATCTATTTTTGTGACATTATGGGTTTTATGAAATTTAAAACAACTATAACATTTTTGTCCAATTTTAAAAAATCTGTGTGTGTTATATATAGAAGATAGAAAAAAAGACTTATAAGGCCTTGTGCACATTGCACGTTTTTTTATGCCTTTTTTGGTGCAGATTTCTCAAAAATCTGCATGCCTACCCAGAAGCCAGCAAACTCCATGAGAATTCTGAAGTGTTGTGCACATGTTGCTTTTTTTTTCAGAGTTGCAGATTTTGCTGCAGAAAACTCTGCAGCATGCCAATTATTGATGCAGATTTTGCAGCATTTTTACCAATTGACCTTAATATAATAATGAAAAAACACAGCAAACATGCATGGGTGTTCACACAGTGCATTTTTTGTGCGGATTTGGTGCATCTTTTACAAAAAAAACTGCATGGTTACTGAAATGTTCTTAAATGATTTCTGGCTACCAGAAATTAATTTGAAATCTCTCGCTCCCTCTCTCACCCCCCTCTTTCTCTCCCTCTTCTCCCTCTGTCTTCCTTCCCTTTCTTTCTCCCTACCCTCTCTCTCTCTACCTCTCCCTCCCTCTCTCTCTCTCCTCTCTCCCTTCCCTCTCTCTCCTCCCTTCTCCCTCCCTTCTCCTCCTCTCTCTTTCTCTCTCCCTCCTTGTCCCTCCCTCTATTTCTCCATCCCTGTCTTCTCTCCCTCACCCCCTTCCCTTCTCTCTCCTCTCTCCCTCCCTTTCCCTCTCTCTCTATATCTCTCCCTCCATCCCTCTTGCTTCCCCTCTCTCACCCTACATCTCTGTCCCTCTCTCCCTTCCCCTATCTCTCTCCCTCCCTTTCCCTCTCTGTCTATCACTCTCCCTGCATCCCTCTTGCTTCCCCTCTCTCTCCCTCCATCTCTGTCCCTCTCTCTCCCTACTTGTCCTTCCTCTCATTCTCCCTTTCCCTCCTTGTCTCTCCCCCTCTCTCTCCCTTTGTCCTTTCCCCTCTCTCTCCCTGTCCCCCTCTCTATCTTTGTCCTTCTCTTGCTTCCCCTCTATCTATCTCCCTCTCTGTATCTTCTCTCTCTCTCTCAGGCAGGCAATTTAATGAATTCATAACAAAAAGTTTTGGTAGAAAAGTGCACAATATTTGCATGCAAAAAGTCATGAAAACACCCCATTAATGTGGAAAAATGCATTCCAGATTTTGGTGCATTTTTCTGCCACTGGATGCAGATTTAGTTCAGAAACTTTCTGCACCAAACCTGCAGCATGGGCACATACCTTAATAAAAACTCAAACGCAATTCATGACTAGTTTATGAAGAAAAATGCCAAGAAAGAGGTGCATGAAGTGCCAAACAATGCCTTATAAAACAAATGCTCTTTACAGTATAAAACCAGTACCTTTCAAAAGATGTGTGTGCAAGCACTGAAAGTAATGTGTACAATTCACAAATGTATTATTATTTCCCTCTAGGGACAGACTTCCCTGTCCAGACTATCCACATTTTTCATAACACACCAAAATAATTATGGAAATTCCTGCTGAAATATACATGTAGCATATGCAGATGGCAGAGCCTGCGGAGCAGATGTTGCGCACCAACTTCCATAAATATAATCAGATCAAGTCTAATGATGTGAAGGGCTTATTACCAGCAGAAGCTGGAGAGGGAATGGGATATTGTACAAAAAAGTGGCATTTGTTGTTTGGAAAATACAAAAACTGCCCAAGTTTAAACTGCAGCGGGAGGAGCTGGAGCACCATAACCTGACATCATGTAAACAAGACCTTACTCTAATAAAACTAACGTAAGAGAATTTGTGTTTATAGACAATAGAAAGGTTTTTTTATTTAGGATTTTTTAGGGTTTTGCTGCAAAGTAAAACATAAAATAAATGCATAGTTTATTTTTATCAATTAAGTAAATGCAAAGTGAATGAGAAAAGGGTATCTAAATCAGATCAATATTTTGTTGAAACCTTTTCTGTTAAAAACAATATTAATTATAGGTACACTTGTACACAGTTTGTAAAGAAGTTCCACAGGGAAAGTGTACCAAACATCTTGGAGAACTAACCACAGGTCTTCTAGGCTTGCACAAATCCATCTGCCTTTTTTATGTAATCCCAGACAGATTAGGCTACTTTCACATAACGATTTTTTCCCTGTCCGTGGGATCCTACTTTTTGTAGGATCCCACGGACAGGAAAGGAAAGCATCGGAGGTGACCTCGAGATGCTTTTTCTGTGTCTGGGTCCGTGATTATGACGGATCCGAACACAGTGAGGCACTTTCACTTCTGCAAAGTATAATATACATTGCAGAAGTGAAATATAAGAAAGAGTTAAAAATAAAAAAATCACTATGCTCACCTATCCTCTATCCACCGCTGCCTCCCAGCAAGGTCCGTGTACTTACAGGATAGGTGAGCATAGTAATTTTTTTTATTTTTAACTCTTTCTTATTACTTAATATTATACATGGCAGAAGTGTAATTAGAAGGGTTGGAGCAATTTTAGTGTACTGAGTATTCTCAGTACACTAAAATCGGGTCCGAGGAGACATCAGATGTTTCCTCGGACCCTGCTCCATAGGGCCCCATGTTAATGGAATCGGATCGGATTTGGCATAATTGCCATCCGATCTGTCAGATCCGATTCTATCTGGTTTTTGATTTGGATGCAAAAATTGGAGCAGTCTCCGATTTTTGCAGCGGAAAGAAATCGGACAAAATCAGATCGGACGCGATTCGGATGGGAATTAGTGCACATCCGAATCGGTCCGATCCCCATAGGGTTACATGGGGGCAAATTCAGATTCGATGCTGTCCAATTTCTATCGGACAGCATTGGATTTCACAAAATCGTAGTGTGAAACCAGCCTTTCATGATGATGAAATCAAGGTTCTATCGGGCCATATCATCAGTTCCAGAACTTCTTGATTTTCACATTACTGAAGATGGTTCTTAAGGACATTGATTGAATTGGCAATCTCCAGAACTTTGGTGAACTAACTAACGTTTGTTACAGTAAAATATTTCGAATAAAATTTTGATTCATCAGTCCAGTGCACTTGCTCCAATTGTTTTCCACCTCCTATATTTTCATGCATTGTTGAGCCACTGGGCATTGTTTCCATATCAAATGTGTTGCTTTTTGGACATAATTTTTCCATGAAGACCACTTCTGTCCAGGCTTCTTTGGACAGTAGATGGATGTAACTGGATTCTGAGCTAATGGCACTGCTAGACATCTTCAGATTTTGAAGGGAAGTGTTTCATCTGCTGGACTGTTTCTTTGACCAACTACTGTATCTATGGCCCTAAATATTAACCATTTCTTTGTGTTCTTTAGAAAGAACTCTGGGGAACAGCTTATCTCCTTGTGGGGAGTATTCTGCCAGCCAGCAGTGAGGGGACTTAAAGCCCCAATGCTCTTCTGGGAAATTGCATATGCAAATTGTCAGTGCAGTGAGGAAGTGAAAAACTCTAATGCCACCCAATAAAGGTACCAATCCTAAAAGTCATAATTGACTCTTTAACAAGCCTTTTAATATGACTTAGGATTTGTGCCAGATCAGAACCCAAAACTGCAGCTGCTGCATTTCGGGGTGACTGCCCCTCATCAGTGCAGTGTGTGGGAATTCTGATCTGGCTGTATGAGAAGCTGAGACAAGGTCTGGGGAACAGCTATCCTCCTTGTGGAGAGTATTCTGCCAGTTGGCAGTGAGACAAGACGCTTGGGGAAGAAAGGTGTACACAGTCCGCGCTGCCAGGGTAACTCACATCAAAGAAAACGAGTAATCGATGTTCAATCCAATCCTTCTTTATTTATGGAGAATAAAGAAGGATTGGATTGAACATCGATTACTCGTTTTCTTTGATGTGAGTTACCCTGGCAGCGCGGACTGTGTACACCTTTCTTCCCCAAGCATCTTGTTGCATCTCCATGTGAGTGTGGCCGGTGGAAGTCCAGCAGCAGCCATCAGGACATTATTAAAAAGCCTTCAAGCCAGTTGTGGGTTTCACAACTGGATTAGGTGAGTGGATTGTATTTCTCACCGTTGCACAAACCAGTGTCTAGTGATAAGGGCACTATTGCGCCTCTTGTCCCCCCCACCTCTCTCTCTCTTTTGCTACAGTTGGCAGTGAGGAGACTTAAAGCTGCAATGCTTCTCTGGGAAATTGCATATGCAAATTGTCACTTCAGGGAGGAAGTGAAAAACTCTAATGCCAGCTAATAAAAGTAACAATTCTAAAAGTCATAACTAACTCTTTAACAATCACCTGGAAACGCAGCATCTGCAATTTGGGATTCTGATCTGATCTGGAACAAATCCTAAGTCATATTAGAAAACTTATTAAAGAATCAATTATGACTTTTAGGATTGCTACCTTTATTAGGTGGCATTAGAGTTTTTCACTTCCTCACAGAAGTGAAAATTTGCATATGCAATTTCCCAGGGGAGAATTGCAGCTTTAAGTCTCTTCACTGCCGCCTGGCATAATACTCTCCACAAGGAGAATGGATACTCCCCCAGACCTCGCCTTCGCCTCTCATACAACCAGATCAGATCCCACACACTGCACTGATGAGGGGCAGTGTCTACAGTTTGGGGTTCTGATCTGGCACAAATCTTAAGTCGTATTAAAAGGCTTGTTAAAGAGTTAATTATGACTTTTAGGATTGCTACTTTTATTAGGTGGTATTTGAGTTTCTCACTTCCTCACTGAAGTGACAATTTGCGTATTAAACAGAGCTTGAACAGCATATCTTGAAATCACAGTTTGAAATCTTTGCCTCGCAGAGACCTTGCTGATGCAGTATAACTATTGTACCTTGTGTCTTTTGTTGTGCTAACTCTTTCCATTGGGTATGACAGGTGATATGAAATTGTCCTCAACCACCTACCTTTGGAGCAGAATTTGGGTGCTTATCACCCAATTTTAAGCCTCCTACACTGCTTTTTCGACCTACATATTAAAATGATGATCTCTATAATCTGTTTGGTATAATGGTTACTCATAAACCTGACTATAATCCTAAAAAAAAACCCTGACTTTGAGCTAGTTTTGAAAGCAAAGGTCACATCAAGTATTGAAGGGATTTCGATTTCTCTTTTGCCCATTCACTTTGTATTTGGTTAATTGATAAAAAATAAACTATTAACACTTCTATATTTTAAATCATTTTTTCTTTGCAGTATGTTTTGCACACCAGCATAAAACGTTTGCACAGTACTACCGTATGTACTCGTGTATAAGCCGACCCCCCTACTTTTGCCCCCAAAACCTGGGAAAACCCATTGACTCGTGTATAAACCGAGGGTGGACTCCAGCACAGGTATACAGCCCCCAGCAGTGTGGTATACAGCAGCCTCCCCAGCAGTGTGGTATACAGCAGCCTCCCCAGCAGTGTGGTATATACAGCAGCCTCCCCAGCAGTGTGGTATATACAGCAGCCTCCCCAGCAGTGTGGTATATACAGCAGCTTCCCCAGCAGTGTGGTATATACAGCAGCCTCCCCAGCAGTGTGGTATATACAGCAGCCTCCCCAGCAGTGTGGTATATACAGCAGCCTCCCCAGCAGTGTGGTATATACAGCAGCCTCCCCAGCAGTGTGGTATATACAGCAGCCTCCCCAGCAGTGTGGTATATACAGCAGCCTCCCCAGCAGTGTGGTATATACAGCAGCCTCCCCAGCAGTGAGGTATATACAGCAGCCTCCCCAGCAGTGTGGTATATACAGCAGCCTCCCCAGCAGTGTGGTATATACAGGCCCCCGGTTGCAGCCACAGACCTGTAAGAGAATAGCTTTCATACTTACCCTCCTCGCTGTCATCGCGCGTCCTCGTCTCCTTCCCGCTTCTACCCGGCGTCATGTGACCGCGCACAATGACGTCATTGTGGATGCGCCGGGTAGAAGCGGGAAGGAGACCGGAGGAGCGCAGGTAACAGCGAGGAGGGTAAGTAGGAAAGCTATTCTCTTACAGGTCTGTGGCTGCAACCGGGGGCCTGTATATAGCACGGGGGGCCTGTATATACTACAGGGGGGGGAGCGGGGGGGCCTGTATATACTACGGGGGGGGGAATCGGGGGGCCTGTATATACTACGGGGGGGTTTGGAGGGGATCGGGGGGCCTGTATATACTACGGGGGGGGGGGGGATCAGGGGGCCTGTATATACTACTGGGGGAGCGCAATGTAATATGCACCGCTCCCCCTGCCGCTGATGGACAGGGGGATGCAGTGCATATTGCATTGCACTAATGAGCGGCCCCACGTGACCGGGCGCTCATATTACAGCCTCCCCCTGCCTCCTCCAGCCCCCGGACACCGGCCCCCCCACACTCAGCCGTATAGTGACTCGTGTATAAGCCGAGGGGGGCACTTTTCAGCACAATTTTTGTGCTGAAAAACTCGGCTTATACAGGAGTATATACGGTATATATATTGTAATGCAAAAAAGGAGAAAATATACTGGGCACTAGTGAGATCAAGGGAATAGTCACATCACATCTGTGACTTATCCTTGTACAGTTACCCCACAGGTGTTGCACGCCAGTGTCCATAATCCAGCATTCAAATCAAGAAAAAATAGCGGCACTCACCAGGGTTGAATCTTCATATTTTAATAGTTCCAGAAGTTAATTCATGGATACATCGATGGGAGAGGGGGATGTGCGGAGACGACGGTCGTCTCTGCACATCCCTCCTTCCCCATCGATGTATCCATGAATTAACTTCTGGAACTATTAAAATATGAAGATTCAACCCTGGTGAGTGCCGCTATTTTTTCTTGATTTGAATGCATATATATTGTAATAATGATATTTGTCAATAGAGTGGAATATATTACACAGAAAGTAAGCAATCCGTTTTCAAGCTTATGTGTTGAAAGATGAACAAATAGGCAAGCAAAGTGTATGGACTAAGCGATCTGACAAGTGACAAATTGGGGGTCCTATTTAGGGTATTTACCTCTGCTGAATCCACACAAGGCACTGAACTTTGTTCTCACCTATCCTGCCTTTATCTAAATGGACCAGTGTGTCCTTACTATCTATATATTGTGAGAGTCATGTGGGATTAGTGGATGAGGGCAGGTATATCTCACCCAGCTATCTGTCCTATGCAACCTAACCTGGTTAGTATCACCTGGCTGCTAATGAATTAGAGGGAGGTGGTTGGGGTAGGTAAAAGGAGTCTGGGAGGTCGGGTGGGGCTCTCTCTCAGTCTGTGAACACAGAAGGCCTGACTGTGCATGGAGACGCATGTGAGTGAAAGCATTGGTCTCTGGTTATATGGTTTGGCTGAAGGGAGAAGCCCTCCAGTCTGCAGTGAGGTTGCATTCTGTTTAGTTAGTGCCGGACAGGCAAGGATTTTTGTTTGCTGTTTTGTTTTCTTTCTGTTTGCTTTCACCTTAATAAATCTGGCCCCGGGCCAGTGGCCTCTAAGTCTCTGCTGTTGGACTGAGTGACACACGAAACATACGTGCCCTTTGACCCCGGCAAAGGCAAACCCCGAGGGTGTTATCACAATATCTAATGACTATGATAAAATGTTGTACCTTACTATGTATTGTTATATGCCTGTGCTGACAAGCATTTCATCCACCATAATTTTTTCTGTACGTTTATTGTTTTGTCTATGTCCCTGAGATTTGTCTTGTCTAATCTTTTCAGAGTCTGTTTATAATAAAGTTTTCTATATTTCTGACCTAAACTCCATCTTGTCTTCCTCCTGCTTATAAGTGACAAATTAAGGTGGTTTGATGACTGAGTCAGAGCATCTCCACAACACTGGTCTTGCAGGGTGTTTCAGGTACCTAGTAAAAGTGGTCCAAGAAAGGACAACAGGTCTACATGGAGACAGGGCTCTGGACCCTCAGGGGACATTGATGCATGCAGTCAGGAAAGTCTAGTTGTCTAGTCTTTATGGAGTACACAGGAGCTAGCGTGCATTATAAAGTTGCTGCTATACCTTGGGTGACACTGCGTATGCTGCACCCTGTTTAGTCAATACAATTATTATTATTAATTGTAGTTGTCTGGTCTGATTTCACAGGAGCTGAAAAAGTTAATGCTTGCTATAAAACAGCATATAATTTAAAACAATTTACTACATATGGAGCTCAATTTTTGTAGACCAAATTTAGTACCCATATTAAAGTGGTTGTCTGGGCTTTTTATAAAATCTCTGTGCATATCTAGGCTGCAAAATGCTAACAGTTTGTAATTTTTTCAACATTTTGCATTGTTTTCTAGATATCACAGTTCGACTTATGGTGGATCAGCTCAGCCTCCGTCTAGAGGTGTGTTTATTTTGGAGCCTGGCTGCCATGTCACAACTTGTCGTTTACACCCAAACTCCAACAAGATTGGATTCCAAAAAGCCCTCACCAGTCCCCAATATGAACATCCCTATTCACCTATGTAAACTGATTGAACTGCAATGCACACAGCGGTCATCTCGTTCTCTGCAACACTGTGCCGAGTCCGCAGCTCTGTGAAGGAAATGTCAATGTGTGCTGTGCTGCGGTGTGTGCTCACCTCCTTCACTGAGCTGCAGATTTGGCACAGTGTTACGGAGGAGATGACCACTGTGTGTAATGCAGTGTGTGTGCTCACCTCCTTTCCCTGTGCTTACGCTGTCACTGATGTAAACCTCAATGACACAGCCACCCATTTTATGTCAGTGCTGCAGCTTATTCTCCTTCACAGAGTGGTTCATTCTGCTTTACAGAACAGTTCCTTCTGCTTCACAGAGTGGGCGGCTGTGGCAGTGGGGATCACATCATTGACAGCATGGGCACAGGGGAAGAAGGTGAGCACACACGCACCGGAGCAAAGCATACAGTGGTCATCTCCTTCTCTGCAACACTATGCCAAATCCAGAGCACAGTGAAGGAGATGAGCACACTCACATTGAAGCACAACACACAGCGGTCATCTCCTTCACAGAGTTGTGGATTTGGCAGTGTTGCAGTGAGATGAGCGCTGTGTGCAATGCGGTTGAATCAGTTCACATAGGTGAATAGGGGTTGTCATATTGAGGACAGGGGAGGGCTTGTAGGAGATTTGGGAGAGCTTGCTTGTTGGAGTTTGGGTGTAAATGACAAGTTGTGACGTTACATCCAGGCTTCAAAACAAACACGCCTGTAGACGAGGGCTGAGCTGTTCCTATACATGCCAAACTGTCATATTTAGGTAACAATGCAATATGCTGAAAGGGTGTAAATTACAAACTGTCAGCATTTTGCAGCCTAGATTTACACAAAGATTTTATAAAAAGCCTGGACAACTCCTTTAAAAAAAGTTCTACTACTGAAATCACCCAGAATGGCAATGTGAGCATTAGAATTGGACTGTAGTACAGATAGAAGAAAATCATGTCTGATGAATCAGAGTTACTGCAACATTATTTGGATGCTATGTCATTTACTTGATAGGCAGATGGCAACATAATGCTCTATGGGAAATATCAATCTGAAAAAGTCATTGAGATGTTTTGGACAATATTTTGCTAAGAAAGACTGAGTTCCCATTGAAGAAAATGTTGCTGCATGTTCCACTGATTGCAAATATTGCTGCAAACCTAATATACTCTATCAAAGCTTTTGATACGGTGCCACACAAAAGGTTGATACATAAAATGAGGGCAATGGGGATAGGGGAAAATATGTGTAAGTGGGTTAAGAACTGGCTTAGTGATAGGAAACAAAGGGTGGTTATTAATGGAACACACTCAGAATGGGTCACAGTTAACAGTGGGGTACCACAGGGGTCAGTGTTGGGCCCGCTTCTATTTAATATATTTATTAATGACCTTGTAGGGGGCATACAGAGTAGAATCTCAATATTTGCGGATGACACTAAACTCTGCAGGGTAATCAATACAGAGGAGGACAATTTTATATTACAGGAGGATTTATGTAAACTAGAAGCTTGGGCTGCTAAATGGCAAATGCGCTTTAATGGGGATAAATGTAAAGTCATGCACTTGGGCAGAGGAAACAAAAGGTATAATTATGTGCTTAATTGTAAAACACTGGGCAAAACTGTCACTGAAAAAGACCTGGGTGTATGGGTAGATGACAAACTCACATTTAGTGGCCAGTGTCAGGCAGCTACTGCAAAGGCAAATAAAATAATGGGATGCATTAAAAGAGGCATAGATGCTCATGAGGAGAACATAATTTTACCTCTGTACAAGTCACTAGTGCGACCACACTTAGAATACTGTGTACAATTCTGGTCTCCGGTGTATAAGAAAGACATAGCTGAACTAGAGCGGGTCCAGAGAAGAGCGACAAAATTCATTAGAGGACTAAGGGGTCTGCAATACCAAGACAGGTTATTAAACTTGGGGTTATTTAGCTTGGAAAAACAAAGGCTTAGGGGTGATCTTATATTAATGTATAAATATATGAGGGGACAGTACAGAGACCTTTCTAATGATCTCTTTACTCTTAGGCCTGAGACTGGGACAAGGGGGCATCCTCTACGTCTGGAGGAAAGAAGGTTTAATCATAATCACAGACGCGGATTCTTTACTGTAAGAGTAGTGAGACTATGGAACTCTCTGCCACATGCTGTTGTAATGAGTGACTCACTACTAACATTTAAGAAGGGCCTGGATGCCTTTCTTGAAAACTATAATATTACCAGTTATACATACTAGATTCTTTGATAGGGCGTTGATCCAGGGAATTAGTCTGATTGCCATATCTGGAGTCAGGAAGGAATTTTTTCCCCCAATGTGGAGCTTAGTGTTGCCACATGGGGTTTTTTTTGCCTTCCTCTGGATCAACATGTTAGGCTATGGGTTGAACTAGATGGACTTAAAGTCTTCCTTCAACCTTAAAAACTATGTTACTATGTTACTATGTTACTATAGCACCAGAATTTTTTAAATAAAATTGTTCAGAAATGGTTTATGCAAAGGACAAAGAAGTCAAGGCACATCTGTTGGCTGTGCTATAAAAAGCAAGTTTGATCCATGAAAATCCCATCTTAAAGAACTGAAAATGAAATCTGGAAGCAGGATTTCACCACCCTCCAAACTATATGCAGATAGGCTGCTATCACATTTGCGTTTTTGAACGCAGCGCACCGAACGCAACCAAATGCATGCACACTGCGTTCCTATATTTAACATGGGAACGCATGGTATGTGCATTTGGCTACATTCGGTTGCAGTTGCGTTCGGATGTGCATAATTTGTGTGCCCTCCGAATGCCACATGTTGCTCTCTTTGTGAGTTCGCGGGCGCTTGTTTTATCACCAAGCAATGGATCCGCGGTGTCCTCCGCATGACAGTGCAGGAGAACGCTGCGGATCACATTGAAATCTCTCCCATCGGCTGCCCTGAACTCCCGGCGGCCGCTGCTGATCTCTTGGCGGCTGCCGCTGATAGCACGGTGGCTGCTGCCACTGAACTCCCAGCGGGAGTTCAGGGGCGGCCGCTGCTGATCTCCCAGCCGCCACTGAGGCAACTGATTGGGTGGCCGGGCACCATACTATGTGAACGCATGCGGAGACTCTCCGCTGCGTTCACATGAGTATGCCAGCATTTGCACTGTGTTTGCGTGATGCATACAGACACAAACGCTAGTGTGAAACTAGCTATAGAGCTCTTTGAAATACAAGTCAAGTAAAAGTGGTTTCACCACAAGGCTGCACCAGCTGCTGTAGATAATGTGTCTCAGTCTGATAGTGAAATATTTCTTCCTGTAATAATACAACTGACGCCGCTGAATAGGAGTCTATATGTTCAGGACCCTATATAGTTAGTGGAAGAATTCTTTGATGTAGATATTGTGCCAGATACAGAATATAATATATCATGGAGGGAATATGGTGAGTAGGTCAAACAGAACATGATCTGGAAACACAGACTCACAGGTTTAGGAAGAAGAGTTGGGCGAACCCGCAGATATTCACGTTCACTGGATTTGGCTGGACTTAAAAATAAAAATGTACATTTTGAGACCAGATTTGACTCGTACTTAAGCTTGGAAACCGAACCCCATATAAGTGTACAGACACCTGAACTTTAGTACTAATAAGTGGTGATAGTGAGGACTAGGGGGCTGCAAACAGAAGCAAAATGAAGACAATATCAGGAAAATCATATTTGCCAAGTTTCCATGCTGCTGTAACACTTCTTCCAGGTTCATTCATTATATTTTATGCATATTCCCCTGCTTCCCCCACCCACCCTCTGTGACAACATCTGTGATTAGTTGCAGCCAGACTGCACCCCCACCCTCACACAATAGTATAAAAATAAATAAAGAATTGAAAAGTTTGCTTGGGGTCCCCCATATTTTTATACACAGCACAGATAAAAAAGCCTGCATCCTGCTGTGTGCTTTATCTTGGCTAGATATCAAAATACAGGGGAACCCACACTGTTTTCTCTATTGTTTAAATAAATAATTTAAAAATCTGGCATGTAGTCCCCCCTATTTTGATACCCAGCCAAGATAAAGCACACAGCTGAGGACTGGTATTCTCAACCTGAGGAGGCACTTGGTTATTGGGCCCTCCCCAGGCTTAAAATTGCATCCCGCAGCCACCCCAAAATTTGCACTTCCATTGGATGCACCAATCATGGCACTTTACCCAGCTCATCCCGATTGCCCTGGTGCGGTGACAATTGGGGTAATATAAGGAGTTACTAACAGCTGTGATGTGTCAAAAATCACAACTGCCATCAAGCCCTAGGTTAAGAATGGGTAGGGGTCTATAAGACCATCCCCGTTACTAACCTGTAAGTCAAAAGAAATAAACACAAACACCTTAAAATCCGGAATTTCAAAAAATACACAAACACCCTCTTTTACCCTTTTATTAACCCCCAAAACACCACAGTAGGTCCGAAGTAATACACCGCATGATATGCCACATCGAGCCTGGCTCTGCTACATCTACATGACGGAGCGGGTGGTCTCTGGTGCAGCAGGACATGGATGAGATATGACTGTACGCTACTTAAGGCAGGGCAGAACAGTGTTGCCTCAGCTCCTGACGAAGCCTTTCCAGGCGATACGCGTCGGGCCATCCTCTTTGCCCCACACGCGAAGGGGTATTATTTTTGACGTTTTGTGTTGGGTTTCTACTGGGCTGCTTACTACTATTTAGGCATAAATACTGTCTAGTGTTGGGTTGATTATCTTTATTCCACCCAATGTTGCATCCCATCACTGACCTTACAGTTCTTTAGGATTGTGTATCCCTTGGGCTGAAACTATAGGATCTTGCACAGATTCCCTACTGTTTGCAAGGATATATTTAGTATTCTGCTGCAATAAATCACTATTTCTTGATTGGTATCTCATGCATTGGTAGAATTCCCTTCCTGACACTCTGACCTCTGATTATATATTATAAGACCATTTATTTTGACCTTCTTGTAGCCTATCGGCCACAAAAGTGTGTGGGTCTCAGTGCCCCTGTGTTCTTTCTGTAAGGCCATGTCCACACACCTCCGCTGTAAGTATTTAGCGGTTCTCCGCTAAATACTTAGGTTTTTTCAGAGAAGCGGAGGTGCGTGTGCGCCGCCGCTTTCTGCGGACGCAGCCCATGGTTACCCGATGTGTATCGTGGTAACCATTTCACACAGGAGGCTGCCTAGTGTCCTCTTAAGGCGAGAGGACTGGGAAGCGCTGCTACCAGCGTTTCCGTGTGTGCGTCTGCAGAAAGTGGCGGCGCACACGCACCTCTGCTTCTCTGGAAAAACCTAAGTATTTAGCGGAGAACCGCTAAATACTTACAACATGTAAAAGTAAAGAAACTGAAATAACGCTTCAAAAAACACAACAAGCAATCATTGCATTTTTCACTATGTTTTTCAAGCATTTTTGGTGAGCAAAACTAACTTTACAAAACATCTTCTGCAGACAAAGTACATGTAATCCATAGCCAGAAAACACTGCTAAAAAACCCCCACAAAAATAATAAGTATTTAGAATGCTTCAATTTTACTACTAAGGGAGCTGGGGTTTTTACCGGATCCAACGGATCCGGACAAAAAAAAACCGCATCTGCCGCAAGTGCTGCCTAACGGCGGCACTTGCGGCATACTTGCGGCAAGCCCCATGTATTGTCTATGGGGCTTGCGGTAAGTGTACGGCAGATGCGGCAAGTGCGGTTTCGGCAGTTGCAGCAGATGCGGCCGTGAAAAAAAAACGCTGCTGACCGCTGCTGACTGCTGATGGCTAAAAAAAAAGTAGCAAAATCCCTGTATGTGAACATAGCTTAAGTGACAACATAGCCCAACCTCATCGGACAGCTCCCCAAATCCAGGACTGTCCGGACACATCTAGGAAGGACGGGAGTATGCAGTTGTCATCTGGCTTTTTTTATTAGATTCTTTTGCAAAGCTGGTGAACCATACTGAAAAAGGGAATATGTTTCCGATCCTATTCCTTGAGAGGTCACATCAACTGATATGCTGATTGGGATGACCTGATTGAGAACTTCCCATGTTAGTTTGCCACTGCAGCAAGCTAAATGGGAAAAAAGTGGATGGCTGTATAAGTGGAGACAAAGCCTAAACAGGCTGATTTCCTACAAATGATCTGAACCAAGACACAAATAATATCTGTTTGAAAGACAATGGCTCTATCTTGTGGCAATATCTAGTAATGCAGCTAAGCAGCACAAAGGTTCAGATATTCTGCTGCAGCACACCTTACCAACATGAAAATTATCAGTACATTTTACACCTTTAACGCCTGTGGTTAAATCAGTGTCCTGTATACAATGTAAGCACAAGTATGATTAAAGGTCTGATCACACTACCGAGCCCTATGATTGGCTGCAGTGGTCCCATCCTGTAGACAGGAAAGGATGTAGACTGTGAGCCCTCGTAGACCGGGTCCTCTGCCCTACTGTACCTGTATGACTCAATTGTCGTCACTTTACATTCGACTCATCTGCCCTTACACATGTAAAGCGCCGTGGAACCTAATGGCGCTATATAAATATTTGATAATAATAATGACTGAAGAGGCATTGCTGGGTGTGTAATCCTCATTGTTAGCATTTTCAAACTCTAGGTGAGGCTGGCTTCACATTTGCAGATGCATCTGCAGCGTTTTGCAGATGCATCTGCAAGTATCAGCGTGCAGACTGCGGCCCCTATGTTTATAATGGGGCGCACCGCGGTCTGAAAGCACTCATTCATTCCTATATGTGAACCGTCCGCAGGCGGATGCCTGCTTACAGATCACACACTCCCGCCCGCACCAAAAAGCTCAAAACCGGACCAGGAAACGCTCCTCATAGGAGCCAATGCTAAACACCGGATGGCTTCACAAGCCATCCGGTGTCCGTCTCCGGCACTGCAGCCTGCATTAAAAATCATGCAGGCTGCAGTTTTCGGAGCAGTTCTATGATCCGCTCTGCAGTAACCGGATGGCTCAGGATGTGTAATCCTGAGCCATCCGGCAACTGCATAGTTTGCTGATCCCGGCTATTGCCGGCATTAGCAAACTGTTGTTTGTCTTCTAAAGATTGCAATTTAATAAATAAAAGAATGGTTGAGGTCTCTAGGGGGGCTTAGTCCCCCCTAGAGACCGGACGGCCACTCAGGTGGGCTACACCTACAATGCCCCCATGCCACGGGCTCCTCCGAGCTCCGTGCATGTTCCCCAACCTCCCCCCCCCCGGATCTCTATAGAGGGGTGCCTGCACCCCTCTGTTAGAAGTATCCCTAATTGCGGCATAAACACAGTGATTACAGTACAAATATAGTTGTATAGTTACGTGCTTCTTCATGATCTCACAATATCGCTCCATGGGCGGGGCTGTGCGCTTCTGCCTCCGCCCACGAAATCATGATGCCCGCCCCCTCTGGCCTTCACCCTGTGTTTTCAGGGCGGCCGCGTCATGAAAGGGGCGGGGCTATCGGTATGACACGAACTTAGCCCCGCCTCTTTCATGACGTTGGGGGTTGGGGAACATGCACGGAGCTCGGAGGAGCCCATGGCATGGGGGCATTGTAGGTGTAGCCCACCTGAGTGGGCGTCCGGTCTCTAGGGGGGACTAAGCCCCCCCTAGAGACCTCAACCATTCTTTTATTTATTAAATTACAATCTTTAGAAGACAAACAACAGTTTGCTAATGCCGGCAATAGCCGGGATCAGCAAACTATGCAGTTGCCGGATGGCTCAGGATTACACATCCTGAGCCATCCGGCTACTGCAGTGCGGTATTCTGCACACATTTTTGTAAAAAAATGTGTGTGACCGGTATTGCGTTCACCGCATCCGGATCTGGATGCGGTGAATGCAATTCACATTTTAAATGTGACCCCAGCCTATGACAGATCAGCCTGGCTAAGTATACCACATTTGATGTTTGCTTTACCGATGACAGTTTGTAATGTTCCTGCCCAAAGGAAACTAGGAAGCTGGAATTGAGGGCTTGTGAATTCATACAACTGCATACATATGCAATTATAAAAAGGAATAAATCCTTGCACTTAGGGAACTTATATGAGACTTAAATAAATACAGAAAATTAAATAACATTTGTAAAAAGCAAATCAAGGCAGCAAAGATTGAGACAGAGAGACTCATTGCCAGAGAAAGTAAAAAGAATCCCAAAATATTTTTTAACTACATAAATAGTAAGAAACTAAAAAATGATGGTGTTGGCCCCTTTAAAAATAGTCTGGGTGAAATGGTGGATGAGGATGAGGAAAAAGCAAATATGCTAAATGACTTTTTTTCAACAGTATTTGCACAAGAAAATCCCATGACAGACAATATGATCAGTGATAACAAAAATTCTCAATTAAACGTCACCTGCTTAACCCAAGAGGAAGTACGGAATCGTCTAAAAATCACTAAAATTGACAAATCCCCGGGCCCAGATGGGATACACCCCAGAGTGCTGCAGGAATTAAGTACTGTCATAGATAGACCATTATTTTTAATATTTAAAGATTCCATAATAACAGGGTCTGTACCACAGGACTGGCGTATAGCAAATGTGGTGCCAATATTCAAAAAGGGGACAAAAACTGAACTTGGAAATTATAGGCCAGTAAGCTTAACCTCTACTGTGGGTAAAATCCTAGAGGGTTTTCTAAGAGATGCTATACTGGAGTATCTGAAGAAAAATAACCTCATGACCCATTATCAACATGGTTTTACGAGGGACCGTTCCTGTCAAACTAATCTAATAAGCTTCTATGAAGAAGTAAGTTCTGGACTGGACCAAGGAAATGCAGTGGATGTGGTGTATATGGACTTTTCAAAAGCTTTTGATACGGTGCCACACAAAAGGTTGATACATAAAATGAGGGCAATGGGGATAGGGGAAAATATGTGTAAGTGGGTTAAGAACTGGCTTAGTGATAGGAAACAAAGGGTGGTTATTAATGGAACACACTCAGAATGGGTCACAGTTAACAGTGGGGTACCACAGGGGTCAGTGTTGGGCCCACTTCTATTTAATATATTTATTAATGACCTTGTAGGGGGCATACAGAGTAGAATCTCAATATTTGCAGATGACACTAAACTCTGCAGGGTAATCAATACAGAGGAGGACAATTTTATATTACAGGAGGATTTATGTAAACTAGAAGCTTGGGCTGCTAAATGGCAAATGCGCTTTAATGGGGATAAATGTAAAGTCATGCACTTGGGCAGAGGAAACAAAAGGTATAATTATGTGCTTAATTGTAAAACACTGGGCAAAACTGTCACTGAAAAAGACCTGGGTGTATGGGTAGATGACAAACTCACATTTAGTGGCCAGTGTCAGGCAGCTGCTGCAAAGGCAAATAAAATAATGGGATGTATTAAAAGAGGCATAGATGCTCATGAGGAGAACATAATTTTACCTCTATACAAGTCACTAGTGCGACCACACTTAGAATACTGTGTACAATTCTGGTCTCCGGTGTATAAGAAAGACATAGCTGAACTAGAGCGGGTCCAGAGAAGAGCGACAAAAGTCATTAGAGGACTAAGGGGTCTGCAATACCAAGACAGGTTATTAAACTTGGGGTTATTTAGCTTGGAAAAACGAAGGCTTAGGGGTGATCTTATAATAATGTATAAATATATGAGGGGGCAGTACAGAGACCTTTCTAATGATCTCTTTACTCTTAGGCCTGAGACCGGGACAAGGGGGCATCCTCTACGTCTGGAGGGAAGAAGGTTTAATCATAATCACAGACGCGGATTCTTTACTGTAAGAGCAGTGAGACTATGGAACTCTCTGCCACATGATGTTGTAATGAGTGAGTCACTACTAACATTTAAGAAGGGCCTGGATGCCTTTCTTGAAAACTATAACATTACCAGTTATATATACTAGATTCTTTGATAGGGCGTTGATCCAGGGAATTAGTCTGATTGCCGTATCTGGAGTCAGGAAGGAATTTTTTCCCCCAATGTGGAGATTAGTGTTGCCACATGGGGTTTTTTTTGCCTTCCTCTGGATCAACATGTTAGGCTATGGGTTGAACTAGATGGACTTAAAGTCTTCCTTCAACCTTAAAAACTATGTTACTATGTTACTATGTTACTAGAAGCACTCATACTGATCAGGTCCTGAGGAGTCACCATTCTCTCTTAATTTTCCAAGCATCACTCTGTACATTTATAGTCACTACAAAATGTACAGAGACTTTCCCTGGAACATAATGAAGAGAACGTGGAGCTGATCATTTGGGCTTGTGGGAGATGGACCCTCAGTAGTCTTTCAAAGTCCCAGAAAACCCCTTCAGTACCAGGCTGTGGTCTGTACAAGCATTGTAAATGTTGAATGCACCAACCAACTAGACACAAGACGACTACAACTTGTCATAGGCCGCAGTAGTCAGGTGACTTGAGAAGAACATCAGAGGACGAGTGGTTCACGTCACCTGACCATTACAGCATGTCACAAGCCGCAGAAGTCCTTTGACTGACTGAATGGTAAAGGCATTGCTTCCAGTACTGGTGAAGACCATGGAGCATCCTGCACTAGATCCAGAATGGTTACAGCAGATGAGTATATATTATTATTTTTACAAAATTACCAGACAATGAGAAACTTGTTTTCTGTACAACGCCCTTTAGCCTGCTTTATACTTATGTATACCATACTGGTTAATATTAATTTTTACATGCTGTACTTTATATCACATAAGAAAATAAAGAGTCCAAGAATGAAAATGAACAAGCTCTGGTGCTTTGTTTCTCTTTTTACTTCCAATTGTACAGCTTTAATTAATGATCCTTTGGGGACCTGAAATCTGGCAGGACCTGTAATGATCTAATGGTCTTTAATGAGCATCAAGTGCCCCAACATCACAAAACAAGATGTAAGATGCTAATTAATCATGACTAGGAATGTCTAGAGGATGATGCCGGAGGAAACATGATGAGGGATAAACCTCAATGGTTCCTTAAGGACCGCAGCTGCTGCCATCTTTAATCGCGTAGTCCT
This sequence comes from Allobates femoralis, assembly GCA_033576535.1. Lineage (NCBI taxonomy): Eukaryota > Metazoa > Chordata > Amphibia > Anura > Aromobatidae > Allobates > Allobates femoralis. Next base: position 186,840,289 of record JARQOC010000006.1, on the reverse strand, counting down.
TCTAACTTTCACGTCTGATCAGGTCTAATGAGAAGCTCACACCTCCCATCTTTGGTCTGTATTGAATCAGGCCTGTCAAGACATGACTTTTACATTGTCAGACACAACAGTCGTCATTAATCTTAGTAAATTTATCCAAGCAAAAGCTATTCGATTGTTTGTTAATTAAACTACCAGCGTCTTGTCAGAATTACTGCTCCCAGTGTGGCAGATGCAATGATCAGATAATCTTTTTATTTTTCGCTTAAACAAACCCATTATGTTGTCTGTTTTTCCAGGTTAAATTGAACAGATTAAACAACTAAATGAGAAACAAGCTGACCACTTTACCATAGGAATAACTTTGATTTACAAAGTTCTACATTTATCAAACAGACCAGTGAATAACTCAAAGCATCTTTAAATATCTTAACTCTTAAACAATTATACAATTATCTCCAATTTAACTAATGATATTTGGCTATGCTGCTTTTCATACAGCATGCAAACAAGGTTTCTCAAGAAAAAGCACCACTTTTGTCCATGGGTGTGTCTTGCATTTTGACTAAGCTCCACTGAAAGTAAAGTAGTCGAGCTACAACACTCATAGGTGGATTATAATGAGGGCAATCTGGGCTACGACCCAGGACCCAGGGCTCTAGGAGGGAGCATGCTCAGATTGCACTTTAATATTTTGTGCAGTGCATATCTCCAGGCACAGGGTGAAATGCCACATAATGACATTATCAACCAGCATGCGTATGATTAGTAACAAAACAAGAAGTGGTTCCCAGAGAACTGAAGGAAAGCACTTGGGAAGTGGAGGAAAGTGAATATGTGGGGCTTTTTTAATATGTGTATGGGATGTGTGAAATCTCAGAAAGAATATAGGGAACTATGTAAGAGCTCATACTGTATATAGGGAGCAATGTAAGGGGTATAAATTGTGCATGCTGTTTTAGGGCTCATACTGTATATAGGGAGTAATGTAAGAGTTATAAATTGTGTGTGCTGTTTTAGGGCTCGTATTATATATAGGGGTTATGTGAGGGCTCAACTTGTATATAGGTGCTATGTGAGAACTCATCTTGTATATAGGGGCTATGTGAGGGCTCATACTATATATAGAGGGCTGTGTGTGGGCTGAACCTGTATGTAGGGAGCTACTGTATGTAAGGGCTCATACAGTAAATAGGAAGCTATGTGGTGTCTCATACTGTATATAGGGATCTATTTGAAGTCTCATACTGTATATAGCGGGCCTGTATGGGTTCATACTGTATATAGGAGGGCTCATAATGTAAATAGAGGGATGTCAGCATACTTAATTCTGCTCAATATTAGGTGACATAATATATACAAATGATAATTAATATGTAATATTAATATTGAACTGAATTATTTCAGTCTTTTGGTTCAGCCCTCCACCCCAGTCACAGTCTCTCTCTCATGTGGCCCCTCGGGAAAAATTATTTCCTACTCCTACTCTTTTATGTATAGCGCTATGTTATGTAAAGTGCCATACAAGGGAAAGGAAATTGTGCAATATGCATAGCACTGTCTCTCTTGTTTTCTGTATCCTAATGTGCACCTCACATGAGCTATCAAGGGGATCATGTGGCATGTTACAGAACACATACATCAGGCTTGGGAGTGCCCTCTTCTTTTAAACTGACCGGGGCCCTGGCTGCCTTTAATCCGCCCCTTACAACACCATACATAGCATGTGACATTTGTAGTGAACAGATATGTTTTTTTCAGCTCTGTACAATCCCTTTAACTGAACTGACAGAATTGGAACATGATACATTATCACTATTTAACTGACCAGGAGAACGTGGACATTAATTTATGGCATTAATAACACTCAAAAATGAATGATTTAAATGAAACTATTCTTCAATGCTAAAAAAAATAGCATGGCAGTTGAATTCTGGACAGCTTGTCGACATATATTTTGCCTAATGTGCTCCCTATCCTGACTATAAGTATTCAACTATTCACTATTCTTCCTTACACATCTATTTACTTATTTAAGTCAAAAAGAGGTGTATATACAATGGCAGAGATTGCATTCCTTAAATATGTTGCTCAGACAACAACCTAATAAAAAAAAACTCTATTAGGGCATATGGAAGTTATCCTATAGGTACCCCACCCAGAGTTGAGAGCAGCCAACAATTTTAAGACTAAGGGCCGCTTCACACTGCGGGATGATCCAGCCCGGGGCTGTCCGGGGGGATCCTGACAGCCGAGGACTGGATTAGCACACAGGACTGGGGGGCTAATATGCCCTCCGGTCCGGTGTGCATCGCACACAGTTCCCGCTGCTGATAAGTCAGGACCGTGGGCGCCACGGTCCTGACCTGTCAGCAGCTGCAGCTGCGTGCGCTGCACACCGGACCGGAGGGCATATTAGCCCCTCAGTCCTGTGTGCTGATCCGGTCCGCGGCTGTCAGGGTCCTCCCGGACAGACCCGTACCGGATCACGCCGCAGTGTGGACGAAGCGGCAAAACGCTGCATTCAAAACACTTTGTATACTGATCATGAGTATGCAGCCTTACTTTTAGCAATTTACATCAGAATTGTGGTAATTCACACACCTTTGAGGCCACACTCTATCCTAACAAGCCACACTCTCTATCCAGTAGCCCATAACCCTTAATCAATGAAGTCGGAAAAAAATGTCTAAAACGACAAAAGCAGTACACAGAAAATGAAAGAGGTTATCTCTAGATGATAAATCAATAAAATTACAGAATGCTTGCAAAAACAGGCAACTTAGCAATTTATCTATTTTAAAAATTTCTCCCCATTCTCAAGAGCAGATGGAATTTAAATTTCATAGCATACATATTGATTTTAGGCTACCGGCCACCCTACAGTCCAAACGTATCTAAGTAAGAGAAAGGCATCATGAAATTGCCTAGGGTCACACTTGAGCCCTGGATCCATTAAAAGCATCAGTTTTTCAACTTAGAATTCTTGAAAAACTGATGGTTTTAACGGATCTACAGGCTCCAATGCAAAAAACGCAGTGTCAAAATGCACTGTTAAAAAATACTATGTGTTTTTTTTACTGTACCCAAAAATGCTGCTAGCAGCATTTTAGGTTGCTGTAGCATGAACGCATGCATTTTTTTCACATGGGGCCCTATGGGAAACGCATCTGTTAACGCATGGTACCTATATGTACCATGCGTTAAGGCATAGCGTTTTTGGGATTCAATCATGACAATCTACAAAAACGGAATCCGGTTTGGAAAAGGCAGAAAAACAAACTGCCAAGTGTGACCTTAGCCATTCTATGCCTTACAGCAGGGGTCCCCAACCTGTAGCTTGGGAACCACATGTGGCTCGTGGGCCCATGATGTTTGGCTCACGACTGTCTTCCAGCTTGGTGTATTAGCACCAGGTCTAGTGAACAGGTATGAAGAGCAGGTCTACAGATGGTGACTTTTGTTAGTTGCCCCATAGAAGAGCAGATATGAATGGGGGTATTGTGGGAATCCCTGGATCTTGTACACTGCCTCAGCGTGATTTCTGTGAAAAAGCTGTGGCTGTCATTATACTAGTAATTGGGACTCTAGGTGTCAGTACTGTGAGGGGGCAGTAGCTGGATGTGGCTTGCAACACCTTTTTCAGAGCTGAATGTGGTTTGTGAGCCTCTTTGAGAGCTGAATGTGGCTCTCAAGGTCAAAAAGGTTGAAAATATCTGCCTTACAATCTGCTGTACCCCTCTAAAGCTGGCCAGATAGCTACATCCAAAATGCCTCAGCACGTTCTGTACTTCACCCATGCTACAGAAGCAATGCTGCTCCAGCCAGCAGCCTACGAAAGAGCACAATCTGGACCAGTGACGTAACCATGCTGCTGTTCTAAACTCTCAATCTTCAGGAGCAAATCATCCCCTGGGAAAGCAAAGCAGGGAGCAGTGTGCTCCTAAAGGTGCTAACTTGAGAACAACCCTTTAAGCCAGAAGTATGGCACATTTACTGTAGTAAATGTTCTCATTATTACTTATGGCCACTTGCTCTGGTTGTATTTCAGCTGTTTGCCATGGAGATCCTCATATTAAAGAGTATAACTTTTACTAGTGTAAAGATCATAGCAATATGATTCCCCAGGTCAGTATGATTATGTGGATTTCAAACATATATAGTTTTGTTTTATTTAAGTGGTGAAAATATAATTCTGAAATTTTGAAAAAAAAATGTTGCTTGTGTCACAACTAGTCATATCATTTTACATTTTTGGGGTTTGGAGCTGTGTGAGGGTTTGTTTTTTTCACCACAAGCCATTACTTTTATTGATATCACTTTGGGGTATAATATACAATGTTTTATAGACTCTTAATACATTTATTTCTGTTATTGCAATGACAGAAAACGTCTTGTCTTTTTATTTATTTTCTTGTTACGCTGTTTGCAAATCAGAATAATTTATTTTATATTTTGATAGCTCAAACTCTTATCAATGCAGCAAACCAAATATGTGGATTTTTAATTTGTATTTCTGCATTTTTAATGTGGTAAAATGGGAGTGATTTTAACATGTATATATGTTTTTTATAGATATAGTTTTTTTATAACATTAATTTTCTAATTTTTGCTGTATTAAATACTCCCCTTAGGAAACTTTAACCTGCAATGGACTGTTCACTTGCCACAACATTGCTGTATATGAAGAAATCATAGTCACAGGCTACCGGTCCAAGGAATTTGTGATAACAGCAAGGAGTCTTCAGCAGACCCCTGGCTGTCATAAAAACACATTGGGATCCCACGATTGTGTCACAGCTGCGCCGATGAGGGCTCAGAGACGTGCTCCCCCCGTCCTGCCGGTATGCGTTATATGCTAATGTCAAAGATAGACAACGGCATTTAACAGGTTAACAGCCAAAGTGGGAGGCACTGATGAAGGCTGAGAAATTCAGCCTTCTATCTGCAGGGAAGGATGCGAGCTCCGCTTGCAAGACTGCATCAAAGACAGGGAGACAACTAATGAATGTACGTAGTACGACAAAGATGTTAAGGGGTTAAATATATCAACAAGTTACCCAAAATGCATCCATTATAATTATTAAAAGATACCCATAGCCAAGTTGTAAGCAATATTAACAGATGCTTCTTGCGGACATCATCAAGCAGCAAATTGGTAACATTACCTGACCATGCACAGCAGCTCACTACAATTACTTTGTTTAACATAATGGCTTATAGCTAATATTTCCTCCCACAAACAGATGAAAAAGTCAAAATAAGCATTAGCCCTTGCCACAAAGTAGTTCAACTACCTGTCTGTAAAAAAGAATGTTTAGTTATTCTGCAAGAAAATACATCAGAACTTTGATAAGGCCACAAGAACACAGACCACAGCACAAGACATGGGCGGTATTACAGGTACACGCATACACAGGTACATACATTGAGCACAATACATGGAACAGCATGGTTAAAACTTACAGCCACGAAAATTGGTGGAGAAATCATTAACAGAGACAGGAGAGAGTGGGAAGGCTCGTTCAAGGGTTCCCATGTTACTACGTATAGTGCCTGACATGCAAGTGCAGTTTATCTCAGAGCACCCCAAACAACATGCCTGTATCAGCCTCTTGCGGATGGAGATCTTGGCTAAAATCATGGTTATAATGAAAGGGAAAGGAGAGGAAGAGTGGTAGATTAATGTAGGGTACAGAAAGAGAGACACTTATATATATATATTCATGTATATATAATTGGACACAAGAAGCAGCTCAATGCAGTTATGATCAGCAGGAGACTCTATCCTTTTGTGACAAAGGGAATTGTATGCAAAGGGTAGGATTCTCAAGGCAGCTTTGACATGATGGAATATGTAGGATAAGCAGTTGTTACTCTTAATGATAGGGCAGAGGGAAACAGCAGAACTAGTCTTCGAAAGGCTGGCCACCATGGCTGTATGGCAGGTTTGGAAAGTACATTGAAAAACCTCAGTGTAACAGAATTAATCAATATGTGTATCAGTATAGAAAAGATATATCTTTAATTGTAAAACAATTGAAGCTGGAAATAGCAATGCAATTATTGTTCTGTTTGTAAATAGATAAACATATGATAAATCTTCATTAACAAGTTGGAAGAAAAAAAGAGATGGGGAAATTACTTAAAACCCAAACACGTTTACAATATTAAATGTGTAAAATGAATCACAGATTCACTCATCATGTTACAGAAAATAATTAATCTTACACCATCACATCAAAGAGATGAATTGTAATAATTGAATTCTGTGTTGGTCAAAGCAAATCTTTCTTGTGGCTGGCATTTCCAAGAGGCCTGCAGAGAACTTGGCCTAACAGACATGACTTTGGAATGGAACTGTAAGTACGTTCTGGGGTTTTAGAATACGATGAATTGTAAAAAATGCATTGGTTTATAGTGAGAACATACAGTGAAGCAGACAAACAAACCCCACAGCTATAACCAAGAGCTAAAGTTGTCATGCGTCAACATGCACATACATGCAACCAAATCCTTTTACATATTGAATTGTGTTCAATTCTTTGCAGAATATCTGCCTTCTGCACAATGGGAAGAGTGGCCAGAATAAGGGTGCGTTTACACTTGTAGATTTTTGGCGTTAAATGATTGACAATCAACTGCATATTTGCCAATCGGCGTCATTAAATAGTTTGTTTCGGCAGGCTGGCTGTACATCTCATGCACTCAGAACTATTGGTAGGAGATTATTATAAGTGCATGGACTGTCAGTGTTGTCAGCAGCACAGTCTTGTATACACAGGACAACACGCGACCAAGGTCAACAATTTTTAAACCTGCTTAAAATCACTTCACCCAACAATTGAGAACTTTGCTTGTTTATCAGGCAATCAGCAGCCTGTTTATGCTGCCCATTCATTGGTGAACAAGCACTCCTGAGTACACTCGTTCACGATAGTCGGCCAGTGTAAATGCTTTGCACAGCATGTGATCACTGATTATATACAAATTGCTCCATATCACAGGCCAAAAGCTAAATTTTCAATTTTATTTTCCAACAATTGTAGTTTTAATTTATCTATTGTTCTAAAATATTGGATTTCCAAAGAAAAATTGAATTTTCTACAGGTGATAGGTAATGGAAAACAGAGGATGACATACTGTGAAAGACTAAAGACACTGTCCGCCAATATATACACATCACGCTTTCACCAGACAACTGCAAGAGAATTGGTTCTGTTACCATTTTTGTTTCTAGTATTTCCCCTCCCTCAAAAAAACTTAAGCAGACGAAAAAGGCATTCAAAGAAATGATGACAGGAACAAACATCAAGCTGGCGACACAACAAAAAAAGCTACACATTGTTTTGAGCCATGGCATTTAAAACAACTGTTTAATATTATATTTCTAAGTTCACTAGACTCATTACAAAAAGAAACAGGTGGCAATGTACACATGGGTCTCCAACAAACACAAGAGGGTACAACGTAACGAAAGTACTGGACCACGGAAGCACAAAACAGATACGAGACAAAAGCAGCAGGTAGGACACCCAGTAACATAGATGTCGTGTTGTCACTGCTGGCCCCAGAAATGCCTATTGTCCTGAAGTGCTAAAACACATTGTGAGACATTAAATGATCAAACGTTTCCTTGTTATTCATAGCAGATCTAAGAAGACCTTGAGTAGGCTGTAAGAAGAGCATGATGCCGACAATAAGGAAGAATAGAGGTCAGGGTGGAAAGGGCAAGAGGAGACATCTGATATCACCTATGTACTTGATGACTAAAATATAAAGGCATTATTCAGAAGACTACACTGCAAGTCATATTATTAATAATTCTAAATTATATGTAACTATTTATCAATATTATATATTTTGCATATAAGTATTTAAGTGAAATAGGTTAATAGTTGGCCGTAAAACTAAATTGCCTGTAGCGTCCTTCTTGCAATCAGTATTACTATATATTTCTATTAATAAAGAGGAGACGAAGTGTTCACAATCAATGTATGTTAGTGAGGAACATGATGAATTCCTCAATACAATCGGAAACAGAAATGTATTGTGTATGCGAATATAAAGCGAATATAAAACTTAGGGTACGTCCACCGGTACCAGATTTGCAAATCCACAAATATCTAAAGGGAAAACTGCACCATATAGTGCAAAAAAGCCAAGAATACTCACCTCTCCTAAAACTCTTTACAATGTTAGGTTATGCACAGTCAGAGTGTTCTTTGGCATTCAAAACCGTGGGCCCCGATTCATTACTTGCATGGTTTGTTTTTATTGCCTTAAGGAATTCACTGATGTTTATTGAGCCAAATTCATCACAATGCCGCATTGTATTCGTACATTTGTAGTGAATGCAAAAAATGGCCTCTTTCTTCTAAACTATTTTTGCATCTTTTTGAGGGAAAAGTTAGATCTTTTTCAAAATGTCTCAAAAGAGTCAACTTTGTAATAACATGTTACAAAATCACTCAATGAGGTGGACAGTAGTACAATTGTGCCAGATTTTGCAACTTTTCTAACTCTTTCGCACCAGAGCCTGGTTATGCCTCCATGACCAGATCAAATATTTTCAATTCCGACCAGTTTCACTTTATATGGTAATAACTCTGGAACACTGTAATAGTTACAAGTGATGCTACGATAGTTTTTTTTAAATTACACATTGCACTTTATGTAAGTGGTAAAATTTGGTCAATATTATTTGGGTTTATATATTTAAAAATCCCAAATTTGCCCACAAATTTGAAAATTTCACAATTTTAAGCTGTGATTTTTTTTTCTGCCCTTAAACGAGCGAAGTATGCCCCATAAAATAGTTAAAAAAATATTTATCACATGTCAACTTTACATCTGCACAATTTTTGAAGCATATTTTTTGGGTTAGGAAGATAGAAGGATTACTTTTTATCAGCAATTTCAAATTTTTCTAACAAATTTTACAAAAGCTATATTTTTAGGAACCACATCATATTTAAAGTGACTTTGAGGGACCTATTGTCACGTATTGACTGCCTTGCACTCTAGAAGTACTGCTTTTGTGGTTTAAACTAAGCCTTTTTTTCTCTGCTATGAAGTGTGCGGCTCTACAGGTGAGGTTGCTGCAGGTGTGTGTGATGGATATGACTCATACTTAGGCGAGCTGAGGGGTGTGCCTGGGCTGGTTGCCCCCCACTCCTTGGCCATAAATGGGTCAGCTCACATCCACCTGATGTCACTGATTCAGTTCACTTCTGGACTGTGACCTGTTGTGAGCAGATGCTGATCCGAAGCAGCTGCTTTGCTCTCCATTGGAAGTTGCTGGGTTCTGTGGTCCATGGGTGGAGGTAAGGGCTTACGCCTAGGGCTTCTCAGGAGTTAGGGACTTAGGCTGGTAGCTCGGACCTCCTCACCTTTAGAGGTACCTCCGAGATCAGGGCGAGTCAGGGACCCCAGTATCAGGGCCAGAGCAGGCTCCCCTGATTCCCTATGCCCAGATCCATCCTACTTCTGGGCACCCCGGCTCCCCCAGCGTGACACCTATATGATAAAAAATACCCAAAAGTGACACGATTATAAAAACTGGCTGTACAGGACTGTGCAGCCACACAGTGACATTCAGGAGGAATGTTATTTGACTCTCAGAGCACAGATTTCGCTAAAATAGTTTTCAGACTCCATTTACAGGGCCCCACAGTGCCAGAAAAGCTGAATCTTCCATAAAGTTACCCCATTTTGGGAATTACCCCCCTTTGGGAACTTATTTACAGGTGTAGTGTCGAAATTGTTTTTCAGAAACAAGCAGCAATGGAAGTTGCTGACTAAAAATCTGAAAATTGCAAAACTGTCATTGTAGTGTCCGTACATTCGTACATTATAGTGCCCAGAACCCAGCTTGAACTTCTGGAGATACACACCTCATAAATTAAGTGGGCTTACCTCACTACAATAATGTTAAATATGGATGCTGAATGTGGTTTAGGCATACTTTGGGGCTCAGAGGGGATGGGGGCATTTGGATTAGGGAGCGCAGATTTCTCTGGATTATTTTGGGATGAGCAATAGCACCTTTCCAGAGCTTTTGTGTTACCAGTAACATGAAAGCCCCCTATATTTCCATTGACAGATGATGAACCATAGTGGGGAATTTTGTGGATTGGTTTGAAGCTTTCATTGAGAAGATTTTACATAGTATTTAGGATCACATTTATCCTGTGTTTTATGCTGAGCACTTATATCATGGTTTCCATCTAAATCTTTGAATGATGTGAATCAGATGAAACCCCTGAGGGATCCCATTTACAATAATGAGGCAGCAGAGTTACTCTGGACTCAGTCTGGCCTCTGTTCAAGGTTGCCCTTTTCAGAAGTGCACAAAACTTGTTGACCATATGTTTGTACACCACTAAAAAGATGGACACCGGCAGATCGTAGACAGACATAATCCAAAATTACTTCCTCTGCCTCATTATAAGGAATCTTCTGTCAGGGGTTTCGTCTGTTTTTCTTGGTACCATGTTCAGGAACATTTCATATTTGAATCACTTTTTATTTCATATTTGGCAGGCAGAATAAAAATGAAACAGCAATTCAAGAATATTTTTTTTTCTTTTTACATCATTCACTGGTAAAAATAATAAGACAGCTGTATTCTACGGGTCAGTACGAATACAGAGATAATCTTTCTTTATGTTTTGCCACTTTTACACAATAAGAATAATTTTATAGAAAAAATATTTGCTTTTGCATTTCTACATTCTCAGAGCTATAGCTTTTTTTTTATTTTTCCTTTGATGGAGTTGTATGGTGGCTATCTTTAGGACAAGATGAGGTTTTCAGGTTTTCAGTTACATTACTTTATTTACATTCAACTTTTTGATTGTGTTTTATTCCATTTTTTTATCGACATTATAATGAAAATGTGTAATTTTTTCCACAATTGTTTATTTTTGATGCTGTTCACTGCAAGTTTTAAACAGTGTGACAGATTTATAGATTTGGTCAAATATAGCATATATGTGTATTTTTTTTGTTTTTAAATAGATAAACATTTATTGGTATAAAACATTTTTTTTTCTTATTTTGAAAGTAAAATATTTTTTCATTTCTTACATTTTTTTTTTTACTTAGTCCCCTATGAGACATTGAGCTTTATTACTCTGATTGCAGGTGTAATGTACTGCCATGCACTCACTCTCACAAACGTCTATATGCTGTTATCACTGTTGATCATGAAATATTGAAAATTACAAAGGGTAAATGTCATCAGGACCTGATCCTATTAGGTCCTGATGATGTTGCCAGTCAGAACTAGGGTTGGAATCAGGGCTCTCACAGGACTCTAGGGATCGTGATCCCCTCCTGACAGTCGACCATACTTTAAAAAGTCAGTGCTGCACATAGCCCAGTAAGCATCAATGTTTATCTACAGTGGGCGGTTGCAAAGAGGTTAAAGTTGCAATTGATGATTCAGGTGAAAACATATGGAATAATTTAATTGAGCCCACAAAGTTTAAAACAGGGGAGCACAACTAAAGTAGACTTCAAAAAAGGTGCAAATAGGAAAATGAATTGGGTGGAAATAAAGAGAAGGTGCAAACACACACAAAATTAGACCAAGGCAATGATGAATCAGGGTCCAAGAGTTTTGCAAACAGAAACAACTTAAAGGAATGCTAATTTTGGGGAGAGTTATTCGGTGGGCTTTTGTGTCCTTGAAAAGATTTTTTGGTTTCAGAAACATCCCTCTCCCCAACTTGAACTTTGAAACAAACTGCACTCTACACCCTACCTGGGTCTAGCACCTAGTCCTCCACTGATCCCAGTGTCCGTATCATCACATGGACAGCACAGTAGTCAGTAATTGAAATCTGGTGCTCTAAGCAGCTTGTGCCATCAAGTTGGAAAGAACCGCTGAGCTCATATATTGGCTAGAGTTCTCTTGACTTGACGTCAGTGCTGCAGATATACACAGATCCATGAGCAGCAATGCAAACTCAATGCTGGACCTGGGGAGGGTGAGTAAAAAAAGAACTGCAGCTTGGGAAAAGGGGTTTTCCAAAAACCCTCCTGAAGTGTTCGCTGAAGAGGTTTCAAAGAGTTTTGCAAGATTTTTTTAGCTTGAGTTCTTTGTAGTCTTTTGATTTGACAGTGTCTACTACCAACAACTTGTCTTTACTATGGATACTGACTCTCATTGAATGCAATGAGAAAGTCCTACAATAAAACTCCAATGTATCTGCAATAGAAATGTACATGCTGTGGATTAAAAAATCTGCACAGCCAAGTTCCATATGCATCCACAAAGCAAAATTTGCAGTTTTACATAACTAATCTGGCATCAACAGAAATCAAAAACAGCCTAGGACTGCTTGTGCTAATTGCGGTGGTCTATTGTGCAGGTAGATCAGAGCAGAGTGCAGTACTTTTCTTAAGGATCAATTATGAGAGTGTAAGGGTATGTGCTTATCTGGAGGCACTGCGTGCTTGATGCGGTGTCTCTGGACCTGCGGGAACCATCGGGTGAACGCAGGGAGACCACAGCCACCCTGTGCCCAAGATTTGCAGTGGGTGCTGGGCGGCTTCTCCCTGTGTTCACATGCTGGAGATCTCTTCTGACTCCGCAGCATGAAATTAACATGCTGTGGAGATGCGGAAGTCCAGAAACCCGCACCATACCTGAAAAAATGCTGCAGTCGGGGGAAGCATAGTGGGCATGGGATTTCTTGAAATCCCATCCACTATGTTTGTACTGTACCATACAGCGTTTTGGATGCAGTGGCAATATGCTGCATCCAAAACACTGCAATTCCTGACTGTGAGCACACACCCTAATTCATGTGGTTTCATACTCCCCGGTAACCATATTAACTTGTTTTCATTCATGCTCTGGTATCACGTGACTGTGATTTTGACCGATTAAATCACAGTGAAGTGGAGGTCATTTGTTAAAATCTACTCAATGCAAGTCTATGATAATATAGAACAGGTGTCTATAGTCTGCTTCTGGGTCACGCAGACTTGTATTGAGAAAGCAATTTCTGGAACACACATTGATCCGGCATCTTACATAAGCTGTTATGTGGTGACAGAGTGGGGCTGAAAACAGATGAAGTTGCTGCCCTGTTAGTATGTAACAGCATGTGATATACTTATGCTATCCCCAGTAAAGGAAAACAAAAATGGCTGGAGTGGTGCTTTAAAGATGAATATTTAGACTTCTACATTAGAATCTACAAGGTGGGCCATTTATATGGATGCACCTAAATAAAATGGGAATGGTTGGTGACATCAACTTCCTGTTTGTGGCACATTAGTATATGGATGGGGGAAACTTTTTCAGATGGGTGGTAACAATGGTGGCCATTTTGAAGTCAGAACAGAACTGTTGGAAAACAAAAATTGATGGTATGGTGTGGTATATGGGGTACAAAGATAGTGTGGCCATTCTTCATCAATGGAAACCTCAATACCACTGGATATCTGAAATTGCTACATGATTCAGATATCCAGTGGCATTGAGATTACCAGTGATGAAGAATGGCCCCACTATCTTTGTACCCCATATACCACACCATACCATCAATTTTTGTGTTCCGACAGTCTTGGAGGGATCTATCCACTCTAGGTTAGTGTCAGACCAATAGCGGTGGTTTTGTTTGTTAACTTCACTATTCACAAAAAAGTTTGCCTCATCACTCATCTGAAGGCAATTGTCTATGTTATGAACATACAAGATATGCAGCATCTGAAACAACGGATACTGGAAGCCTGTGCTAGTATTTCTTCTGCGGTATTACTATCAGTGTGTCAAGAGTGGGAGAAGAGGGTTGCATTGACAATCCAACACAATGGGCAGCACTTTGAACATATTTTATAACTGGTCATAAACTTGTAAATAACTCATGAAAGAATAAAGTTACATTAAAACCAAGCACACCATTGTTTTTCTTATGAAATTCTCAATATGTTTGAAGTGTTACATGACCCTCTTCCCACTGAAAAATATAGAGTTGGATCCAATTTTAATCTGAGATGGAATAATCATGTAAAACAAAAAGAGTATCGCAGAGGACATCAATTACCTTCAGCTATCTAAAAAAAACTATGTATTAGGGAAATTCCTTTTGATTATAGCTATTCAATAGGACTGTTTAAAATCAATTTTTTTAGGAGATCCCTCTAATTTAAAAAAGGAAAAATAATCGCCCTGCACTAACTGACTTTTCTTGTTTGAAATAGTTTTTAATTAATTTTAGTAAAAAATAATCTAACAATGAGCAACAAGGCAAAATCTATTAAGTAACTGCTGTTATGCCATAAATGTGATGTATGACATATACTTACAACATATCTTGTTAACACATGAGATAAAGACTTAGTGAATTTAAGGCCAGGCTATATATCTTAAACTCTGTAGACACTGCAAAAGCTTATATGCATACATCAGGGCTAATACCAAGCGTGTGTACTATGGTATAATGAATACACAGTGATAAATAAAAGTATATACACTGATTCATTAGTGATACTCTTTTTTTCTACAATCACATAAACTGCATGTCACTGTAATTATTGACCCCTGCAAAGTAGCCATAAATGATGAATAAATGGAACAAACACAGAAACACTACATTTCCATTTAGACAGAACAGTTACAGATTAATAATGTTCATAAAACAGCAATATCACAAGATGAACGGATACAGAAATACATGTATAGACACAAAAACAAGGAAAAGTTTCACAAAAAGGCTTAGACTTTAACTACAAAAATACAGCAGTGCATCTGGTAAAGGCATGTGCAGGTACCATGGAAATAAAGGTATATGACCATTTTCACCTTTTATCGCACAACCTTTAACCCAGGATGACATGCCTGTTCTATCGCACTTTTTCTTGCATTATTTCTTTTCTAAGATATTATATTTTAGAAAATGGCACATCTTGGCTCATTGAATATAAACTGTTTTATTGTATGCTTTACTATGCTTCTTAATGAATACGTAAAAGAAAGAAAACATATAATTCAGTGTTGCCAGGGTCTATCTGTTTCTTTTCTAACCCAAGTGCAGAGGGAATTTTTTCTAATAATGAACACATGAGTATGGTTGTAGGGACATAAACCCCTGGCTATTGTCTAGTTACCAACCTATTAGACATGGCTTAACTATTCATCCAAATGGTTGATTAGAATTGTGCTGACCAAAGGGATGAAGAACACTGGCTGAGCAGCTGTCACACCGGAAAACTCCCAATCTCAGGCTGCAGTATTAGAGGTGTAATTCATTTAGATGGAGATTCTCTTTAAAGAAGACCTTTCACCAAATTTTTCATGGTGAACTGGACATGCAGAGAGGAGTAAAACCTTTTTTATTTTATTCTTGCCTCGTATTTGGCACCCAATGACTTAATTTACATCATGCTCATGTGGGTGTTATCAGACAGTCTTCACTGTGGGCTGTGTACTTCTCTCTGTATGATGTTTCACAATCATAAGAAAGCAGCAACAGAGAGAACACATCCCCAGTTTAGGTTTTTCAGTGTGTGAGAAGTAATGATTCATCTTTGATCTCCTTGTATAACCTCCTGCATAATTATATAGTATTGGAAGATGACTCACACCTTTAAGAGGAGGTCTCAGCAGTCAATGTGTGAGGAGGAGCATGACAGCTGAGTTTAGCTGAGTCACATTACAAACCCTTCTATGAGTTCTACTCCTCTCATAGCATAGGGGCCTTTGCTCTCCGGCCCCCTTCCAACTATGCCTGTGTAGAGATGAGAGCTCAAAGGTGTCAGTAATTAGAGTTATGTCTGTTATGCTTAGGCAACTCTTCAACTCTCTAGAAAGATCAGAATAAGGGGTCTTTACAGATCACATAAGTGTAGCCCAGAAAAAGGAGGCTAGTCCTGTGCGAGACTTATAATTACAACCTGCTCTTTTCTCACTGCAGAGCCATTACAAGTTGCAGTGAGAAGAACAGACATAAGTGTGATACCAACAGGCTGTATATGAAGAGGCGCAGTACAGCAGAGTTGACCATTCTATCAGAAGAGAAGAAATGATAGAAGGGTTTGTAATGTGACACATCTAAGCTCAGTTGTGCTTTCCCTCCTCACACTGACTGCCAGGAACTTGTCTGAATAGTGTTAGCCATATGGGCTTCAGTCCCAGCACTTTCTAATCATGCAGAAAGTTAAACCAAGAGACCAGGGCTGTCTGACATTCTACATCTCACACACTGAAACACATGCTTTAAGCTATGGTGCAGGAGTGTTTTTTCACTCTTGTGTGTTGCTGCCTGCTTATGACTGGTTAGCCATACAGTAGGCAGAGGTACACGACCACATTGAAAACTCCTATAATACCCATTTGAACATTACAAAAATTAACTCACTGCTAATATCTTCGAAATAGAGAAGCGTAGATAAAAACAAATACAAAAATTACAAAAACATTTTATTCCAGTCTGCAGCCACAATGATATTGTGTGCTCAGGTCAACAAGAAAAAATTGGTGAAAGGTCGTCTTTAAATAAGCACTCGAACAGCTTCTGAAGTCCATGCAACATAAATCGTAGTAAGATAGGAAAACTAAACAAAAAATGACAATGCATAGGACTGTTTACTGATACTTGTATAGGGAATTCACACTATCATAGCAATTACTAAATTATATTGCAATCAGCAATCAGAATATGAATAAGCTATATGGACAAGGGGCAAAAAAAGGTAATTTATCTTTCTAGCTTAAAATAAATCCATCCCAATGTAAAAACAGTAATTGATATGCAGGGAACATTAAAGGAAACCTGTGACTAGGCTTTGACCCACTAAACCAATAGCATGTCATTATGCAGTTGAGGTTAACAATTCCAAACATAACCATGTCAAAAATGGCGATTCTTTATTAAAGGGAATTTGCCATTTGATTCATGCTGCCAAACCACAGGCACTATGACTCAAAGCCTGGCAGTGCAACTACAGCTAGGTATGGTTTTCTCTGAAATGCTGTGTTGTTTCAAACAAAACATAGTTTACAAAGCCAGCCATAAGGAAAGACCTAACTAGGCTGATGTAGTCTCTGGCCACTCCTCCCTGTCCTGCTCCAGTTGATTGACAGGTCTCTCCCATGTGTTAATGTAGGGCTGACATTTCACATTATGTTTTCTGTGAAACATAACCCATTTTAAAGTAAAACATACCTGACAAAAATCATGTAGCCTGGAGCTGATTCTTAATGATCATGGTTTCGACAGCATGAATCTAACCACAGGTTTCCTTTAACAGCTTAAAAGAGACATAAGAGATACATCTGGGACTCTCCTCCACCAACTCTGGTCACATGCATATTATTCAGATGATGCCAGAGACAGTAAACCTCACTTCTCTGCACAAGGCCAGAATCTAAAGAAGGGTTGTCTTCAAGAGCCCTGCCTAAAATGGGTTCTCAGCTATTGCTGGAAAAGCCCCTATGTGAGAGACGTTCTTTAATGTAACTATAACTATACCATTGAAGGCTATTAGAGAAGATTGTATCCAAAACGTTACAACCTTTTTTACCTGCACTATTATGTGTCAATTAATGAAAATAATAGTTTCACAGATCTCCAGTAATGCTATTTGGTCTATGAATCTATTAGTTAGGGACAATGGTATTCATTGTATACTCCCCATTCTATAATGCACCATATTCCATGTTATAGTTTTGTATTGCGCTCCATACAATAAATGTCCTATAACATTTCCATGTGTTCCATAATTCAGGTGGAATCTGCTGTATTTTCTACACAGTCACATTACACAACTGGATGTGGAGGGTCATGCACAGGACCTTAGTGATGTAACACATATACTACAAGGTGTCGGCAGCTATGAGGCCCACAAAGACCCCATAGCTGTGAGTGAGTCTCTGGCCCACTACAGTAGCTCTGTATGTACTCACAATACACAACTAATCACAGATTGTTCCAAGGCAGCAAATAAAGTAAATAGTGTAAGGACACATGGGTAGAAAGAGAAAAAAAGACAGCAATTATTAGCATTCACAGTGACTTATTTCTCCTTTTAAGTTTCCTTATAGACTATGATTAACCTTCGAACCATTAGTTTCTATGTTTCTGTAGAAGTGAATAGCTATGGCATCCCCCTCCCAAAAAAAGTCATGAATTAATGTAATTTCAGGAAGTTGAATCAGCTCTCACTTTTAGCGAATATTCTGATCCTCTGGTATTCCCCTTGGAAATGTAGGACAGTCTGGATGTTGCAATTATCAATTGTAAAGAGAAATGGGGGGTCCCATAGACAAATTGACATTTCAGAAGTACATTTACACTTTATTAACAAGGTAAATAGTCAATCCTAATTGTCAATATATTCATATATTTCCAGGAGAAATAACAGAGGTCTCTGACAATATTAAGGCTTTAGAAAATGGTTCTGCATTATTCCTCATCAGAAATACTAAGAACTTACTAAAAAGAACTAAAAAAGAAATGATAGTATGACTTTTTATCTATGGTGGATTGTACATTCTTGCAGATAGGCTCGTTCTCACTACTGGCTCATGTTTCAGTACACATCTTCTTTATAGCATCTACTCAATCATATAATATTCATCATTGTGTTATGTTGTTCTTTTTCATCTGTTCTTGCTTTATAGAGAACCTGTCACATTGCACACAGTCCAATCTGCGGACAGCAGAGTATAAAGGAGAAGAGGAGCAGAATGATAGGTTTGTAGGAAAACATTTTATTCACTAAAATCCGGAGGTTTGTATGTAAGAGTCCAGTGGGCGGTCTTACCCAGTGAATGACTGCTATCTCAGCTTGCAGTGATACAGGAAGACTGTCATTCACTGAGTAGGACTGCTCACTGGATTACTACACACAAGTACCAAGGATTTTAATGAATAAAATGCAATGTTTGGTAAAGCTTTTCCCACAGGAATTAGCATCAATCTGATCAGCTCCTCTGGGTCTGTACAATCCTACAGGCAGATCAAATGCCATATTCAACATGACAGGTCCCTTTAGGAGCTTATTGCATAGAGTTAAAAAAAAACAGACTATGTTTATCACCCCAACCCCGCCACAGCCACTTGGACGATCTCTTGACCACCAATCACCTGGTCCTGCAGCTAATCAGTGGTCTCAGATCATTCAGCCTCAATACGTCTGCTGCAGCACAGACAATTAGATCTCAGTCCTGGAGCAGTGGCTGAATTTTAGAGGTAGTTATGACTTTCATTTCATTTGATCAGAATAACTTCACACTGTGAATCCCATAGTGGCAGCTTAATGCTGCCAGAATGTTAGCACATAGTATGTCTATGAAGGGGATTGTGTAGCTCTAAATCAGAAAAAGGAGATACTGTATATTATACTAGGGAACAAATGAAGAAAACTCCCTTTGGTGCCTGAGGTATTAGGCTTGATTTTAGGCATATTCAGTCCTCTGAATCACTTTTTTGTAGCAGTTGTAGTTTTGAGATATTGTGCAGTTCAAAATTACCTACTATCACGACAGAGAAAAGCTTTACTGCTATTCTTTTAGGAGGAAAGTAATTTTGCTTATTGCAACAATGTTCAAGACTTGCTAATGGATATGGGCAAATCATAATATGAACCCAGTGAATGGCGGCTGTTCATAGACAGTTCTAAGCAGAAGCTAAAATATGCACAATGGAAGCAAATGTGATCAATCCCAAGAGGTCACTCAACTAAGATGACTGAAGAGCAAAGCACAGTTGTTCTGATTCTACAGAAAATATCATACCACAATCACCAATGGTCTGTCTGAGGGGATCTAAAGATGGAGAATATTCTCCTGGGGCAGGAGAGTGGATACCCCAAGTGTCCCTGTCATACCTATCTCTGGGGTAGTAGAAATAAGATCATCAAATTAGGTTAATGAAGCAGTTTGTAAATGCTCTAAACAAAGAGGAAAGATGCTTCTACTACATCTGCACAAAATATCCAGTGCTGATCATGGAGAAGCTAAAGGTGAAAGTCCTCAAATTAGAGGACTCATAAAGATCTACACTTCAAAGATTCATGGAGCGATGCTGAGGCAGATGCATGGTGTTCTTTCACTATGGTTGATGGTTGAACAGAATTTTCTTGGGAACTATAAAGCAGATAATTACACTGAACTAGAGGGAAAAATGCTATCTTTGTCCCATACCGTTGGATGTATAATGAATATCAAAGTTCATTACTCCACAGTCACTTGGGCTGTTTTACAGAAAACCTAGGTGGCCAAAGTGAAGAGCAGAGTGAACAATTCTACCAAGGTTTAAGAGCTATAGAAGAAAGATACTGAAGACAATGAGATACCAACATTATGGTGGATTAAGGCTGGTCTATTCAGAGTGATTGCCCTGGCACAACCCACTGCAATATATCTTTAAAGTGGAGCTTTTGCGAGATATCTCAGTAAATGACAGTATGTCAATGACAACTCTTTATACCTGTTTAATTCTTATACTATGGTGTAAATTCTTTATAAGTAAAAGAAATCTACATGTATGAATTTGTTTTAATAACCAAGAAGGCAAAGATAATAAGGTTTAGTGGATGTCTGTCCTAGTGTTCGATTGGTTGTATGCTTAAACATAGGGTATATCACTTCTCAATAACTAGAGGTGATGGACGAAAAATAACTGTACATTTAGGATCAGTGACAAAAACTGACCTAAAAACAGGTTAAATATCTCAGGCACCAATTTTCTTGTTCCCCAGTGTAATCATTGTAGAAAAAAGTATTCAAGGAATAAATACCAGTATACAAGTAAGGAAATGAAACAAGATACTCAAAATATCTTAGTTTTTCAGTTTATCATTCCTCTAATTGTTTCACTTCACTAAAATATCTAGATTTGGCATAATTACACTAAAATAAACACTGGCAGAGTGGGTATGTTTTGTAGGATAGATAGATAGATAGATAGATAGATAGATAGATAGATAGATAGATAGATAGATAGATAGATAGATGAACCTGCTTTTAAACTGTATTAAATTATCAGGTTTATTATGAATTTTTATATTACCTCATTTTACTTTTTCTAAATAGGCTTCTATCAAGAGCAATCTACTCAGTTATATAGTGCAATCTAGGGTTGGACCAGAATTACTATTTTCAAAGGTTTTTTATAAACTACTTTATGGTATGCACTTTGGGCAAATTTTTAAGTGGTGGTTTAAAGATTTAAATAAATTTTGATATCAAGTATTACTCACGTCGCTTGCAAGCACATTTCTTTATCCTTTTTGGGTCTGTGATGTCATCATGACAAGCCTTGCAATAGAAGAATGCACTGTGGAACAAACAACACACAGAATATAATTGGAATGCAATATCTAAAGAACAGACTTTGGCTTCATGACCACCAAGGACAGCTAGGACCGATTATGTCTGCAACCCTTATGTTGTACAGAGCTGTAATACGCTACCTAGAAAATTATATATGACCCTAGAGTATCTTCTTATGCTTCTGATTTTATACATGGTACCATGTGCAATCTTAGACTTACAGTTGTGGCCAAAAGTATTGACACCCCTGCAATTCTGTCACATAATACTCAGTTTCTTCCGGAAAATGATTACAATCACAAATTCTTTGGTATTATTATCTTCATTTAATTTCTCTTAAATGAAAAAACACAAAAGAGAATGAAGCAAAAAGCAAAACATTGATCATTTCACACAAAACTCCAAAAATGGGCCAGACAAATGTATTGGCACCCTCAGCCTAATACTTGGTTGCACAACCTTTAGCCAAAATAACTGCGATCAACCGCTTCCGGTAACCATCAATGAGTTTCTTACAATGCTCTGCTGGAATTTTAGACCATTCTTCTTTGGCAAACTGCTCCAGGTCCCTGATATTTGAAGGGTGCCTTCTCCAAACTGCCATTTTTAGATCTCTCCACAGGTGTTCTATGGGATTCAGGTCTGGACTCATTGCTGGCCATCTTAGAAGTCTCCAGTGCTTTCTCTCAAACTATTTTCTAGTGCTTTTTGAAGTCATTGTCCTGCTGGAAGACCCATGACCTCTGAGGGACACCCAGCTTTCTCACACTGGGCCCTACATTATGCTGCAAAATTTGTTGGTAGTCTTCAGACTTCATAATGCCATGCACACGGTCAAGCAGTCCAGTGCCAGAGGCAGCAAAGTAACCCCAAAACATCAGGGAACCTCCGCCATGTTTGACTGTAGGGACCGTGTTCTTTTCTTTGAATGCCTCTTTTTTTCTCCTGTAAACTCTATGTTGATCCCTTTGTCCAAAAAGCTCTACTTTTGTCTCATCTGACCAGAGAACATTCTTCCATTGTAGGCTTTCTCAGGTAAGTTTTGGCAAACTCCAGCCAAACTCCGTCCACATCTAGGGAGGTTAGCCACAGTGCCATGGGCTTTAAACTTCTTGATGACACTGCGCACTGTAGACACAGGAACATTCAGGTCTTTGGAGATGGACTTGTAGCCTTGAGATTGCTCATGCTTCCTCACAATTTGGTTTCTCAAGTCCTCAGACAGTTCTTTGGTCTTCTTTCTTTTCTTCATGCTCAATGTGGTACACACAAGGACACAGGACAGAGGTTGACTCAACTTTAATCCATGTCAACTGGCTGCAAGTGTGATTTAGTTATTGCCAACACCTGTTAGGTGCCACAGGTAAGTTACAGGTGCAGTTAATTACACAAATTAGAGAAGCATCACATAATTTTTCTAACAGTGCCAATACTTTTGTCCACCCCCTTTTTTATGTTTGGTGTGGAATTAGATCCAATTTGGCTTTAGGACAATTCTTTTTGTTTTTTTCATTGAAGACAAATTAAATGAAGATAATAATACCAAAGAATTTGTGATTGCAATAATTTTCAGGAAGAAACTGAGTATTATCTGACAGAATTGCAGGGGTGTCAATACTTTTGGCCACAACTGTACATAAGATTTCTCAGAAATTAAATGTTTAGGTAGTTAGTTTGATATTAAGGGGTACTTCACACACTGCAACATCGCTAGTGGTGTCGCTGCAATGTGACGAGTTTTGTGATGTAATAGTGACCTCTCCAGCAATGTCGCAGTGTGTGACATGCACCAGCGACCTGGCCCCTGCTGTGAGGTCGCTGGTCGCTGCATGTCGCTCAGGACCATTTTTTGGTCATTGGTCTCCCACTGGTCAGCATGCATCGCTGTGTGTGACCCCGAGAGACCAGGGATCCAGCAACCTCACAGGCTGGTAACCATGATAAACACCGGGTAACTAAGCAGCGCGCGCTGCCTAGATACCCGGTGTTTATCATGGTTACCAGCGTCCACTGTGCTAAGCAGGAGGATGCTGGTACCCATGATAAACACTGGGTAACTAAGCAGCACGTTGCTTAGTTACCCGATGTTTATCATGGTTACCAGCGATCTCAAGGCTGCTGAGTCGCTGGTGAGTCGCTGGTGAGTCTGTCTGTTTGACTGCTCACCAGCAACTCCAGAGAAACTTTCCAGCGATCCCGGCCAGGTCAGATCGCTGGTGGGATCGCTGGAAAGTTTCTGAGTGTAACTGGGCCTTAATACAATGACTGAGATTGCAAACTTACGTGCACTGCATTTAATTAAGTTATGCAAACAACAGCCACTAAATAAAGGACCCACTCTACACAGTTTACAACTTAGAACTGATACTTTAATTCACTGATAAACTAAAAAAGTATATGAAAAACTGTATGAAAACAGTACAATACTTGATGCAAAAGCTTTAGATGGGTGTAGAAAAATTGCTGCAGAGTGGTAGTTCTTTCAAAAATACAAGTGTTAATAATTTATTTTTATCAATCAACACACTTCAAAGAGAATGAACAAATGACAGATCTGAATCACATCAATATTTTTTGTGACCACTAGAGATGAGAAGATTGATTCACGGAGGATGGACTTTGAGACAAATTTCCTTAAATTGGCAGGTTCATGCAAAGTAGAAAAATCTGAGATTTGATCATGAAATAAAGCCCAGCAGCATTTCATACACTGTTGAAGACTTAAGCCCCCGTCACACATAATGACGCACCAGCGATACCGATAACAATATGACCTGGCCGGAATCGCTGGTGCGTCCTTTTCGCATCGCTGGTAAGATGTCAAACAGGTATCTCACCAGCGATGTCACCAACAACTTCAGCAACGATCCAGAATAATACCAAGGTCGTTGGGAATTGTCACTCCATAGCATAGCAGTGAGATCGTTGGTCATTGTCCCTTTCAAACACAGCGATGCAGCGCTCCCAGCGGGAGACCAACGACATAGAAATGACACACAGCAGTATGTAACGATCAACGATCTCACAGCAGGAGCCAGATCGTTGGCACGTGTCACACATAACGAAATCGTTAGCTGGATCGTTGTTGCGTCACAAAATATGTGACGTTACAATGATCTTGCTAATGATCTCGTTATGTATGACAGGGCCTTTACAGAGCAGGCTATCAACAACAGTCATGGTAAGGCAAGCTTTCCCCTAATGTCATGCACCTATCACATATAATGGCCTAGTGCAGCAAATCAAGGAGGCTATCACAGGAAAGAGCTACAGTAGAAATGATGAGGGCCAGCCAAACAATGTCATTTTAGGATTTTACAGCATAGGGATAGAGGTCAGAGAGCTCAGCTCATTCCACACAGGGACAGAAAAAGGGTCTAATCTGATTGTGGTATACTACAGTGTTGCTAATAGCACAATGAATATAGAGATTGTAATCTCAGTCTGTGAATTCAATGCATATAGTGAAGATCAGGACCTGCATAGTCAGCGTGGCTTGTGAACTGATAGATCTTGTGCGTCAGCACAGACTTTTAATATCGTGATCATATCGCTACGACGTGCACGAGCAGAATCGCTAACTTCTAATCGCTACAAACCATCCTGCTTGTGAAGCCTGTCACACAGATCCAGAGCTTCACACAGCTTGTGGAACAGCGATCGCTGGTACTATGGTGCAACAACGGGTTATAGGCCCGCGCGGTCGCTTATGTAACCACGTGTCCATAGATACCATCTCCAGCATAGGCCCTCTGCCCTGGGAGACGTACATCGTGGTGTCACACACACAATGAAGCAGATTGCACACAAGCGATGACGCTTGAAAATTGAGCTCCGGTGCTCTATTCTGGCTGTTCCACGATCAAAGCGATTTGATAATTTAATATGCTTAATCGGCACGCAGCGATGCACAAACGATATCGCTTAAGCGATCAAAAAGCAGATCGCTTAAACGATATCGTTAGTAATATTGAACCGTGTGACGGCTGCCTATGATATACTACAGCAACAGAACTTTTTAATGAGTTTTTTTTATTCTTCACACACTGAAAACAGGGAGGGCAGGTTAATACCCCTAAACTTTCTTAATTTTGCTACTAAACCAAAATTCTTCAAGGCTTGTTCTTAAGGCCCTGTCACACATAACGAGATCGCTAACGAGATCGCTGTAACATCACAGATTTTGTGACGCAACAGCGATCCCGTTAGTGATCTTGTTATGTGTGACACGTACCAACGATTTGGCCCCTGCTGTGAGATCGTTGATCGTTACACACTGCTCTGGATCATCTCTATGTCGTTGCGCTCCCGCTGGGAGCGCTACAATCGTTGTGTTTGACAGAGACAATGACCAACGATCTCCATGCTACGCTATGGAGTGGCAATTCCCAACGACCTCAGTATAATTTGGGGTCGCTGGTGCGTCGTTATGTGTGACTGGGCCTTTGAACCTAAATATTATCTCCTATCTAAAGGATAGGGGATAAGTTTCCAATCACTGGGGGTTTAACGGTCGTGGTCCCCACCAATAGCGAGAACTAGGAACTGAATATCATGCACCTTGCCTTATTATTAATTTTGCATGGACTCTCCATTCATCTCCCTACAATTTCTATGGGTTTTTTTAATTACATTTATACAATTAATATAGTCTTTGAAAAGAAAATATTTTGGCTCACCATATTTTGAGAGCCAACAACAATTTCTCTCAAGGAAGCAAGATATTGTCTTAATTTTTACAGTTTTCTACAAAAAATGTTATCAGTGTTATCAATGTTTTGGATCGGTGATTTGAATCATTGTATGGTCCATTTGTCCATTTATACCATTTCATTTTGTAGTTTTTATTGGTTACCATTTTGGGATACCAGTGACTTTTTGATTTGCTTCTGTTTAATGTTTTGTTTAGCAATATCATTGTCAATTTTCTTTTACGACTTTCACCATGCACGACAAGTAATAATATAGTTTTATAGTATTGGTCGTTATGAATGCGGCAATATCAAATAGTATGTGACTTTTCAGGACTTTTTTTTAATAAATTAACATTTTTTTATATTAAAACTGAGATTGGATTGGCTGGGGTGTAGACAGTCACAGAGGACATTGTTTGGCCTCTGATTGCCATAGATCATGTTATAAGATTTGTTGTTTTAAGGTGGTAAAGAACCAATATAAACTTGATGAAACATTAATGATGTCAATATGAAAAAAAAAAAGAAAAGAAAAACTATAACAGTATTGAACCTACCGTTTAACTTCCTTGGCATCACTTGCTATGAAGAATCCAAGCGTGCCTTCTTTAATCTTCACATGGTTTCCCGGATTGATGATAATCCTGGGGACAAATAAAATGGGGTGAAAATGTGCTTAGAAATGAACTTCACTATGAGCTTATTAGCCATCCAGTCATTGGTTGAACATACCCATTACCCCCTCCAGCTAGAACCCTTTACAGTCACAATTGACAATAACTGAGCTCGCAACAAAAATGAGAACGATCAGTTATCGGACTCTCTTTTATGATTGCAACAAAGTAGGGTAAATATTCCAAATGTCTATAACAAAAATATTAAACAATTTTTACAATGAACGTCAAAATTAACACCAAAGTAATCTCACAATTTGTTCCACCTTTGGACTCAGTTATTGTCATTGTGATTTTAGGCACCAGGGATTAGCATGGGGTATTAGTGAAAAAAGAAAACTATCGGCTTCACATTATATTTTATGACCTAGATTACATACAATATTCAAACTTGACTACAATCAGCAAAAAAGATAAAAACTAACAAATAATTATGGATCTGTAGAGGGAGGGTTATTGTTACATTTCATTAATACATGAAAAACAAGAGCAGTAGTGAAAGCTGCATTTTGGAGCTGGGTCATAGTCTCTTTTTTGACCTTTAGGTCTATAAAGTAATCTCATATTGAATTCACAGCTCGGACTGAAATATGTCAAACTTTATTCCTTTACTCCTCTGTATTAGTCAATAAATTGTCACATTGTCTAGATTATAGAAATATATTTGCATTTTGATGAGAGAATTAAGTATTTTTTCCTTACCAACCATTAAGGCTGGCTTCACACTGCAGTTTTTCACTGATCAGTGTCTATCAGTGTTTGGGTGCCAAAACCAGAAGAGGAACCAGGAAAGGAACTTGCAGAGAAAAACTATAATTGAAAGATTGACACCTGTTCTGAGTTTTGGAGACACTCCTGGTTTTTTCACACAAACACTGATGGACACTGATCAGTGAAAAAAACTGCAGTGTGAAGCCAGCCTAAGAGTTCTGGCTCCTACTGACCAGTTAGAAGCTCCTAATATACTTGTTACCTGCATTAAAGACTCCTGTCCACACACTCAATTAATTAGTCAAACTCTAATCTCTACAACCTGGGCAATAACAAATAACTTTTTAAGGATGTTAGGAAAAAGATCCTAGACCTGTACAAGGCTGGAATGTACACATCGCCCCATATTGGCCGCCTGGTTTCAGAGCACTGCTCTGAAACCAGGTGACCACTCAAATGCGTTGCCCTCGCCCAGTCACATGGGGCGATGCATTGGTGATGTCGGCGGTGATAGGCCACGCCCCAGCATCGCCATAAAATTCGCCGCCGATATCGCCAGGTGTGACGGTACCCTTACTGTTCCTAGACAACCACTTTAAAGATCCTGGTTGTAAATGCAAAATAGTGGTCACCCCAACTATTAGGTGTGTATGTGAAAGCCAACTAAGGATTCAAGGCCCAAGCTCCATGACTTCTGTCCCTGGTGCAAAGGTATAATTACCCAAAATCAGGATCAATGTGCTTATGTAATTTGTTCATAATGACGTATTGATAAATTATGTAATTACTATGCAGAAACTGACTCCAAAACAGTTCACTGCTGTCTTGTTTTCACCACACAATAGAATTAAACAAAGTATAATGAAATTTTAATAGCCTCATATAAACACTTAAAAAAACCTTTTGGCAGAAAAGTTCAATATCACCATGTATTCAGAAATGAATGAACTTTTGTGCCACTTGGATATTACTTTTAATCTCCCCTTTTCCTTTTACCAGTGTCCTGCATTGCTGACTGATGCACCACCAATTCATTACGGTTAAAAATATACTGCTATATAGGTATAGACACGAGCATTAGCTCATATAGGACTTCTGCCGGATCAACTGAAAGAGAAAATGGTACAGGACAGCTAGCAGGTAATTCTAATTATTCAGAATTAGTCTTCATAGAAATAAGCTACACTTCCATGACACTGTAATGGGGATTTGATGGTCATTTTCTGACCTACTGTAGACACATTTTTTTAGATACCGAAGTATGGACTGTATACCTCGGCAGTCTGTCTTCTAAACATCACAAGGATACTCTGTTATAGAAAATAAAAGCTCATCCAGGAGCAATGAAGCAAATTGCAGTATCATGCTTGCATACGATCCACAGGGTGCAGAAAATGTCATGCCATCCATTTCCATAAGGGAAGTTCTGTGATGTATCCCCTTCTGTCTGCAGCACGAAGCTGCACCGTACAAGGTGCTGTCTGTCTAGCTGCCACATCTATTTGACAAATAGCTACAAGATATCCTGGCAGATGATAAATGGCCCTTCTCATTTCTTGAAGTTTGATAGATCTCTTAGGTCCAAGGGGAGAACCAGCTCACAGTTCATCTCTAAGTCTAAAGATAAATTGGCCTGCCAGTTTTTCACTGAGGTAAGGTAATCCTGCATCTTTCCTGGGATGCTCATTAAGATGGCGGAGGACAATTTACAAAGTGCCAATGTTGTCTGAACAAATGCATTGGTTTCATTTTCAGCTAGTAAACAACATGCTATGGCCAATTCTGTGCCAGAATCAGTCGCCTAGATTGTGGTCCATAGACTGACACATATGTCAGACACTTACACTACATTGGAGTTGGAAAACTCTATAATGGATAAGAGTGTATTAAAAGACATATACTATATATACAGAAAGCACAGGAAGCTTTCCAGACCATTCAATCATTCAAATTGTTAAGTAAAACCAAGAATATATTTTTAAGATTTTAATGATCAATATTGAAACATTTCTTTTATGTAATTTTTTCGTTATCTGTGACCTCCCTTCAGTAAGTTCTATTTCTGCAACCATATGTCTAACATGTAGATAATTCTCCTGTAAAACCTATTTGATTCAAATAGGCCGATAGGAGAAAGGAGGGGTGGGCGGAATGGAAAAATCTATTTATTATCCATGCAAACTGAAAAAAAAAAATAAAATGCTGATGTTATGATCTAGTTATTCTGTACCATTGTCCCCATGCTTTAAAGGCAGGTGTATAATGTTAACGGCAACCAATGGCATAGATTTATGCATACTGTGCTTGCTACCCATTTCCACCCCAATGTCAGAAAAAACTAAAAATGAGAGGAGCAATGAATGGATTTATTGGGCTACCCCTATTTTCATGCCTGCTAAAAAAAAGGCATTTTATAACAACCCAATATACTTATTATTTAACTTTTCTGCAAATCAACAAGCCAAACAACACTTGACATACATGCACATTCATTACATGCCTAAACAAACCAGTGTTGCAACAATGTTGCATTCTGAAAGCAAGAAAGTTGGACTTCATTTAACTCAGATTAGATTAAGTATGGCTCTTCATTCTTTATTTCAGGCAGACTAGGTTAATAAACATTTATCATCTTCAAATGAACATGGTCTAATTTAGTTGTAATGTTAAATTAAGCAATAAGGGTTAACATGGTATAACCACCTCTACTATTTTGGTATTAGTTTTGGCTACTAGTTTTGGGAAATTGCAGTATTGTCAGTACTACCATACTTAAAAAGGAAAGAGAGAAATCAGCTTTAAAATAACTCCCTACTGGAAACCATCTCATGAAAGAATGTCTATGACCTTTCTTGCCAGCCCTGCTGTATGTGCTTTATAACGTAGATGTGAACCCTTGTGGCTACAACTGGTTAGGTGCTGTTTACAGTCACCTACGATGCCACCATATATAAATGAGTGGTTAGAAAAAGCCAGGGATCAGAGCCAGCAGAAAGAAAGCTAAATTTTCCATTATTCTATGGGCAAGACAAGAAAAGCAGCCAAGAGTGAGGGGCGAGGCGTGAATGCAGAGCAGAGGTCCCCAACTCCAGGCCTCAAGGGCCGCCAACAGTGCAGGTTTTCAGGATTTCCTTAGTATTGCACAGGTGCTAATGTGATCATCTGCACAGGTAATGATTCCAAGCCCTGTGCAATACTAAGGAAATCCTGAAAACCTGCACTGTTGGCGGCCCTTGTGGCCTGGATTTGGGGACCTCTGATGTAGAGTAACAATTCATAGCAAACAAATCCAAAGGCAAATCAAAGGCAGGAGGCAAAGTCCAGAAATCCCCCTAATAACAAGCAATAGAGAAATATATCAGACTAGAAGCCAAAACTGAATGGACTAGACTAAATGGGCAGGCAGCATTTTTCTGCACTGGACCAGGTTATACAGACTTTTAACAACCTCACCAGAAGCGGCTACAGTCATCAGACTCAGACTGAATTAATCATTGCTTTGCGGAAGTAGAAAGAATTGACCATGTGCCGAAGAACCAAAATGAACACAGTTTAGTTGAAGCTTTCTGTATCAAATGCATACTTTGGGGAAGATGGGCACATTCACTAATTAATTATCAACACAGTGCAACCACTGAAGGGACTCAGGACTGTGCCAGGATAGGAAGAAATGAGCCAAAGCATGACTAGGGCAAAGCATGACTTTGTCACCATAACTTGAAATACATATATTGGTCAGGAGCCTTTACACTTGCAACTTACAAACCCAGATTCATCGATCCTACTACCTGACGTTCATCTGTCAATAATGTCATGCATTCAACTAGCTGGGAACATGTAAGTGTCCAACTACTCTGTCACGGAAACCAATTTCATGGATGTGCGCATGTACTGGATACCTTTGTAGTTCTGATCTGTGAACCTGTGTGCCCAATTACCTACAATGAAATATAACCTTGCTCTAATCTTTAGATTTTTGGGTTAAACACTTATTCAACTTTATTGGCAAACATCAAGTGTAAAAGGAAAATAGCAGTTGCACATGTTTGCTTTACAGCAGGGGCTTGAACGTAAGAAAACATTGTCAGAAACTAATTGTAACCTATATGTCAGAGTGCAGTGAGAACATACTGTATCCCTTAATAATAAAGGTTCTACACGTCATATAAACCTGCTCCGTGATAATGAGATTGCTGACTATGTCACAAGTATACATAGCACAAGATAAGACGTGATCTCTATACAACAGTATGTGTAAGCCTACAGAAAGGCTCAGCGGCCGATGTGAGAACTGAAAGATATCTGAAAGTTCTAGAATAAAAATCAGTCACAAATGTGACAAATGACTCAATGAATCTCTAATGTTGTTTTGCAGCAATGTTATGCTATAGATTTATTCTTGTTTTGTGTAGTTTATACTAAATGTAGTCTTTTAGAGAATGAGTTTTATGTCAATCAAGTTATTACCTGTTACACTCTGTATATAAATATAATATCCCAGCTTCCTGAATTTCACTTACTTTCAGAATGCAACACGAACCTTTAATTAGAAGATGTTAGCATTCAGCAATGTTCAACTCTAGCTGGACAAATAGCAGTAGTAGAGAGTAGCCCATGCTACACCAGACACATGGCAGTCCTACATATTGGAGACCTCTCCATTAGCCAGCACAGTCTTATTTTGTAAGCACTCCACATACATAAATCATGCAATAACAAATAAAAAAGCTTCATAATGCAACTCCCTATGTTGCAATAACTTCTCTGCAGTTTCCAAACTTGCAGGAAGTTTCTGGTGGAGAATCCCAAACCACACCAATAAGAAAGGACAAACAGATGTGAGATGAATGTGGATAAAACACTGCACACAGACAAGACAAACCACAGAGATGGGCAAGAAAGCCGCCCTCTCTAAAATTAATCAAGCTGATGGCAAACAGATTAAGGTTAAGACAAAGGCAAATAATGAGAGGATGGAAACAATTTGGATAGCAAGCCTTCAGAAAGAAATCTGTTAAGGAAAATTACCTTGGTAAGGTGAGCAACTGACATGTGGCCATGAAGTGTTACCTTATATCATTCTCTTTGGAAGGGAAATGTGGTCTTAAACGTGTCCTGGGAACTATGTACCAACTATATCCCTCCTCCATTACCAACAGAATAACTCTGAACTAATAAATCACCTAACAGTAGACACACTACCGCTTGGACACCAGGAGATGGACAGCTCACAATGGAATCACCAGGGATGGGCACAATTTTACTAAATCGTAACGTCTGCTTAAAGGGAACCAACCACCCCAAATGACCCCCCCCGGACTGTTAATATTGTGTCCATACACCCTGCAGACACATATGGGGCACTAGTTTTTGCTAAAAAAACAGATTTGTAAAAGCTAAGATATATCTTTATAAACTTTTAAAAATCTGGCCGACTGGGCGTTATCTGGGTGGGGGGGGTGGAGCTCTGCGCAATATGTACAACCTGCTACGGTGCCGTCCCTGCACTCCTGTCCGGTGCTGTCCCCGCTGTTCTGGCCGGTGCTGTGTTCGCTGGTGTCCTCCTGTCATGTGCCCGCTGGTGTCCTCCTGCTGTGCCCCAGGCCGGTAACATGATTATCGGTGCGGGCTCCGGGCAATGGGGAAGCTTCCTGCTTCCTCCTGCTCATCCCCGCCCAGGTCAGCCCTGCACCAATGAGAACGCAGGGCCAGTGTGTCATGTGATCGCCGCTGTGAGCCAATCACAGCGCAGGGGCGGTTACATGACATCACTGGCCCTGCGTTCTCATTGGTGCAGGGCTGCCCTGGGCGGGGATTGGCAGGAGGAAGCAGGAAGCTTCCCCATTGCCCGGAGCCCGCACCGATAATCATGTTACCGGCCTGGGGCACAGCAGGAGGACACCAGCGGGCACATGACAGGAGGACACCAGCGGGCACAGCACCGGCCAGAACAGCGGGGACAGCACCGGACAAGAGTGCAGGGACGGCACCGGAGCAGGTTGTACATATTGCGCAGTGCTCCACCCCCCCACCCAGATAACGCCCAGTCGGCCAGATTTTTAAAAGTTTATAAAGATATATCTTAGCTTTTACAAATCCGTTTTTTTTAGCAAAAACTAGTGCCCCATATGTGTCTGCAGGGTGTATGGACACATATTAACAGTCCGGGGGGGTCATTTGGGGTGGTTGGTTCCCTTTAATGCATAAGTTCATCAATGAAATGTCAATCTGACACTTAGACTTCATGAACTGCAAAGTATAGACTTAGGTCTTTATTTATGCGTTAAAGGGAATCTATTACCAGACTTTTGCTACATCTCCTGTGAGCAGCATAATGTTGGAAAAGAGATCCTGAATCCAAAGATATATCACTTACATTACTGGGTGCAGCAGTTATGACACAATCAGAGTATTTAGCTGTACGATGAAGCAAAGTTAAGAACACTAGCCACACCACCTACAGGATCTCTATGTACATGTTGACAGCGAGCTGCTCATCACGGGGGGCAAGGTCAGACTAGCAGTTGCATGATTTCTGGACCTGTCAGTGATAATCAACTAGTGCTAAAACCTTCATTATAAGTAAACAATTCCCAAACAGTGTGATAAGAGACACATGACTGAATTCTGTGTTTTAACACCTACAGCACACTGTCCTCAGATTACATAGCAAAACTTGCTGACAGATTCCCTTTAAGTCACTAACTGGTTACAAGGACAGGCAATAACAACAGTGAATTTGTAAAAATGTAATCAGCACTTGGTCAATGACCCTTCAATGGTATTCAAAATAAAAAATAGCATGTGTCAGCCGCTTGCATACCAACAACCTGGGAAGTTACTACTTAACATACCACTTGGCCCCCAGGAACATTAAAAGAACCATATATTTCCTGTTCAGTATGGACAGGGTTAAGTACAGTGCATTATTATTAAGGCGTGAATAGCAATATATGGTGGTAATGCTTGGTAACAATCTGTATGTGATATTAGTGTAAGGCTGCATTCACACACAAATTGGATGCTAGATGGGTAATCCAAATGGATGCAATTTTTTTGCACACCCATAGACGTTAATGGGCGAGACTCATCTGAAATGTGGAGATGACAAGTGTATGCTGTGAATTTATTTTTCAAGTTCAGTCTGTGAAAAAAAGGCCAACTCTGAACAAGTCTGTTGGTTAACATTTGTCCGAGGGCTATCAGTATTTTCACAGACATCAGTCAGAGCAAAAATAAGGCCATGTACTGTAAATGTTGTCTTAAAACGGGCCCGTGTCTCCTACCCATGACCCTCAGAGCAAGTCCTATTTTCATCCATTTTGCGGATCAGACTTGGCCATTAAAGCCTGTAGGGATCTGTATATAATGGATGACATACTGAAGACAGACTTTGTACTCCCGTGTTACATTTCTGTTAAATCTATTTTTAACTGATACATTATTAAGAATCAATGGATAAAAAAGTTCACTCAGCGTGCTTCAATAAAAAATGGAAACAACCAGAATGACACTCTGGTGACACCTGAGAAAAATGTGGTCTGTTTCTATCAGATGATAACAATCACACAAATGTGTAAATGTGACCTTATAAAGGTTTTCCTACTATTTACAACATTTTCCACACATACAGCGGTGTGATAAAGTGTTTGCCCCTTCCTGATTCCTCATGCTTTCGCATGCTTGAAACCCCTAAATGTTTCAGATCACTAAACAGATTTAATTATTAGAAAAAAAAAATCACAACCACCACAAAATGCCATTTATAAATGAAGGTCTTTATATTTAAGAGAAAAAGAAATCCAAACCTACAGGGACCTGTGTGAAAAAGTGATTGCCCCCTAAACCTAATAACTACCGTATATACACAAGTATAAGCCAAGTTTTTTAGCTCAATTTTTGGGCTGAAAAGTGCCCCCTAGGCTTATACTCGTGTTATTCGGTATTTGCTATAGGGAGGGCCGTGACTGGGGGCTGGAGGAGGCAGGGAGAGGCTACAGTGACAGCAAGAGGTCAAGTGGGGCCGCTCATTAGTGTAATGAATATGCACTGCATCCCCTGTCCATCATCGGCAGGGGGAGCGGTGCATATTGCGCTACACTAACTGTATTCGCCCCATCATAGTATCTGGCCCCCATGCTGCAGCACATGTTAAAATAACAAACCATTTATACATCACCTTTCCGGCGACTCCTTCCTGCACAAGCAGGAAGACCGGAGGACGCGGCGGTGCCTGCAAGGAGTTGCTGGAAAGGTGATATATAAATGGTTTGTTGTTTTAACATGTGCCGCAGCATGGGGGCCAGATACTATGATGCGAGAGCTATACATATTGATGGGGGGTATGTGCCAGCATGGGGGCTATACAAATTGATGGGGGGCATGTGCCAGCATGGGGGGCTATAGAAAATGATGGGGGGCATGTGCCAGCATGGGGGCTATAGAAAATGATGGGGGGCATGTGCCAGCATGGGGGGCCATAGAAAATGATGTGGGGCATGTGCCAGCATGGGGGCTATAGAAAATGATGGGGGCATGTGCCAGCATGGGAGCTATAGAAAATGATGGGGGGCATGTGCCAGCATGGGGGGGCTATACACATTGATGGGGGGCATGTGTCAGCATGGTGGGTTATGCACATTGATTGGGGCATGTGTCAGCATGGGGGGCTTTACACGTTGATGGTGGGGCATGTGCCAGCATGGGGGGTTATGCACATTGATGGGGGGCATGTGCCAGCATGAGGGCTATACACATTGATGGGGGGCATGACCCAGCATGGGGGGCTATAGATAATGATGGGGGCATGTGCCAGCATGGGGGACTATAAACAAAGATGGGGGGCATGTGCCAGCATGGGGCTATATACAATGATGGGGGCCATGTACCAGGATGAGGGGGGCTATATAAATGATGGGGGGGGTATATATAATGATGGGGGCTATATACAGTGATGAGGGGCTATATACTATGATGGGGAACATATACAGGGATGAGGGGCTATATATCAGGATGAGATAAGCTATATACAGTGATGGGGTGACTATTTACCAGGATGGGGGCTATATACCAGGATGGGGGACTATTTACCAGGATGGGGGCTATATAACCAGGATGGGGTCAGATATACCAGATGGGGGCTGCGGCATTTCCCACCCTAGGCTTATACTTGAGTCAGTAAATTTCTCCAGTTTTTGGAGGTTAAATTAGGGGACTGGACTCAGGTCGGCTTATATTCAAGTATATAAGATAGTTGGGCCTCTATTAGCAGCAGCATGCACAGTACGGGGCTTGAAGCTCTAACAGCGGCGCGGGTGTAAATACGTCACCCGGCGCCAGAAATGACGCGAATCGCGTCATACAGCCCCCACACAGCAGCGGTCCGGAATAGGAGAGCGGAGAGGCGAACAGGGAGGCGCGCATTTGAATGTATGATGAAGATCACGCCTATTGAGGCGTGATATTATGAAGAGGGACAGCCTGGCTGGGTGACTATGAATACCATAGTCACTCATTAACATCAGTAATGAGGTACTTTTATAACGTTTATATTCAGTTTCAATATATGCATTTAGGAGCTAAAAGGAGTGTAGGGTAAGTGTTACTGTGCTCTAGGGACAGCTTTTAATAGCTTAGGAGGTGGTTTGGGGTGACAGGATCCCTTTAAGCCATTCAGAGGTGGACTTTCTTGTGTGTTTTGGATCATCATCCTGCTGCATAACCCAAGTGTGCTTCAGTTTGAAGTCACAAACAGATAGCCAGATATTCTCCGTCAGGATTTTTTGTAGACAACAAAATTCATGGTTCCATTTACCACAATAAGTCTTCCAGTTCCTGAACCATCAAAACAGCCTCAGTCCATCGCACTACCACCACCATATTTTACTGTTGGTATAATGTTCCTTTTCTGAAATGCTGTGTCTACACTAGATATAATGGGAAATAAACTTTTGTCTCATCAGTCCATTCTTCCAAAAGTCTTGGGGATCATCAAGACATTTTCTGGCAAGATTGAGACGAGACTTTATGTTCTTTTTGCTCAGCAGTATTTTTCATCTTGGAACGCTGCCAAACAGGACATTTTGCCCAGTCTCTTTCTTATGGTCGAGTCATGAACACTGACCTTAACTAAGGCAAGTACTTTGGATGGTGCTGTGGAGTCTTTTCTGACCTCTTGGATGTGTCATCGCTGCACACTTGGGTAATTTTGGTCAGCAGGCTACTCCTGAGAAGAGTCACCACTGTTCCATCTCTTGGCCATTTGTGGATAATGGCGCTCACTATGGTTTGCTGCAGTCTCAAAGCTTTAGAAATTACTTTATAAACTTTTCTAGACTGATAGATCTAAATTACTTTGTTTCTTATTTGTTCCTTAATTCCTTTGGATCGTGGCATGATCTTTAGCTTTTGAAGGTATTTTGATCTACTTCCCTTCATCAGGCAGGTCCTATTTAAGTGATTTCTTTATTGAGAACAGGTGTGACAGTAATCAGGCCTGGGTGTGGCTAGAGAAAGTGAACTCAGCTTCCCAAAGATGTAATAAACTAAAGTTAACTTATGTTTTAAGGGGGGATGGGCAATCACTTTTTCACACAGCACCCTGCTGTATTGGATTTCTGTTTCTCTTCAAAATAAAGACCTTCATTTATAAACTGCATTTTGTTTTTATTGTGTTATCTTAGTCTAGCATTTAAATTTATTTGGTCATGTGAAACATGTAAGGCTAGGGTCACATTTGGAAGGCTCATTGCGATTACCGCATCCAAATCCGGATGCGGTAATCACGTGAGCCGTCAGACACATTTTGTGTTCAAAATGTGTCTTTAAACGCGGATCCGGTAACCGGATTGCTCATAATGTGCAATCCGGTTGCCAGATTCTTTGTTCATCCCTGCTGCCGCAGTAGGGGGGTCGGCTTATACACGGGTCGGCTTATACACGAGTATATACGGTAAATAATCCAGATGTTTGGTGAATATTGGAATTTATTAGTCTGAGGGCTTTTCAATGTACCTACACTGGCAATAAAAATTAGAGAACAATGTATGATCACTTGGCTTCTTTTAGACAGAATGTAATCTGTACATTGATCAACATGTGAAGGTTTTTATGTAAGGGGTACACCAAGCCACTAGAACAGTGCTTTCCAAAATAACCAAAGTTTATGAACTTAAAACCTTTATTTTACACAAAATGTGATGATCACAATTAGAGAACAGCAATGACTGTAGCACAGAGAGAGATTAAAACTAAATTTTGTGAAGGTTACAAGAGTCACCAATCAGTAGGATGTGTACTGGCCTTTGCTTTGAATGACTTTAGCACATCCACAGGACATCACTAGTCACTCACACTGCTCTGGTGTGATTTTGGCCAACTCTTCTTCCAATGTCTTCCACAGTTCTGTGGCTGTTGTGAGTTTCTTGGCCATAACTTTGTCACCAAGGATTTTCCAGAGGTTTTCTATTGGGTTTAGATCAGTACTCTGGGATGGCCATTTCATTGTTTCAATGTTAACAATTATAAGGTACTGCTTTACCCATTTTGCTGTGTGCCATGGGGCATTGTCCTGCATGATTATTACTGGCTGATTGAGTGCTGAACACAAGTAAGCAAGAAGGTTCTGATACACACTTGCATTAACTCCACCATGTAGCTGCATGATAGCTCCAACCCCTGCAGCAGAAAACATTCCCCAAGCCATGACCCTTCCTCCACCACCTTTCACTGACTTCTTTACATACTCTGAGTTCAGTCTTTATCCAGTTTGTCGACGAACATAATGTTTCCCATCAGACCCAAATAAATTAAATTTGCTTTTATTACTAAAATGAACCGTGGACCAATCCCCATCTGTCCATACAACATGCTCCTCACCAAAGGCCAGTCTAGCCTTTTGATTCTTTCTGCTAATGAGATGTTTGGTTACTGCAGAGTAGGCTCTCAGTCCAAATGCTCTTAAACATTGTGACAACTGTATGATGAGGCAGATCATTACCCTATTCAGTGCTGAACTGGTGAGCTATTCCAGCTGCAGTGTTGAAACGATTACTCATGGAAATCCTCCACATTATCCTGGCCTTTCTTGCATTCGTCTTTCGAGGGTGACCAGCCTTCTTGGGGGACTTGAAAGAGTTTGTGATGTTGTATAGATGCAATATTCTAAAAATCAAATGACCAGCTTCTTTTGCTATGGTTGAAAGGGTGACTCCTTTGGACAACCTACTGCTGGAGGTTTCAGTCACTTTAGAACGACACACCATTTTTGCAAAAGTGAATGCAAACTGAAAAGTTAGGCTGCCAGTTAAATTGGGTTTGTCAGATAATTAAGGAAATTAGCACCAGGTGCCAGATCAACACCAATAACTTGCAGGTATCTGAAAGTGTTCTCTAATTTTGATCAGTGTTCTTTTTCATGCATATCATTTACATATTCTGTAAATAAGAATGTATTCAATTTATGAAATAAGCTTAAAATACTGCTATTATACTCATGTTAGGATATTTTCCCATAGGACAACACAGTGATCTTAACATTAAGGAAATAGTTTTTTGTTCTCTAATTTTGCTCGCCAGTGTATGTATCTTCTTCCTCAGGTAAAATGAGAGATACAATTATAAAATGTTACATCTCATTTATCTGACAAAGCGCATAGATGCCATAATAACTCTCTTGTTACAAAACTATGTGTTTAAAGTATACTTTATTTTACTGGAAGCCTGTAATAAATGCCTCTACTGGATGCTATCTATAAGCAATCCATCACCATTAGGCTTTCTTTTTAAAAACATAAATACATTTAATATAGACTTTTTTTCCTGGATGGCTTTGATAGCTGCTTTTAACTTATACTATATGTGAGCCATCTGTCACATGTAGGCTCCCAATTTTAAAAAAAAGTACACACTCTGTGTATTATTTTTTTTACTGTATACAATAATTTCTTTAACCAATACAATACAAAGATGTTAGCAAATCTGGACATATATCTCACTTTGGCTGAGTACTATGTTCTCAGTAGGTATGTGGTCAACAGTGTGCACTGTCAGTATGAAGGCCAAGTCATCCATCCAGAATTGGGACCATTCGTAAAGAAACGTATATATGGTATATGTTTCTTTACAGAGGCCTTCTCTACAAGAAATAGTAGTCTGCTGCGCCTTCCTATATATTAAAAAACAAACAGTATGCCATCGCATACACCTGTCACCTCCATCTGATGAATGGTCAACTATGGCAATGTTACAATATACACTGGAAAAAACTCTGGACTTATACTGTTGGAAAAGTGCAAAGGTGCTGTGTGTAGAGATGAGTGGACCCGTGAAAGTTCAAGTTCTGGGGGTTCAGCAGCACTTGAGATGCAGTTCTATTCGGGACCTAAAAACTTAACGCGAGCCTCATTGGAAGCCACTAATTGGGCAGTTCGGCTCTCCACCTGCATAAAGCCAGCCGTTAACAACACTCCATCCGATTTTGCTGATTATACCCCCAGCACGACCCATTCAAACACTGCAAGAGGCTTGCACTGGGCTGGGCATCAAGTGTACCAAAACACAGTGATGCTCGTTCCAGTGATTTGAGTATAAAAAGTACCCAAAATAGAACACAAATTTGTTTTTTGTAAACTTTGTGTTCAGGACAAAGTCCAAACTCTAAAGTGTGGATCTGCCCACCTCTAGCTGTGTGCACCTAAAAATAATGCGCTATATTTTCCATACAATTTTTGTAGTTTTTAATGTTCACTATACGGTATAAATAATATTTAAATTTTTTTGTATGCTTTTTAATAAAAAAAAAATATTATTGTTTAGTTGCTTTAAACATACATATTTCTTAATACTTTGTTTTTTTGGCCAATTTTGGGGCTCTTATATTGCAGTGTTATTCCTAATTTGACTGGCAGGCAATCTAATGTGTACTATCTAAGAATAAATCCAATTTACTATAAATTATCAACTATCAATTTACTCTTAACGGCAAAAAAATGTATTCTTTTAAAGAGTTGATTTAAAAATAATATATACCGTATATACTCGTGTATAAGCCGACTTTTTCAGCCCAAAAAATTGGGCTGAAAAGTCCCCCCCTCGGCTTATACACGAGTCATATACTTTTGTGTGAAGTGGGGGCTGTGTCCGGGAGCAGAAGGAGGCAGGAGGAGGCTGGAGGAGGTGGGGGAAGGCTGTAATATGAGCGGCTCGTCATGTGGAGCCGCTCATAACTTATTCATGATGTGCACTGCATCCCCCGCCCATCCGCGGGGGAGCAGTGCATACCGCATTACATGATCCCCATCACAGTATGGCGCCCCCCGCCACAGTAAGGCCTCCCCATGCTGCCGCTGCTCACTGTACAATGCATAGTGTTATTAGCTCTCACTCCGGGCTCAGTGCATCCTCCCTCCTCCCTGCGTGTCATGTGACCGGCCGGTGACGTCATCGCGGTGAGCTCCAGTCACAGGACAAAAAGCAGGAAGGAGGGAAGATGCAGAGCCAGGAGCAATCCGCCGGCAGGTGAGAGCTAATAACACTGTATTTATTGTACAGTGAGCAGCGGCAGCATGGGGGGGGGCGGTACTGAGAGGGGGGGCGCCATACTGTGAGGGGGAGCCTGTATACCAGGGATGGGGTCCTGTATACACTGTGCTGGGAGCTGTATACACTGTGCTGAGGGCTGTATACACTGTGCTGGGAGCTGTATACACTGTGCTGGGAGCTGTATACACTGTGCTGAGGGCTGTATACACTGTGCTGGGAGCTGTATACACTGTGCTGGGAGCTGTATACACTGTGCTGGGAGCTGTATACACTGTGCTGAGGGCTGTATACACTGTGCTGAGGGCTGTAATTGTATACACTGTGCTCGGGGATGTATACATTATGCTGAGGGCTGTATACACTGTGCTGGGAGCTGTATACACTGTGCTGGGAGCTGTATACACTGTGCTGGGAGCTGTATACACTGTGCTTAGGGCTGTATACACTGTGCTGAGGGCTGTATTGTATACACTGTGCTCGGGGCTGTATACACTATGCTGAGGGCTGTATATACTGTGCTGGGAGCTGTATACACTGTGCTGGGAGCTGTATACACTGTGCTGGGAGCTGTATACACTGCGCTGAGGGCTGTATACACTGTGCTGAGGGCTGTATTGTATACACTGTGCTCGGGGCTGTATGCACTATGCTGAGGGCTGTATCCCTGTGCTGAGAGCTGTATACCACACTGCTGGGGGCTGTATACCTGTGCGGAAGGCTGTATACCACACTGCTGAGGACTGTATACCTGTGCTGGAGTCCACCCACGGCTTATACGCGAGTCAATAAGTTTTCCCAGTTTTTGGGGGCAAAAGTAGGGGGGTCGGCTTATACACGGGTCGGCTTATACACGAGTATATACGGTATGTATATTTTTTTTTTATATAGATTTCCTTAAACAATTTACTATTAAGGGTTTGTTCTGTGTCTATGATCATAAGATGAACTTATTACTAGAAATTTGAGAATTGTGAAAAAATCTGTTGCTGCTTATCATACCACATAGGTTACGATGATGTGTGCACTCATATTCCTTTGATTATTAGATCTATAGAAAACATATTGGAAGACACAGACTATGTGTATAATTGATATTGCAACAAATCCATTGAATCAAATTAGATAGGAGGAACCAGAGTAAAGTGCAAAGATGTATAATTTTATTAAATAACTAAGAAAGTGAACATACTGTGTGTACAAAAGA
Organism: Allobates femoralis; assembly: GCA_033576535.1. Classification (NCBI taxonomy): domain Eukaryota; kingdom Metazoa; phylum Chordata; class Amphibia; order Anura; family Aromobatidae; genus Allobates; species Allobates femoralis. The sequence continues at coordinate 186,797,191 of JARQOC010000006.1, read as the reverse complement.
TTAAATATAGCTATGACAGTTTAAAAGGAAAAAGAGGATAAGTATAAAATCATACACTGTATGGAAAGCGCATAAAGTGTCAAGAAAAATGTATAATCTGTCAAAGCAGTAACCATTGATGGAATATATCAGAATATGCACAAATCAACCTACAAATGTATTGCTTATAGCCTATAGTAAGGTGTTTAGTGCACTAAAATAGTAAAAACACATACCGTATATACTCGTGTAAAAGCCGACCCGTGTATAAGCCGACCCCCCTACTTTTGCCCCCAAAATCTGGGAAAACCTACTGACTCGTGTATAAGCCGAGGGTGGACCCCAGCATAGGTATACAGCCCCCAGCAGTGTGGTATACAGGCCCCCCCAGTGGTATACAGGCCTCCCCAGTGGTAGTATACAGCAGCCCCAGCAGCCCAGTGGTAGTATACAGCAGCCCCTGTGGTAGTATACAGCAGCCCCAGCAGCCCCAGTGGTAATATACAGCAGCCCCAGCGGTAGTATACAGCAGCCCCAGTGGTAGTATACAGCAGCCCCAGTGGTAGTATACAGCAGCCCCAGTGGTAGTATACAGCAGCCCCAGTGGTAGTATACAGCATCCCCAGTGGTAGTATACAGCAGCCCAGCAGCCCCAGTGGTAGTATACAGCAGCCCCAGCAGCCTCAGTAATCCAGGGCCCCCCCCCCTCGCGCTCCGGAAACCTGTAAAGTAAAATCTTTATACTTATCACTGTCCTGTCGCCGCCGTCCCCGCCGCTGCCGACATCACGATCCCCGGCTTCATCCGTCTTCTTTCGGCTTCCTGTTCGGCGCAGGCAATGACGTCATTGCCTGCGACGAACAGGAAGCCGGAAGAAGACGGACGGATGAAGCCGGGGATCGTGATGTCGGCAGCGGCGGGGACGGCGGCGACAGGACAGTGATAAGTATCCACATATGAGAAATGCTGGGCACTAACTTGCTGGGAGCCACTGTCACCAATGCGGCTCAAGCTTGCGGGTTAGCCGTGCGGTGCTGGCGGGTTAGCGATTATTCAATAACAACGATCAGAATCAAAAAGAGCCGCACTCACCGACATTTGATCTCTTTCTTTTCCTTTATTCATAGTCCATCTTCAAAAATAGTGACCATGTTGAGCAGGGAGGGGAGTGCAAGGAAGGCGGACGACGGTTCACCGTTTCGCGGCCGTATGCCGCTTCTACGGGTCCCGTCTCAACATGGTCACACTTTTTGAAGATGGACTATGAATAAAGGAAAAGAAAGAGATCAAATGTCGGTGAGTGCGGCTCTTTTTGATTCTGATCGTTGTTACAGTGATAAGTATAAAGATTTTACTTTACAGGTTTCCGGAGCCTGAGGGGGGGGGCCCTGGATTACTGAGGCTGCTGGGGCTGCTGTATACGCAAGCCGTCACTGACTCGCATATAAGCCGAGGGGGGTATTTTTCAGCCCAATTTTTGGGCTGAAAAACTCGGCTTATACGCGAGTATATACGGTATGTCTAAAATAGACACACTCCAATTTAGACTCTGACTCAGATGCTATAAGTAAAAAACATTTATCCATAAAGTAGATAGATGGGGATGTATTTAGCCCAAAGATACCATCATCCTTTTCCTGCTTCCCCTGATGAAGCAATAATCACCTATATGCGAAACGTACGTTGGGGCCTACATTTCCTCTTCAGGCATTTGTATCTGAGTCTACCACTAGCCCTTTTCTGTATGGGTATATACCATGATATTTGAAATTCTGCAGTCATAATATCTTAGGGTTAACTACACTCCCTTCTATCCATTTCTGGTACTAATGTTTTTTACCCACAGCATCTGTATCAGAGTCTAAATTGGAGTGCATCTACTATAGGCATATAAGCAATACAATGGGTATGGAAAGTATTCAGACCCCTTTAAATTTTTCACTCTTTGTTTCATTGAAGCCATTTGGTAAATTCAAAAAAGTTCATTTTTTTCTCATTAATGTACACTCTGCACCCATGTTGACTGAAAGAAAACAGAAATGGAGAGATTTGTGCAAATGTATTAAAAAGGAAAAACTGAAATATCACATGGTCATAAGTATTCAGACCCTTTGCTTAGTATTGAGTAGAAGCACCCAGTACAGCCATGTGTCTTCTTTGGAATGATGCAACAAGTTTTTCACACCTGGATTTGGGGATCCTCTACCTTTCTTCCTTGCAGATCCTCTCCAGTTCCGTCAGGTTGGATGGTGAACAATGGTGGACAGCCATTATCAGGTCTCTCCAGAGATGCTCAATTGGGTTTAGGTCACAGCCCTGGTTGGGCCAGTCAATAATGGTCACAGAGTTGTTCTGAAGCCATTCCTTTCTTATTTTAGCTATGTGCTTAGGGTCATTGTCTTGTTGTAAGGTGAACCTTCAGCCACGACTGAGGTCCAGAGTACTTTGGAAGAGATTTTCATCCAGTATTTCTCTGTACTTGGCCACATTCATGTTTCCTTCAAATGCAACCAGTTGTCCTGTCCCTGCAGCTGAAAAACACCCCCATAGCATGATGCTGCCACCACCAAGTTTCACTGTTGGTATTGTATTGGGCAGGTGATGAGCAGCGCCTGGTTTTCTCCACACATTCCGCTTAGAATTATCACCAAAATGTTCCATCTTCATCTCATCAGACCAGAAAATCTTATTTCTCATAGTCTGGGAGTCCTTCATGTGTTTTTTTGCAAGCTCTATGTGGGCTTTCATATGTCTTGCAGTGAGGAGAGATTTTCGTTGGGCCACTCTGTCATAAAGGCCCGACTAGTGGACTGCTGCATTGATAGTTGACTTTGTGTAACTGTCTCCCATCTCTCTACTGCATCTTTGGAGATCAACCACAGTGGTCTTGGGGTTCTTCTTTATCTCTATCACCATAGCTCTTCGCCCACGATTGCTTAGTTTGGCTAGATGGCCAGGCCTAGGAAGATATCTGGTGGTCCCAAACGTCTGCCATTTAAGTATTATGTTGGCCACAGTGCTCTTAGGAACCTTGAATGCTGCAGACATTCTTTTGTAACCTTGGCCAGATCTGTGCTTGCCACAATTCTGTCTCTGAGCGCCTTGGGCTGTTTATTTGACCTCATGATTGTCATTTGGTCTGACATGCACTGTGAGCTGTGAGGTATTATATAGACAGGTGTGTGCCTTTCCAAATGAAGTCCTATCAGATTAATTAAACACAGCTGGACTCCAATGAAGGAGTAGAACCCATCTCAAGGAGGATCACAAGGAAATGGACAGCATGTGACTTACCATATGAAAAAAAAATAGGCAGCACTCCCAAAAATTGCAGTTGATGTCAGACCTTTATTGGTCAGTGTACAAGGCAACGTTTCAATCATTTTTGGATCTATTTAAAGCAATGACAGGGTGTATAATCAAACTTTAATAGTGTCTCATTTACATAAACATTAAACAATCAATTCATGATAAAGTGCTTATACAGTGCATTTCACAGTGCATTTTCTTTTATATAAAGTGCTTTAGGATGGGTTCACATATACTCATATCTTGATACATATGAACCTGAACAATATACAGTGTTTTGAAAAAAATATTATAACATATTTTATCCTTAAGTGTGCTTAACTAATGTACAGGTGTTTTAATTATCATTGGCTCACCCCCATATGCAGTGTAATAATCTTCATATGTTTACATCATCGGTCATCTCTCCGGCGTTGCGGAAGTGGCATTGCGCATGTCCGTGACTCCCGCGTTATCGCATGTGACTTAAATATGAGCGTCTGAGCAAAGGGTCTGAATACTTATGACCATGTGATATTTCAGTTTTTCTTTTTAAATAAATTAGCAAAATTTTCTACATTTCTGCATTCCTGTTTTTTTAAATTGAAAGGGATCTGAATACTTTCAATATCCACTGTACATTTGTAGGTTGATTTGTGCATTTTCTGATTATATATATATATATATATATATATATATATATATATATATATATATTACACATATATTTATATACATATAAATATATACAGTATATACACTGCTGTCATACATTATACATTTGTCCCTGCACCTTACCCACTTTACATATGACTCTATATTTGTCATCTTTTGGCTTTTAAACTGTCATTGTTTTATTTAGAAAGGGATGGTGTTTCATGGTTCGAGCTGCTTCAAAAAATACACTGGGAAGACATTGCTTCATCCATCACCTCCTTTATTCCTTCACACTCTACCCTGGGTACCCTGAGGAAGGTGCAAGGTGTGCACCGAAACGCGTTGGTAGAGTGTGGAGGAATAAAGGAGGTGATGAATGAAGTAATGTCTTCCCAGTGCATCTTTTGAAGCAGCAGTGCTGACCGTGAGGCACCATTCCTTTCTAGCTATCTGTTTCCCACGTGCACGGAGGTTCTGCAGCAGCTGTAACTCAGGCGTTCAAGCTGGTTGTGGGTTATCACAACGAAACCAGGCAAGCTGGTATCTAACTCTTGTTTTGTGTGTCATTAGTGATAAGGCACAATCTGCGCCTCTCTTTGTCTCCTTGATTTTAATTATAGATTGTTATATTTGTTTCGTACATATATTCACTCTGTTATTTAATAAAATTATATATTTTTGCACTTTACTCCAGTTCTATTTAATTCATATATTCCTTTGCCTAGGAAAAAGCCAAGGAACAGTTTGTAAGCTACTGCCAAATAGGAAGGTTAGAGAACAGTTTATCAATATACAAGTCAGTTACACCTAATATATTATTTCCCCATGAAGCAACAAGACATGTTATTGTTTCCAAGAACAAAACATACTTAATAACTTGATATGCTGCATCCATAACTAACTGGGTCACATCGCATTCTACATATGACAAGTGAAGTGTCATCATCATTATGAAGATCAAAGGGAATGTCTGGGACTAGAAAAAAGCATCTACTTTTTTGTCATTTTTTTGTTACAACTCATTCCCATTGAAGTTAATGGGGTTTTGATGCAAAAGTAAACAAAACCGAAGGTCGTATATGACACCGTTTTAGGGTAAAATCAAACAAGACATTTATTTTTAATCCTGGTAACCCTTTAATAATCTGGGATAATCTGTGATGGAGTGAAAATGAGCAGATTGTGATATACAAATGTCACTTTGGACTGAAGACTGAGACACTGGGGAGGGATGGGGAAGCAGTGTGAAACACAAACAATGACAAAGACATACACGAAACAGAACCACAGAAGCACACAGCGCCACCTGGGGGAACAAAGACCTGGAAATGATCATTCCCATTATTTACTGACAACAGAAGCTTTTAACCCCCTAGATGCCAGCGGCCATCAGTGATCTAGCCTGCTGGCAGTGAAGGGATTAACCAGATTCCTGCAAAGAAGTTAAAGCGACAGTGGGAGGTCTGAAGTTCATTGAGTTTTGGTAGCAGAGGAGAGCACACTTAGTTTAGTCATATTTGTCTTATCTTGATGGATGTACATATGTATCTTTGTAAAATACATATATACGTGCAGTATTTATATACAGACACATACAGATAAGGGTGCATGTGTAATGTTTGCATACATATGTTAGGATATATGTAGGTATCCATGCTCTTTAACAGGTATATACCTATATACGAAGAATGCATCTGAGAGATGGTTAAACAGGGAGGAAGACTTCAACAATATACTAAAGGAAATTTCAGTATCACATATTAGGATCTATAACTGGTAGGTGTACAAACTTCAGGAAGACTACAGTATCTCTCATATCCATAGGTGTATATAAAAATATATCCATATTTTAAATATATATACATATGTAAAGTCATATATATGTTTGGTATATATGCGCATATCTATATATACATATGTATGCGTGTATGTATTTGTATACAGATGGAAATATAGGAGACAGCCAGAGTTTTTGTGTATGTTTTCCTTCGCGGGGAGCTCCTGATTATGAGTCCAGAGGTGAGGAGGAGAGGTTAGGGTGAAGTTTGGTGAAGGAGGGTAAGGCACAGTTAATGTTGAAAGCCATACCGCTTTCTGCTTCTGCAAACAACAAGAAAAAAAATATAGATTTCCAATCAAATATATTGATAAGAAATTTGTGGACACCAAGACAACACCCTCCCCCCATTCAAAATATATAAAGTAAAAATAACTTAATTAAAAACAAAAAAAATAAAATAGACACAAATGCTATAAACAAAACCTTTGTGCAGAAACTACTAGATCATACCTCTCCACCATATCTCCCTTCATTACTACATAGGGATAATAAAGTATGTGTTTACTAGAACTAGTAAACTGACATGCATGTCCTCCCCCTTATAAATAATTAACAGGAACCGGTCAAGTTCCCTAAGTCCTCCAACCCAGCAGCCTTGACATCTGTATAACTAAATTCTCTGACTAACCAGCCCTGAATAATGTTATTCACTTAACTCAATATGTAGAACCTCTATTTAGGGCTTTCACTAGTCTATGGGGAATGAGTTTTCCCAGACTAGTGGGCCCTCATTCCACGCTATCACTCCACTGCGGGCATCACCGCCAGCTCCTTGAAATCTTGCTCAAGCGCATAGCTTTGTTCACTCACATTGAGCCTCTGAAGCCAGGTGTATGTGTCCCAACTTCAGAGATAGTAAAGGATAAATCCAAAGGGGACAGTGTAAATTTGATCCGCGCTGCTCATGCAATGAAACGATCACAATTGTCAGGTAATGATGGTTTTACTCTGATGCGTTTCAGAGCGATATCCCCGCGCCATCCTCAGGGAACCAACATAATACAAGGTATTATAATAATATTAGGTATGATGCAGGTTCCCTGAGGAAGGAGCGGGGATATCGCTCTGAAATGCGTCAGAATAAAACCATCATTACCTGACAATTGTGATCGTTTCATCGTATGAGCAGTGCGGGTTAGATTAACATTGTCCCCTTTGGATTTATCCTTTACTACCACTGAGTGCACGTAGAGTGTGGATCCTGCGGCAGCCATACCGTATGCTTACACTGGTTGTAGGTCACACAACCGTTCAAGGTGAGCAGTTACATCTGTTGTCTATACAAAAGTGTAGAAGGATAAGACCCTATTGTGCTTTCTTTCCTTCCTATAGTTATATTTTGCTTTTAAATTCAGAGAGGCGCACTGCACATGACTGGTAATGCATAAGCTGTGAACTCGATCATACAAAGTGCACCTCTCTGAAGTCATGACACATACAACTGGCGTCAGAGGCTCGATGTGAGTGAGCAAAGCAGTGCGGATGAGCAAGATTGCCAGGAACTGACGGTGATGTCCCCTTGAGGAAATCGTATTATCACGCCCACAGGGAAGTGATAACATGAAGAGAAGGCTGAATAGACAGGGGGAACTAACATCCCATCAACTAGTCAAAGTACTAATTAGCAAAGGGAAAGCGGACCTTGTAAATACATTTTTTAAAAATGGAATTAAGTGAATAACATTACACAGGTCTAGTTAGTCAGGGACTTTAGATATGCTATTGGGTTGGGGGGCATAGGAGATGTGACAGGTTTCCAATGTATCTAAAAGAAAATATGAAGCAACTTTGTAAAATTTCCAACCATTTTGTTTCCATATGTCCCATGGTAACAGTCTGCAAACAAATCCTTTGTTGTCTGATTCTGTGAACATGAGGTGCATTTACACAACTGTATTTAACAGTTTACCTTCTGGCCGCAATGCCGGTCTGTCAACAGGTCTCCAGAATAGAACTAATGGCCCTAAAGGCATTTACGAGACTTTAGCTCAGGTCAGTCTGGTGAACCTGGTCAGGCCTAAAAGCGAACTGTAAAGCACTTTCTTTTAAGATTAAAAGAAATGGGACTATTGAATCAGATTACAAGGGACTTGTGTGTAGTTTCCATTTTTTTCTCACAGATACATTGGATAAATAAAAAATGGTTGTTATTTTATATCTTTCATACAATAAAAAGCCTCCAATTGTCTTTTTTATGTACTTGTTCACTATACAAAATTAATTTTTTTTCTAAATTATGAATACAAATACCAGATTAAAGCTTTCTAAAGACTTTTCACTATTATATTGACAGTTATATTTGAAAGGAAGGGTTGTGGAGAGGTATGTGAGTATAGTACATGATTTTTGTAAAAGCAGAAATAACCAGCTGTGTTAGGTTCAGACAAATAAATGAATAATAGTAATAAACATAAAATAGAGGTAAGAAATTAACAAAGGGTCAAAACATAAGGGTGGGGACAAGTTAGTTATAACAAAACAGCAAATCAATTATTAGAAAGTCAGGGATTGCTGGTAGATTGGCTTTGTGTGAATATGGGTAAAATAAGAAGTTGGTGTTAGGGATTGAAGAGGGGGTCTAGCTGTGAGGACTCCAGAACAACTAGGGAAGCAATGGCACATGATAAAAATCATGTGCCATATCAGACGAGCTTAATGTCAGGATCTCATATTCAGGGGCCAACAGTAAAACAATGTTGTCAATTTCAACCAGTCAGATAGGGGTTTAGCTTGTAAACTGTAGATAGAAAACCACAGTTACATAATCCCTTTTCGTTATACCAGATTTTATCAAAATACTCAATGTTGCTAGGTCAATGCTCATGTAATTACTGTCTGCAAAGATGATCACTGCACGTATATTCCAATTAGATCTAATATACGTCAATCTTCAAGAAAATCATTTATGTATAAAAAATAGATACACCTTTTCTATAATGTACTGTAATACAACCTGCAGGAAACCGGACTGAAATGGGAATGGGACCTATCTGACATGCCTATTAGGGTGCGTGCACACAATCAGTGAACGCAGCATTTTGGACGCAGCGTCTTAGCGCTGCGTTCAAAACACTGCGTTGCACAGTAGAAGCACAGTGAATGGGATTTGTAGAAATCCCAACCTCAGTATGCTTTACCGACTGCAGCATTTTGACAGCTGCGGTGCGGGCTGTCAGCATTATGCTCCTCTGCAGCATGTTCATTTCATGCTGCTGAGATGAAAGCAGCTGCCATCAGGTGAATGCAGGGAGAAGCCGCCCACACCCGCTGCACATGGTGAGTACAGGGCGGCTGCGGTCTCCCTGCGGCCACCAGTTGGTTCCCGCAGGTCTGGAGGAGCTGTCTCCTCCAGACAATGAGCACACAGCATTACACTGCGGATACCGCACAGCCCTCCTAGACCACGTGTGCATGTTGAGTATTTGGTGAGTTTTTTTCCTCAGTATTGGCAGCCAGGAATGGAACAGTCAGAGGAAAAGTATAATAGAAACACATAAACCACTTCTGATTTTTTTTTACCCACTCCTGGTTTTGACTTACAAATACTGACGTAAAACACCACACTAAATAGTCAATGTGTACATGTGACCTAAAGGGTTTCTATAGGATTAAAAAAACAGGGCTCTGTACCAACGCTGCTTTTGTGGTGCAGAACGTTTTTTGCATTTAACAGCAGTTTTGATGCAGATTTTGTTCATGTGTTTTTTTCACTATTGTCAATGGCTGGAAGGCTAACAAATGCTGCTAAAATGCCTCAACAATTGACATGGCCCCAACAATTGACATGCATATTCTTTTTTCTTGACCACAATCTGCACCTAAACTACAAGGAAAAGTAAGCATAGTGGGCTCAACACTTCAGAATTCCCATAGACTTTGCTGGAGGGAGGATAGGTTTTGTGACAAAAGGTGACGAAAAAATGCAGCACAAAACACACCGTCGGCACACAGCCTTAGGTTGCAATATTTCACATAGCCTGTGGACAGGGGATGCTGTTTTTAAACAAAGAAGCCATCTTTTTGTAATCTTGGAAAACTCTTAAATTATGTGGAAATCAACATTACTATGTAGCCAACTATCTAGCAGACTGAAAATGGCCTTGGTGGAAAACAAAACCTAAAAGTGTTTGTTGCTAACTATAACAGGTACTAACAGGCATGACAGCTATGTTCATGACATAATGAGGTACGTCTAACCTGATACCTGTGATGCATGTTAAATATAAGAATTCCAGCAACACAAAATAACATGTAATATTCTGTACATCAGTATATAATGAAGACAGGATAATGAAGAAAGTATAACTTTTTAGAAAAAACTATTGTCAGACTACCGCTCCAAGAACAGACTTACCTGCTCTCCCCTTTTTCCGATTTGTATTCTATGGCTATCATCAGCAACTTCAATTTCACAAAGCACAACCTGTAATGTCCAAGAAGATAGCAGAGAGTTTTGGAAAAATACTGAAAAGTTGACAGTGTTTAATCATTACCTCTATAGGCCTTGTATCTGTCATTGCCCCTGCATTATGTCCTGCTGTGTCTTCACATATTTTTTTGGGTGATTCACTTTCCAGTTTGTGTAACATTAGTTTTCTTCTATATCACAGGTGGTGTTCGTACTTACTCACAAACCGCAGGGAAGGAGAGCCCAACAAAGGCGCCGGATAGATATTCTGTGTACATCTCATTTGCCACTCCTTCTAGGTAATACTTTTGCCATGTGTCCTCTTCAATCTGTCAGGCACAAAAAGGATTTAATGTAAAATACAAAAAAAAATAAACAATTTACTTAAGTTATAGCATACAACAGATGTATCCATAAGAATTTGTTGCTTTAAATTCAGTACAGTTATGCTTATGGGGTGTATAAAATAAAGCTACAATCATATTGAATTTTAGGTATTTTTTGAACACTGGGAACGCAAGAAATTAGTAAATTGCTTGATGTTAATCACCTAAAATAACTTCCGGAATTTTACATATTATAGAAGATTGTATGAGCCAAAGGAGGCTTCCCCAGAATGGCTTGCAGCTATCACATCGCATGACATACCATAGCCAATCAGGAGGGACTATTACAGCTTGTACAAAAGCTGAATCAGGTAATTCAGCAGACATTTTGTGGTAAATCTGGATAGTGATTTGACTTGCAACTATTTAGGATATGATCAGTTATGCAGATTCTTGTCTCGTAATTGCATTTATACTGTTTTGCTCCTAAAAATCTAAATTTACATTTTTATTATTTTGTTAGTATTTTGTAAATCCCCTTTGGCTTTTCAGAATGTGAATTCTTCTGCGCATGCTCTCGATCAGATTCAAGAATGTCTCGATCAAAAATTTATGTCAGATCTCTTCTACACGTTCCCATTGTTGGTGCACACTGGTTGACTCATTTGGGTATGTATACAGCTTTTTCTTCAACTCTGCCCACAAGTGTCTGATTGGGTTGAAGTCTGGTGACTGTGAGAGCCAATCCAGCACCTCTGATTTATTGTCATTGGACTATTTTGTCTCTAATCTTGATGTACACTTCGTGTTGTTGTCCTGCTGGAACACTATGTCGTCCTTTTCATACCCATACTACTCTTTCTTTCTTTTAATGTTCTTTTTATTAGTAAAGATAGATATACAAAAGTAAGTGAGCATTTACATGCAATAAAATAAAATATAATAATAAGAAAAAAGGGACAATATGCAGTACACGTAGATATAGTAGTTGAGGATCGAGGTATCTGGACCAGCAGTTCCAAGGTCACATTTTGATTCATTAAAGGCAATTATATGCTTAGGTCCCAATTATAGTAGATTGGCCTTTATAATAACAATCAGAATCATGACAGATCTGTGAATGTAATCCCTCAAAGTTACCAAGATATTCCTGTTCCAGATCATAGAGTACTGCATACAAGATATATTAAGGTAAAAAAGAGGAGAAAGGAGTTGTAGAGGAAATTGACAGGATCCAGAAAGGATGGTACAGGAGAGGGAAACTAAGGGGTGTCCATTACTCCATAATAAACAGGGTGTAATTGTTAGAGAATATCTCAAGAGTTGTTGGGCTCAAAGCCGTATATTCATGACAAAGACAATTTAAGTGCAAATTTATCATTAGGAGAGTGTGAGTATTTTGGCAAAGGATGGAGTAGATCTGTACCATAGCCAAGGGGTCCACGTCTTTTCAAATAGGGGGTAAGATCCATAAGAGATACCCATACTACTCACATGTATGAAGTATCTTATCTTATAGGATACTCACATATAGCTCAGCACTTAGACCACTATCAATCCTGTACAAGTAGCTAATGCCTTTGGCTGTGAAACAGCCCCATATCATCTATCTTTCTCCATCAAATTTGACAGTTCAGTCAATTTCTCGATCCGTTAGCCCGTTTCCCCATTGTTTCTTCCAGACCAGACTCATTTGCACCTATCAGAGCCTAGTCTATGAAATTTTGTGTCATCACTCCAAATCACCCGTTTCCAATTTTCTACTGTCTACAATCTTCAGCTGACGCTTCTTGTGATGTTATTGAAGTTGAGGCTTCTTCACCTTTCTTCTGACCACCACTCCAGACGTGTAATGTGAGTCGCATAATGCTTGCATGGATGTTTATGATCTCACTATTATGATGCATATCAGCCACCTCCACTGTTGTGTTTGTCACACCAGAACTGATAGAGTTTGTTATAAGCTGACTTATTGACTTCGATATTTTGCCTGGACATCCACCTCTTGGCTTTTGAATGGATGTACATCATTTCATATTCTACCAACTCACATGATGCAGTTTGGCAAATTTCTTGACTAAAAGATCACCATTGATGAACTGGATGATTGTCACATCTCAACCATACCCTGCTCTTGTGACATCTGCTTCAGCCTTAGGCACCACTGTATTCATACTGTACGTGCTGTTGGTGATAGAGATGTTAGAAGAAACTCTGTTCAGCGTAGGCTCTGCCCATCTACTATGGTTAGAGTGGCTGGGACCTGCAGTACTTTCCAGCCATCATCAGCTTCTGGCTTCAGGCTATTAGAAGGCTCCACACCCTACTTAAGGCCTCAGCTTACTGCTGGAAGCTGCCAGATATAGCTTGCTTGCCTGGCAAGTCTCCTGTTCAGTACTCTAGTTTTACCTCAGTCTGTTCTTTAGACACTTCTACTGCTTGACAATTTTTTACCTTGCTGCCATCTAAGTTTTGATCCGGTTCTCTGACTACTCTAATAGACCCTGATTTTGTCCTTTTCGAGACCTCCTGGCTTTCACCCTGTGTGACAACTAATCCCCTGTTTGGAATGCAGTCCATCCTTAGGCATCAATCTTCTGGATCCCATTGTAAATCCAAATCCCTGTATAGGGGTTAAAGGGTGTCTGGTATTCTTGGGATTTTTCCAAATGGAGTGACTTAAGCCAAGTATGTCCAAGATAACCATTTTGAGTCTGTGGCCTAGGACAGATGCTGTTTGTCTTTTCTTGGGAAATCTTCTTCATGGCTACTCCTCGTTACAAACCAGTGACTTTTTGCTTGGGTGTTCAGGTTCTCTGGGTTCAATGGGCTTTTGAAAAAGTTTGATTCATAAACTGGACTTAACTCAAACTTGACCCCGGACTCTGAACCTCATACGTGGTAACTTGAACGTCTGTTCTTTAAAATGACTGTAAAATGATTGTAGTAAAGTGATTGTCTGGCTGCTGTCCCTAACATCATGTTCTCTCTCTCTCTACAGTTGTTTAAAAAGGTGTTTGCCCCTTTCCTGATTAGTTATTATTTTGCATGTTTTACACACTAAAATATTTCAGATCACCAAGCAAACTCAAATATTAGACAAAAATAACACAAGTAAACACAAAATGCAGTGTATAAATGAAGGATTTTATTAAGAGAAAAAGAAATTCAAGCCTACAGGGCACTGTATGGAAAAGTGGTCCCCCCATAAAACATGCATTTACTATGGTTTAGCACAGGAGTGGGGAACCTCAGGCCCCAGGGTCGAATGATGCCCCCGATGACATTTTTGCGGCCCCCGGGCAGATTTCTGGGGACTGGAGTGCTCAGGCAGGCATATGCGTTTTGACGACTGTCTGCCCTTTAAATCCAGCTCTCCAGTCATCTCTATGCCCCAGCCTCAGCCTCCTCAGTGAGGTATATACTCCCTGCTTCTCCTGTGATGTCTAGGGCTCTAGCAAACCTGGAAAAGCAGTTGAGAAGCAACATGACCAATATCACCCACGTCAAAGAAAAGCTGCTCCTGCCACCATAGTAGGGGTGAGTTGATTATTTAACCAAATATAGCAGGTAATTTTCAAGTTGATAATTTTGTACGGCCCCCAAAGGATTGTAGAAATGTCCAAATGGCCCTCAGCAGAAAGGTGTTTCTGGACTTTAGCACATCTTTGGGAACCTGAGTTCAATTTACCTAACCACACCCAGGCCTGATCACTACCACACCTCTTTTCAGTAAAGTAATCACTTAAATATGACCTGCCTGAACAAAAGATCCTCAAAAGATAGACATCATGTTGTGATACAAAGAAATTCTGGAACAACTGAGAAACAAAGTAATTTAAATCTATCAGTCTGGAAAAGGTTATAAAGCCATTTCCAAAGCTTCGGTACTTCAGCGAAGCACAGTGAGAGCCATTATTACCAAATGGCAAAAAAATGGAACAGTGGTGACCCTTCCCAGGAGTGGCTATCTGACCAAAATTACCCCAAAAGCTCAGCAATGACTCATCCAAGAGTTCACATAAGAACCCACAATAACATCCAAAGGCCTCAGTTAACAGTTTTCATGACTCCACCATAAAAAAAGATACTGGGCAAAATGGCTTGCATGTTAGCTTCAAGACGAAAACCACTAGTGAGCAAAAAGAACACAAAGGCTTGTTTCAGTTTTTCCAGAAAATATCTTAATGACCCCCAAGACTTTTGGGAGAATAATCTGTGGACTGACAAGACAAAACTTTAACTTTTTGGAAAGTACATCTGGCATAGAAGTAACATAGTATTTCAGAAAATTTCACATCAACAGTAAAAGATGGTGGTGGTAGTGCGATGGCCTGGGGCTGTTTTTCTCCTTCAGAACCTGAAAGACTGTGGTAAATGTAACCACAAATTCTACTGTCTACCAAAATAATCATGAAGGAGAATATCCAGCCACCTGTTTGTGACCTCAAAAAGCGCACTTGGGTTATGCAGCAGGACAATGATCCAAAACACACCAGCAAGTCCTTGTCTGAATAGCTTAACAGGAACCTGTAAGCTAGTTTATGCCTCCCAAGCTATCACTGTCTGCAGCTTTATAATACTGGTCTAATTATCCCTGTCTCAGCTCATAGTGTAATGTGAAAGGTGAAAAAAAGCATTTATACACTTACATTTTCTCATGTAAATGAGTCGCCGTCTACACCTTGGAGACTGTAGTCTATCTGGCAGGTTAATAGTTAACATTTCAGCCTTATGTTAGAACATTTTGGGAGACCTGATGTGATGTCATAACCATGTGACTACAATAGGCGGAGCTAAGTCCCCATAAGACATAATAAGTTTGCTCGCTTAGCTCTGCCCACTATGGTCACATGATCATTACATCACACAGATCCTTTAGCCATGCAAGTTAATAGTGAGTTAACTATTATTCTGCCAGACAGTCTACCTCCTCCAAGGTGTAGACTGAAATGTAAGTGTATAAATGCTTTTTTCACCTTTACCATTACACTATGAGCTCAGACAGGGATCATTAGAATAGTATTATGAAGCTGCAGGGACAGACAGTGATAGCTGGGGGACATAAACCACCTGACAGGTTCCCTTTAAGAAGAACAAAGCTAAGAATTTGGAGTGGCCAAACTGCAGTTGTTGCTAAGGGTAGCGCAACCAGTTATTACATTTAGGGAGCAATCACGTTTGCACACAGGGCCCTGAAGGTTTGGATTTATTTTTCCATTAATAATAAAGACCTTCATTTATAAACTGCATTTTGTGTTTACTTGTGTTATTATCTTTGTCTGATATTTAAATCTGTTTGGTGATCTGAAATACTTAAGTGTAACAAACATCCAAAGGAATAAGAAATCAGGATAGGGGCAAACACTTTTTTCACACCAGTGCAAAATTGAATCTGTGAAAAATTGAAATTCTCATGTTTTTAAGCTCTACTAATCATCATAAATTGAATATTGCCTTTTCCGTTTGTGGTTCTACCATTACGCTCCCAGCAGCACACCTGCTGTGTTGGGGATATATTTGACTTTCTTTCACTTCTTACATCTGATCAGTCAATCACATGTGTCACCTACACTTTAAAAATATTCCTAGAATTTAAAATTTTCTTACATTTAACTACGCAAAAACTCTTAATGTCACTCTTATTCATTGTCGTCTGGATATTTGCAACTCTCTACTAATCAGTGTCCCTCTTACTAAACTCTTCCCTCTCCAATCCATCCTGAAAGCATCAGCAAGGATCATATTTCTCTTTAACCAATAAATTGATACCTATGCATTATGCCAGTCATTGCATTGGTTGCCTATCCACTAAAGCATTTAATATAAAGTTATCACTCTCACCCACAAAGCTCTTCACAGTTGTGTACCACCCTCATGTCTACCAGTCTATCTATCCCATCCATTCCACTAATGACCTAAGACTAACATCCTCAATAATCCAAACATTTCCCTCCCGTTTCCAAGACTCAGGCTGTGCAAATTCTCTGAAATGCACTACTTAGGACGATTTGATTAATTCCACAGTAGCCACATTTTTAAGAGTAACCTAAAAATGCATTTTTGTTTAGACTAGCCCATCACCTAGTCTCACTTACCTATTTCAGTTTTGCCCTTACAAAAATTCTTCTAAATCGGGTCACTTGCATCATCCATTTACACACTCTCTATGCAGTTAATAGCAATTTGTACTTGTACCTGAGCAGGCACAGAGGTTGTATGGGCCTTAGTTTGGGCCACATAAAGCTCCTTGTGTTGCTGTGCAGGTTCTAGCAGGTATGTTATGTATATAGATATTTTCCCTTATAGACAATGGTTCAAAGGGAGAAAAGTCAGCATACAGCATGACATGGAGAATATTAGAATTTCTCTGTCAGATTCTGTTATTCTCTGCAATAAATCTGAGGTATAAGAAAGTTTGGCAGAGGGAGCATGCACTAGTATGAAAGTAATATTGGGATTCTGTATAATAAAAAGTTATTTTAAAGCTTTATGCACAGGGCCCACAAGGCTATGTTAATACTGTGTTTGTAGTGTACAGTTGATATTCATGCTGGGAAATGTTCCCAATGTTAACAGAAAACATGATAATGAAATTGTTGTGTGTCAAAAGAAAGGGTTTTTTGTTTAATTAGGAATGACTTCATTTTTGCAGAGAAAACATAATAACAAA
This sequence comes from Allobates femoralis, assembly GCA_033576535.1. NCBI lineage: Eukaryota > Metazoa > Chordata > Amphibia > Anura > Aromobatidae > Allobates > Allobates femoralis. The sequence continues at coordinate 186,780,020 of JARQOC010000006.1, read as the reverse complement.
TTTTCTAAACTAATAGGAAATCAACTATAATGTCTTACCTTGATAAATGAACGCATAGAGAAAAGATTTGCAAGCATGGTGGACAGACCCTGCGCTAGGCAACTCTGAGCTATAAAACCCAGCTTCAGCTCAGCCAGACATATGGCATCGTCTCCTTCTTTCCAATTCCAGCTAGGGATGTTCAACAGATGAGCCTGGGGAAACGATAATCCAAAAGCTACTTACAATTTGTGAAAATAATAAGATGCCAGTCCTATCTACCCACTTCCTCTGGTAACTGCACGTGGCCACTGAGGGTATCATGTACTGTATTTTTTATTTTGCCCCCCCTCCCCTCCCAGGTTTCACTTTTTGTTATCTATAAATTGGTCACAGGGGACTTTATTCTTCTGACCTACTTGGAGATGTTTTATACCCTCGGCTTTACAATTTCACTGATGTGGTAGAGGAACACTTGGATTATGATGCTATTTATCCTGTGAACTGCAGTGGTCAATCAATAGTTATAAATTAAAATGTCACACTTCTAAAAAAAATCATAATGCCCTGACTTTGTTATCCATATAGAACTTTGCAAGGTCCCAGCCTAAGGTGTCTAGAATATAAATTAGAGAGCTATCAAAAATACTTTAAAACCCCACCTTGTTATGATATTGCAGCATCTGAGTGATAATCCGGATCTTTGGATGATAGTTTTTTATAGAGATAACTCTGTAATATAAAATAAAAGAAATATGGTTACATATCTGCTACAGGAATCACTAGACATCCCTGGTGATTTCAGCATGATCTATGCGCTAAGGTCTCATTCAGGGGGTGTAGGATGCCATGGGTTCGAGTCATCAACTTGCTGTTGGACCAAAAATTGAGGCTATAATACATATGCAAAAACGATCGGCATGACATAAATGACTTATTAAGGCCATTAATTATTTTTACAGTAGTAACAGCAAACGGTGGTCCTACAAAGATGCAGGGGATAGAATACAAATGCAAGTCATAATTTTCAGATCTATATTTTTTAATTATTTAGAAAACCATGCATCAGTTCCTTTACATTTCACAAATATTACTTTGTGTTATCTCATAAAGTTCCAATAAAATCCATTTATGTTTATGGGTGTTACGTGAAAATTGTTATTTTTATCAAGTAACAAAATGCAAATTGAATGAAAAAATAGAAATCTAAATTGAATCAAGACATTTCTTGTAGGTTAACTTGCAGACAGTTTTTGAAGGAATTTGACAGGGAGGTTATGCCAAACATCCTGGAGAACTAACCACATATCTTCTGTGTACAAAGCTGCTATAAATACTTTAGTCTCCTTGTGTATTCTCACACAGACTTAATGATGTTGACATCAGGCCTCCGTGAGGCCATATCACCACCTGATATCCGAATGCTGCTGCTGTTAAACCCTTAAACACTGCTGTCAGTTATTGACTGTGGCATTTACATCATAGGGTCATGCCCTTCCACACACTCATTATCCCCTCTGCGACAAGATTGGGTGTTGTGAAAGGGTTGTCATGGCAAACATATACATTTGCATTTATGACAATAATTGTACTGACATGGAGAATCATGTGGCTAGTAGAAGCACCAGACAGATGCGAAACGGTGCTGTAGTTCTGTGCCTCCTGCACCTCCCTCCCTCCCCATGCACTGCTGACACATGTTGTCTCTGGATTTTATGCCATAAACGCTCAATAAAGAAGTTGTACTATATCGGTGAGTGCCTCCCCTTATCTATTCTAAAGTCTTCAGGTCATTTTAAAGCACATTGAATGCCGTGAGCATAAAAACCAAAAAACTGTTGTGGAATTGTATTTTGTATCACAATTTTACCACACTTACATTTTTTTCTGTTTCTTAGTACATTGAGTAGTAAACAGTATCGCTAAAAATTACAACTTGTATCACAAAAAAGTCTTAATATACTGCAATGTCAACGGAAAAATTAAAAAGTAAAGCTCTTGGAAGAGTGGGGAGAAAAAAAACTGCAAAAATGGAAACATGAAGGTAGGGAAGGGCTTAACCCACTATTTAATTTACAGAAATGCAGCCCCAAACTTGCAAAGACCCTTCAATATTGCTTCACTGTTCCTTCAGAAACTAATTTTTCCCCTATTCAGCCTTTCAGAGAACAGACCACTTTCTTATAACCAAATATTTCAAGTATTGACTCCTTAGTTCAGAGTACCTGCTACTTTGGTGTTACTTCTATATGAAAGGTATAACCTTTTGGCCACAATTTTTCAATGAAGGTCACTTTTGGCCCAGTTTTTCCCATCAGTAGATTGGTGCAGCTGGGTGCCAATGGTTGCTGCAAGTTGTAAGCTGATAGAAATTGGAAGATGTCCAGCAGTACTAAGGAAAGTAAGTTTAATGTGTCTTTCATATGCTGTACCAAGTTACCTTCACAGACATCTACTGCCTCAAACTTTACCCATTTCTTAGTACTTCTTCATAAGAATTTGAAGAGCAAATCTTGAAATCCCAGACTGCTTTGAAATCTTTGCCTGGGAGAGACCTTCCTAATGCAGTATAACTACCTTGTATTTTATTACTGTGCTAAAGCTTGCCATCGTCTATGACAGGGGTCTCAAACTCAGCAGGGTTAATGGGCCGCACTTAGAAAAAAAATGATATTGGGGGGCCGTATTCCTTGTAGGACTAAGTGACAATTTTAGTAATGCCAGAATTTTTTTTGCTCAATGTAGCAGTGTCCAAATCTTGATCCCCTTCTTGTAAAAATGTCCCCATTCTGATCTCCTTGTTTTTGTACTTTCCCCACTCTGTAGTAATGTCCCACATCCTGGTCCCAATATTGCAGTAATGTCGTCATTCTGGTCCTTATCATGTAATAATGTCCCCATCCTGGTCCTCATCATGTAGTAATGTCCCCATCTTGGTCCTCATCTTGTAATATTACCGCCATCCTGGTACTATTGTTGTAGTAATGTCCCTCATCCTGGTCCTCTGTTGTAGTGATGACCCCTATTTGTAGTGATGTCTCCCATCCTGGTCCCCATATTGTAGTAATGCCCTATACTGTGATCCCTTTTGTAGTGCAATCCCCCATCCTGGTCCCCTTTTGTAGTGATGTCCCCCATTCTGGTCCCTTTTTGTAGTAATGTCCCCCATACTGATCCCTTTTTCTAGTGATGTCCCCCATGCTGATTCCCTTTTGTAGTAATGTCCCCCATACTGGTCTTCTTTTGTAGTGATGTCCCCCATACTCATCCACTTTTGTAGTAATGTCCCCATGCTGATCCCTTTTGTAGTGATGTCCCCTATCCTAGTCCCCTTTTGTAGAGATGCCACCATACTGATCCCCTTTTTAAGTGATGTCCCCCATCCTGGTCCCCTTTTGTAGTGATCTCCCCCATACTGATCCACTTTTGTAGTAATGTCCCCATGCTGATCCCCTTTTGTAGTGATTTCCCCCATACTGATCCCCTTTTGTAGTGATGTCTCCCATTCTGGTCCCCTTTTGTAGTGATGCTCCCATACTGATCCCCTTTGTAGTGTTGTCCCCCATCCTGTCCCCTTTTGTAGTGATGTCCCTCATACTGTTCCACATTTGTAGTAATGACCCCATGCTGATCCCCTTTTGTAGTGATTTCCCCCATGCTGATGCTCCTTGGTATTGATGTCCCCATCTTAGTCCCTCTTTTTGCAGTAATGTGCCCTGTTTTTGACACATATATGGGACAAGTCTGGCTCAAACCGCTAGCGTAGGTGCCCAGGGAAGAAGGAATAACTATATATAAAGCTTAACCTGGCACTCTACTTAAAAAAGCAAGAGAGGGTTGATCCTTTTGGTGTTTTTTTATTTGTGCAGTTTGTGAAAGTTCATCAATCATCAAACGTTTCGGCTCATGCAAGAGCCTTCATCAAGTGATTCTTGTATGCAGTAGTGGGAGTGTTACTCCACTTTTTAGCTCAGTTAGATGGGTGTATGCTGCCCATGGAGGCCTCTGTTTAATAGGGAATGCAGTCCGAGATCCAAATTAGTGGATACACAGACGTGGTCTGGCTGAGCGTATGGGGGTCCATACATCAAGGTCCATCACATGGTTAGCAGAAAGGCAGTTTATGGCTCCTGTCCTTGTGTTGAAGTTTTGTGCATCATGCAGTCATGCTGGAGGGCTGATGGCAGGAGCCTGTTTTTGACACACACATCACACACACACACAAACACACTCTCTCAGACATATACACACTTCTCACTTGTCTTTCACTCCCTCAGCGTCATCTCTCCCCGCCGAGTCTGTGGAAAACTTAACAATGCAGCGGTCCAGTCAAGTCCGGGGGCCGCCGCAGATCTCGCTGTATTATGTCTTCCGGGTGTCGCTCTACAATCTCTCTCGCACAGCTAGATCTATGCAAGCTGCCGGCCAATCAGAAGCCTGCAGGTGACGTCATACACCGATGTCTGCGGGCTGCTGATTGGCCGATGGCTTGCTTTGATCTAGCGGAGTGTGAGCACTTGTTGAGTGGCACCCAGAAGTCATAATACAGCGGGGACCACAGCAACCCCTTGGAGTGGACTGCTGCATCGTTAAGCTTTCCATGAACCCGGCGGGCCGCAAAGTGAAGCAGGTCGCGTGTTTGAGACCCCTGGTCTATGATCTGTGACCTGAATATTGTCTTCCACAGCCTGACTTTTGTAGCAAATTGTGGCTGTTCTACATCCGGTTTTGAGCCTCCTTCATAGCTTTTTCTACTTGAGCTATTAACCGTGCTTCGACCTAGATATAGAAGTGAAGATCATTATCACCTGTTTGGTATAGTTGGTTAATCATCACAGATTTTTTACCAAGTTCACCTAGAAAAATTGATGTTTTGAAAACAAAAAGCAGATTTTGTTTCAATTTAGATCTCTCTTTTGTTAATTCACTTTACATTTTGTTCATTGATAAAAATAACTATTCACACTTCTATTTTTCAAGCTAGAGAGGGCGAAACAATTCCCTGACCCTGGATGACCTTGGGATCGAAGAGGGTAAGAATATTTGTGCAGGTTCTTTCTATAGCCAGAGACAACAGTTATGGACCATGAACTGGGGTCATCCAACGTGATCCGCTCATCTCTATTGGAAACTATTATTACTTTGAAACATTTTTTTCACAACTGCCTAGAACTTTTGTATAGTAGTGTGTGCAAAGGCATTACCGTATATGCATGTATTCTTTAACAGATCATTTACTAATAATGTAATGCAATTATTCTAAGTACCTCATTATGTTTGATGCATCCTCTGCATCAGGATCAGCACAGTATTTATTTGCAAGAATTAAGCAGGCATCTGCAGACTCAATCTGTCAAATTAAACAACAAAAATGATCAAAGTTGATTACATTTGGCATTTAAAACATATACGCAGTAAAAAGTGTTTTATTCTTTTACATTTTTTAACTAATTTCTCTTGGTCATGCTAGAAAGGTTTTTCTTACAGTATATGCAGGGTCACACGTATTGCCAATGCAGCCGGCACTCAGAGGTGGAGCGCGGCCCACTGACACCGGTGACTAATTCAGATGGATGTGTGTCCTCGAAAACACATTCAGCTGAAGTATAGTGTTGTGCAGGAAACCCACTGGCTCCCTCTGCTGCAATACTCAGCACTGGCCACTAAGGCCATGTTCACACACATGCGTTTTTTTGACCATCTCTGCGTTTTTTGGTGTGTTAAAAAAAACGCAGGCGCGTTAACGCAGGGTACATTTGAGTGTACATGCGTTTTTCACCTCCACTTGGTTTTTTTCCCCCAGTCCAAAAAACGCTGCATGCAGCGTTTTTCGGGTGCTGGAAAAAAACGCAGGTGTTGTTTCCAAAAACGCATGATTTTTTTAACATGGAGTCCTATGGGAAACGCATGCGTTAACGCAGGGCACATATAGGCACCTGCGTTAACGCATGCGTTTCCCATAGGGCCCCATGTTAAAAAAACGCATGCGTTTTCTAAAAAACGCATGCGTTTCTATAACATGGGGCCCTATAGGAAACGCATGCGTTTTTAAATGGCACATTTATGCACCCTGCGTTAACGCTTGCGTTTTTGCCTGCGTTTTTGAGGAAAAAATGACAAAGTCCAAAAAGGCTGTATTTCCTTTCAGACACACAAGAGACATTTTTTAGCACTCCTAAAAAAAACGCATGTGGTTTTAGGAGTGCTAAAAAAAACGCAAATTGTGTGTGAATAATGCCTAAGAGGCAACTGACATGTATGTGCCTCCCATGCACTGCGGCAAACTGACATCAGATGCCGGATGTAAAAGAGGATGTTGTCAGTCTTGGGCATGGTGGAAGATGATTGGAATTGTTTTGTTTTTTTTATGTGATGGACAAAACAGGACACATTATCCCAGGGATGGAGCACATTATACCAGGAAGGAGACCATAAAGGGGCACATTATATCCAGGAATGGACCCTGGATGGGGCACATTATAGTAGGGATGGACATGCTGCACATTTTAATAGGGATGGACCCATGCTGGGACACATTGTACCAGGGATGGATCCAGGATGGGGCACATTACACCAGAGATAGAATGAGAATGGCACACATTATACCAAGGATGGAACCAGGAGGGGGCATATCATAGAGCGCATAGCAGGATGGAGCACATAACAGGGATGAACCCAGGAAGGGGCAAATAATACCAGGGTTGGACCCAAGATAAGGTACATATACAGTGCCTACAAGTAGTCTTCAACCCCCCGCAGATTTAGTTGGTTTGATAAGATGCAAATAAGTTAGAGCCTTCAAACTGCAAACGAGAGTAATATTTATTAACAGAAGCATAAATCTTGCAAACCAAAAAGTTATGTTGCTCAGTTGAATTTTAATAAATTTTAAACATAAAAGTATGGGTCAATTATTATTCAACCCCTAGGTTTAATATTTTGTGGAATAACCCTTGTTTGCAATTACAGCTAATAATCGTCTTTTATAAGACCTGATCAGGCCGGCACAGGTCTCTGGAGTTATCTTGGCCCACTCCTCCATGCAGATCTTCTCCAAGTTATCTAGGTTCTTTGGGTGTCTCATGTGGACTTTAATCTTGAGCTCCTTCCACAAGTTTTCAATTGGGTTAAGGTCAGGAGACTGACTAGGCCACTCCATCACCTTGATTTTTTCCCTCTTGAACCAGGCCTTGGTTTTCTTGGCTGTGTGCTTTCGGTCGTTGTCTTGTTGGAAGGTGAAATTATGACCCATCTTAAGATCCTTGATGGAGGAGCGGAGGTTCTTGGCCAAAATCTCTAGGTAGGCCGTGCTAGCCATCTTCCCATGGATGCGGACCAGATGGCCAGGCCCCTTGGCTGAGAAACAGCCCCACAGCATGATGCTGCCACCACCATGCTTGACTGTTGGGATGGTATTCTTGGGGTCGTATGCAATTCCATCCAGTCTCCAAACGTCACGTGTGTGGTTGGCACCAAAGATCTCGATCTTGGTCTCATCAGACCATAGAACCTTGAACCAGTTTGTCTCAGAGTCCTCCAAGTGATCATGAGCAAACTGTAGACGAGCCTTGACATGACGCTTTGAAAGTAAAGGTACCTTACGGGCTCGTCTGGAACGGAGACCATTGCGGTGGAGTACGTTACTTATGGTATTGACTGAAACCAATGTCCCCACTGCCATGAGATCTTCCCGGAGCTCCTTCCTTGTTGTCCTTGGGTTAGCCTTGACTCTTCGGACAAGCCTGGCCTCGGCACGGGAGGAACTTTCAAAGGCTGTCCAGGCCGTGGAAGGCTAACAGTAGTTCCATAAGCCTTCCACTTCCGGATGATGCTCCCAACAGTGGAGACAGGTAGGCCCAACTCCTTGGAAAGGGTTTTGTACCCCTTGCCAGCCTTGTGACCCTCCACGATCTTGTCTCTGATGGCCTTGGAATGCTCCTTTGTCTTTCCCATGTTGACCATGTATGAGTGCTGTTCACAAGTTTGGGGAGGGTCTTAAATAGTCAGAAAAGGCTGGCAAAAGAGATAATTAATCCACACATGTGAAGCTCATTGTTCTTTGTGCCTGAACTACTTCTTAATACTTTAGGGGGACCAAACAGAATGCTGGTGGTTTGAGGGTTGAATAATAAATGACCCTCTGAATTAACTTTTAACGCTTTAAAAAAAAAAAAAAATTTAAAAATCTATTTGGCTGCAGTGCATTTCCCACTTCCAGGCTGATCTACAGTCCAAATGTCACAATGCCAAGTTAATTCCGCATGTGTCAACCAGCTAAATCTGCAGGGGGTTGAAGACTACTTTTAGGCACCGTATATAACAAAAATAGCAATAGAATCCAATATGTAAGGGGTAGTGGTGTACATAACAAGAAAGGGCACTATGTAATAAGGGGCAATAAAATATGTGTTGGACAAAAACAGGGCATATTATCCCAGGGATGGGGCACATTATACCAGGAAGAAGACCACAATGGGACACATTATACTATGGATGGCCGCAGGATGGACACGTCATAGCAGGGATGGACCCAGAATGGGTTCATTATACCAATGATAAACCCAAGATGGGACACATATAAATAACAAAAAACAAGAGAATCTGATATGTAAGGGATGAAGCTGTACTTAACGGAAGGGCACTAAGTAATGGAGAATACTAATATACATAATAAGAGGAGACTATGTGATATATATTCACACACAGTATATATGATCTGTTACTTGATCAGCACAGTGGCTCAGTGGTTAGCCCTGTTGCTTTGCAGTGTTGGGGGCCTGGATTCAAATCCCCCCAGTGACAACATCTGCAAGGAGTTACCAAGTTCTCCCTGTGTTTGTGTGGATTTCCTCCCACACTCCAAAGACATATTGGTAGGAAATTTAGATTATCGGTGCTATACAAGCAATAACAGAAAATAGGCCCAAACACATTTCTAGCACAGGAACGCTGTCAGTGTACACCTCCGCGAGTGTATGATTATAGTTAATGATTTTTCTTAGACAGTCATTTAATGCTATGAATTGCACCGACTCCTTAACATTGCCAGGTCCAGTGCTGTGCCTCTGCTGCTGCTCCGATAATTGTGCACAGGCTACACCAGTTACATCATGCCATATCAACAGGACTGCATACAGTTATTAGGCTAAACAACACAAGTTGTGGACCCCAGTAATGGGCTGAAGTGCTGTAGACATATTTCTACTGCAGCCTGAACACAATCACTGGAGAAGGTGTGGTGATACTGCACCGGACATAGGGAGGGTTACTAACAAATAAATACAATATTTTTAACACAGCTGGGATGCATTACTTAAAAAAAGGATAAAAAACTTTATTACTGTTAAAGACCAAAAAGAAAATAATCAATCCTTCTCCCTTTAATTGTAAGGTTTCATTGTGAGCACTGAAGGACCCTCCAGTAGTCAGGAGGACTTTCTGACATTGTACAAAATATTACTACACAGTATTTCATCTTTATTCACACCATTTCATGATATCAAAGCTTTTAGCTTTACCAATAATTAACAATTAAACATGAGGTAGTACTAAAATGCTCGGGTGCTCGATGCTCGGGCCAAGCATTCCAAGATACTCGTGTACTCCGCCCGAGCACCGAGCCCAATGTTACCCTATGAGAGACCTGAGTATTTTTTTTTGGCATGACCCCCGGCAGCATGGATAAACCCTAAAAATGTCACAAAAGTATCAGAACAGTGCTCAAATGACATGGGAACAGCATGGGGAAGACCCCTGTAAGCATTTCAGACTCCAAGGTCACTGCTGTGAACAATGTTGTCAGACTATTACGCCACTTTTACTGACTGTCAAGAAAACGTTACAAAATGAAACCAAAATGGATTTTCCTGGAGAAAATATTAAGGGCTCATACCCACTTGTGAGACAGAGTTGGTGTATGTTAGTTTTTTGGATTACATGAAAGATTTAAAAAAAAAATTTGTGTGGCACTCCCATGCCCCTGGGAAGAGACGTGCATGAGGGCCTCTTTAAATAATGTGCCCATTTTAAGGAAGTGGGTCTTTTGTAGTATTGCCCTTTGGCAGGGCAGCCAAAAATTGGGGGGCACCCCAATGCCCCTGGAAAGAGACGTGCATGAGGGCCTGTTTAAATAATGTGCCCATTTTAAGGAAGTGGGTCTTTTGTAGTATTGCCCTTTGGCAGGGCAACCAAAAATTGGGGGGCACCCCAATGCCCCTGGAAAGAGACGTGCATGAGGGTCTCTTTAAATAATGAGCCCATTTTAAGGAAGTGGGTCTTTTGTAGTATTGCCCTTTGGCAGAGCAGCCAAATATTGGGAGGCACCCCAATGCCCCTGGAAAGAGACGTGCATGAAGGCCTCTTTAAATATTGTGCCCATTTTAAGGAAGTTTGTATTTTGTAATATTGCCCTAGGCAGGGAAGCCAAAAATTGGGAGGTACCCCAATGCCCCTAGATAGAGACATGCATGAGGGCCTCTTTATATATTGTGCCCATTTTAAGGAAGTTTGTCTTTTGTAGTATTGCCCTTTGGCAGGGCAGACAAAAATTGTGTGGCACTCTGATGCCCGTGGAAAGAGACGTGCATGAGGGCCTCTTTAAATAATGTGCCCATTTTAAGGAAGTGGGTCTTTTGAAGTATTGCCCTTTGGCAGGGCAGCCAAAAATTGGGAGGCACCCCAATGCCCCTGGAATGAAACATGGAGGAGAGCCTCTAAATATTGTTCCCATTACAAAGGAGCGGGTCTCCTGTACTTGTAATGCCCATTCTGTAAGGATGGACTAAAACATTTACCCCTGGGGGGTATACATGAAACTACTGCCCAACTTTTGAACGGTTAGGGTCAACATCATCATAAATATGATGTAAATAAATTATGTTTTTGTGGCATCATGAACCACGGTCGCACTGATCACATGATGGTGGCGGATGAGGAGAAGGAGGAGCAGTATAGCAAGTAGCCAAAGTCATGAAGTGTGTATCCATGTGTGGGTGTGCGGAGGAGCATGGTAATTTACCGGCACAAAATTTAAATCATGCTATCATTTGGTGGTGATGTAGTGAAGTCAGGCCCAATCCAACCCTTGTTCATCTTGATCAGAGTCAGCATGTCAGCATTTTCAGTTGACAGGCGGGTGCTTTTATCAGTAATGATTCCACCTGCGGCACTAAAAACACGCTCTGACAAAACGCTAGCGGCAGGGCAGGCCATGACTTCCAAGGCGTAGAGAGCCAATTGCTGCCACGTGTCCAGCTTGGATACCCAATAATTATAAGGCACAGAGGAGTCTAGGAGCACTTTTGTACGATTGGCAAGGTACTCCCTCAGCATCTTTGCAAACTTTGCAGTCCTTGTGACACTATCCCGCACCTCAGGGCCTGTGCTACAGGAGGTGCTGAGAAAATTGTCCCAGATCTTTGAGGGTGTTCCCCTACCTCTGCTGGATTGGACTTGTGCCTCTCTCAGCCGGACGCCTTGGTTGTCCACTCAATCGTGACCTCTGTCGCTAGCGTTTTCAGAAGGGAATTTTTGGACTAATTCCGCGACTATGGCTTTCTGGCACTGCAGCATTTTTGTAGACCTCTCCACCTCGGGAATAAGAGAAATAAAGTTCTCCTTGTAGCGTGGGTCTAAAAGTGTCACCAACCAGTAATGAGTGTCTGCCAAGATGTTGATAACGCGAGGGTCACGAGACAAGCAACGTAACATAAAGTCAGACATGTGCGCCAGACTGTTAACAGGCAAGACTTCAGGGTTCTCACCAACAGCATGACTGGCCATGCTGACCTCATCATCATCATCCTCCTCTCCCTGTCCTCTGGCCATCCACGCTGAACCGATGGTATGACGGTTGTGCATTTATTAAAGTCAATTCTGCATGAAAGTAGCTCTATTTCTTCATCCTCCTCGTCATAGTCCTCCAATGCACGTTGGGATGAGATGAGACTGGGCTGTGTGTATTCACCCAGTACGATTTCTTGCTCCAACTCATCGTGCTCTGCCTGCAATGCATCGTCTTTGATTTTGAGCAGAGAGCATTTTAGAAGACAGAGAAGAGGGATGGTGACGCTAATGATGGCGTCATCGCCGCTCACCATCTTGGTGGAGTCCTCAAAGTTTTGGAGGATGGTACATATGTCGGACATCCATGTCCACTCCTGAGGTCTTATGTGTGGAGTTTGAACCGTATACCAACAGCCTAGTTGATGCTGGTACTCAACAACTGCCCTCTTCTGCTCACTAATCCTGATCAACATGTGCAGTGTGGAATTCCAATGTGTGGGGACATCACACACCAGTCTGTGAGCCAGAATCTGCAAACGCCGCTGAAAGCCGGCAAGGGTGGCAGAAGCCGTAGGTGACTTTCTAAAATGGGCACAAAGGCGGCGTACTTTGACGAGCAGATCCGACAGCTCCGGGTAGGATTTAAGAAACCACTGAACCACGAGGTTGAACACAAGGGCCACGCATGGAACATGTGTCAGCTCGCCTCGCCTCAGAGCCGTCACCAGGTTCCAGCCATTGGTACACACGACCATGCCTGGCTGTAGGTTTAGCGGTGTGAGCCAGTGATCTGCCTGCTGTTTCAGAGCTGTCCACAACTCTTCAGCATTGTGGGGTTTGTCAGCTATGCATATTAGCTTCAGCACAGCCTGTTGCCGCTTAGCCGAGGCAGTGCTGCAGTGCTTCCAGCTTGGGACTGGAGGGTGAAATGGAGGAGGAGGAGGAGGCCGAGGAGCATGATGTTCCGGAGCTGTACACTGTGGGTGAAACCCTGACTGAGTTAGGGCCTGCAATCCTTGGTGTCGGAAGGACATGTTCCGTCCCAAGCTCAGACTGAGTCCCGGCTTCCAAAATATTAACCCAGTGTGCTGTCAGCGAGATGTACCGGCCCTGCCCACAAGCACTTGTCCACGTGTCCATGGTTAGGTGGACTTTGCCTGAAACTGCATTGTTAAGGTCTGATGTTTTGTGACACGTGCTTATGTAATGCGGGGATGGCAAACCGGGAGAAATAGTGGCGGCTGGAGACCGAGTAACGTGGGACAGCCGCCGCCATCAGGTCACGCAATGCTTCCATCTCCACTAGCTTAAAAGGCAACATTTCCAGCGCAAGCCGTCACGAAATGTGTGCATTTAAAACTGTGGCATGCGGGGCGTTGGCAGCGTATTTGCGCCTGCGTTCCATAGATTGGTGTATGGATAACTGAACACTGCGCTGGGACAAGGACGTGGTTGATGATGGTGCTATTTCTGCTTGTGCAACTACAGGTGAAGGAGAGGAGGCATCATCGCATGCAGTATGGAAAGGGGATTGTCTTGCACGCACAACAGTGGAAGACGCAGCGGGTCACCCGCAGACACTGCTCCTGGACTCTGGTGTACATCCCACAAAGTTGGGTGCTTTGCTGACATGCTGGTGGTGGTCAGGCTGCTAGTTTTGCTACCCCTGCTGATGATGGCATGGCAGGTGTTGCAAATGGCCTTTTTGGAATTATCTGCAGACACCTTAAAAAACAGCCAGACTCATTGTACTGGCAACTTATGTCGTGTTGTTGTTCCAGGGAACGGTTGCCTGCCTTCTGCCTGCGGACACCACCCTGCTTCTTCCGGCCTGTTGTGATGCTACACCTAACTCCCCCTGTACACTGCTGTCCTCGCTCTACATGTCCTCCTGCCAGGTTGGGTCAGTTACTGGAACATCCACCACGTCGTCTTCCACTTCCACACCCTGGTCCTCCTCCTGACTTTCTGGCAATTGTGTCTTATCATCATCCACCTCTTGTTGAGACACTTTCCCACCGTTGCTTTCGTGAGACCGTGGCTGCTCAAATATTTGGGCATCGGTACATACGATCTCTTCATGACCCACTTCAACCGGAGCTGGTGAGAGGCCAGAATATATGAATGGATAAGTGAACAGCTGTTCAGAGTGTCCAAGTGTGGGATCAGTTATGTCCAGGGCCGGGCACTCGGCATGGTGAGAGGAAGAAGGATCAGGGTGTGGAATGTGCGGTCCATTCTCACGGCTACTGACACTTGGTTGTGTGGAAGACAGGGTATTTGTGGTGGTGCCAAACTGACTGGAAGCATTATCAGCGATGCAACTAACAACCTGTTGACACTGGTCTTGGTTTAATAGTGGTGTACTGCTGCGGTCCCCTAGAAATTAGGATAGGAAGGTCGAGCAAGATGATGTGGGCGTTTGTCGTGGTGCAATTTTAGCTTGCATATGGCCTCGGCCTCTGCCTGCACCACCATCACGTCCAGTCCCTTGTCCCTTGCCACCGGCCTTGCGCATTTTCAATGTTGTGCTGCCTGTATACAGCTAAATAAAGGCGTCCAAAAGATGGTTTTTAGCTGCACACTAAGATTACAGATTAGAGCGGTTTAAACCCGGCAGCTGGAACGGTCAGACACAAACGCTACGGTTACAGTGTTTGGATACTACTTGAGTACGCATCTGCTGAAATGGTAAAGAATCAGCAGTGTTGGTTTTAGCGCACACTAGATACAGATTACAGCGTTTATCAGCAGCTGAACGCAACACAACACTCGCGTATACAGTGTTTTGACTAACTTCTTGGACTACAGCCACTCAAAGATGGTAAATGAATGCAGACAAGAGTTGGTGTTTAGCTGCACACTGAGATTACAGATTAGAGCAGTTTAATCCTGGCAGCTGGAACTGTCAGACACAAACAGCTGACAAGTATACAGTGTTAAGGCGTATACTAATTGGAGCTAACCCCTTACTGCCTATAGAGAGCTAAATTAATCCTTAAAAAGACTGTTTTGGAGATTTTCAGCCTGTACACCAGCCCCAGATGTGATGCAGGCTGGTATACTAGCACAAGAAGTTTGCTAAATACCCTGCCTCCCTGAATACAGCTGTATTAGTCCTCAGAAGGACTGTTGTGGTATTAGATTAGCAGCCCTGCACCTACACTAGCTGAAAGGCCAGAAATCTGTCCCTGAATCAGCAGCACCTCTCCCTACACCGCCTGTCTGTGGAGCATAGTGACTAGCACAGCGCGGTCAGGTCTTATAAAGACTTGATCACGCTGTGCGGCCAGCCAATCACTGTAATGCCACAACCAACATGGCTGTGGCATTACAGTGTCTGTCAGCCAATCCCTACATGTGGGCTGGCTCTGTAAAGAGCGCCAACATGCAGGGAGGTGGACCCCGAGCATAGCAAGATTATCGCGGGATTACTCGGTACTCGCCGAGTACCCTGAGTACCGAGATATTCGTGCGAGTACTGAGTAGTCACAAGCATACTCGCTCATCCCTATCAACAACCTTTTGATGGATATTTTAAAATTTAGTTCCAGTTATTTATAGGACAACATAATAAAATTGTAGACAGATTGCAGTTATTACACCAATCCTCAGTGAAGCGCTCTTTCTAGTTTTACCATAGAAAGACTGACACATTTTAGGAAATATAATTTACTCACACAAGAACTTACCATATAATTATATTTTATGGTCATATGGTAGAAAGTGATCAAATGATCTATTCCACAAAATAAATTTATCGCATAATTACAGGATAGATATAATCGATTGAGTCCTATTTGATCAGTAGAATGGGAATCTCAAGTTTGTCGAGAAAACATCTTCAAAGTGTAACCACTGTTGAAATTGTTATTTAATAATTATGAAGAGCAAGCGATTATAATAAACTTTCAATTATACTTCCTAAGAGAATTCTGGTAGAAACCTATTTATAAACCTTCCAAAAGATGTCCCCACTAGACTATGACTGAAGCACACATATGCTCATTCTCAGTGAGATCCGTCTTCAAGCTCCACACACTGAAACAAGCCATGTAACCATAAAAGGGTGGGGGCGGGACCTACACTGTGTTCACAGCTGATCACTATATCAGATTACCTATGGGACAGGGAATTCCAGGCTATCAGTACAAAGCTGCTGCAATCTCATCTCCTGCATTCACATGCTCTGCTCCATGTTATCAGTGAGGGGCTGTGTGGGGGCCATCAGCTAATAGCACAAACAGAGCAATGTGAATACAGAGGAGTCCAGATAACATCACAGGTGCCTGTGCACTGCTGACAGCCTGACAAGCCTCCCTTTGTCTGATGTAAACTGACTATACACTGATCTCTTGTACCCAGTCTACGCTGTGTAGAATCTGGGCCCTCCCCACCCTTATATATGAGGTTTAGAAACACCATAGTGGGTACATCTTCTAGAAGGTTTTTGAAAGGTTTCTTCTAGATTTCTCTTATGAAAGTATATGAAGTATATTTGAAAGGGTTTATTAAAATCACTTGCTCTACATTATTATTATATCCAAATTTTAACAGCAATTACACTTTAAGGAGCTACTTCACTTTTACTTAACTTTTTCTTGATGCTGTTGAAATAGAATACTTATATGTTTTAATTAACAATAGTAAATACTATAATACGTTATTTTCCTAGCACCGAGAAAAGATATTTGTGACAACAGTAAAATGTAAAAGAATCTTTTACCTTAACTCTAGCAAGGTCATGGGGGTTCAGGACTGATCCCTGGTAAAATTCTACCTGAGTAAAGTGCCTCTTAAAGAGAGCTTCAAGCTCTAGATTAGGTGATATGCTGTGGAAAAAAATATACAAGACATGAATTATTGGGAAATATTGCAAATGGTAAACAATTTAGTGAGTCCTTCTACAAATGTAACATAATATTCATATGCCATAGACTTATTTCTTTCAGTGGCTGTCACATACATTTGGTTGGAACTTGAAATCCTTTTCCTTGTCGCAACATGTGAATATATATATATATATATATATATACTAGCTGTGAGCCCGATGCAAATGCATCGGGTGTCTAGATTATTTTTAAATTTATTTTAAGATTTTCAAATAATAATCCAATTATTCCAATGACATCTTTACACCAACTACATATATTTGTATGGTTGATATCATTTAAGGAAAATTGAACTATTATGTTGTAAGGGTCTTAGAACACAAAGTAGCAACTCGCCCTATACTTTCTATGGGGATTACCGCAACCTCGCGCTACACAGCGACTCGCAATGAATCCCCATTGAAAGTATAGTGGGACTTGCGGCAGGTGCGGCAGCTGAGGTAGCGACTCGCAATGGCCTCGCGGCCATTGCTCGCGCTACACAGCGACTCGCAATGGATCCCCATACAAAGTATAGGGGGACTTGCGGCAGGTGCGGCGGCTGAGGTAGCGACTCGCAATGGCCTCGCGGCCATTGCTCGCGCTACACAGCACCTCGCAATGAATCCCCATTGAAAGTATAGTGGGACTTGCGGCAGGTGCGGCAGCTGAGGTAGCGACTCGCAATGGCCTCGCGGCCATTGCTCGCGCTACCTCAGCGGTAAATCGCTTAGTTTGTGGCCGAGCCTCTGGTTCTATTTTCGGCCAGCGACTCGCAATGGCCGCTTCGCGGCCATTGCTCGCGCGTGGTGACGTCACATAGTGACATAGCCACGGCGATTTCGGGGTCCGACACGATTTTGCCTACGGCAATTATATAGTAGATATATATATATATACACACACACACATATATGCACATATATCCTAACTGACTTAATTTAGCCAGGAATGTCTGACATTTGAAATTTGTACAAATATTATCATCATTACTATTGATGATAACAATAGTTATTATTATTAAGGTGGTTTTCCTATCTCATAAAGTGATGGCATCTCCCCAATATATGCTACCACTTTAGGATTGGTTGGCATCAAACTACTGGGATCACTGATTCAAAGAAAAAGGGCGGTGTAACACTACTTTAGGAAAACAAATCGTTCCAATTTGACCTGTACAGCAGCACTCATAGCCACTACCCTTTTTAGGAGGCGCTGCAGTTCCAGTCACCGCCAGTGAGTCTGACAAAGATAGTTCACAGATGCATCATTATAAAGGTACCGTCACACAGGGACATATCGCCGGCGATGCTGCCGGCGATCGCGGGAGCACGCATCCCTGACAACATCGTCGGGGAGATGTCAGACTGAGCAACTTACCGGCGATGTAAGGTATATATACCTTATATACCGTATGTACTCGTGTATAGCCGACCCATGTATAAACCGACCCCCCTACTTTTGCCCCCAAAAACTGGGAAAACCTATTGACTCGCGTATAAGCCGAGGGTGGACAATGCAGCAGCTACCGGTACTGAAAAATTTAAAAAATGAAAATAGATACGAATAAAATGTTGAACTTTTATTTTAAATAGAAACAGTAAGCTACCAATGCAGCAGACCACCGTCCTGTTATAAAGCCCCCTATCACTGGTATATAGCCCACTATCCCTGTATATAGCACCCATCACTGGTATATAGTGGCCATAACTAGTATACAGTTGCCACCATCACTGATATGCAGTCCCCAGCAGTGGTATACAGACCCCTCATCAGTGGTATACAGGCCAATCATCAGTGGTATAAAGGCCTAGCAGTGGTATACAGGCCCCTCAGCAGTGCTATACAGCCCCAGCAGTGGTATACAGCCCCAGCAGTGGTATACAGGCCCCTCAGCAGTGCTATACAGCCCCCAGGATGGGTATACAGGCCCAGCCGTGGAATACAGGCCCCTCATCAGTGTTATTAAGCCCCAGCAGTGGTATACAGCCCCAGCAGTGGTATACAGGCCCCTCGGCAGTGCTATACAGCCCCCAGGACGGGTATACAGGCCCAGCAGTGGAATACAGGCCCCTCAGCAGTACTATACAGCCCCCAGGACTGGTATACAGGCCCAGAAGTGGTATTCAGGCCTCTCAGCAGTGCTATACAGCCCCCAGGTCTGGTATACAGGCCCAGAAGTGGTATACAGGCTCCTCAGCAGTGCTATACAGCCCCCAGGACTGGTATACAGGCCCAGCACTGGTATACAGCTCCCCTGCTGTCTCACCGCCCCCCATGTATACAGAGGCCCCCCCAGCAGTGATCTAACTCACCCTGGGTCTGCAGGCACCCGGGTCCTCCAGCTGCTCCGTCTGCGTGCCCCGCGGCTTCTAATCCCCGGCGCCCTCCCCGCACTTCCTGTTTGATTGCGATCATGTGACCGCGGGTCACATGATTACATTCAAGGAGGAAGAGCGGGGAGGACGCCGGTATTAGAAGCCGCGGGCATGCAGACGGAGCAGCTGGAGGACCCGGGTGCAGACCGAGGACCAGGACAGAGGGGGTGAGATGGATCACTGTGGGGGGCCTCTGTAAACATAGGGGGGCGGGGAGACAGTGGGGGAGGCTATACTGTGCAGGGGAGCAGCAATGTACTATGCGCTGCTCCCCATGCATAATTAATTAGCGGCACCACGTGATGTGCAGCTCATTCTGCAGCCTCCCCCCGCCTCCTCCTGCATCCTGCAGTGCCCGGACACAGCCCCCACCACACTATAGTGTATATGACTCGCGTATAAGCCGAGGGGGGACTTTTCAGCCCAATTTTTGCGCTGAAAAAGTCGGCTTATACACGAGTATATACGGTATTCTCTTATGCACAAAAGTCATATACTTCCTTAGTACAGAGACTTTTTTCTTAAGGATCAAACTTTTCCACCTCCATGCACTTGGAAAGGCTTTGTTGGCCTCAATATGTATGTGGAACAAGTGCTTTTGCAGATTCACCTCTGTGACTCTATAATGTATAATTCTATTGTACTCCTAAGCTAGCCCTAAAATGGTCTTGTTCAAAGTAGAGCCAGAGTGTGGCCATGTACATGATCTTTTAGGAGATCTACTAAAACATCTGGTTGCTATCAATATAAATTAAATCAAATATAAGATGGCAAACTAAATATGACTAAAAGCTGATTCATTTTTACCTACTATGAAAGGTTTCCAAAAGACAATTATAACTTTATAACTATAACTATGTGAGAAACAAGCATGGTTTCCGCTAAAATAAAACATTTATTGCATTAAAATGAGATGTTACCCACTTGTGCAGAAATACAATCTCCACGTTCACATCGTCTCGATCTTTGTGGAGGAAGTCCTTTAGGAAGTTGGAAACACTTTCTAAGGTGATGTGACCACAGACCACAATATGCCTGGAATACAAAAGTATCAGTTATGTAAATTCATCTTTTGTAGCTCTAGGAAAATTGGAAACCCAAGGTGCATTGCTCCATAGATAGGCATCTTCTAAGAAATCAAAGACATACGTTATGCAGGTTATCAAAAATAGTACTTAATTTTCAGCCAGAAAATATGAATACCATAAAAATACATATTTATCATGGTGCTCGATTAAATGTGCTCCTTCTGTGTATACTGAAATTAATATAATGTTAAAGGGGCAAAAAATATGAAAAAAAAAATTAATAAATTATTAAATATGTATTATTTATACCACCAAACAACGGTAACATCATTACTATGCAATGAAACAGTAAAAAGAAAAGGCAACACATGAACTGTTTACATAAATAAATACATTTAGTTCATCTTAGTATTGGAAACAAAAGATTTAAATTAAACACCTTCCAAACCACATTCAATCAGTCTTCAATCTGTACACTTGCTATCCTAATGTTTCTACTGTTTTGCATTAACTCCACTCATAACCATTAAATTCATGAATAGAGATGAGCTGACCCATGGATGTTAGGGTTCGCTGAGTTTAGAAGGGCTTTTGTTAAAATTTTGTTTGGTAAATGGACTTGACCCAAACTAGACCCTGAACCCTGAACCACATAAAAGTCAATAGGGATCCGAATGTTGGTGCTGTAAAATGGTCATAGTAAGGGCTCACGGACTGCAAAAGGAAGCAAAATGGGGGTAAAAACAGGGCAATAGTACTGCAAACAAGTGTGGATAGGGAATAAATAAAACAATTAAAAAATATATAAAAATAACTAACCAATGTAAAGGAGCTGGGGTCTGGTATTATCAGGCATGGACAGTCCATGGTTATTTGGCCCTTTTCAGACTAAATATACCAGCCTCCAGCCGCCCCAGAAGTGGTACATCACATTAACATCCAGTTTCAGCGCTTTGCCCGGCTCTCCCCAATTGCCCTGGAGCGGTTTGTGGGATTGATGTCAGTTGTGAACTGTCATCTGGTATCAAGCACAGGAGTTAATAATGGAGAGGGCTCTGATTGTCAGACATTCCCTAAGTGTGTAGGTGAAAAACACACACATACAGGAAAAAATAGTTTGTTTGAATAAATACTCTCCCACACTTTCCCTCATTCACCACTTTATTAAAAAAAAATGTTCCACAAAGTTTTGACTTACTCCACATTCGACAAATGCAGCTCCGGTGACTATGAATAGCAGTAAAGCACAGCAATTCACAGACACTAGGTACTGACGAGCAGCTGGGTTTGGCTGAGCATAGTGTTGAGTTGGCAGCTCTGATGAAAGTTGTAGACAGTACCCGATGTCTGTGAATAGCTGTAGTTTACTGCAATTCACAGCTGCCAGTAGTGTGTAGAAACGTGGACTATGTTGGAGCTTTGTGGCAACATTTTTTTCTTTTTAATAAATTGGTGAATGAGGGAAAGTGTGAAGGAGTCTAAATTCAAACTATTTTTTCCAGTGTGTGTATTTTTTAAATGTACTCTCACAAGATTACTAAATAGAGTGTCTGATAGACCCATCCTCCATTATTAATTTCTGGGCTTGATGCCAACTGAAAACTCACAAATGACACTAACGCCATTAACCTCTTAATGACCAAGGAGGTAATAATGCATCATTAGTCGCCTCCCTCCCTTTGATGCTAGCACATGCAATGAGCTCACATCATTCCCTGCACATGTCGAATGATCTGATCAGTCTACATGTGCAGCTAAAAGGTGCGGTGAATCTGAGATCCACCTTGTTCTGTTGACCTGTTATATCGTGCTGTCAAACTCTTACAGCATGATCTAACACACCCCAGCGGAGATTGTGCTATTACCAGCTGCCATCAGTGACCCGGTGACAAAATCACAGGGCGCCGTTGAGTTCCCATGACAGCGATGGATCAGATGTCGCTGTTGCTGTCATGCATCACTTATTTCGAACACTGGCCTCACAGGAGGTAATAATTTCTGCAGTAGAGAGCTGAAGGGTTGATTTCAGCTGTGAATTGACAGCTAGCACAAAGAACAGGGGTTAATAATAGAGAGGGGTCTATCAGACACCCCAATTAGTAACCTGGTTGGTGTATAGTTAAAAAGTACAGACACATAGGAAAAAATTTGTTGATTTCAATAAAGACTCCCCTACACTTGACTCCCATCGAGTCCTATTGATGAGGCATTCTAGTTTTCTCTCGAGTGTGAGACATTCCATACAAATTCTGGATCTGCCGCTGACCAGGAGTGATCTATGGAGCCTTGTTCTCACTACAATACTCTGTAGGATTTGATGGGCATCAGAGGATATTATACCCTTGGATTATGTCATAACATCGAGGAGTTCTTTTGAATTCATAAATTGGTGAAGGAGGGAATGTGGGGGATTGTTTATCCAAATAAACTATTTTTTCCTGTGTGTGTTTTATTAACTCTACACTTACCAGGATAATAATGGGTATGTCTGAAATACACCTATTCATTACCAACACCAGGGCTTAATGCAAGTTGACATTACACAGCTGACATCAACCCCAAAAGTATTACCCCGATTGTTTGTGCACCAAGGCACTTCTAATCCCCTTTCCCTTAGGGCTTCATGCTACACATATTTTCCAGAGGAAGGGCAGGCCGAGAGGAAGAAACAAAGGAGGGTTTTCAATGTCCATCAGAAGTCCAATCATGTTCGCATTTCCTTCCCCCTTCCTCCCCCGTCCACCCCCCCCCACCTCATATCATATAATTTAATCTAGTTTAAATTTTCCCAGTCTCCCTCCCAATTCCTCCAGATTATACCAGCTGGTTAATCTAAAAGGCAACACCACCTTTTTGATTTCTTCCGTTGGTAACTGAGACACAATAAATCCTCTCCATCTGGAGAAAAACTTGGCCGTGTCTCTTTCCTTATTTTTTTCTGCTAGTAGTTTCTCTACTGACATTGCTTTTTTTATTTCTGTCATAACTTCTGATGTCTGAAGTGGGCCTGAATTCAATCAGTGTCTCAGTATTACTCTTAGCGTGACAGTTGCTATCATGTGGAATATTGGTATATCGCCCCCCTTTAATGCTGTCGTCTCTCTGTCTTGAAATACCCATATTTGTGGTGTCAGGGGTATCAGCTGCCCAGAAATCTCTGCCAAGATTCTCCTTACTCTCTCCCAGAATCTCTGTGTTGTGGCACATTCCCAAATCCCATGATACATATCCGTTTTGTCCTGTTGACATTTGGGGCAGTGTTGTAGCCATCCTGTCTCAGCATTTCTAGAAGAGAATCTGAATCCCAGAACCGCTCTATGTATAACCCTAAAGTATGTGTCTCTCCACCTTTCGTTTGGTATGAAACGCCTCATCTCTCTCCATCCCCTTCGTATCGTTAGTTCTATATCTTCAATACCTAGTTGATTCCTCCATCCCCTGTACATGTCCCGGGTGCCCGGTGGGAGTGTGTATGCCCTCAAGGCTGAGTGTATGGTAGAGACACCCACCATCGAGGGGTCTAAAGATGTCAGCTCGTCCCAGGTGTTGGTCACATATTCCGCTCTAACATTTATTAATGATTTCATTATTCGCTGTTTTATCTGGTAGTATTGGAAGACGTGTGAGGGTGGTAGATTATATTTGTTCAGAATTTCCTGTCCAGTCAACCATCTATGTTCCTCTCCATGGAGCAGATCTCGTGCTGTTCGTATCCCCTTTGTTCTCCATTTCTCAAATAGCTTATTATCTCTCCCTTGCGGGAATTCCGGACATCCCCATAGTTCGAGATATTTTGAAACCTTCCACGGCAATTGAAGTGATGTCCTCACTACTTTCCATGTGCTAACTGTGTCCCCAAACACCATAGATTTTTTGACTATTTGGGGTAAATGTCCCCTTGGGGTGTGTAATAGAGACACCAGGCTCCATGGTCTGCACATCTCCGACTCCAACGAGCAATCCGAGTATTTCCCCGAGCCTCTCACCCAGTCCAGGACATGTCTTGAGATGCATGCAAGGTTATATCCCCTGATATTGGGAAAATTTAACCCCCCCCAGTCCCTGGGAGACATTAGGGTCCGAAGCCCAATTCTGGGTCTTTTGCCGAGCCAGATAAATGCGGAGAACATCCTATTCAGCCCCGTCACATCTTTTTTTTCAGTAGGAGCAAGGTCTGTAACGGGTATAGCAACCTGGGGAAGCTCACCATTTTTACCAAGTGGCATCTTCCCAACAAGGACAGCGGGAGGCCCATCCATTTATTTAATTCTGTTTTTATTTTAGCTATCAGTGGGTCATAGTTGAGTTGGTATACTTGTTTTTTTTGTTCTGGCCAATTGTATGCCCAAATAGGTTATAGATTTTTCCCTCACCGGGATTCCGTGCAGGGTCGTTTCGCAACGTCTCCCCCCGCCCGACTCAGTGTCTTCCCGCAGAAACAGAATGTTACATTTGTTTTTATTTAACTTGAATCCTGAGAAGGCTCCAAATTTTTCTATATAGCTTATCACTTTTGGCAGATCTTTTTGTGGATTTGCAAGGTATAAGACTACATCATCTGCGAATAGATTTATTTTATGCTCCTTCTTCCCCAGCTTGACCCCCTCAAATATATCCTTATTATCAAGTGCTCTCGCCAATGGCTCTATGGCTAAATCGAAGAGTAACGGTGACAAGGGGCATCCTTGACGGGTCCCTCTCCCCAATTTGAAATCGCGGGACAGGAATCCTGGCATGCTCACTTTTGCTTTGGGACTATCATACAGACTGCTCAGAAATGTTCTAAATGGGCCCCTAAGGCCTATCCTATCCAGCACCATCCAACCAAGACCACCTGACGTTATCGAATGCCTTTTCGGCATCAAGCGTTACTATGGCTGGGTTATCCCTCCCACCTGGTGTGACAGCGTCTATAACTAATAAGGCCTTCCAGACGTTACCCACCGCTGACCTCCCTTTTACGAAGCCCGCCTGGTTTGTATTAATTAAAGTGGGCAAGATTAGGGCCATTCTATTGGCTAATATTTTAGAAATTAGTTTTAGGTCAAGGTTGATTAGGGAAATCGGTCTATAGTTGCTGGGGTCATCCAGGTCTTTTCCACCTTTTGGGATGAGAGTAATGTGGGCCGTGTTCATGTGAATTGGAATCTTTTCTCCGGTCATTAATTTGTTAAATAGGGCCTTTAGGTGTGGAGACACTTTATCTTTTAAGGCCTTGAAAAACCCTCCACTAAACCCGTCCGGGCCCGGGGCCTTACTCGGATTAAGATCCGATATGGCTCTCTACACCTCCTCGAGACTTATCTCCGCATTTAGGGCTAGCAGATCCTCCTCCAAGATCCCCGGTAGTTCTATATCACCCAGCCAACTCTCCCCCCTGTCAACCAATGTCTCCGAGGGACCGTATAATTTTGCAAAGTATTCACCCAAGACTTCCACCATCTCAGCCGGATCCGAGACGTGCAAACCAGAGCTGTTTTTAATTGTGGTTATTAATGTTTTAGATCTTCTACCCCTAGCCAGATTTGCTAAAATCTTGCCTGCTTTGTCCCCATATCTGTAGAGTTTTGCCTCCCATTCTGCCCTACCCAAACCCTCCTTGATCCTTGCCCATTCTTCAAAGGTGTGTTTATGTGTTTGCCAAGACGTCTTATGTTCTGGAGTTGGATCATTTTTGAAAATCACATAAGCTGCTCTGACTTTTTCACTGTATGTGCGGAACATATCATCTACTCTCTTTTTCTGGGTTAAAGTGTGTGCCATAATCTTTCCCCGTAGAACAGCTTTGGCAGTTTCCCAAAACAATGTGGGGTTGTCTACATGTGATGCGTTGTCGTGTGCATATTCCGTCCACCATTCTCCCAATAACAGAGCAAAATCCGGATCACTACTCAAATAGGAGGGGAACCTCCACAGGTAATCCTTCCCCCTGGGATATGTATCCGTCAGTTCTAACATCACTGGGCTATGATCAGATACTACCATTGGCATAATATTCATCCCCCTCACTCTCGGCATTATACCTTCTCCCAGCAGAAACAAATCTATCCTTGACCACGTCCCGTGGGGGTGGGAGAAATGTGTGTACTCCCTTCCCTCGGGGTTCCTCAGTCTCCATATATCGTGTAAGGGCAATGCCTCTCCCAGGTGTTGTAGTGCGATATCTGATGGGGATGCCTTCTTTCTATGCGTGCCCCCCTGCGACCTATCCTCCCCCGGGGACATAGTTGCATTAAAATCACCCCCGACTATTAACTTCCTTTTGTCTAGTTGGAGCAAGTGATTCTGAAAGTCAGAGAAGAACATGGCCTGGTCCACGTTGGGAGCATATATACTGAAGATTTGTAAAACTTCTCCTTGGCATTCTAAGGTTAATCCCACCCATCTTCCTTCTTCATCATGTTCCCATTCTCGAACCTTACATGATATGTTCTTACTAATGAGTATTAGAACCCCTGCCTTTTTCCCTTTTGCCCCCGAGCCGTAGACCTCTCCCACCCAGGATTTGTTCATTCGGAATAATTCCTCTTGTCCCAAATGTGTCTCTTGCGGTAGAGCTATGTCTCCCTTCAATTTTCTTACATGTCTCAAAACCATTGACCTCTTCCCTGGAGACCTCAGCCCCTTGACGTTCCACGTCACTATGTTAACCATTTTTGGGTTATGTTAGTTTTAAAGCATTTCTGATGTACAAGCCCTTTTCCCGAATACTCATGAATATAAGAACGAACTTTATGACAATATCTAATGGTGTCATTGCATTTTTGGTAGCAGAAACCCTTCTCAACTTCAATAACATATAAACGCTCCCTCCCCCCCCCCCATTATATAACTTTAACCATCCTTTCTTGCACCAGTTTATCACTTCCATTTTTTCAATGTAGCACATTGAGAGAGTATGGATTTGCTCCCACCCTCCGGCCTGATCTTTCGGTTATAGATGGTTGCAACGACCATCAATGAAGACCCGCACGGCACCGGGGGCATTATCTCCCATGTGGGACAATGTTGACGAGCTTTGTCCGTATTTTTTGTTTAGTGGTACATCCACCTGATAAAAGCTCTAGAGGAAAAAAAAAAAAAAAAAAGGAGGGGTTTTAGGGAAAAGACAATGCCTGCAATCCCCTTGTATGACACCAGAGTCTCGAACCTAGGATATCTCATGTCTTACATGTGTCACCAAGGGGAGGTGTCCGTGGCCGGTATCTTCTCCAGTCTTTGGCAGCAATCTCTTCAAATGAAGTTCCCTCAATCCGAGACTCTGTGGCTCGGTATTTCCGCAGGTTTCGTCTGTGGTCTCCCGGGGAATTCCTCGAGTTCTCTTCTCGCACTGCCTTCGGCTGTTTGGGGTCTGTGCTCTGAGTCGCTGTTGTCGTTCATTCGTGCAGGAGATTTTCTAGAGCTTGATGTAAAGTGTCTCAGCGCTTCCCCAGCATCTCTGAAAAACATTGGTGGTCCCTGTGGCGACGCCACCTTCAGGGTGGCCGGGTATTGCAGTTGAAATGTTATATTCCTTTTATATAGCAGGTTGCAGATTTCGTTAAATTTCTGTCTCTGTCTGGATACTATGAGTGAGTAATCGTTGAATAGGATTACCGTACCTTGGATTCCCTAAGGAATAACGGCTGTTGCGACGTTTGAACGCTTGCAATATATGTTCTTTGTCCTTGTAATCCAAGTAGCGTGCTATAGTTTGCCTTGATTTGGGTGGCTTCTTGCTACCATTTGAAGCTGGCGGTGCTCCTACCCTGTGAGCCCGTTCAGACTTACATCTGGACGTCAGTCCCAGAGCCTCTGGCAGTTCCTTTTCAAATATTGCCTCCAACTGGGAGTTAGCAACAGATTCCGGCAATCCCACAATCCTCAAATTGTTCCTACGAGAACGATTTTCGAGGTCGTCGATTTTATCTCCCATCCATCCAGTTTGCTCCATGACCTCTGCCAATCTTTGCTCTAGCTGAACTATTCTATCTTCTGCATCTGATAAGCGTTGCTCAGCTTCATTTAGTCTGGATCCATGTTGTGTAACTTCTGCCTGGAGTTCAGCCACACTTGCTGCTATAGCTTCTTTTACTGTGGCTTGCAGTCCCTCAGACAAGTGTTCCTTCAGTTTTTGGAGCATGTTCTTAAATGTGGTAGGGCTAGTTTGCATGTCTGTTTCTGCTCCCTGTGCTGTCTGCCCCTGAGTGTCCCGGGACCGAGCGCCATCACCCCATACTGGTAAAGTTTGCTTTTTGCTTGGGGGCTCTTCTCCTATCTTGGCACCGTTCCCTCGCTCACCTCCTGCTGTGCTTTGGCTCTGTTGTGATGGGGAACGGCGCTGCTGCAGTGGTAGCTGCTTCTCCTTCCCCTTCTGCTTGGGGATTCCCGCCATCTTTGTTCCCTCACCTCCTCCCTGCTGTACCTCCGATCCTCCGTCTGCCCGCTCCTTGCTCCTCAGCCAGCGGTACATCCAGTGCTCGGACGCCGCCGACTTCTCTCAGCCCGGTCTTGTGACTCACCGCGCCATGCGGTTGATTTATAAGCGATTATGAGGCCGATGGTGCCTGGAGCGTCTCCCTCCCGTGGCGCTCACATCGGGGCCGGAACCGGAAGTGGAATCCCCTTTATTTTTGATTAACCAGCCAAGGTAAAGCATAGAGCCAAAGGCTGCAATTTGCAGATGTCTGCTTTTCATGCACTAGTTTTCAAAAAAAGGGGGCACTGCAAGTCCTTTTTTATTTATTTATTGTTCACAGCAGTGTCCAGGCATCTTCTGCATGTCAAAAAGCTTGTTGATTAAGCAGCGTTTGAACAAACTTTATTGGCATACAAACAGACTCCTAACGCCAAACTTGGACACAGACTTTTTTTTGGAAGTCCAAGCCTAGAACACCAGGTGTTCAGTTAGAATCTCGAACTCTATCATTCATTATTCATTTAATGTGGATAAATATGCAAGAAAAATTGTAATCTTGGCTCTATAATCTTAAAGTTAATCTCCTATCTCAATAAGTGAATTGAGCTGAACTGCAACTTACTGCATAGATTGGGGTTGTAAAAAAAAAAAAAATAATGGGACAGTGATAGTAGAGTCAACCCTCATAAGTCATCTATATCGGCATGCAGCTTAAATGAAGCCGAATACAATACCTTGATCTCTGTGATC
Organism: Allobates femoralis; assembly: GCA_033576535.1. Taxonomy (NCBI): domain Eukaryota; kingdom Metazoa; phylum Chordata; class Amphibia; order Anura; family Aromobatidae; genus Allobates; species Allobates femoralis. The sequence continues at coordinate 186,750,832 of JARQOC010000006.1, read as the reverse complement.
CAATATCTCATTCCAGAGAAATCCACATTAACAGTTACCAGTGTAAGACATGTAATGACTGACAGTCTGCTCTCCTGAACTCATTGTGCAGTTGTGTATTATCACAACTAACACTTCCTTAACTTCTATCCCACAGGCAGCCAGTGTGTAAGAAAGGGTAGTACATTAGAGCAGACAGCAGGGAAGGAGAGCTGCAGATGAAGATGTATATGTAATAAGACAAATCTGCGATCTCTTGTACTGTATCAGTTGTAACCACATACAGCTCTCCAGTGAGATCAGGAGAGCAGGCTGTCAGCCTTTACACATATCACAATGATACTGTCATATATCCTTAAAAATAATCTTTGGAGGCAGATTCTCAGGAAGATTTAACAGCTGCTTTATAGATTGAAAATAGTGGATTTTTCTGGAATAAAATATCAAATTGCAGGTATCAAGGTATCATTTTATTCAGCTTCTTCTGACCTTCATGCCTATATAGACGGCTTAGGAGGGTTGATTTTACTGACAGATTCCTTTTAAAGGGGATTCAACACTAAACTAGCACTGGTGCTGCCCTTCATTTTTCAGGATCAGTGGGTATCCTGTCAGATGTTATCATATCAGTTTCAAGATACAGACAACATATTGGAAGTAAAATAGCAGTTAAATGCACATGTGAATAAATGCTACATATATGAAATATTTTCTTTCTGTATATAACACATTGTGTTTACATTTTCAGTTGAGTAAATTCTATAGTTTTAATAGACAGATAATGTATTAAAGAACAGACTGTTTCTGCTTCTTATACATACAACAGAAAATTAAGAAGAAGGTATGTCCCTGTTATCTGTGTACAGTAACTAAAATATATTGCAATCTGAGAGTCCTCTGTGGTTGACACCTTTTAATGGCTAACTGAAAAGATGGTAAGCATAGCAAGCTTTCGGGACACTATGCCCCCTTCGTCAGGCTTATAATGACACATATTCTGAAGACACATACATATATACTATACTTAAACAGGAGATGGTGCAGTAAATATGACAGGCGATGTAAAGCAGAGTCAGGCTGGGGGGGAGGGAGCTGGGAAAGTGAAACCAAAATTCTAAGGTAAGAGGAAGAAGTGTCAAAAGTTCATAGTCCTCTAACTTGAGTCTGTTGCAAGATGTGATATCCTCAAATGCCCTTTCATTTTACATAAAAACCCATGAATCCAAGTGAAACATTTAATCCTGTTTTGAATGTGTCAAAGGTCGTTATCAATTTGTATTCCCAAATTCTTTTCTCTCTCTGAGATTTGAAGTTGCTTTTTAAAATGAGCAGATTCATATCGGTTTCACTATTGTGGTCAGGGTTGCAAAAATGCTTTGCTACAGGTAGAGCCATACGCTTTTCTTTTATTGAGTGGCAATGAGAATTCATTCTTGTCCTGAATTTTTGCCCGGTCTCCCCTACGTACATGCCACCTGTTGGACATTTGGTTCATATAATTAAATACATCACATTGCTTGTGGTACAACTGAAGTTACCTGGAATCTTGTAGTCCTGATCTATCCCAGAAATCTTTATCTTGTCGGTTATCATTATAGATGGACAGGTTTTGCACTTGTTCTGGTTGCTGGGAAAGGTTCCTGTTGCTGCTAGAGAGAACAGGGCGCTTCTGACAATGATGTATTTTAGATTCGGTGATTGTCTATAGCACAAGAGTGGGTATCCGGAAATATTGATTTTAGTCGGGCATCTTTTTGTAGTAGTGGTTGCAGTTTCCGTGCGGCTCCTCTTAGCACTTCCAGACTTGGATTGTAGTTGACTACGAGAGGAACTCTGTTGTTTTTTGGTCTAGTTTTGTAATGTAGTAGATGATTCCTTGATATTCTGGTGGCTCTTGTAATCTGGTTCTGGATTACTCTTGAATGGTAGGCCTGGTTTAAAAAGGTCTTTCTAAGGTCCTCAAGGGGATTGTCTCTATCAGTAGGGTTGGAACATATCTGATTGTATCTGATGGCCTGGCTGTACACAATACAGTTTTTTATATGCTTTGGATGAAAACTGTCCCATCGTAGATATGTTGGGTGGTCAATTGGTATCCGGTACAGGGATGTCTCTATTGTTCTGTAGCTTAATGATATTGTCCAGAAAGCTGATTTCCGTACAGGAGTAGTTGAGTGTTAAGTTGATGGTGGGAAGAAACTGATTAAAGTGTTCATAGAATGTCTTTAACTGTTGCTCAGACTCTGTCCATATGATTAAAATGTCATCAATATAACGGTAGTAGGCCAGAAGCCTGACGGGACAAGAGGATAAAAAGTCACCTTCAAGCTGGGCTATGAAAAATTTGCATATTGTGGTGCCATTTTGCTTCTCATTGCTGTGCCAGTCTCCTGTAAATATATGTTATTGTCAAATATAAAGCAGTTGTGTGTGGGGAGGAATTTTGTGAGCTCCACCACAGAGTCAGCATCAATCCCTGTGTTTTCCATGAAGGATTTGCAGGCATTTAATGCATCCTAGTGTGGGATGTTACTGTACAGAGATTCCACATCCATGGTGGCGAGGATGGTTCTTTCTGGTAGCGGACCTATTGCTGACAGTTCATTCAATAAGTCAGTTGTGTCCTGAATGTAGCTGGGTGTCTCTTTTACCAGGGGTTTGAGAGCACCTTCTATCCACCCATAAATCTGTTCGGTGAGGGTGCCCACACATGAAATGATTGGACTTCCTGGATTTCCTGGTTTGTGAATTTTGGGAAGCATGTAGAATGTGCTTGTTCTTGGACTTTCTGGTATCAGGTCATCAGCTCTTAAAGGGAACCAACCACCCCAAATGACCCCCCCGGACTGTTAATATGTGTCCCTACACCCAGCACACACATTTGGGGCAATCGTTTTTGCTAAAAAAACTGTTTAGTAGAAGCTAAGATATATGTTTATAAAGTGTAATCAATCGCGACGGATAGGTGTTACCTAGCTTTGTCCACGTGCAGTATTCGTGCTTGTGATCCTCCTCTCCCCCCTCCCTTCTCACATTCTAAGAGCCCGGCCGCGTCATGAAAGGGGCGGGCTAAATCGCGGCGAACCCCGCCTCCTTTCATGACGCGATTTAGCCCCGCCCCTTTCATGACGCGGCCGGGCTCTTAGAAATTGAGAGGGGAGGAGGGAGAGGAGGATCACAGGCACGAGCACTGCACATGGACAAAGTTAGGTAACACCTATCCGTCGCGATTGATTACACTTTATAAACATATATCTTAGCTTCTACTAAACAGTTTTTTTAGCAAAAACGATTGCCCCAAATGTGTGTGCTGGGTGTAGGGACACATATTAACAGTCCGGGGGGTCATTTGGGGTGGTTGGTTCCCTTTAAAGGTATGTCAGGTAGACAAGAGACCAGCCTGTTTAATTCCTTGTGATAGTCATTTAGGCATTTGGGGATATCACATCTTGCAACAGACTCAAATTAGAGGACTAAGAACTTTTGACACTTTCTTCCTCTTACCTTAGAATTTTGATTTCATTTTCCCAGCTTCTCCCCCCCAGCCTGACTCTGCTTTACGTCACCTGTCATATTTACTGCACCATCTCCTGTTTAAGTATAGTATATATGTATGTGTCTTCAGAATCTGTGTCATTATCAGCCTGACGAAGGGGCCATAGTGTCTCGTAAGTTTGCTATGCTTACCATCTTTTCAGTTACCTATTACAAGGTTTCAACCACTGAGGACTCTCAGATTGCAATATATTTTTCTATCTACTGGCTAACATGGTATAAATATTCTTTACCTTTACAGTAACTAAATAATATTATATTATTAATTTACTTCATCATTATCAGACTATCACTTCATCATAATGCCTCAACTAACAATGGTAACCCCCTTAACTTTCAATTTTACTATACATTCCCCTCCACAGTGCCATCATAGTACTTTTCTGTCTGTTTTACCCATGAAATATATGATCAGTCCATCATGGATATGTAGTCATAGAATATGTACATAATTGGAAATCATATCTGCGTGCATTGCCATGTTTTATTTTTTATGTGGTGGGCGGAGGGTGAGTTTGTGATGCTTAATTTTATTATTGACTGTCGCCAGTGCTGTCGGTCTGTCCAAAAAGTTAATAAATTTGAAACCTGAATATTTAAGAAAGTAAAAGCAAGGCTTTATTTTTCTTAGGAGAATATCTTTGTGTGCAAAATTATTGGCTAATAGTGTGCAGAATTATTATGTTACTGAAACTGAAAAACAGACCCAGACCATTACACTATCACCACTTATGACCATGAAACAATTTTGCCTGCTGTTGTGAAAATGGAACAGACAACAGGTAGAAATGGTAGGCAATTAGTAAGACAGACCCTATAAGGGAGTGGTTCTGCAGGTGATGACAACAGACCATTTCTCTGTTCTTATCCTTTTTGGCTGTTGTTTTGGTCGATTTTAGATTTGTCACTGCTCTCACCCCTGGAGGTAGCATGAGGCAGTGTCTCGAACCCACAAAAGTTGCCCAGGTAGTGCAGCTCATCCAGGATGGCACATCAATGCGAGCTGTGGCAAGAAGGTTAGCTGTGTCTGTCAGAACAGTGTCCAGAGTATGGAGAAGATACCAGGATACTTCAACCTCCTCCTTTGTGAAAGAAGGAAAAAGAGGAGCAGTCTCAGAACCCTGCATCTGTCTCCAAGCCCTAGGTAAGTGATGGGTAGAAGTCTATGAGACCTCCCCCCATCCCTAACCTGTATATTAAAAAAATAAACACAAATACAGAAAAAAATACTTTATGCAGAATAAAAAACACACCCACGTTCTCCCCTTTATTAAACCAAAAAACACCTCTGCAGGTCTGAAGTAGTCCACACGATATCCCTTGACAAATCTAGCTCTGCTACATCCCAGAAACTGCAGTGATCAAATACAAGACTGCTCATTGCAGATTCTCGGATACACTGAGAGCCGCGGGGAAGCACTCAGTGACATCACTGCTCCTCTGCGGCTGGTAGCCAATTCAGTTGAACTCGCTGCCGGAATAACAGATTGCGGGACACGGCGACAAAACTGTTCTGCAGTCTGGCAGCAGGTTTAACTGAGTTCACACTGTGGGAAACTGCTGCTGTGATATCAGTTGAACCTGCTGCCAGATTGACAAGCAGCTGTGCCGCTATGTCGCACAATCCCACAATCCAATAATCTGGCAGCAGGTTCAAATGAGTTCACTGACAGCCGTGGGGAAGCCATAAGGGACTCAGTGACATAACTGCTTCCCTGCGGCTGTCAGTGTATCACAGAAGCTGTCAGCCAGAGCCAGATTCGTTGAGAAACCTTGTGTGAATTACTTTGAACCTGCATAGGTATTTTTGGGGTTAACAAAAGGATGAAAGAGTGTGTGTGTGTTTTTCCTTCCAAATAAAGGACTTTTTTCTGTGTTTCATAAGCGCCATCTAATGGACACACCAAATTCTGGGACAGCTGTGGGCTGCTATTTTTGACTGGGGAGGGGGGGCGAAATCCATGGGCCTACCCAGGCTGAGAATACCAACCCCCAGCGAAGTGCTTTACCATGGCTGAGTATCAAAAATGCAGGGGATCCCACACATTTGATTATGGCGATCTCCTCTATTTTTGATAGACAGTCACTGGGGAGTTGCAGCCTGCAGCTGCTATTTTACCTGTGCTTATTATCATAAACAGTGTGGGAACCCACATAAGTTTGTTTTTAATAAGTTATTTATTTATTTCTACCCTACCATACAGCAAACTGATGGGGTCATCTTGTCGTGGTGGGGTGGCGCGTGCATTTTTTAGATCAAAATAATGTTATCAAGTACTTTATTTTTTTATGCACTATAACATTTACATTTATTTATTTTAATGTAATTGCTCATTTTTTTTGCTATTATAAGGCCCATGCAAACATGCACCTACTGCATGTTTACACTTTAGTTCCAGTTCTGGTTTTTATTTCATTATCTTCTGTTGTTTGTTATGGTCATTGCAATCTGAAGTGTGGCTTACCTTATGAGCTGGACATTATTTAATGTGTATAGCTTCCCATTGCTGGTGTTCTCTGTTGGGACCCCCCAAGCCTACTTATTCCTTGCTATATACATGTTACAGGACATATAGTAGGTTTTAATACTGCAAGGCAGGGACCGCCCCAATGGGGTCAGTTTCCGTGATGGGATCGTTTGCATATTTTTTGGATCAAAATAATGTCACCAAGTACCCTGTTTACTTTTATGCACTATAACATTTTACTGTTTTTAGAGTAATTTTAGGGTCATTTTTTCCTTGTTGTTTTTGCTATTATAAGGCCTGTTTGAACCTGCACCTACTGCATGATTACACTTTAGTTCCAGTTCTGGTATTTGTTTTATACAGCAAACCTGTCTGCAACCAATCACAGACACTGACACAGAGGGCGGGGGGCATGTATAGCAGTCTGCAACCAATCACAGATGCTTGCATTGAGAATGGGTGGTGAAAGAGTCAATATTCATGAAGGGTAAAGAAAGAAAAGAGTATAACAGTGGTATCATCCTCCAGGAACCACAATAAGTATAACTGTCCTGCTCATTTTGCCTCAATTTGCAGCCCTCTAGACGTTGCTGCATCCATTTTACAGCCATATTTCAGCATTGAAGTTTGGGTCCCCATTGACTTTTATGGGGTTCGGAGTTCAGGGTTACGTTCAGGTCTCGAACTGGACTATTTTTTAAAATTCAGTCGATACTGTCGAACCTGAACATCCAGAGGTCTGCTCATCTTTATCTAGGAGTTGACTGATGCATTAATCCAGGTCTGGGGGGAGAACCCACAGGAGAACATAAGCCACCTCATAAGGAGCATGCCCATGCGTTGTAGGCAGGGCATGCAGGCACATGGAGGCCACACACTATACTGATCCTCCTCTCCTTGTCTTGACGCATTTCCACTGAAGTTGTATCAACCTGTAATTTGATTTTATACTTTGATTTTGAGTATCATTCCAAATCCAGACCTCCATGGGATATTCATTTTGATTTAAATTGATCATTTTTATGTTTTGTTGTTCGCAACACATCTACTATGCAATTAATAAAGACTCATTACAACTTTGCAACTGGAATATTTCAGTCACTGAGATCTAGGATGTGGTATTCTAGTCCTTAATATTTTGAGCAGTATATATCTATTCGTATATATATATTATATATATATATATATATATATATATATATTGGCTGGAAGAAGGGAGATTTGTCCCGAAACGTTGCTCTGTACACCTGAAGGCCCAATAAAGGCAATAGGTAACTGAAAAGGAGTGCTGCAGTCATTTGTTTGAATATAGGAGACAGTGAGAGGAAGAAGCTGGACTGATTTGCACCCAGAAGGAGCTGTGCTGCTTTCTTTATAATATTATATATATATATATTATATATATATATATATATATATATATATATATATATATATACACACGCAGCCAGTAGCCTGTATACTCCCATTATGTACAGTTGAAACCTTAATTTTGCATGCACTATATAAAATGAGAGTTTGTTGCAGATTCCGGGATTATAAACCGCGCTGACCAGAGGAGAGAATAACAAAGCTTTATTTGGCACACAGCACACAGGATCCGCCGACGCATTTCGTGGTCCACTGACCACTTCTTCAGGGCATGTATTACAGATCTCAAATACAACATACATTTATATCAATACATTTGTGACCTCACATTAGGGAGGGGAGGAACGCCCTTTATTTTAATACATTGCGTATATTGATGTGAACATTAACAAATCATAAATGGTAAAACCGCAAACCTCTTTTCTCCAAATCTAGGGCTATTCGGCCATTTAACACAGGAACTTTTGATCTAAAATATATTTATAAAAATATTAGAGAGTTTTACCAATCAACAAAATGATCAGGGATTCACAAGGAATCAAACCCACCTCTCACCAATGTCTATATCAAGGGTCCTTCATGTTACCCCTAGACCATCCATCCTCGTAGGAAGTCTATTAGAATCTAAGTGTAAAACTAGAAACCCCACTTGCTTTAAAGCAAAGATTGTGACCTGATTCGAACCCACTCTCAACAGACTTCAAATTTGTAAGTCCGGGGAGCTACCATTACACCAACAGTTACTTACTGTATACACTCGCGTATAAGCCGAGTTTTTCAGCCCAAAAATTGGGCTGAAAAGTCCCCCCTCGGCGTATACGCGAGTCACTGTATACTGTATACACTGTATACAGTGTATACAGTATACAGGCCCGCCCCCATCAGTATACAGGCCCCCCTGCCTTGTGCACAATCCTGTAAAGGAAGAAATTAGTATACTTATCACTGTCCCGCTACCGCTGTCCCGCCGCCGTCATCGCGCTCCTCCGTCTTCATCCGTCTTCTTCCGGCTTCCTCCGGTCGGCGCAGGCAATGACGTCATTGTCTGAGCGACCGAGGAGGAAACCGGAAGAAGACGGATGAGCGCGATTGTGGCGGTGGGACAGCGGCAGCGGGACAGTGATAAGTATACTAATCTCTTCCTTTACAGGATTGTGCACAAAGGCGGGGGGCCTGTATACTGATGGGGGGCTGTATACTACCTCTGGGGCTGCTGTATACTACCACTGGGGCTGTATATACCACTGGGGCTGCGTGTATACTACCACTGGGGCTGTACATACCTCTGGGGCTGCTGTATATTGATGGGGGGGCTGTATACTACCTCTGGGGCTGCTGTATACTACCACTGGGGCTGTATATACCACTGGGGCTGCTGTATACTACCACTGGGGCTGTATATACCTCTGGGGCTGCTGTATACTACCACTGGGGCTATATATACCACTGGGGCTGCTGTATACTACACTGGGGCTGTATATACTTCTGGGGCTGCTGTATACTACCACTGGGGCTGTATATACCACGGGGGCTGCTGTATACTACCACTGGGGCTGTATATACCACTGGGGCTGCTGTATACTACTACTGGGGCTGTATATACCACTGGGGCTGCTGTATACTACCACTGGGGCTGTATATACCATTGGGGCTGCTGTATACTACGACTGGGGCTGTATATACCTCTGGGGCTGCTGCATACTACCACTGGGGCTGTATATACCTCTGGGGCTGCTGTATACTACCACTGGGGCTGCTGTATATACCTCTGGGGCTGCTGTATACTAACTACTGGGGCTGCTGCTGTATATACCACTGGGGCTGCTGCTGTATATACCACTGGGGCTGCTGCTGTATACTACCACTGGGGCTGCTGTATATACCTCTGGGGCTGCTGTATACCACACTGCTGGGGGCTGTATACCTGTGCTGGGGTCCACCCTCGGCTTATACACGAGTCAATAGGTTTTCCCAGGTTTTGGGGGCAAAAGTAGGGGGGTCGACTTATACACGGGTCGGCTTATACACAAGTATATACGGTACTTATTATTTTTTATTCAGTAGTCTATATTTTGTCCTGAGTTCTTTTCTAAAACAGTTAAAAACCCTTTGTAGGGACGGTAACTATATCTAAATGTACCCAATTTACCATCAATACACAGAGACCCTGATATTAGAACTATAAGCACCATATATGAAATTCGACATGTTCAGCAAGTTTTAGACCAGATTAGAACCCACCCTTTTAGTGGTTATCTATACAACTCTGCTACATTATGATCCCTGTTTCACTTTCCATTGACAACATTTTTTTTAATGAAATCTATGAATGGAACAGTACTCAGCTCTTTAAAACAGGTCAGACACCTCATTTAGACCGTTTGTGCTGAGTGTGTCTAACTTATAGATCCAGAACACTTCCTTCCTTCCAAGGGCTGTTAGTCTATTGGGAGTGTCGATAAGAACATGATCAATAAGGGTTATTTTCAGATCTACGTTCATATTATGTGCAATGGCGCAATATCTGGGCAATCCATGTTTGGAAAATCCATTCCTGTATCTGTGTGAGTTCAATCTCAGGTGTAGGGGCTGCGTGGTGCTTCCCACATATACAATCTATCAGATAAATAACATAACTGCATGTACAATTCAACCTATAGGCTATTTGAAAGGTTTCTGATCTATCACTAAAGGAAGTAAATTTCTTTCCACTATGTTTTATCTGATAGATTGTATATGTGGGAAGCAATACGTGGGAAACACCACGCAGCCCCTACACCTGAGATTGAACTCACACAGATACAACATCAGGAATGGATTTTCCAAACATGGATTGTCCAGACATTGCGCTATTGCACATAATATGAAAGTAGATCTGAAAATACCGTATATATCTGTGTATAAGCCGACCCGTGTATAAGCCGACCCCCCTACTTTTGCCCCCAAAACCTGGGAAAACCTATTGACTCGTGTATAAGCCGAGGGTGGACCTCAGCACAGGTATACAGCCCCAGCAGTGTGGTATACAGGCCCCCCCAGTGGTATATACAGGCCCCAGCAGTGTTACAGCAGCAGCCCCAGTGGTATACACAGCAGCAGCCCCAGTGGTATACACAGCAGCAGCCCCAGGGGTATACACACAGCAGCAGCCCCAGGGGTATACACAGCAGCAGCCCCAGGGGTATACACAGCAGCAGCCCCAGGAGTATACACAGCAGCAGCCCCAGGAGTATACACGGCAGCAGCCCCAGGGGTATACACGGCAGCAGCCCCAGGGGTATACACGGCAGCAGCCCCAGGGGTATACACGGCAGCAGCCCCAGGGGGTATACATGGCAGCAGCCCCAGGGGTATACATGGCAGCAGCCCCAGGGGTATACACAGCAGCAGCCCCAGGGGTATACACAGCAGCAGCCCCAGGGGTATACACAGCAGCAGCCCCAGGGGTATACACAGCAGCAGCCCCAGGGGTATACACAGCAGAAGCCCCAGGAGTATACACAGCAGCAGCCCCAGGGGTATACACAGCAGCAGCCCCAGGAGTATACACGGCAGCAGCCCCAGGAGTATACACGGTAGCAGCCCCAGGAGTATACACGGTAGCAGCCCCAGGGGTATACACGGTAGCAGCCCCAGGGATATACATGGCAGCAGCCCCAGGGGTATACATAGCAGCAGCCCCAGGGGTATACACAGCAGCAGCCCCAGGAGTATACACGGCAGCAGCCCCAGGGGTATACATGGCAGCAGCCCCAGGGGTATACACGGCAGCAGCCCCAGGGGTATACACGGCAGCAGCCCCAGGGGTATACATGGCAGCAGCCCCAGGGGTATACATGGCAGCAGCCCCAGGGGTATACATGGCAGCAGCCCCAGGGGTATACATAGCTGCAGCCCCAGGGGTATACATAGCTGCAGCCCAGGGGTATACATGGCAGCAGCCCCAGGGGTATACATGGCAGCAGCCCCAGGGGTATACATGGCAGCAGCCCCAGGGGTATACATAGCTGCAGCCCCAGGGGTATACATGGCAGCAGCCCCAGGGGTATACATGGCAGCAGCCCCAGGGGTATACATGGCAGCAGCCCCAGGGGTATACATGGCAGCAGCCCCAGGGGTATACATGGCAGCAGCCCCAGGGGTATACATGGCAGCAGCCGCAGCGATATACCGGCCGCCCGCCCGCCACCATGAGTATACATGCGCCCCCCTCCCTATCAGTATCCAGGGCCCCCCTTGCAGCCCACACCTGTAAAGGAAGATCCTTATACTTACACCTGCGCCCGCCGCCGGCCCCGCTCTGCACCGCGCTCCTCCATCTTCTTCCGTCTTCCTCCTCGGTCGCACAGGCAATGACTCGCACAGGCTGACGTCATTGCCTGTGCGACCGAGGAGGAAGACGGAAGAAGATGGAGGATCGCGGTGCAGAGCGGGGCCGGCGGGGGCGCAGGTGTAAGTATAAGGATCTTCCTTTACAGGTGTGGCCTGCAAGGGGGGGCCCTGGATATTGATGGGGGGGGCGCATGTATACTCATGATGGCGGGCGGGCGGTTTGGCGGCACTTGCGTTGGTGTACTCGCGTATAAGCCGAGGGGGTACTTTTCAGCCCAATTTTTGGGCTGAAAAACTCGGCTTATACGCGAGTATATACGGTAACCCCTATTGATCATGTTCTTATCGACACTCCAATAGACTAACAGCCCTTGGAAGGAACAAAGTATTCTGGATCTATAAGTTGGACACACTCAGTCCAAATAGTTTAATGAGGTGTCTGACCTGTTTTAAAGAGCTGAGTACTGTTCCATTTCTAGATTTCATTAAAAAAAATGTTGTCGATGGAAAGTGAAACAGTGGACGATAATGTAGCAGAATTATATCGATAACCACTAAAAGGGTAAGTTCTAATCTGGTTTAAATCTTGCTGAACATGTCGAATTTCATATATGGCGCTTATAGTTCTAATATCAGGGTCTCTGTGTATTGATGGTAAATCGGGTACATTTAGATATAGTTACCATCCCTACAAAGGGTTTTTAAACGTTTTAGAAAAGAACTCAGGACAAAATATAGACAACTGAATCAAAAATAATAAGTAACTGATCGTCTAATGGTAACTCCCTGGACTTACAAATTTGAAGTCCGTTGAGAGTGGGTTCGAATCAGGGCACAATTTTTCCTTTTAAGCAAGTGGAGTTTCTAGTTTTACACTTAGATTCTAACAGCCTTGCTATGAGGATGGATGGTCTAGGGGTAACATGAAGGACCCTTGATATAGACATTGGTGAGAGCTGGGTTTGCTTCCTTGTGAATCCTGAGCATTTTATTAATTGGTAAAACTCTCTAATATTTTTATAAATATATTTTTAATCAAAAGTTTCCGGTGTTAAATGGCTGAATATCCCTAGATTTGGATAAAAAGAGGTTTGTGGTTTTATCATTTATGATTTGTTAATCTTTACATCAATATACGCAATGTATTAAATAAAGGGGCGTTCTCCCCTCCCTAATGTGAGGTCACAAATGTATTGATATAAATGTATAATAATGTAGAAAAATCCAGCACTCATAAACTTGCAATTATGAGGATTTATTCAAACATGAACGCCATCCATCTAATACAAGAAATGATGGGAGTGCTGGTGTCTCACGGTCCGCGCTGCTTCAGGATTAAATAAACTCATCAAAGAGCCAAATAGATTTCCATCCTTCTATTCCTCCTCTCTCCAACGCGTTTCAGCGCCACACCCGGCGCCTTCCTCAGCGAGAGGAGGAATAAAAGGATGGAAATCTATTTGGCTCTTTGGTGAGTTTATTTAATCCTGAAGCAGCGCGGACCGTGAGACACCAGCACTCCCATCATTTCTTGGATTCATACCACTATCCAGTGGTTGGTGGAGGTCCTGCAGCAGCTGGAACATTGTTTCCAAAAACGCCTTCAAACCAGTTGTGGGAATCACAACTGGACCAGGTGAGCAGCTTCACAGCACCACCACTACATATAAGTGTCACTAGTGATAGGGCACTATTGCGCCTCTTGTCCCCCCCCCCCTATTTTATCTTTACATCCATCTAATACAGGCAGTATGTGTTAACACCAACGCGCTTCGACCACGACTAAAGCTGCTTTCACATCAGCGGTTTTTGAAATTCGCGGCAGATGCGGTGAAAAAAACGCATCTGCCGCGATTACCGCATAACCACTGAACTTGCGGCACAGTTGCGGCAAGCCCCTTGCAATGTCTATGGGACTTGCGGTAAGGGTGCGGCAGATGCGGCAAGTGCAGTTTCGGCACTCACGGCAGGTGCGGCCGCGAAAAAACCGCGGTCAGCTACGTTTTTTTCGCGGCCGCACCTGCCGCAAGTGCCGATACCGCACTTGCCCACCTGCTGCAAGCCCCATAGACTTTGTATGGGGCTTGCCGCACCTGTGCTGCAAGTGCAGCGGTTATGCGGTAATCGCGGCAGATGCGGTTTTTTCACCGCATCTGCCGCGAATTTCAAAAACCGCTGATGTGAAAGGGGCCTAAGACAGTTCTCTGTCAAAACGCGTCGGTGTTAGCACATACTGCCTGTATTAGATCGATGGCGTTCATGTTTGAATAAATCCTCATAATTGCAAGTTTATGAGTGCTGGATTTTTGTACATTATTATTGGTGATTGCCGGTCCAGAGACCAGGACTGTATCCGTGCACCGTTTCCTTGTACTGGAGTACTACTATTTCAACTGGGTGAGCTGAACTTTCCTTCTACCTTTCCCCTGCTACCATTTTCATTGTGATATAAATGTATGTTGTATTTGAGATCTGTAATACATGCCCTGAAGAAGTAGTCAGTGGACCACGAAACGCGTCGGCGGATCCTGTGTGCTGTGAGATGTGTGCCAAATAAAGCTTCGTTATTCTTTCCTTTAGTCAGCGCGGTTTATAATACCGGAATCTGCAACAAACTCCTATATTCTTCCCTCACGGGATCTGCAGCGACCAGGCTCTTTCTACCAGTTGTGGGTGTCACAACATCAGAAGGTGAGTGGGTCCTTGAAAGTTCCCCTCTGGTGTACTCTGGTTACCACTCGATGTGCCTCCCCTCCCCCTCCTTTTCTTGCCTATATAAAATGACACACACAACATGTTTTTATCAGTATCTGACTTGACATCAGAATAAACCTTTCTAGTTTTAGGTCAATTAGGATTACCATAATTATTTATATTTGCCAAATGCCAGAATGATGAGAGTGAGAGAATGTTTTAAGGCATTTTTATTACTTTTTGTAGAGTCACAAGTTTAAATACACTAAGATTACTACGCCTTTAAACAATCTGGAAAGCCTATATGATGTTATATGTTGGAAGCTTCTTATAGGTTTATTGGAAACATCTGAGTTAATTAGAGACACACCTGTGGATGTATTTTAATGCCTGAAACAACTGTCTTTTTTGTATAGCATTATGGGAAAGTCTAAAAAAAATCAGCTAAGATATTTGGAAGAAAATTGTGGACTTGCAAAAGTCTGGATCATCCTTGGGTGCAATTTCCAGATACCTGAAAGTGCCTCATTCATCTGTGCAAACATGTATGCAAGTACAAACAAGATGGAAATGTCTAGCCATCATACTGCTCAGGAAGGAGATGGATTCTGTGTCCCAGAGATAAACGTGCTTTGGTTCGACATGTGCATATCAACCCAAGAACAAAAGCAAAAGACCTTATGAAGATAATGGCGGAAGCTGGTAAGGCTGTGTTATTATCCACAATGAAACGAGTACTGTATCAACATGAGCTGAAAGGCCACTCTGTCAGGAAAAAGCCATTATTCCAAAAGAAACATAAAAAAGCCAGATTAATTTTGCAAATGCACATAGGAACAAAGACCTATATTTTGTAGAAATGTCCTGTGGTCTGATGAAAGAAAAATTGATCTGTTTGGCCATAATGAACACCGTCATGTTTGGAGGAAAAAGGGAGATTCTTGGAAGCCTAAGAACACCATCCCAACTGTGAAACACCGAGGTGGCAGCATCATATTGTGGGGTTGTTTTGCTGCAGGAGGGAATGGCAACATCAAAATAGATGGCATCATGAGGAAAGAAGACTATGTGGCCAATACTGAAGCAACACCTCAAGTCATCAGCCAGGAAGTTAAACCTGTGGCAGGAATGGGTCTTCCAAATGGACAATGACCCGAAGCATACTGCCAAACTGTTTACAATGCGAATAAAGGATAACAAAATCAATGTTTGGAGTAGCCATCACAAAACCCCAATCTCAATCCTATTCAAAATTTATGGGCAAAACTGAAAAGATAGGTGCGAGCAAGGTGACCTACAAACATTGCTCAGTTACATCAGTTCTGTCAGGAGGAATGGGCCCAAATTCCTACTAACTATTATGAAAAGCTTGTGAAAGGATATTCAAAATGTTTGACCTAAGCCATACAGCTAAGAGCAATGGTACCAAATACTAATGAAATGTATATAAACCTGTGACTTTGCAGAAAATAATAAAAATGCCTTAAAATATTCTCTCTCTTCTGGCATTTGATTTCATGTCAGATCGTGAGAAAAACATGCATATGTGTCTTTTTATATAGTATATGTAAACTTATGGTTTCAACTGTATATGCTGCCAACAGCCTTCTGTATCCTCTAAATTATTTATACACAGCCAGCAGCCTCCTGTATCCTTTACATTATATATATGCATCCAGAAGCCTCTATCCTCTATACCAGGGATGGGAAAGTTTGGCCTACAAGCCACATCTGGCCCTCTGGCTGTTCCAGTCCAGCCAACAAACGAGACAATTGAAGAGCAGAAAACTGTGGACAGGCTGCACCATGTGTTACGACACTCCGCCACCGCTGCAGCCCACCATCTAACGTCACTGCTATCCACATCATCAAGATAAGGGTAGCGGTGAATACAATAGTGGGGGAGGGGCCACAGGTTTCCTTTTCCATCAATGAGCTTGAGAGATAGCACATGTGATGATGTCACTTCTGCTGTGCAGACGGTCAGTGCAGCAGAGCACCGGGGTGAATGGGAGCGAGGTGAGTATGTGGTATTTTTTTCATATGTGCATGGACTCATACTTTATATAAGAGGCTAGGCGGGGCTCATGTATATAGGGATATATGTGGGGTTCATAAAGTATATAGGAGGCTATATGGGTCTCATGTATATAGGAGGCTGTGTGGGTCTCACAAAGTATATAGGGGGCTATGTGGAGGCTCATAAAGTATATAGTAGGCTATGTGAGGGCTCATAATGAATATAGGAGGCTATAGGAGTTTATGCCTTGTTTAGGAGGCTATATAGGGCTCGTGAATATTTTGGTAATCCTGCTTTTTTGGCACATCTTTTCTCCATATCCTATTCATTAGTGTTTTTGTGCCTGCAGAGATCCCACAGTGGTGGTGCCCTCAATTGATTTTTTTTCCAGCTCATGTATATAGGAAGCTTTATAGGGCTCATAAAGAATGTTGGAGGCTATGTGAGGCTCATTAAGTATATAGGATGCTATGTGGGGCTTAGGCTAGGGTCACACTGGCGTCGTGGATGCGTTTTTTCCATGCGTTTTTCACACTTGTCTTTTGTGAAAAATGCATGGAAAAACGCATCCATAGGCCCCAATGCAAAACATGCATGGCCAAACTGCCATGCGTTTGTTGAAGGTGTTTTTTGGCTCAGCACCAAAAAATGCATCATGCTGCATTTTTTGGTGCGTAGTCAAAATCGCATGTGTTTTTGTAACATGGGGCCCTATGGGAATTGCATGCGAAAGCGCATGGCACTAAATGGTACTATGCTTTTTCGCATGCGTTTTTTAAGGCTGCTCAAGACCTAACAGCAAAAATGCAGCCCAAAAACAACCTTAAAAAACGCAGCCAAGCGTGACCGTAGCCTTATGTTGTATATAGGAGGCTATGTTTTGAAGTTATACTGTATAAAGGAGTTTATGTGGGGGCTCATGCTGTATTTCAAGGGCTGTGGGGTGTTCATACTGTATATAGAGAGGCTATGTGGAAGATAAATGTATATAGCAGGCTACATGGGGCTTATATTGTATATAGGAACTACGTGGGGGCTTATAATGTATATAGGAGCCTATGTGTGGCTCATACTATATAAAAGAGGCTATGAGAGGGCTCATTCTGTATTTACGTAGCTATGTCGGGCTCATAATTTAGATAAGTAACTATGTGAGTGTTCATTCTGTATTTAATAAATCAATAATAAGCTGTGGAAAGAGAAAGTGCAAATAGCGTCTTACCCAGCAACAGAAGGAGTTAACTTGGAAGCAATATAGTACGAACCTTGTGAGGTTGTGACCCACAACCAAATAAGAGCGTTGAAGACAGCTGCTGCAGCAAACCACATGCACAAAGATGAGTCAATTATGCAGGGTATCAGGGAAAAAGTGGTATTGGGACAGTGCTGCTGCCAAATAATCCAATCCAAATTGTTTCTCACAGCATATGGTAGTTTATTCTATGTATTTCAAAGTGTCACCCACTTCTTCATAAGGAAATACACACCAGTCATGTGCCTGTGTGTATGTCCTACTGAAGAAGCAAGATGACTCAAACGCGTAGAATAAACCACCATATGCTGTGACTATTAATTTGGATTGGATTATTTAGCAGCAGCACTGTCCTGATACCTTTTTTTTCCTGATACCCAGCCTTCTGTATTTAGGAGTGAATATGGGTGAAACCACTGATGTTTGGATTCAGTGGATTCAGCTGGACTTTTTTAAAAGTCCGGGTTTGGGACTAGAATTGACGTGAACTTGATCCTCAAACCCTTAGGGGCCCGTTACATGGTGCCACCTCGCCGGAGATGTCGGCGGCGACTGGGGGGAGCGCGCATGCTTTTGGTGCCCCGCCAGCGTCGCCGTCCCCCGTTTACATGGGGAGACACCTCTGGCGATGCACTAGCGATCTGACAGGCGGCATCGCCGCCAGGGTGTCTCAAAACCCCAGCGGCGATGCAGTACAATGGGAGCCTATGGCTCCCATCGCCTGTCAGGTCGCCGTAGGCCGTTTACATGGGGCGATGAGTACACATCGCCCCAGATCGGCCGCCTGGTTTCACAGTGCTGCTGTGAAACCAGGCGATCAGTCAAATGTGTCGCCCTTGCCTAGTTACATAGGGCGACACATTGGCGATGTCGGCGGTGATAGGCCACGCCCCAGCGTCGCCTAAAGTATCGCCACTGACGTCGCCAGGTGTGACATGGCCCTTAAAGTTATACAATGATGGCTAGGGTGGAAGGGGAATTGTAAAAATAAGCAAAGCAGTGATTAAACTGAAGCGTTACTTACCAAGCGCTTGTACTTCCAAGCTGCTCATTAACGTCTTGATTATTCACTGCAGTAGCTCCAGCAGCCAATCACAGATGCCCACGCTCTGTGGCAGTGCCTGTGATTTGCTGATGCCACCACACAAGGGCATAGGGAAGAGCTGGGTAAGGCGCCAGGAATTGGCAATTCGAATGAATGTGCCAATTTCTGAGGCGGCTGTGGGCTGCTATTCTGTTTCATGGGGGTCCAATAACTATAAGCACTTTGAGAATATCAGCCCCCAGCTGACTGTATTTTCCCTTGGCTGGCAATCAAAATTAGGGCAAAGCCTATGCATTTTCTTTTAATGATTTTTTTTAAATAATGAAAAAATAGGCTCCCCTGTATTTTTGATTGCCGGCCAAGGAAAAACCAGGCAGCTGGGGTGGAGGCCAGTAGCTGTCCGCTTTAACTGTGCTGAAATCAAAAATACAGCGACGCCCTAAGTACGTTTTTTTTAATTATTTATTTTTATACCGTCTATGACAGCAGGTTCATTGCCAATGGCAACCAATCACAGACACTGGCACAATGGGTGAGGGTGCAACAGCCAATAACAGACACTGTCACAGAGATTGGATGTCAGTGATTGGCTTTTGGAGCCACTGCACTGAATAATCAAGAAGTTAATGAGTGGCCTGGAAGTACAAGCACATACTCAGTAAATAATGCTGCAGTTTAAGGCTGCTTTCACATAACGATTTTTCAGATCCGATGCTGTCCGATGAAAATCGGACAGCATCGGATCCGAATTTGGGCCCCATGCATCCCTATGGGCATCGGACCCAATCGGATGTGCACTAAATGCCATCCGATTTGGTCCGATCCGATTCTGTCAGATTTTATTATCGGTGCAAAAATCGGAGCTTGCTCCGATTTTTGCACCGAAAATAAAATCTGACAGGATCGGATCGGACCAAATCGGATGGCATTTAGTGCACAACCGATTGGGTCCGATCCCTATAACATGGGGCCCTATGGAGAAGGGTCCGAGGAAACATCTGATGTCTCCTCGGACACCGTTTTACTGTACTGAGCATGCTCAGTACAGTAAAACTGCTCCTAACTAGGAGCATAAGGGTTAAAAAAAAAAAAAAAAAAGTTTATTCTCACCTCCCCCCGAGCCCCCGCTGTCTTCCGCCATCTTCCTCTCGGTTCCTGGTGGCTCCCGCAGGCTGCCGGTGTCAGCAGAGGGCTTCCTCTGCCTTATAGGACCTGCGGTGATGTCACAGTCATGTGACCGCGGGTTACCATGGTGAACCCGCGGTCACGTGACTGTGACATCACCGCAGGTCCTGTGTACAGCAGAGGTACACCTCTGCTGACACCGGCAGCCTGCGGGAGCCACCGGGAACCGAGAGGAAGATGGCGGAAGACGGCGGGGGCTCGGGGGGAGGTGAGAATAAACTTTTTTTTTTTTCAGCCCAGCAACGATTTTATGCCGGAATCGGGTGCCTATTTGGCACCCGATTCCAGGCCTCAGAAGGGAGCCGATGCTGTCCGATTTATATCGGACAGCATCGGCTCCCTCAAAATCGTAATGTGAAGGTAGCCTAAGCAATGTTTTTCTTCTATTTACAGCCAAACTGTAACACGGACTTCTCAGGGAAGTCCATGCTCGGGGTTTGTACCCAAAAATTAGTTGTTTACAGTTCAGGTTCATTCATTGCTATTTTCGAGGTTATCTGGGGCTCATAATTTATATAGGAGGCTATGCGAGTGTTCATACTGTATTTAGGAGGCTATGTAGGGCTCATGATGTATATAGGAGGCTAAATAAGGGCTCAAAATATGTATAAGAGGTTATATGGGTCTCCTGCTGCTTTTAGCAGGTCTCATAATTTATATAGGAAGCTACGAGGTTTGAATGGGTTGAACTAGATGGACTTAAGGTCTTCCTTCAACCTTAAATACTATGTAACTATGTATGTTACTATATGAATATAAATATATAGGAGGCTATGTGGGGGTTTATAAAGTATATAGGGGGCTAAATGGGAATGATGCACATTAAGGAGGCTATGCTGGGCCTAAAAATGTAAATAGGAGGCTATTTGTGGCTCATGGTTTATTTAGAAGGCTAAGTGAGGCTCCTAAAGTATATAGGATGCTATATGTGGCTTATGTCTATATGTTGCTATGTGGGTTGGCCTATGTATATATGTTGCTATGTGGGTAATATAAAGTATATAGGGGGCTAAAGTATGTAGGAGGCTATGTGAGGGCTCATAATATATATATGAGACTATATGGATTATACTTTGTTAAGGAAGCAATGTGGGACTCATGTACCTAGGAAGTTATATAAGGCTCATAAAGTATATAGGAGGCTGTTTGTGGGGTTTATAAAGTATATAGGAGGCTTTATGGGAATTATAGTATATAGGAGCCTATACAGGGCTCATAATGTATATAGGATGTTATATGGGGTTTATATTGTGTATATAGGAGGATATTTGGGGGCTCATAGTGTATTTAGTAGGCTATGTGAGGTCTTAAGCTCTATTTAGGAGGCTACTTGCAGGTTCATGTTGTATATACAAGGCTGTGTGGGGGTTGATGCTGCATTTAGGAGGATGTGTGGGAGCTTATGCAGTATATAGATGGGTTATGTGGGGGGTAAATGTACCATAGCAATCAAAATTAGAGAACAACACATAATTTTCTGAATGTTTAGGTCATTGTGCTCTCTTTTGGGAAAATATCCTAGCATGAGTAAAATAGCAGTATTTTAAGCTTATTTCATAAATTGAATATATAATAGACCACATAACAAAAATGTAAATGAGATTAATGAAAAAGAACACTGATCAAAATTAGAATACACTTAAAGATACCTGCAAGTTATTGGTGTTGTTTTGGCACCTGGTGCTAATTTCCTTAATTATCTAACAAACCCTATTTAATTGGCATCCTAACTTTCTAGTCAGCACTCAGGTTGCAAATATGGTGTGCCGTTCCAAACAGAAGTTGGTTGTTCCAAGTCTGTGATTTCTAGAATATTGCATCTTTACAACATCTCAAACTCTTTCAAGTTCTCCAAGAAGGCTGGTCACCCTCAAAAGATAAAGGCAAGAGAGGAAAGGATGATAAAGAGAATCTCCATGGGTAATCTTTTCAACACTGCAGTTGGAATAGCTCACCAGTTCAGCACTGAACTGTCACGCTGGGAGTGGGGAAGACACCCAGCGTAGGATAACGACGGGGGGGGGGGGAATAAGGAGTCCCTAACGCTAAGGGCACAAGAAGGAGACGGTGACCCCTAGACTTCCTAGAGCTGACCCTGTCTGCCCTCACGTCCCTATACAGTCTCCTGAACTGTCGCCGACCACGAACCTCGTCCCTCTCTGATCCTAGCACTATCTTATCTAAGGATCAGATGGAGAGGTTCACTAGACCCCTCCACTAGCAACTAAAGACAAACACCAGGGAAGACAGACATTTGGGAAAAGGAAACACTTATCTGACAGCAGAACTCAGCAACCTTCACAACCTCCACGTCTGCTGGAGCAAGGATAATGAGAGCACAAGGAACTATCACCTGCACCGAGGAAGGGTAATGAACCTCCTTATAAAAGTGGAAGGAATCTGCTGGGTCCTAGTGACCTACGATATTGGTGGATAAAACCAGACCGAGCACAAGACCTCCACAGCCGTCCCCCCATAACAGCGAGATCCCATCACACCCTCTCTCCATCTAAACAGAAGGTAAATGCCCCTGAAAGGGACGGACCATCCTCCACCATTATGGCTGGTGGGCCACACGCTGGGATCGTCTGCGCGTGGCCTCCACCCTGTCATCCGTGCCACCCGTGACAGTACCCCCCCTCCAACGAGTGGCCCCCGGACACTCAGGACCAGGCTTATCCGGATGGGAACGGTGAAAAGCGCGGACCAGCCTCGCGGCGGACACCTCCGACGCCGGCACCCACATCCGCTCCTCAGGACCGTACCCCCTCCAGTGCACTAAATACTGAAGAGAACGGCGCAACATGCGTGAATCAACCACCCTCGAGATCTCGAATTCCAGATTCCCCGCCACACAGATGGGCTCAGGAGGCAAAGGAGACGGGTTAGATGATGGCACATACGGCTTGAGGAGCGACCTGTGAAACACATCGTGAATCTTAAGAGCAGGAGGCAACGCGAGACGAAACGCCACGGGATTGATAACGGCGGTTATCCTATAGGGGCCAATAAACCTGGGCCCCAACTTCCAAGAGGGCACCTTCAACTTCACATTCTTGGTAGACAACCACACGTAGTCATTCACACATAGGTCCGGACCTGGCGCACGCTTCCTGTCAGCCATACGTTTGTACCTGTCACCTAAGAGCTTCAAGCTACGCTGCACACCCTGCCAAACCGAGGAGAGGGACGAGGTAAAACGGTCCTCTTCCGGAACTCCGGAAGGACTCGTACCACTAAAAGTACCAAACTGAGGATGAAACCCATATGCACCGAAAAACGGTGACTTGCCAGTGGACTCCTGAAGGCGATTATTAAGGGCAAATTCGGCCAAGGGCAAATAACTTGCCCAAGTCTCCTGATGGTCAGAGACAAAACACCTCAGGTAAGTCTCCAAATTCTGATTCACACGTTCGGTTTGACCATTAGACTGAGGATGAAAAGCAGAAGAAAAGGACAACGTAATCCCCAAACGTGTACAAAAAGCCTTCCAAAATTTGGAGACGAACTGAGTACCGCGATCAGAAACCACATCAGAGGGAACCCCATGAAGCTTCACGATTTCACTTACAAACACCTGTGCCAGAGTCCGAGCATTAGGAAGTGCGGGCAGTGCCACAAAGCGAACCATCTTACTGAATCTATCTACTACTACCAGTACCACCGTCTTACCTGCAGACGCCGGAAGATCGGTGATAAAATCCATTGACAAATGTGTCCATGGCCTCTCAGGAATAGACAATGGCACGAGAGACCCAGACGGACGGGTATGCGGAACCTTAGCACGTGCACACACACCACAGGCGGATACGAATTCCGCTACGTCCTTCCTCAACCCCGGCCACCAAAAGCGACGAGACAAGAGATCGAAAGTGGCCCTACCGCCCGGATGCCCCGCCAGTACAGAGTCGTGATGTTCCGACAGCACCCTGAGACGCAAAGAGAACGGCACAAAAAGCCTCCCAGAAGGACAGGAGGCAGGGGCGCCCCCCTGAACCTTCAACACCTCCCCCTCTAGATCAGGGCAAAGAGCAGAAACAACCACCCCCTCCTGCAAGATGGGGACGGGACTCTCATGAGTACTACCACCCGGAAAACTACGCGATAATGCATCCGCCTTCACATTCTGAACCCCCGACGGTAGGTGACGGTAAAATTAAATCTCGTGAAAAACAAAGACCACCTGGCCTGCCGGGGATTGAGACGCCTGGCGGACTCAAGGTAAGACAGGTTCTTATGGTCGGTAATAACCGTGACGGGATGGACAGCCCCCTCCAGCCAGTGCCGCCATTCCTCAAAAGCCAACTTTATAGCCAAGAGCTCCCTATTACCCACATCATAATTCCTCTCGGCCGACGACAACTTCTTGGAGAAGAACGCACAGGGCACCCATCTCCCAGGCGAAGGGCCCTGCGACAACACAGCCCCCACCCCCACCTCAGACGCATCCACCTCCACAACAAAGGGCCGAGAAAGATCGGGTTGACAAAGAACAGGCGCGGAAGCAAAACAACGCTTCAGGGAGGAGAAAGCCTGGCGAGCAGAATCAGACCACTCAGAAAAATCCGTCCCCTTCCTAGTCATGTCCGTTAGAGGCGTCACCAGTACCGAATAATTCTTAATAAATTTACGGTAAAAATTGGTAAACCCCAAAAACCGTTGCAATGCCCGTAGATTGTCCGGCCGCTCCAAGTCCAGCACCGCCCGGACCTTTTCCGGATCCATCCGGAAACCCAACGGCGACAAGAGGTACCCCAAAAAACGAACCTCCTGAACGGCGAAAACACATTTCTCGAGTTTAGCATACAGTTTGTTGTCCCGTAAGACCTGCAACACCTGTTTGACATGGGACTGATGCGTCTCCATATCGGGAGAATAGATCAAGATATCGTCCAAGTAAACAACTACAAATCTACCCACCAAATGATGGAAAATATCATTGACAAAATGTTGGAAAACCGCAGGGGCGTTAGTGAGCCCGAACGGCATCACGAGACTTTCAAAATGGCCGTCCGGGGTATTGAATGCAGTTTTCCATTCATCCCCCTCTCTGACCCTAATCAGGTTGTAGGCCCCCCTAAATCCAACTTGGAGAACCATTTAGCACCCACAACCTGACTAAACAAATCAGGATCAGAGGGAGGGGGTATGGATCACGGACAGTAATCCGATTCAATTCCCGAAAATCCAAACAAGGACGGAGGCCCCCCATCCTTCTTTTTCACAAAAAAGAAACCAGCCGCAACCGGCGACGTGGAGGGCCTAATGTGGCCCGTCTCTAGACTTTCAGAAATGAAATCCTTCATTGCTTGTCTTTCGGGACCAGATATAGTAAACATCCTAGCTTTAGGCAGTTTAGCTCCGGGAACGAGGTTGATAGGGCAATCATATGCCCGATGAGGGGGCAAGTCTCGGCACCCCTTCTCTGAGAACACATCCTCATACTCCGATAGGAATGGGGGCAGAGATTCAGCAGATACCACCGAAAAGGATGTAGCCAAACAATTCTCCGAACAAAAATCACTCCATTCCACAATGTCCCTGGACTGCCAATCCACTACGGGATTATGTTTAATCAACCATGGCAAGCCCAGGACAATGGGAGCGGGGAGACCGTCTAAGACATAGCAAGATAACGTCTCCTGATGTTGGGATCCGACCGTTAACTTAATGTTATGTACGATATGTGTGAGACTACCCTGAGCAAGCGGTGCAGAGTCGATGGCATAGATATGGATGGGGCGAGACAATAAACAGCGGTTAAGCCCATGAGTGTGTACAAAACGAGCATCCACCATGCTGACCCCCGCACCACTGTCCACAAACACAGAAATGCTTTCCGTTTTGCTCTCTAGCGCCACCTCTGCACTCAGGAGAAAATGGGAAGTACAAACGGAGGATACACACACCTCCCGCTCGACTACCCCCACACCCCCCATAGACACATGAGGTCCTGGCACCCCAGTCCGTTTAGGAGCGTAGGGGCAGGTCCCGATAAAATGGTCTCCTTTCCCACAGAAAAAACAGACCCCCTTCCCCCTGCCCCGGGAGGCACCGGAGGAGAGCCTCGAGGCCGCCGCTCCTCCAAGTTGCATAGGTTCCTCCCCCCTCGGGAGAAATGACTCGCCCTCCGAGTGACCACCCGGCAACAAGGAACCACCACGAGAAGGGCTCCCAGTTGCAGGAGGTCTACCCCTCCGCTCCTGGAGGCGTCTATCCATGCGAATAGCCAACGACATAGCTGCCTCCAGGGACGGAGGGGTCTCATACACTGCCAGGGCATCCTTCAGTCTTTCCGAAAGACCCTGGCAAAAATGACTCCTGAGAGCCGGATCGTTCCACTTCGTGTCCATAGCCCACCTGCGGAACTCAGAACAATATGATTCCGCTGACCGAGTCCCCTGGTGGAGATGGCGCAATTTGGATTCAGCCAAAGAGACACGGTCAGGGTCATCATATATGAGGCCTAAGGCGTCAAAAAATCCATCCACCGACTGGAGACAAGTAGAGTCCTGTGGCAGAGAGAGAGCCCAGGATTGGGGATCCCCCTGCAGCAATGATATAATAATTCCTACCCGCTGCTGCTCGTCACCAGTAGAATACGGCCTAAGCCTGAAGTATAATTTACAGGCCTCTTTGAACACAGTAAATTTATCTCTGCCTCCTGAAAACCTGTCAGGGAGGGCAACCTTAGGTTCCGGTCTGGCCGGACCCACTGCTTGATTCCCCAAGACACCATTTTGTGATTGTGGTCCCTGTAGAGCCGACCGAAGGTCCGCAACTTCCAAAGACAAGGTCTGCAGCTGCTGGGCCAAAGCAGACACAGGATCCATAAGGAAAAGGAGAAAAAATCGAATCCTCCCCTTCCTTCACTTACAGTTACGGCAGGTGATAATGTCACGCTGGGAGTGGGGAAGACACCCAGCGTAGGATAACGACGGGGGGGGGGAATAAGGAGTCCCTAACGCTAAGGCACAAGAAGGAGACGGTGACCCCTAGACTTCCTAGAGCTGACCCTGTCTGCCCTCACGTCCCTATACAGTCTCCTCAACTGTCGCCGACCACGAACCTCGTCCCTCTCTGATCCTAGCACTATCTTATCTAAGGATCAGATGGAGAGGTTCACTAGACCCCTCCACTAGCAACTAAAGACAAACACCAGGGAAGACAGACATTTGGGAAAAGGAAACACTTATCTGACAGCAGAACTCAGCAACCTTCACAACCTCCACGTCTGCTGGAGCAAGGATAATGAGAGCACAAGGAACTATCACCTGCACCGAGGAAGGGTAATGAACCTCCTTATAAAAGTGGAAGGAATCTGCTGGGTCCTAGTGACCTACGATATTGGTGGATAAAACCAGACCGAGCACAAGACCTCCACAGCCGTCCCCCCATAACAGCGAGATCCCATCACACCCTCTCTCCATCTAAACAGAAGGTAAATGCCCCTGAAAGGGACGGACCATCCTCCACCATTATGGCTGGTGGGCCACACGCTGGGATCGTCTGCGCGTGGCCTCCACCCTGTCATCCGTGCCACCCGTGACATGAACAGGGTAAGGATTTGTCTCATCATACTTTGCCACGACGTTTGAGTATTTGGACTGAAAGCCCACTCTGCAGTGGCTAAACCTCCCATTAGCAGAAAGAATCAAAAGACTAGGCTCACCTTTGGTGAGAAGCATGTTGTGTGGACAATATGGAGAAGTGGTCCACAGTTCATTTTAGTGATGAAAGCAAGTTTAATTTATTTGGCTCTTATGGAAAACATTATGTTTGTCGACAAACTTGGGAAAGACTGAACCCACAGTGTGTAAAGAAGTCAGTGAAAGATGGTGGAGGAAGTGTCATGGTTTGGGTAATGGTTTCTGCTGCAGGAGTCGGAGCTCTCATACAGCTACATGGCAGAGTGACTGAGTGTGTATCAGAACCTTCTTCAACAACACGTGGTTCCTTACTTGCATTCAGCACTCAATCAGCCAGCAATTTTCATGCCCCCTGTCACTCAACAAAACGGGTAAAGTAGTTTCTTGAAACGAAAACTTTGAAACAATGAAATGGCCAGCCCAGAGTCCTAATCTACACCCAATAGAAAACCTCTGGAAAATCCTTGGTGACAAAGCTTTGGCCAAGAAACCCATGACAGTCACAGAACTGTGGACTGGAATAAGAGTGGGCTAAAATCAAACCACAGCAGTGTGAGAGACTAGTGATGTCCTGTGGCCACAAATGTGCTGAGGACATTCAAAGTAACGGCCTGTACACTTCCTAATAATTGGTGACTATTGTAACCTTCACAAAATTTAGTTTCAATCTTTCTTTGTGCTACAGTCATTGCGGTTCTCTAATTACCCTGCAACCCTAATAACCTCATACCCATTCAGCCAGCCCCGTTCCCCCAGTATCCCTACCTGGAGCACTATGGAACACACGCTTTATCTGCAACAATCTTTAATACTTCCATAACCACTTTATCACTAACATACTCTCCTTCCTCAGCATCATTGAAACCTGGCTCACCCCCTCTGACACAGCCTCTCCAGCTTCACTTTCTTATGTGGGGGAGAAAAAGAACCACAGTAATAAGGGTGCACACTGTATGCAGTGAAAATCTACACCATTTTATTGCGTGAAATAGTAGAACAGCAAGCTTGAACAGAAAATATAAAAAACAATTAAAACAAAGGTTACGAAGTAACACAAACCCTGTTAACCCACACGCTCCTGTTACCAAATAAGGTACAGGAAGGAATGTTAGGGATGGTAGAGTGAGCAGGTCAGTATCAGTGTGATACCAAAGAATTACTTTATACAATTGCAGTGGCGTAGTAAAGAAGAAATTGGCTATATAGTTGGAATGAGGTCAGGCAGACCCAAAGGAATATCTAGGTAAAGCTATAAACGTCATCATGAGGTTATACAGTATCATACAAGGCACACAATTGTTGCAACATCAAAGAAACAAAACCTTATTCCATATAATAAAAAAATAATTAGTAAATAATAAATAGACTATGCAGTATTATTTGGTAACAGGAGCGTGTGGGTTAACAGTGTTTGTGTTACTTTGTAACCTCTGTTTTAATTGTTTTTAGGTTTTCTGTTCAAGCTTGCTGTTCTAGTATTTCACTCAATAAAATTGTGTACATTTTCACTGCTTACAATGTGCACCCTTATTACAAAGGTTGTTTTTCTCCTCCACATTCCTAGAATCACCACTGTGGTGTTGCACCTGTTGGAATCATTACAAGCTGTAGCACCCCGTCTCATGACGCTTCACTTTCTTATGGCTGATTCAATCTTTCTTACATCCCTCGTCCCAACAACAAAGGTGGTGGAGGAGTTGGCTTGCTCTTGTCCAATAACTGCTCCTATACCCCAACACTCTCCTCTACTCTACCCTAGTTTGAGGTGCACTCTGTCTGCATCTACTCCCCCCAACCTCCATCTACTGCCCTCCAGAGCTAGCTATCTCCACCTTTGCCAACCACTTCACTACATGGCTACTTAATTTCCTTTCAGCTGACAATCCCCACTATCATCATGGATGACCTTCAGCATCCTCATTGACACTTCCACCTTAGCTGCTTCTAAACGTTTGTCACTCACTACCTCCTTTGGCCTCACTCAATGGTCCTCCTTAGCCACTCATAAAGATGGCCACATGCTGGACCTTATCTTCACCCGCCTCTGTTCCCTTACTAATTTCATTAACTCACCCCTCTCCGTCTGACCACAACTTGACATTCTCTTTGCTCTCCCCTCCTCGTGCGCAACCCCCACTCCACAAACGCACTAATCCTTGCTGAAATATCGAACATCTTAATTTACACTTAATCTCTGATTCCTTTCTCCCTCTCTCAGACATACATACGGTAGCTTCCTTACATGACATTGATGCTGCTGACACTTTTTGGTATTGTGTTATAACAGCACAATACCAAGATCACTCGATTCGGCTGCCCCCTCATGCACAGCAAAACTTGCACAATCAACAGGCAACCCTGGCAGACCAGCCTGTCCAAAGAACTGAGACATGCTTCCAGGGTAGCTGAGTGGAGATGGAAGAGATCCCGTTCTGCCGAGCACTTTGTCACATACAAGCAGTTCCTCGACAACTACAAATCCAGGCTCAGTTCCACAAAACAATCTTACTTCTCATGTCTCATCCTCCCTGTCTCACAATACTAAACATTTTCAATTCTCTACTTCGTCCCCCAGCATCTCCTCCCTGTCCTCTCATTTCTGTTGAAGACTCTGCCTCTTTCTTTAAGCAGAAGATTGATAACATCAGAGAAAGCTTTGGCCCACAGCCCTCAATGCCCCTCCTCATAACTGCTCAGCCCTCTTCTTCCAAAACCATCTTCTCCATCATGACATAAGATCAGCTCTCCTACCTTTTGTCAAGATGACATCTCGCCACCTGCATACCTGACCTGCTCCCATCCCATCTCATCCTAAACTTGCCACAGTCTTCATCCCAACCCTAACACATCTCTTCAACCTTTCACTTACAAAAAGTGTCTTCCCCTTATCCTTCAAACATGCCTCAATCATACCCATCCTCAAAAAGCCCTCTCTCGACCCATCCTCTATGTCTAGCTATCACCCAATATCACATCTCCCCTATGCCTCAAAACTACTGGAACACCATGTGCATCTTAAACTGTTCCCCACCTCTCCTCCTACTCCCTTCTTGACCGGTTACAATCTGGCTTCCGACTGCATCACTCAACTGAAACTGCCCTAATTAAAGTAACCAATGACCTATTAACCACCAAGAGCAAGCAACACTTCTCTGTCCTCCTTCTTCTGGACCTGTCTTCTCCCTTTGACACTGTAGACCATTCTGTATCTAGGAGGTGAGCTGGGGCTCATAATTTATATAGGAGGCTATGTGGGGCTCAATGTGTATATAGGAGGTTATGTGGGGACTTACAATATATATAGGAGGCAATGTGGGAATGATGCAGCATTAAGGAGGCAATGTGGGGCTCATGCTGTATATAGGAGGCTTTGTGGAGATCATGCTGTATATAGGAGCCTATGTGGGACTCAGGGTTTATTTTGGAAGCTACATCAGGTTCATAAAGCATATAGGAGGCTAGGTGGGGCTCGTGTATATAAGGACTATGTGGGTCACATAAAGTATATAGGGGTTAAGGTATATAGGACTTTGTATAGGGCTCTTAAAGTAGAAAGGAGGCTATGTTATATCGGATTGAACTCATCCATTGAAAATGCAAGTGCAACCGAGGCCTTAGAGTGATTATTGCCTTACAGTCCTTGCTGATGCAGTGTAAAAAATCTATTCTATCTAATATATAAAGTTGATTGTATGTATGTATGTGTGTGTGAGTATGTATGTGGCATTAGCCCTGTCTACTCCACATAGCCTTGCCCAATCCACCTAGCCATGCCCACTCCACAAGCCATTGCATAGTCCCACCCACTACACATAGCCAAGCCCACTTCACAGCCTGCATCTCCACATATCAGCCTCCTTCACATAGCCCTGCCCTCAGGACTATGTGGAGGGGTGGTGGAGCTATGAAGTGGCAGGTCTATATGTGGGTGGTGCTATGAAATGGGAGGGGCTACTGGGATGGGTGGAGCTATATGTAGGTGTGGAGCTATGAATGAGTTGGGCTACTAGGAGGGGTGTGGCTATGACACATTCACACATACATTACCATATTTGAGCAATGTTGCCATATATTGTCAATATTACCATATATGAGCATTACATTCATATATGGGCATTACGCCCAAGCAACGCCGGGCTATACAGCTAGTTCTCTAATAATATTTCTTAACTTCATGTAGTGTAGGCAGAGGGATAGTCTATTGGTTTTGCTTTAATGGCATATAGGCAGGTGTAAGGACTTACAGTCCTTGCTGCAGTAACGTAAAACCTAAAGTCTTTTTGAAGGCTACATCTATTCTATTCTATTGCCTATTAATGCCACTCTTAGCTGCATGTAGTGCTGGGAGAGATCCTGGAAAAAGGATAGTGTATTAGTTTTGCATTAAAGGCATATAGGCAAAGATTAGAGTCTTAGAGTTCTTGCTGCTGCAACTGAAAAAATGTAGTCCTTTTCAGGCCTTCATCTCTTTTATTTTATTCCCTATTCATACTGCTCTTAGCTGCATGTAATGTAGGGAGAGCTGCTGGGAAGGGATATTGTATAAGATTTGTATTAAAGGTATACAGGCAGGGGTTAGAGCCTTACAGTCTGTGCTGCAGCACTGTAAAACCTAAAGTACTCTTGAAGGCTACATCTATTCTATACTTTTGCCTAATAATACCTTTGTGAGCTGCATGTAGTGTAGGGAGAGCTCCTGAAGAAGGAATAGTGTATTAGGTTTGAATTAAAGGCATATAGGCAGGGATTCGTGCCTTAGAGTCCTTGCTGCTGCAATGTAAAACCTAAAGTCCTTTTCAGACCTATATCTATTCTATTCTCTTAGCTGCATACCTAGTTTAATATGCGCAAAGCATGTGGTAAAGGCCAGAAAAGTGGAAGTGCTGCTGATGGTGTCAAGGGCGTGAGCCAGGTGAAACTGTACCTGCTGAGTGAAAAAAGCCAACACGCTCAACCACAAGACCTAAAAATGCATCTCAATAAATTAGAATATCATCAAAAAAATAATTTATTTCAGTAATTCAATACATAAAGTGAAACACAAACTGTATGTTATATAGAGTCATTACAAACAGAGTGATCTATTTCAAGTATTTGTTTCTGTAAATGTTGATAATTTCTGGCTTACAGCCAATGAAAACCCAAAATTTATTATCTCAGAAAATTAGAATATTATATAAGACCAACTGAAAAACTTATTTTTAAAGAGGACCTGTCACCAAAGCAGGCATGGTGATCTAATGACAGCACTGGATACAGCATGTCTGCAGCATGCAGGCAAGGGGTCCCCCAGCACTTGAGCAGCCCTGTACCCCGAGATAATACACTTAGAAAACTTACATGCTACAGCCACTAAGGAGGTGGCTAGGGCCTCAGCCAAGGGCAGATTCACACCCCCTGCCTGTGTAATCTGCCCACCGCTGCCAATCATTCTCTCCCTCTTCTCCAGCATTTAAATAGAGTTTTTTTTTTCTCTCTCGTTTAGCCCCGCCCCCTCAGGTGGCGGGGCTACATGGGAGAGAAAAAAAAACTCAGTTTAAATGCTGCAGACAGTGAGAGAATGATTGGTAGCGGTGGGCAGATTACACATGCAGGGGGTGTGAATCTGCCCTTGGCTGAGGCCCTAGCCACCTCCTTAGTGGCTGTAGCATGTAAGTTTTCTAAGTGTATTATCTCGGGGTACAGGGCTGCTCAAGTGCTGGGGGACCCCTTGTCTGCATGCTGCAGACATGCTGTATCCAGTGCTGTAATTAGATCACCATGCCTGCTTTGGTGACAGGTCCTCTTTAACTCAAAAATGTTGGCCTAATGAAAAGTATGTACAGTAAATGCACTCAATACTTGGTCGGAGCTCCTTTTGCTTGAATTACTGCATCAATACGGCATGGCATGGAGGTGATCAGCCTGTGGCACTGCTGAATTGTTATGGAAGCCCAGGTTGCTTTGATAGCAGCAATCAGCTTGTCTGCATTGTTGGGTCTGGTGTCTCTCATCTTCCTCTTGACAATACCCCATAGATTCTATATGGGGTTTTGGTCAGCCAAGTTTGCTGGCCAATCAAGCACAGTGATACTATGGTTAGTAACCAGGTATTGGTAATTTTGGCAGTGTGGACAGGTGCCAAGTCCTGCTGGAAAATTAAATTTTCATCTCCAAAAAGCTTGTCGGCAGAGGGAAGCATAAGAGCTCTAAAATTTCCTGGTAGAAGGCAGCGCTGATTTTGGTCTTGATAAAACACAGTGGACCTACACCAGTACATGACATGGCATCCCAAACCATCACTGATTGTGGAAACTTCACACTAGACCTCAAGCAGCTAGGATTGTGGCCTCTCTATTCTTCCTCCAGAGTCTGGGACCTGATTTCCAAATGAAATGCAAAATTTACTTTCATTTGACTACAACAACTTGGACCACTGAGCAAAGGTCCAGTTCTTTTTCTCCTTGGCCCAGGTAAGATGTTTCTTGCGTTGTCTATTGGTCATGAGTGGCTTGACATAAGGAATGGACAGTTGAAGCCCATGTCATGGATACATCTGTGTGTGGTGACTCTTGAAGCACTGACTCCTGCAGCAGTCCACTACTTGTCAATGTCTCCCAAATTTTTTAAAATACCTTTTCTTAACAATCCTTTCAAGGCTGCGGTTATCCTGGTTGCTTGTGCACCTTTTTCTACCAAACTTTTCCTTCCACTCAACTTTCCATTAATTTACCTGGATACAGCACTGTGTGAACAGAAAACCTCTTTAGCAATGACATTTTGTGGCTTACCCTCCTTTTGGAGTGTGTCAGTGACTGCCTTCTGGACATCTGTCAAGTCAGCAGTCTTCCCAACGATTGCGTAAACTACTAAACCAGACTAAAGCCCCCGTCACACATAACGAGATTGTTAGCGAGATCGTTGTAACGTCACAGGCTTTGTGACGTAACAGAGATCTCGATAACGATCTCACTAAGTGTGACACTTAGCAGCGATCAGGCCCCTGCTGTGAGATCGTTGATCGTTACAAAGTGCTCTGGGTCATTCTTAGGTCCCTTGGTCTCCCGCTGGTCAGCATGCATCGCTGCGTGTGACAGCGAGAGACCAACGATCAGCGATCTCACAGGCTGGTAACCATGGTAAACACCAGGTATCTAGGTAGTGCGCGCTGCGTAGATACCCAGTGTTTATCATGGTTACCAGCGCTAAGCAGGGAGGACGCTGGTAACTATGATAAACAGCGGGTATCTAGGCAGCGCGTGCTGCCTAGATACCCAGTGTTTATCATAGTTACCAGCGTCCTCCCTGCTTAGCGCAGCCTGTAACCAGGGAGGATGCTGGTAACTAT
The DNA here is from genome assembly GCA_033576535.1 of Allobates femoralis. NCBI lineage: Eukaryota > Metazoa > Chordata > Amphibia > Anura > Aromobatidae > Allobates > Allobates femoralis. The sequence continues at coordinate 186,715,955 of JARQOC010000006.1, read as the reverse complement.
GAGCTGCCTAGATACCCGCTGTATATCATAGTTACCAGTGTCCTCCCTCTTTCAGCGATGTGGAGGTGGCTCCCTGGTCCCTGTGAGATCTGCCTGTTTGACAGCTCCCCAGTGACCAGGTAATGACGCACCAACGATCCCTACAGATTGTTATCGTTGTCGGGATTGCTGGTGCGTCATTGTGTGTGACGGGAGCTTAAGGGACCATTTGAAACACTTAGTAAGCCTTTCCAGGTGATTTGTGAACATTATTCTAATTTTATGAGATAATGACTTTTGGGTTTTCATTGGCTTCAAGCTATAATCATCAACATTAATATAAATATTTAAAATAGATCACTCTGTAATAACTCAATATATTATATGCGTTTCACTTTATGTATTGACTTACTGAAAAAAATTATCTTTTTGTTGATATTCTAATTTATTGAAATGCGCTTGTATCTTTGTCCCATTTTTCAGGGTCACCACTCTTGAAGCCAAAGCAGTGCATTGGATGGCAGATAATGTTTGCAGTATGTTTCCTAGCACCATCCTGTCTCCCACATGGTGCAGACTCACTAGCCTAGAGTTTGAACCACATAATCGTCATCCTGTTCCTCCTTCCTTCCACCGTGGTAAGTCCCAAGTGACAAGTGATCCCACACTCTGATACTCTGAGGAGCTCATTACATTTACATGTATTGATTCTGACCTCTTGTCCTGCATGTTTCAAGAGTGACATAAGGAGATTGTGTGTAGTGTAATGCAATGTGGGGTATGGTGCTGGAAGGAAGATACAATTCTCCAATAGTGCTGGATGTTAAGGCTGAAGGAGGCTGGAGAGAACTGTACTTCTTTTTGTCTGTCAGGCCAGTGGACGATGAGCAGTCACTTACTCCTATGTCTCCACATTTGTTGGCACCAGTGGGATGCTACTCAGCCTGGTTCAGCCAGAGGAGATGCAGGGCACAGGTGTTCATGGACACCATCCAAGGGCTCAACGACCAGGGAGGCATATAGACATACCCAGCATGCCATAGGTGAGGCATACAGGTTTTGTATGTCGCAATGTCCAAACCCACCAGCTCAGCTTTAGGAAGAGGACCAGAGTGGTCATAAAGCCTTAGCAGTGAATGGCTATTAAAGTAGATTCAACAGATTCAGTACAGGGACAATGACATCCGGTCAGATTCGATCCAAGAATTGGTCCATTGGCATGCCCAAAATGATTCGGAGGATGATGAGGACCCTGCCGATATTGACCCAGAGGATTTAAACTGTGTGCCGCATCATGGATCCAGTGACAGTCTTGAAACAACCTGGTCCCAAGCAGCCTGAATTTAGGACTTGTTGGCCACATTGGGGACTGAAGCCTCAAGAGAAGAGAGGGCTTGTGTTCTGGAATTAGTTTTGGGAGTTCCAGTTAAGCTACGGCCAGCACCAGCCACTCTAATAGGTTTATTCCACTACCTGGCAGACCAGAAGAAAGGTCTGCAAACAGGGCCTTTGACTTGCCCAATGCACAGCACTGTTATATGTGTGGCTACCTTGGACATATGGATAAAGATTGTCTCCCAAGCTGGGGCCCCATGCCTGGAGCCCATCTGACAGACCGGTCGATCAAAGTCAGTGACATACAGGACCAGGCACTTTGAGACCCTGGTTCTGCCATCACCCTGGTAAGCCCAGATTTTGTTCCCCCAGAAGATCATTTAGCAGGTCGCCAAGTATCCATCTCCCTGGCTGAGGGTCAGCCCCCTGGCATCCCTCTGGCATGTGTGCAGTTGGACCAGGGGACTGACCAGAGAGAGGCCGATGTGGGGCTTATGGACAGCATCCCCTCACCTGTTATTTTGGGGACTAACGAGGAGGAAGTGGAAGTGGGGATCGTCGATAGCCTCCTCACACTGCTTATTTTGGTAATGACCTAGGAAAGGACTATCCAGTCAGTTTGTCACAGTCATCACTCACTTGCAAGCCAAGCAGCACTCTGGTGGAGGTCCTTCTGCCACTCCTTCCAAGGATAACTCATTATTATTATTATTATTATTATTATTTATTTATATAGCGCCATTGGGTTCCATGGCGCTTTACATGAGGATGAGGGAGACAAGAACAAGTACACTAAATCTAGGCGATCAGGACGTACAATGTACAGGAGGGGCAGGGACCCTGTCCACGAGGGCTCACAGTCTATGAGGGGTGGGTTAGGATACAGTAGGATGGGGAATGTCAGGTATGGGGCGTTCGCCTGGGTCTCATGGCAGGTTGTAGGCTTGACGGAACAGGTGAGTCTTCAGGTGACACTTGAAGTTATTCAGGGTAGGAGAGTGTCTGACGTGTTCGGGTAGGGAGTTCCAGAGTAAGGCAGATGCCCGGGAGAAGTCCTGGACTTCATGTACCCAGCTCTCATCCTCCTCCTCCTCTGAGCCAACAACAGTGAGTACAGCTAACTAGATTGTGGCCATTGACTTGGGAAGAGATATCGTAAGGAGTTTAGGGAAGCCCAACTCATGGAACCCACCTTAAAGCTTGTCTGCAGTATGTCTGCCAATTCTAGGGGGGGGAGTATAGATGTGAGCCTCTATTAGTGACCTCACCACACATAAAGGAAATCCCAAAGGACAATGCCAACAAGAAGAGAAGGATAATCCGAGGTCTATCACATCTGGCCGCCCCGTCAACAAGAAACCTCGTCAAAATTCAGCAGTTTTCTGAGGCTGATTAAGAAGGGCAAGGAATGTGATGACACAGGCTTTTTTAATGTGTGTCATGGGTTAATGTTCTTAATTTGGCCAGGCGTTTTGTTCTTTTATTTGTTAACTTATGTTTGTTAAGTCATTGGTTCTTATCAGACTGTTTGGATCCTCGATTGTATTAGTGTGTGGATTGCACACTAAATGTAAATTACTTCACTCCAATCTATCTACATCATTCAGAAAAGAATTATGCAGTTGGATTGAACTGCCAATGAGGCGCCCCACTGGTCAGTGCGCCACAGTAGGGGTACTGCACCCAAAACAGAGTGTGCGGTATCCCAGTCATTGGAGGCTTTAATGTTAAACTGAGGCTCTCTTCCCAGCATTCCTACACCTAGACTAGGGGACCAATCAGCAACCCGTTACCAGGGTAACCGGTCCCGGTGGGAGGAATGTTAGGGTAGAAGGAGTGGGAAACACACACAGATGGAAGCAGCAGTAGGAGAGTTGTGTAGTCTGAGGAAAGAAACAAGGAACAAGTCCTAGAGGGAGGGCACCCGAAAAGGAGTCGCAACCCAGACAGAAGGGGGATACATGTAAAGAGAAAAATAGACAGGAGCCTATGAGGGGGCTCGGATGATATGCGGGGTGGAAGGTAAGAAGGAGATTAGCCTCTCACCTGATAAGGAAGTATTCAGCAGGCGGTTACCAGGCTTCAAAACCGAGAAATGTGAAGTGTGCACAACGGGAGGGCTCCAAAGCTGTTCTGGTCATGTGACCCAGTCAGCTGGTCTCTCTAGTGAAGTCCTTCAGGGAATTTTACCACAGGTCCTATACCAGGCAGCTCACACGATCTCCCAGAGGGAGAAAGGGCATATAAAATTGAAATGATTTTTCGTGTTAATAGCGCTCCACACAGAGACCAGGGAATGTGTAGAGAAATATCTTTAATAAGCCACAACGCATTTCAATGGCGGCACGCCATCTTCATCAAGTGGAGATCTCCACCTGATGTAGATGGCGTGCCGCCATTGAAACACGTTGTGGTTTATTAAAGGTATTTTTCTACACATTCCCTGGTCTCTGTCTGGAGCGCTATTAACACGAAAAATCATTTCAATTTTATAGACATAAGGGGGAGACCCAGTGCCAGACTGTCCGAGAAAATGGTCTGGGGGAATCCCGGTCCACAAAGGGGTAACGGCTCCGAGTCGCGGTGCAGGCAAGTCCAGCCCTGAGCTGTCAATACCGGTGGGTTGCAGGTCTGCCAAGCATCCCCCGACCTCGTCCTCAACATGCAGACCCACCAGGTATCCTCAAACCGGGTTGAGCCCCTTAGAGAAGAAGAGTCACCTCATCACAGCCAATGGGACTGGTAGGAGGTGGGTTGTACAGGGCAGTGCAAGGATAGTAAGGAGGCGCATGAACAGAGGACAGTGAAAGTACTAAAGAAAGAACACCTGAGAGCCTCAGAAAAACTTTGTTCCCTCCGGTGACTACCTGGCCAGCTACCCACAAACACTGTGTAACTGTGCACCTGAACTGCTGAGAACTGTTGCCGGTAAAGTATCTGTACAGAGTCAGCAAGTCTCCCGTATCTTATTCTGTAAAGTTAAGGAATAGCTGTTGGTACAACGACCAGCTCAGCAGCACTGCCCTGGGGACCCTGCTCCGCCTGCAGGGAGCGCTATATACTGGCTGCAATACCATCCCCAGCGATCTGACAGCGGCGCTGGTGAGATCACCTGAAACTGCAGGTGACGTCACGAGACTTTATTTTATTCTTTTTATTCTTTTTTCCTTTTAACAAGTAACCCCAGGGTACAGGTCCGGGTAGGCTACCGGTGACATCCTCTTGTAGTAAATGCCCGGATATCGAGTCCCCAAAGGTCACCAACCAATAAGAGAACAGTCTTATCCCACCAATCCTGTAAGAGTACAAAATACCTGAGGTGAAGGCTTGGGATATATAAAAAGGACCTTTTTCAGTCACCAAGGTTTGATACGTTATGTGGCCTCAGCCTAGGGGTTTCAGTCCTGGCTAGAGGATCATATTGAGTCTTCATGATTTCGGCCTAGGAATTTCAGTTCCAGCTCCTAGGATCACATTGTGTCTTCATATGCTATAGGACGTCAGCCTAGGGACTTTGGTTCCAGCTAAAAGATCATAACCTGGATCATATTTTGCAATAGTTCAGCTTAGAATCCTAGGATTTGACTAGAAAATACCCTGGTTGGGACATTTGGTCACCTGGCTGCAAACTTTTCTATGCTTGGTTAGCTTCCTAAGCTTGCTGCTATCCATTTTCAATGGGTGTATGCTAAAAGTGGGGTGCTGCTGGATTGAGGTAGTTGGCCCTGGAAGCCCTGAAGGCACGAATATTCCAATCGCTGGTGAGCCAGTGGAAGGGTGAGACTTTTGATTGTTACATTGTGTGTTCTTGCTGAGTATGTGTTATATGCCATGGACTGTTGGGGACCCAATAAAGTGTAACCAATATGTTGTTCCCTCACCATTCAGTGGGATGAGCCCTGGTCCATGCAGTATTTGTAAAGGTGGGAAAGCAAGCGGACGAGAGCACCCACTGACCCCTGTATCTCCACAGACTGCATTCCTGGAGTGAGCCTGTGCTGTGGCTAACCTCCTCATGATTGCAATGGTGAATGTAAAAAAGTTTGTGTTTTTTTATGTTTGTGCCAGTGTCAATAGAACACTGAGTTTAAAACTGTAACCCTGTGTGAGACTCTTTACTGCATCCAGAGCTGATTCCCTATAGAAGTGGTGGTAAAATATTTTAGAAGCAACAGTCAAAAGAAGATAACGATGGGGATCAATTACTGGCTCAAAAGGTGGTCCCATCAAGTGTTAGGTGTTCCTCAATCTGGGCTTTTTTTTCAAGAAAGTGCAGTCAATAAAATCATTACTTTATAACATATGATATTCATTTCAGGAGGGGCCTGACCAATAACAGCCTGATGACCACCAGCATGCTCAAGCACATGTCATCAAAGCACCCAACTAGGTTGGTCGAATGCTTGGGCCCACAACCAGTGTCTGCAGGTGACACCACTGCCTCGTCCTCCGTCCTATGTGCTAGCCAATCCCCTGTCCATGGTGAATGCAGAGAAGCCTCCTGCTGTGCACCTGTAGTTGCACATTTGCAGCCAGCATCAGCAACCAATTCCACCTCCTTGTCCCATGCTGATTGAGAGCCAACGCCCGGCACCCTAACTGAGGGAGCCAGCTGTCAATCAGCATGACATTGGCATTGATACTCGTCAATAGAGCAGAAGCTTATGCTCTGTTTTCGTGACATCAGTAGAAGCTGTAGTATCGTCGGCAGGAGTAGTCTGTGTCAAGCACAACATGTAGGTAGGTAGCAACTTCTTGTTATATTGCTTATACACATTTTTTGTAAAGTCCCAAATATACCAAATATACCATATGTTAATGGGAAAAAAATCTGAGACCTTCCTTTATTTGTTTTCCAGGTTGTATTGGAGGTCCTCCCTGTAATTTTTGACAGCCCTTGCACATATTGCTCAGGCTTCAGTAGTCTGGGAGTCCCACTCCTTTTCTTTGGCCCTCCTCTACGTGTATTCCAACATGTATTGCAGTCCCTCCTAATTTTTGGCAGCCCTTGCACTTAGTGTATAGGTTTTAAGGGTCTATGATTCCTACTACCTAACATTTTAACAAAATGTGTATGAGGCCCCTCTTTAAGTCTAAGAGGTCCCCTTCACACATCCATGTCTCCAGTACAGTTGATGTCCGTTTTTACACATTGGCCTTGGTGCTGTGTTCTTGTCTTCATAAAGAAACAGTTTACTTTTTGGTAAACAACAGAAAGATGTGCTTCACCAAATGTTCTATCTTGGTCTCATCTGTCCACAAGACATTTTCTTAAAACGATTTTGGCTTACTCGCATACATTGCAGTCTATCTTTTTTATGTGTCTGTGTCAGCAATGAGGTCCTCCTTGATTTCCTGCTATAATGTTTCATATTAATTAAATGTTGACAGATAGTTTGTGCTGACATTGATGTACCTTTAATCTGCAATAAAGCCTGAATTTTCCTTGGAACTTGATTGGGGCCTCTTTTCCATCACCCAGACTATCCTGCTTGCAACCTTTCATCAATTTTCTCTGCTATCCAGGGATAATTGCTATGGTGCCATGGGTTGTAAAGTTCTCGATTATGTAGTGCACTGTGGACAAAAGAACATCAAGATGTTCGGACATGGAGCTTGCAGGGCAGTTAGAATTTCTTTGGAACTTAATTGGAGCTGCTTATTCACCTTCTTGATTAACCTGTGTTGCAGCCTTTCATCGATTTTTTTTTTTTGCCATCCACATCCAGGGTGATTAGATACTGTGCCATGAATTGCAATTTTCTTGATTATATAATGCACCATGGACAAAGGAAAAACAAGGTCTCTGGAGACTTGTTACATTGAGATTGTTCGTATTTTTCATCAATTTTGGTTCTGAAGAACACAGGCAATTGTCTTCTTTCTGTACTCTATGGTTAGTGAAGCACACACAGATTCACAATGGAAAGATTGAATCTCCCATTTTTATCTGGTTTCAGCTGTGATTTTCATATTTCTTACATCTGTGAACGTGCGTGCACACGATCAGGAAACACAGTGTTTTGGACGCAGCGTCTTTGCGCTGAGTCCAAAACGCTGCGTAGTACAGTACAGGCATAGTGGATGGGATTTCAAGAAATCCCATCCTCACTATGCGTAGCCCACCCGCAGCGTCTTTGGAGCTGTGGTGCGGGTTGCCGGGAGTCCGCTCCTCCACAGCATGTTTATTTCATGCTGCGGAGTCGGAAGCGGCTCCATCGGCTGACTGCAGGGAGAAGCCGCCCCGCACCCGCCGCACACGGTGAGTACAGGGCGGCTGCAGTCTCCCTGCGGCCCCCCGCGGCTTTCCTCAAGTTCGAAGGAGCTGCGTCCAACACGCAGCTCCTCCGGACCATGTGCACAACACGCAGCTCCTCCGGACCATGTGCACATACCCTGACTTGCCACAGGTGAGTTTGTATGAGCATCGCATGTTTGAAACAAATTTGTTTACCCACAATATTAGAAAGATGGGAACAATGCTGTGTAGTCCATTTTTTTAGTTTTTCTTGAAATTATGTCAACTATGCCTTTTTTCTCTGTTTTATTTTTGTGCTATCCCACAAAAGAAAGGAAATAAACATGTGTATGGCAAAACATGTGTAATAATTTTCTGGGTGAAATACTTCATTTCCTGGAACAATTTCAAGGGTAACAACACTTTGTCATGGCTGTATGTTTTGAGGAGATTTTCCACCAACTCTTCAAAGTTCAGCTCTACAGTTTCTCAAAAAAATACCCCTAATGCAAATGCTACCTATTCAGCCTTTTCTGTGCCTGACAACAAACAGAAACACCCTGTGAAAGATTATGGAAGATATCAATCGATCATAATTCCCCAATATTTCTATAGTTGAAGTCATAGATCTTTTTACAACTATTTCATAACATAATTACCCCGAAAGTAAGACAGGGTCTTACATTCTTTTTGTGGCCAAAAGTGGCCCCCTGTCTTACTTTCGGGGGGGGCCTTACATTGGAGGCCCCACCATCCATCCATCCATCCACACACTCCCACACATACAGACAGACACATGCATACACATATATACACACCATACACACCACACACACCACACACACACATAGCACCTCTTCTTACCGGGTCCGGTGTGGGGTCCCCGATGGTCCTGTGCCGTCCTCTGTGCTCTGGTCCGGTCCCCGAGATGATCCGCTGCCGTCCGCCGTGTTCCGGTGCCGGTCCTAGGCTCCATGGTCCCTGCTCTTCCGGAGTTCAGGCCTAGCTCCGCCCAGGTCATAGTGTGGGCCAATCAGCATAGCGGCGCTCAAGCAAGCGTCATCGGGCGCTTGCCTCTGACGTCAGCGCCGCTATGCTGATTGGCCCACACTATGACCTGGGCGGAGCTAGGCCTGAACTCCGGATGAGCAGGGACCATGGAGCCTAGGACCGGCACCGGAACACGGCGGACAGCAGCGGATCATCTCGGGGACCGGACCGGAGCACAGAGGACGGCACAGGACCATCGGGGACCCCACACCGGACCCGGTAAGAAGAGGTACTATGTGTGTGTGTGGTGTGTGTGGTGTGTATGGTGTGTATGTATGTGTATGCATGTGTCTGTATGTGTGTATGTATGCATGTAAACCTTCCCCCTCCCCCCTACCCGGCCTTATAATCGGGGAGGCCTTACATTAGCAGGCCCCCCCTTTACCCCTAGGCGGCCTTACAATCGGGGGGGCCTTACTTTCGGGGAAACACGGTAGCATTCTCCTCTCTGACGCTACTACTGGACCTTACATTTCCTGAACAGAGGTCTTGCTAGCAGAGAGGTGACAACTTTTAATTAAAAGCAAGGGTGCCTTCTCCACTGGCATCTGGATAGGTTTCACTTTTAATTAAAGACAGGAAGTTTCCCTTTTGAAGAAAAATAGTGAGAGGGAAACTGGTTTCCTGTTTATGAAATATGGGCAGGAAAGCTGTGTTTCTTAGTAACCATAGCAGTCTCGTCAGCAACATCACAATAATAAGAACTATGAAACTACCGTATGTTCCAGTCACATACAAATCATATCACTGAAATCGTGATAGCCAGTTGCAGACGTATAGAAATTCGAATTCGTTCCCACACCCCGGGATAGGGACATACAAAAAACAGCTAGCAGAAACCAGCTAGAGAAATCATGTTTGATCTTCGAGCGTAGAGGAGACCCAATGGGATCTGATGGAACCAGAATCATTCCTCTTGGATCTCCTGAGGGAAAGTTATGACAAATCATAGCTTTTGGGAATATTTCAGCTCAACGGTCAGAGGAGGGGATTCCAGGACAGCCCAGAGATGGAGTGAGAGAGGCCAGCCTAGGAGTTAAAAATCACTGACCATAATTCTGCAGTAGTTTTTTCTGGGGAAAGCCACATTGCCATGTACTGTGCTGGAAGTTATCAAGTAGACAACCCAGGCTCAACAGCACCTCCCCTGTGCTGATCCAGTGACATAAACTGCAACAAAAAACTGGTAAGTGACGACATTTGACTTTATTTTACCTATGTGTTCTACTACCTTTAGTTGCATAACTGACTGTATATATATCTGTATATTCTTCATGTATATAGTGTTATTATCTTAGTGAGCCTTACAACAAATAAATATAAAACTTAATACTTGGTTGTTCTTTTGTCTCGATCCACGAGTTCCATGTCCGTCCGCTTGTTTAATATTATACACTACCTGGGTTGGTTTCTGGCCTGCTATAAGCCTGTTAATGGACCAGGCTTATATCTAACGAGGAGCTGGTGGCAGCATTTTGGTCTTGTGTTATTGCAGAACTTTTGCAGTGAAGAACTGGAGGTTCATACATACTGTGAGGTAGCCCACCCTGGGGGACACGCTTGGCAGCAGAATTGACGCACACGGCAATGGATTCTTTACAAAAGTGTATCCGGTTTATTCTAAACTTCTTAAACCGTGCTCCATAACACAAACATGAGGCTTTCCTTCAGCTTCAACATAAATATCCATATATCTTCCATAGACCGTATATAACAATGAATAGATTCCTGTACAGGTTGAGGTACACTTCTCCCTAAAGTGTCCCAGGGCAGTATTCACACATGTCTCATTACTCACTGTGATGTGAGCTGTGTTCACATAGAACTCCTCTGCTGCTCCCAGCAACCTCACACAGAGAGGTTCAAACAGTACCTCTCACACTGCGGCTCTGCAGTGTCTCATCCAGGCTCTCAGACCCATCTCATGGTCCTGCACCTTTGCAGGCTTGTGGAAGACTGGCTCTCCTCACAGGTGCAATCCAGTGAGTTTTGCAATTACTCCTTCACACAAACCTCAGCTTTCAGCAGCAGCAGTTAACCCCGTGTGTGCTGCTACCGAGCCAACCTGCACTTACCCTGTGCATGCTGCAGGGTTTAGCAATCCCACATTACCGCCGGTCACGTGAGTCATGCCAGCCACGTGCTATAGCGCTGGCATGTCTCACATACCCCCCTCCTTATTCAATCCTGTAGGGGGTGAACACAAGGCCATAACCCCGGGCCCTGCGTGCAGACCGCGTCACGGTGTGGAGAACTGGCGGAGCCAAGCAGGGGCACCCGGGGGTACCAGCGGTGCCAGACCCCACGAGCAACCAACCCGTTCGGACCCCCGGCACCCACAAACCCCGGACGGGTACCAACAACAGAGGCCTGGGGCCCCACGAGCAACACGGGGTTTGCCCGCGGCACTGCTGCACCGCTCCGGACGGCGAGTCGGCGCACTGGGCTCTGCACCCGGGAATCAGTCACATTAAGTCCTCCGGGTATCCCGGCGGCAGGATTCTCGGGCTCTGGGCCCTGTTTGTCCTTCATCCGGGGGGCCATATACTCGTTCCACAACACCCGGAACAAGGGCATATCCCTCCCCAGCACAACATCATAAGGGAGATCCTTTACTACCCCCACGACATGTTGAACCCTCCTGGCTGGGGTAGCGAACGTGACACGCTTCGTCGGATACCTGCGATGATCCCCATGGACACTCATCACCCTGACCTTTCGGTCGGTGGGTTTGGTCCTGGAGACCAAGGAGGCACACACGAGGGTCACGTTGCTCCCTGAGTCCAGGAGAGCCGTCACTTCATGACCATTAAGCCGAACGCGGCACAGTACATTCCCAGTGTCCCTGGGGTCCGAGCGCCCTTTCCGACGAGGTGGGTGAACATGGACCGCCTCCGGGAGTAGTCACAGTCCATGGGTTCCCTGTTGAGGGGACACTGTGCCATCATATGTCCAACCTCCTGACACCTCCTACATCGGGGTTGACCTCCATTATACCAGGGGCTGAACGGCGGCGGTCCGGAACACCGCTTTGCTGCAGGGGGATGGCCGTTCTTGGCCTGAGCCGGGTGCTCGCTCACCCGGGGTCCGGATTGGGGGTCCCTGCTTTCTGGTGTGGTGGGCGCGGCCTTGCGGTTGGTTCGCAGTGTCCCCGTGTCCCTGATCAAGTCCTGTGTGGCCACATGGCGCTCCACCACATTCACCACCTGGTCTAGGGTACCCGGGTCACTGTGTCCCACCCACCGTTGTATGGGGATGGGCAGGGTACGCACGAAGCGATCCACCACCACCCGCTCTACCATCTGAGCCGGACTCAGGGCTTCAGGCTGCAGCCATTTTTTTAACCAGGTGTAGCAAGTCACAGGCCTGAGAGCGCACAGGTTTGCCTTCCTCGTAGGCCCATTGGCTCACCCGTTGTGCCCTCACGTAAGTGTTAACCCCGGTACGGGCCAATATCTCCCCCTTCAGGGCTCCATAGTCCAGGGCATCCTCGGTACACAAGTCTATGTAGGCCTTTTGGGGATCACCAGTCAAATAGGGCGCCAGCACCTCGGCCCACTGGGCGACCGGCAGTCTCTCCCGTTCGGCCACCCGCTCAAACACGGCCAGGAATGCCTCCACATCATCCCCCGGCGTCATCTTTTGCAGCGCTTGTCTTACCCTTTTCCGGACGCTGCCGTCATCACCTGGGCCTTGGGGCGGTTTCCATGGTCTGGCACGAACAGCCTCGGTCAACAGGGCCATCTGCTCCTGGTGTCGGTGTTCCTGCTGCTGCAGTGCTTGGAACTGCTGCTGCTGAGCCTGAACCAGGTGTTTGAGTACCTCCTCCATGCTGGTGGTGGGCTCGTACTGGAATTTAGCCGCTTGGATCCTGGACATTCGCTGCCGGGCACCCCGCAAGAGACTGGCGGCTTATAATGACTGCTGCTCCTCTCACTTAGCCGCCGCTCATTAGCCTCATGAAACAGTCACTTTCACCAGCGGTTCCGGAAGGAAGGGCGACAGTAGCGCGGGCTTCACCAGGAATGAATGCTACACCTCACCGGGCCGGCATTTGCCCGCATTCTCCACCATATGTGAGGTAGCCCACCCTGGGGGACACGCTTGGCAGCAGAATTGACGCACACGGCAATGGATTCTTTACAAAAGTGTATCCGGTTTATTCTAAACTTCTTAAACCGTGCTCCATAACACAAACATGAGGCTTCCCTTCAGCTTCAACATAAATGTCCATATATCTTCCATAGACCGTATATAACAATGAATAGATTCCTGTACAGGTTGAGGTACACTTCTCCCTAAAGTGTCCCAGGGCAGTATTCACACATGTCTCATTACTCACTGTGATGTGAGCTGTGTTCACATAGAACTCCTCTGCTGCTCCCAGCAACCTCACACAGAGAGGTTCAAACAGTACCTCTCACACTGTGGCTCTGCAGTGTCTCATCCAGGCTCTCAGACCCATCTCATGGTCCTGCACCTTTGCAGGCTTGTGGAAGACTGGCTCTCCTCACAGGTGCAATCCAGTGAGTTTTGCAATTACTCCTTCACACAAACCTCAGCTTTCAGCAGCAGCAGTTAACCCCGTGTGTGCTGCTACCGAGCCAACCTGCACTTACCCTGTGCATGCTGCAGGGTTTAGCAATCCCACATTACCGCCGGTCACGTGAGTCATGCCAGCCACGTGCTATAGCGCTGGCATGTCTCACAATACACTGATGATCAAAATTAGAGAACAACACACAATTTCCTTAATATTAAGGTCATTGTTTTTTCCTATGTGAAAATATCCTAACATGAGTAAATTATCAGTATTTAAATCTTATTTCATAAATTGAATATATTCTAAAGCACAGAATAGACTAGTAAATAAGATGAATGAAAAAGAACACTGATCAAAATTAGAGAATACTTTCAGATACTTGCAAGATATTGTTTATTATCTGGCACATGGTGCTAATTTCCTTAATTATCTGACAAATCCAATTTAACTGGCAGCCTAACTTTCCAGTTTGAACTCAGTTTGCAAAAATTGTGTCCAAAGTGACTGAAACACTTCGGCAGCATGTTGTCCAGATGAAGGCGAAAGGGGTCACCCGATCAACCATAGCAACAGAATTTATTAGTTCCAAGTCTGTGATTTCTAGAATATTGCGTCTTTACAACATCACAAACTCTTACAAGTCCCCCAAGAAGTCTGGTCACCTTCGAAAGACAAATGCAAGAGAGGACACAATAATGCAGAGAATCTCCATGAGTAATTGTTTCAACACTGCAGCTGGAATAGCTTGCCAGTTCAGCATTGAACAGGGTACAGATCTGTCCCGTCATACAGTGTCACAAAGTTGAATAGCATTTGGACTAAAAACTCACTCTGCTGTGGCCAAACCTCTCATTAGCAGAAAGAATCAAAAGGCTAGACTCACCTTTGGTGAGAATTATGTTGTGTTGACAGAGGAGAAGAGGTCCACAGTTCATTTTAGTGAAGAAAGCAAGTTTAATTTATTTGGGTCTGATGGGAAAAATTAGGTTTGCCAACAAACTTGTGAAAGACTAAACTCAAAGTGTGTAAAGAAGTCAGTGAAAGGTGGTGGAGGAAATATCATGGTTTGGGGAATGTTTTCTGCTGCAGGGGTTGGACCTCTCATACAGCTACATGGCAAAGTGAATGTAGTTATGTATCAGAACCTTCTTCAACAACGCATGGTTACTTATTTGCGTTCAACACTCAATCAGCCAGCAATGTTTATGCAGGACAATGCTCCATGTTATACAGCAAAACAGGTAAAGCAGTTCCTTGAAACAGAAAATAATGAAACAATAAAATCGCTAGCCCCGAATCTTGATCTAAGCCCAATAGAAAACCTCTGGAAAATCCTTGGTGAGAGAGTTATGTCCAAGAAACCCACAACAGTCACAGAACTGTAGACGAGACTGGAAGAAGAGTGGACTAAAATCACACCACAGCAGTGTGAGAGACTATTTATGTCCTGTGGCACCAGATGTGCTGAAGTAATTCAAAGCAAAGGCCTGTACACTTCCTACTGATTGGTGACTGTTGTAACCTTCACAAAATTTAGTTTTGATCTTTCTCTGTGCTACAGTCATTGCTCTCTTATTATGATCATCATGATTTATTTAAAATGAAGCTTATAAGTAGATAAACTTTGGCAATTTTGGAAAACACTGTACTAGTGGCATGGTGTATCCTTTACACAAAAACCTTCATGTTGATCATATAGATTACATTGTGTCTGAAAATATCATGTGATCATTCATTGTTCTAATTTTGATCACCAGTGTATATATTCCTGGCCTGGGACTGGTGATATACTGTATATACCACCATCACTGTGGGCGCCTCCATAATCGGCACATAACAGGGTAGGCTCAACAGCATTTGAAGACGTTCCCCACCAGGAGAAGTATGGAGACGTGAACTCATTTCTGCTGGCCTTTAAGCGGACCATCCTGAAGCACCATCTGGAGCTGGATCAGGGGGCAAAGTACTGTCTCGCAGTTTGAGGGGTAAAGCCCTACACACCCTTGGAGGATTACCTACCAAAGGAAGCAGGACTATAAGAGCATCAAATGCATCCTAATCCAGCAGTTTACCCTCACCCCAGAGTTTTAACACAAAAAGGTTTGAAGCCTGCAGAGGGGTCCAAAGGTCACATAGACAGACCATATGCGGAACCACATGAGAGCTGCAAAGCACTAGGCTAAAGGTTTGGAGTTCACAACCGTGCAGAAGATTCAGCGGTATATCCGTGACCGGAAACCAATGGGAACCTCTGCAACAGCCGCCATGGCAGATGACTACACCAATAATTGGGCACCTGAAACCAAGAAGGCTGCCAGCAACATCTGGAGGTGGGTAAGATGAATATGTCATCTGTTCCCCCGGCTCCTATAATGCAGGGAGTACCCTCTCCAGGTTGGGGATATAACGTTGACGGTGCCACTGCTGCAATCGAGCAGGGCACTTCAAGGCCATGTGTCCCCAGCAGCAATGGGCCCACCCCGTCCCTATCCTACAAATTGTCCACTGTGTTGTGTGTGGGTGGGGTTGGGACTGGTGATAAATAAAAAAAAAAATATATATATATATATATATACCACCCTCACTGCAAGTGCCTCAATAATCGGCACATAGCAGGGCAGCCTTGGTTACATTTGCTTATCATTCAATTTCCTGATTGACCTGAGGATAACGTGGCACCAGAGAGCTGCTGTTTTGATCACATTCCTCATCTTGACGAAGCTTACGAATCTGAGGTTCAATTAAGACTCGTTTTATATTTGCTTTGTTCAACCATGGGAATTTATCAATAAGATACTTGAATGCTTTAGCATCTTTATCCATTGCCTTTACAAAAAAATGTATTAGGCCCATCTTGAACTGCAATAGTGGTAAAATAATCTCATGTTGGTCAACAAATGCTGGATGCAGGATATTTTTACTCCCTGGCTGAAGTGAATGTTGGAGGCCAGTTTTACTGTAGTGATATTCTCTTGCATGACTATTCCACTCACACAATAAGCAGCAGTACTTTGCCTTGGTTTCCAGAGTTGATACACAGAGTGCAACCACGTTTAAGGGTATGAGCTCATGGCTTGGAGGAGTTGCATCTTGGATGAAGCTCCTCTAGACCTGAGGGAACCTGTGCGTGGCAACAAAAAGACTGCAGCTGCCCTGTACTCACCATGTGCGGCGGGTGCTGGGCAGCTTCTTTCTCCGTGCACCCAATGGCAGCCGCTAACGACTCCGCAGCATGAATTGAAAATGCTGCAGAGATGCGGAGGAGCGGACACCCGCACCGCAGCTAAAAGAACACTGCAGTCGGGAACAGCATAGTAAGGATTGGATTTCTATAAATCCCATCCACTATACTGCTACTGTACTGCATAGCGTTTTGGATGCAGGGGAAAGATGTTGCGCCACCAAAACGCTGTGTACCCTTACAGTGAGTATGCAGCCTAATTCACCAATGAGGGGCCACACATGTTGGTCATAGTTCAGGCATTCCAACAGCTGTATCATGCTGTCATAGTTTTTTCTATGTGGATTGCAAAACCAACTGGAATTGAAGGTAGCGCATTGCAATTATGCAGAAAGATGGCTTTTAGGCATGGTCTGGCCAAATTGATGAACATCTATTCTTCTGGAATATGACTTACCATCAGAGCTTCCATTAGACTGTTGACATTGTTACCACAAGATCACCCTCCATGAAAAAGTAGTGGACATGATCTTTATCACGTGTGTAACAAATAAATCTGAATACTGCTTGCTTGGAGATTTCACTGCTTTAGCCTGAACTCTAAGACCTCAGCCTTAGGGGTACTTCACATAGTGACATTGCTACTGATGTCGCTGAAACGTTACAGGTTTTGTGATATTGCAGCCACCTCGATAGCGACGTTGCTCCGTTTGACATGCCACAGTGACCAGCGATGAGCTCGCTGATCGCTGCAGAATGGCCAGGACCATTTTTTGGTCGTCGGTCTCCTGCTCGGCAGCATACATCGGCGTGTGTGACGCCCCTATAACCCGATGTGTTCCCTGGTAACCAGGGTACACAACGGGTTACTAAGCACAGCGCGCTGGTAACCAGGGTACACATCAGGTTACTAAGCACAGCCCGCTTTGCTTAGTAACCCGATGTGTACCCTGGTTACCAGGGTTCTTCCGCTTACCCCAGCCTATCAGAATACAGTAGCGGGACCTCGACATCATGGAAAAGAATAGTTTATATTCTTTTCCACGATGTCGAAGTCGTTACATGGGTCGCTGATCGCTGAGGAGATCTGCCTGTTTGACAGCTCACCAGCGACCACACAGCAATGGTCCAGCAATCCTGGCCAGGTCGGAATGTTGGTGGGATCGCTAGAACATCGCTACTTATAACAGGGCCCTTACTCTTGGACAGATACAAATCTCTAACAAGATTGTTCAGTTCACTTTGTGTTATAAGGTGTTCAGTTTAGGTTGCTGACAGAAAGTTTGGATTCTGAGAGGAAGATGTTTCATGGCACCAAGTGCCCTCTCCTTTTTCACTTGACTTGTCTGAAAATGGTTCTGATGATTTTGGAACTAACAGTTCTGAACAGTTCTGAACAGTTCTGGACGTATTACAGATGGAATGTTTGAATACAATAAAGTCCACTTCTTTTTTGAAACTCCTTCCCTAATGGGGGTGGGAGGGTACGATGAATATATAAGAATTGGTAGTGTTATTTTTTGGCTCCTGGTCAATTGGTGACCCTTCCCTTCTGAGCCTTGACGTGTACCCAAACAGTTTTATACCACATTTGAAGTATGAGTGTACTCAAGAGAAATAACACAACAAATTGTTCTTTGCAGCTTAATAACTGTTTATTTTTACATGCTGCCTGTTTCTCTGACCTAGTCTTTTTATTCTTTTGTTCCAAAAAATGAGGTCCGACTACATAATGATTACTTAAAGCAGGGGTGGGGAACTCCAGGCCTTGAGGACCACCAACAGGTTATGCTTTCAGGATTTTCTTAGCATTGTACAGGGGTTGGAATTATCACCAGTGCATGTGATTCAATTATAACCTATGCAATATTAAGGAAATCCTGAAAACCTGCCCTTGAGGCCTGGAGTTCCCAACCCTGGCTTAAGGGCCCGTTACACGCTATCATATTGTTAACAATATCGTTGGTACGTCACGGGTATTGGGGCGGAGCAACGATGTCATAACGACGTTGTTACGTGTGACACGTAGAATCAACCATCGATGAGTTGGCTGATCGTTGATCTGAGGTTTATGAAACGGACCATAAATCAGTTGATCATCGTTCGTTCAACCTGCAGCATCGGTGTGTGTGACACCTTGATAACGATGTCGTTAACGACTTCGCCTATAAAGAACTGAAGCATGTAGGCGATCAAACGACTGCAAGTATCATTCGCTTGTCACGGAATCGTTGCTGCGTCGTTCTCGATATCAGTACGTGTGACAGCTCACTAGCAATCACTGAACGTCGTTCCAGTGATCTAGGTCAAGTCAGATCGTTGGTCAGTTTGCCGACACATTGAAGCGTGGAACCCGGGCTTTAGAGACTTTACAGATCTGACCGGAACCTAGCCACTAATGTAAATGTAAAGTTTAGATTAAAAACAAACATTAAGTAGGCTTAAAAAAAATATTACCGTATATACTCGAGTATAAGCCGACCCGAGTATAAGCCGAGGACCCCAATTTTGCTACAAAAAACAGGAAAAACTTATTGACTCGAGTATAAGCCTAGGGTGGGAAACGCCACAGCTACTGAAAATTTCGGGAGGAGGAGATCAGCGGCGGCAAAGCAGGAGATCAGCTCTTTCTTGCCGCCGCTGATGTCTGCCTCCTGGCCGCCGCTAATCTCCGCTTCCTGGCCGCCGACACCTCTGATTGGGTGGTCGGGCACATTTAACATGACATACTATGTGAACGCATGAGGACAATCACTGCTGCGTTCACATCAGAATGTATCCGTTTGCACTGCGTTTGCGTCTGCATGCCAGACGCATTTAGATGCAAACGCTAGTGTGAAACCAGCCTTAGGGGCCTTTCACACTAGCGTTTCTGTTCAGATTCGGCCGATCCGGACAGAAAACTGCATCTGACGCCTAATGGCCACACTTGCGGCAAGCCCCATGCATGGTCTATGGGTCTTGCGGCAAGTGCAGTATTGCCACGATCCAGCACTTGTGGCAGTTGCGGCCATGAAAAAAACGTGGACAGCTGCATTTTTTTTCGCGGCAGCAACTGCCAGATCATGGCAATACTGCACTTGCTGCAAGACCCATAGACAATGCATGGAGACTGACGCAAGTACGGCCGTTAGGTGGCAATTGCGGCAGATGGGGTTTTCTGTCAGGATCTGTTGGATCCGGACAGGAATGCTGATGTAAAAGGGTCCTTAAAATCATTACCATGGGACCCCTAATCTATACAACTTTGCCTCAGTATTCATCTTTCCCTAAGCATCCAGCTAATCCTATACCCTGCAATATTATTATTGTACCCTACGTTCCCTGAGACTCCATCTCTCCCCTTATCTACTGTGTTCATCTTTCCCTAAGCTTCCAGCTAATCCTATACCCTGCAATATAATTAATTTTAACCTACTTTCCCTGAGACTCCATCTCTTACCCTTATCTACTGTATTCATCTTTCCCTAAGCTTCCAGCTCATCCTATCCCCTGCACTATCACTCCTTTCCCTCCCTATTCTGCTCTATCATACTGTAATAATGCCTCACCTTTTGTTTAACAGTACTGTACTATCAGAGTACAGTAATCAGAGTGGCTCCGGAGATAGGGGTTTTCTGGCCGTGTGCACTGTGCAGGGAAATACTGGGGCGGAGGGATCTCAGTGCAGCAATCAGGCTGCAACTACATTTGGAGGACGGAGGCAAGCGGCGGAGGGATCTGAGTGCAGCGATCAGCTGCTGCTACACTTAGACAACAGAGGCAAGCGGCGGAGAGATCCGAGTGCAGCGATCAGGCTGCAGCTACATTTGGCCGACGGAGGCAAGCGGCGGAGGGATCTGGCGGCAAGTGACAGATGATATTGGTCTGGTAACCACAGGGAAGCAGCAGGGGGTTCCTGGGAGTGAGCACAAACTGAAAGGAGGACAGAGGGAAGCGGCAGGAGGGGATACGCAATGTGGAAGTATGCATCCACCGGCAGACAAACTTACTGACTCGAGTATAAGCCGATGGGGACTTTTTCAGCCCAAAAAAAGGGCTGAAAAAGTCGGCTTATACTCGAGTATGTACGGTAAGTTAATTATTTTTTTTCTAATACATGCTAAAATAATTCTTTACATAAATATTATATGTAAAACTAAAATCAGGATGTTCTCTAGCACAAAAACTAAGTCAGATGCTAATATATAGAATGGATTAAAAGACTGTTTGGGGGCTAACATTATCAACACAACTGTATTAAACTACAAAGAAAATTTCAGAAAAAGCATGTTTTTTTCTTTCCTATCTTTGTTAATAGGCAACATCAAATCTTATACAAACTTATAATATATTTATTTAATTTTTGTATTAGAAAAACACTTTGACTTTACCACAAAAATGAAAAAGTAGCAAGATATATCCATGCTTACCTTCAGTATGCAGCACTCCAAACAGTGAACTTTGGTCTAGGCAACAAATTCCACTGTCAGGAGACTTAGGCTAGGGTCACACTTTGGAGCTTGCATCCGTTTACAGGATGCATTAATGGATCCAGTTTTTGCCTTGACATTTTTGTGTCATGTTCTTTCCTTTTAAGCGCAAGCGTTAACGCATGCGTTTCCCATAGGGACCCATGTTAAAAAAAAACGCATGTGTTTTTGAAAAAGCACCAGAAAACGTTGCAGACCATGTTTATAGTGCAACTAGCAAAAACGCATTGCGTTAAAACGCAGATAACTTTTGCATTGGAGTCTATGGGTGCGTTAACGCATGTGTTTTTACACATTTCCACATTTCAAAAACCGACCCAGTTAGAGGATGCATGACGCAAGTGTGACCCTGGCCTTATATGGTTGATTTTTATCAAACAACAATAAAAATGTCCCATAGGATACATTCATGTATCCTTTTTCTTATCCGTGAGCTGTGCATTTTTTTAGATGAGCAGCACACTGACCCAGAGTTTAAGAAACCAATCACAATCCATTTTTTTACCTTGCTGTTCTGTTCGGGTCTATTATACATTTATAATGTTTCCGTTAATATATGACCGGAACTATTAAAGTCTTGATTTTTAGTTAATATGTGTTTTATTTGAATTCTTGTTGCATTATTATACTGTATGTGAACATGGATGTTCAGAAAAAATGAAAAATGAAATACAAATTTCAAATCCAGACATTTTTGACGAACAGAGCAGCAAGGTTAAGGCCACGTGCACACGCTGAGTATTTGATGAGTTTTTTACCTCAGGATTTGTAGACAAAACCAGGACTGGAACAATCAGAGGAAAGTCTAAAATAAACACCTGCACCACTCCAGTATTTAATTATTCACTCCTGGTTTTGGCTACAAATCCTGAGGTAAAAAACTCATCAAATCCTCAGCGTGTGCACGTGGCCTAACAGGTATGTGTGTCTGCTGTGTCAAACTCAGTGCATGTCCTGTCTCATTAAGTTTTGGGGATCAAACTCAATCAAAACAAACAAAAATGGATGAAATACAGAAGACATGTTTTACATCTATTTTTAGCTGATCCATTGCGAACTATCAATTGAAAAAAAATCAGGTGGTTTCCTTCTTTTAGTTTTTAAAAGCAGATGTAAAATAAAGATGTATGCAAACTAGGCATAAAAATAGATTTAAAACAGAAGCAAAACAATGACATGGGAGAAAAACAATCCATTTTTGAAAGATGTAAAGAGGAAACAGATGTGTGCATGTAGCTTCATCCAGGCTTTTTTCTTCACATTGACAGGCAATAACCAATGCATAATCTAAGTGAACATTGTAATAATGTCATGTAGGGTTAATAAAAAATCAAGAATAACATGAGGTTGAAAATACATCAACATAAGTGAACATTACTACATGAAGCAAGAAATTAATAGGTAAATGGAATACCTTTAAAATATTCAAAATGTACCTTCCTCTTTAGAAAAAGAAAAAATTAAAGCAAAACCAAACTTACTTTCTCCCTCTTGTTGAGTTAAACGTCCCGCCATATTTCTTCCGATTAAGGATGAGAGCAGCAATTTCGGGGACATATCGGGCAAACATTGCCTGAGTGCGTGGAACGAGAAATAGGAAGAAAAAAACAAACAAAGGACAAATAGCATGCAGAGAGGTTCGCCCTGCAGCAATGACACCACGCCTTGGTCAATACTTACTTCCGTCCACTAACTGCACTATAAGAACCACCATATTTCTTTCGGTTTCCTATTAACTCTATGATTTCGGGGACGTAGCTGGCAAACATGGCCTAGGAAGGAAGACAGGAGACAGAAGAGAAGACTAAAAAGAAAGAAAGGACGTCTGTTGCAGAAAAGGACACGCTTGACATTTCGGGTGGAGTTGGGAGAGCAGCTCCAGCTAAATAAACCAGGTTTGGATGAATTTGTTTTTACAGATAAATATATTATTGTAAAGCACTTGCACTACCTACACCAGATTAAAGGAATGAAAACACAGAAAGATTGCTTGCCTAAGGAGTGCTGTAGAGATAGAAAAGTTATGCTAGGTTTAGTTTAGACATGGGGTCTATCATCTTAGTGTCAATCAGTACTTACAGCTCAGTCAGTGTTGGTACACAAGGGCAATACTATCAATCAATTGTTGAAGATTTCCGAGAGAAGGGGCTCCAGCAATGTTATCTTACTGGTAATATAAAAGAATCTAAATGTCAAAGAATGTCACCTGGTTACTATGGCAAAGTCCTAGTATTAAAGCTCTAAAGTTTTCACTTCAACACATCAAAACTGAATAATAAAGAAAACAATATATAATTAAAATCCATCCTTGAATTACCTTTGGCTATATAGTAATTATAACCAGTATTATTGGAATATATCATGCTTAATGTTATTGTTTGTTTTTATATTGCCACCTGTAATGTCTGAAGAAGCAGGCTTATGTTTGACGCTATAAATGGACAGACCATGCCTATATACATACAATAAGACTACACTATGACTTGACACTTTAGTCCTTTGGTGCACTGTTCTAAATTAGCTAATTATCTAATAAACACATTACCCCCACATTACCAAACAATCTGTAGGAACAAACTAGTGTTCACATGTTGTGAATGTAGATCAGAGGATAATCAGATCTTCAGCACCGCCTTGCATTCATGGTACTTAGCAGGGATGCAAATCAAGATCTGCATCAAAATCCAAGTAAGATAGGGTATATGGGCTTGTTCTAGGACAGTTGGTCTGCTTCGTGCCAATTTCTATGAATATTTATTTCCTAAACTGCTCCTTTTAACCCCTAGACAACATTCACCACTATAATAGATGCTGCCAACAAGAAGATAATACCTTACATGTACAACATGGAGATATTGCATGAATAGAGCTGTAGATGGCTTAGATCTTGGTCAAGGTAACCCGAATCAATAACAACTTTGTCTACCTGGGTCACTCTATCACCTTCTTGCCAACGCGTTAATAGGATGTCTAAAAGGGTTGATCAAAGTCAAACGTATTAATGGACGTTGGTTCAACTGCTGGGACCTGCACTAATTGACAAAATGGGATATTTTGCCCCAATGGGCAACTTTTATAACCAGTAAAAAGGAGCAGCAGAGCACATGCCACACCATTCATTGTAAAGGTGCCAGGAGATGTCGAGTGCAGTGCTCTGCATCCCAATAGGAAAATAACAGAGTAGTGGTCAAGCATGCACAGGGTTGTCATTCCATTTGGGGCCTAATAAAGCCTAAAACGGTAAGTCTGTCATCTTTGTATACCTTATAAAGCATAGTTCTGGCTCACTCCCAAAATTTAGGTGCTCAGGTACAAAAAAGTCTTGCAATTAGATATAAATAACTCGGCACTCAATTAGAATAAAGAAAAATGAGAAAGGATTATTTATGTGTCCTTTTAATTGTGTTCAAACAATGTGCTTCTCATACAACAGAATTGTTCAAAAAAACTCTGATGTCCTGCACCCGACGTTTCGACCCACCTGGGTCTTCATCAGGGGCTAAGCAGACTGGTTCATAATATGGAAAACAAAACATAAAAGGGCAAAGAATCAATAATACATAATGTCATACATGGTGATATATATCGTCCCTGTTGTCATTGATTAAGGGAAAATACAATTAGAGGGACAAAAATAACAGCAATCATCAGGCTGAATGTGTATAACATGACATTAGGAATATTATCCAACTAAAAAGATTACACTCAGACTAATGAGTCGAAAATAAGGAAAAAGGCTACTAGACCCTATGTTAGAGATATACCCTTCGGTGTCGGGGTCATTAGGTGGGCGTGCATTATCAACGACTTAGTGTGAATGGGGCAGAGTGAAACAATATAAGTACCCAGGGCAGTTATGAACCTTCTTATGTTGTAATCAATAATCACCAAGTGTGGTAGTGATCATAGATGTGCCTGAAAAGAAACCAGGAGAGATATATTGACATAATTATCTCCTCTAAGTACAAGGTATGTGCTGACTGAACAGATCATACCTATTAAGAAGCAGTGCTGAGTTTCTGGCCACTGGACATTGCACAGCGCACATAAGGTAACTTACTGGACGGAGGTCTAGAACACTATAAGGGGCGCTGGGGGGGCTTATAGCATTAAAGGGCTTGTTATTTTACAGGGTTTTCACCTGGACGCATTCCTCAAGCTCACATCATAATTAAGGTATTAACACATATGTACCTAAGACTATTTACCTTCTTTGTGCCACAGTCACCACTAACACTGGAATTATACTTTTTTATACATCTATTCATGTAGATTGTAGCCTGTAACTACCTTAACAGGTTAATCCTCCTAGTGGCCAGAAACTCAGTCAGCACATACCTTGTACTTAGAGGAGATAATTATGTCAATATATCTCTCCTGGTTTTTTTTCAGGCACGTCTATGATCACTACCACACTTGGTGATTATTGATTACAACATAAGAAGGTTCATAACTGCCCTGGGTACTTATATTGTTTCGCTCTGCCCCATTCACATTAAGTCGTTGATAGTGCACGCCCACCTAATGACCCCGACACCGAAGGGTATATCTCTAACATAGGGTCTAGTAGCCTTTTTCTTTATTTTCGACTCATTAGTCTGAGTGTAATCTTTTTAGTTGGATAATATTCCTCATGTCATGTTATAGAAAAACCAAGAAATTGTTGCGCCACACTGTGCAAATTAGCCGAAGCAAGGGGTTATATTGATATGTCACTCACCTTTTCTAGTTGCGCCCCCTGCACAACTAGGTTGATGATTTGAGGTGAGATTTAACCGCAGGCATAAATCCGTTGCTACTTGTAGAGAAGCCTTTCCTTATGGAACTTCAACGTCTCTCCCAGAGATCACGAGCCCAGGGAAGGGCAGCGCCTCTGTGTTGACCAAATCCTGTCCCAGAGCTGCTCTTAAACCACACTCCCCAAAGGGAGGATTTGAGCACGATATGAAGTAAAAAGGTATGATAAAATGAGCGCTAGGGACAGAAACAGGCACTGGGCTCTTATCGAATATTACCTTTCAAATTTATTGTGAACAGTAGATGTTATAGGTCTCCTCGCCACAACATGTTTCGACACTAAAGGTGTCTTTCTTTCTTTCACTTGAGAAAGACACCTTTAATGTCGAAACATGTTGTGGCAAGGAGACCTATAACATCTACTGTTCACAATAAATTTGAAAGGTAATATTCGATAAGAGCCTGTTTCTGTCCCTAGCGCTCATTTCATCATACCTTTTTACTTCATATCATGTCATGTTATACACATTCAGCCTGATGATTGCTGTTATTTTTGTCCCTCTAATTGTATTTTCCCTTAATCAATGACAACAGGGACGATATATATCACCATGTATGACATTATGTATTATTGATTATTTGCCCTTTTATGTTTTGTTTTCCATATTATGAACCAGTCTGCTTAACCCCTGATGAAGACCCAGGTGGGTCGAAACGTCGGGTGCAGGACATCACAGTTTTTTTGAACAATTCTGTTTTATGAGAAACGCATTGTTTGAACACAATTAAAAGGACACATAAAGAATCCTTTCTCATTTTTCTTTATTCTAATTGAGTGCCGGGTCATTTATATTTTTATATACCTATCAAGCTATTCTAGAGACTGTTACACGTAATACTAACAGGCAAAATACCCTGCAATAAAGAAGTATTGCAGAATACTATTTGAACACTCAAGCTCAGAAATGTCCAAATCTCCTAATGTGATAAAAAAGTTAAATAAAAACTATAAGAATATATACAAAAAGATTTTCCACAATGAAAAATGCTTGACTACAAAAATTAAAATTTTCAAATAATTGGTAAGTCGAATCTTTAACAAGCTAAACAACAACATTTTACCAATATATAACCTGCTCTGTAAATTGATATTATTTATCTCTAATTAAAAAAACCTAAAAAAAAATGATCTCCACTAAATGGTACCAATCAAAACATCCTATTATACTGCAAAAATCCACACAAACCCTTGAACAGTTCTGTCAATAAAAAAAATTATTTCTTTATAAAAAAGTGTTCTGTGAAATTAGAAAAAAATGTATACAGTATATTCTATATTGCTATAATTTTACTGATCTACAGAATAAAATTAAGTCACATCGGTGTTTTTCGCTGATTGCGGCAGATCTGGCAGATTTACCGCATCTGCCGCCTAACGGCCACACTTGCGGCTCACTTGCGGAAGCCCCATGCATTGTGTATGGGGCTTGTGGCAGGTGCGAGAAGTGCGGTATTGCCACTATCTGGCACTTGCGGCAGCGTTAAAAAACACGGTCAACTGCGGTTATTTTGCGCGGCTGCAAATGGCGCAAGTGCCGAATCATCGCAATACCGCACTTGCCGCAAGCCCCATAGACAATGCATGGGGCCTGCCGCAAGTCTGCCGCAGGTTCGGCCGTTAGGCGGCAAATGCGGCAGATGTGGTAAATCTGCAGGATATGCCGCAATCAGAGAAAAACACTGATGTGAAAGGGACCTTATAGAGGCAGAGTTGCTGTTTTTTTATTATTCAACTGATCTTTTAACGCTGAAAATTTTTTTTTTCCAATGGTGATGATATAAAAAATGCTGAGTCCTAAAGTCAAAATAATCCCCTCTTTAAATGTGTTAAAAGCAAACAGAATAAGAAACTGTAAAAGAATGAAAATATTTTACACAGATATGAGACATTATGGGCACGCTCTCAATCGTGTATAGCCTACATATAACTCAAGCGAGGATCGCTTTGTAATGCTTGCACTGGTCACAGCTCTCCTGACCTGAGAGTGACAGCTTCATTTATTTCTATGCAGAAGACATTCTCAAGTCAGGAATGCCACTGGCCGGTCTGGGCAGTGCGATGCTATCTTCATGCAAGTCATATGCTCCAACCTAAGGATGCAATCACTGGTATAGAGTGTAAAACTCTTACGAGAATCGCATTGCAACACATGCACTCACTGGCTGCGGCTTCCCTCACCCTCATGTGTTTCTATGAAGCGATCATGCTAGAGCCAGGGGAACCGCTGTCCAGGGTGATTCTCGTGTGAGTTATATGCTGGCTAAAAGCCAGTGTGGGCATCCTTGGCTGGAACCACACTAGCATATAACTTGCGCGAAGATTGGATTGCACTGCCCAGACAAGCCGCTGGCTCTCCTGACCTGAGCATGTCGGCTGCATAGAAATACATAAAGCTGTCACTGTCAAGTCAGGAGAGATGTGGCCAGTGGGGGCATTTTTATGCGATCCTTGCGTAAAACATGTAGCACTACGACTCTAGCCTTAGAGGGGCATTATGCGTTCAACATAGTTTTAAAGCGTATAATTAAAAGTTGTAGTCTTCCAAAAAACTTTCTGTATCAGGCATGCTTGTGAAAGAAAAGGAGCCTCCATTTCTTAATATCAAGGATTTTAAATCTGTGTTTTTCATAACTGATATCATATGACCAGTGTAGCTTTTGTATCTTCTAAAAATAAACACTTAAGGTTTGTATTCAATGTGTGCAAGCAAGAAGCTTGAAAACTGTTAGGAATTGATGCAGGGTATATTACAAACTGTTGTTATATGTATATAACTTATCAATGTACAATTTATAATCACAGTTTGCTTAAACCTTAATATTGCTATATCATTTTAGACTATAGCCAATGATAAAATAGATCTGTCACCAGACTTCATCATGCAAATGGTTTATATTATGAAACAGATCTCCCAGACCTGTAGATGATGTAACTACTTTGAAAATACATCAGAAATTCTGTTTAATCATTTTTCAAAATGTAAACTCAATCTTTTTGTACTCATCCTCCTTAACAACTCAACCCCTTGGTGTCCCTTGTCTTTGCTGCTGATGAAATTTCAACTGCAAGCGACAGCCGATGGGAGGAAACTCAATGCACTTGGTGCTCACTCACCCATTAGCTGGACTCTAAATGCTCATTTAATGTCAGGGTTGAAACCTTGATTTTAAAAGTTATTACATCAGTCTTATAAGGTCAGTACTTTTTGGTTTACAATTTTCCTAAGAACTAACAGGCAGGTTGTTGTGCCCAGTATCATTGCCGGCCAGCACAGAGCAGTCCTAGACTGGTTCTACCGGCAATTCTGTGGCTTCACGTCGACAGAGTGGTGGCCTCTTCTCTGCTCTGCTCTGTTGACAGGGTGTGCCAAACAATGTTTTAGGCACATAGTAAGGAAAACATGTCCCGAACCACCCCTTTAATAATGTATACAGTTTATATCAGGAATTCTGTTTACAGATGTTGTGATGAAAGACTGAGTTTCACTTTAAATAACAGAATAAAATCATAAAAAAACACTTTTAATCATCTGAATATTTATTTTAATTGTATACTATTTATATTTATCATGTTAACATTTTCATTCCTAAGAATCTGGTGTAGTTCAGTTCAGCAAAGGGCTGATCAACCCTCCTACATGTCTGTCTCATACACACTTTCTCAACCAAGCCCTGGTTATTCAATCCAAGCATGGAGCTGATCTCCCTTTGCCGAGCGTGTTTGAAAGAGCAAAAATATTTGGGTCTACCAAATAATACCCAAAGCGCAAGAAAAAAAGGGGGAATGTCACAAAAAGCCACAAAAACGTATACATTACAAAAATCGAATTGTAATAAAAAGGAGAAATGACCAGAAGGTGCCTTTTCTGTGAATTTGTGGTGTCTGCAATACATTGCAAGGAGATTCACTCGTTTCAAAACAGAACATACTGGTTAGTGCCTAATATATATATATTTTTTTACACTGAATGTTTTTTTAAAGTTTTGAAACAGGCTACAGAGATAATTTCGGATGACAAAAGCACAATTAACAAAGTAACAGAACAAATAGAAATCTGGACACCCATATGCTTAAAATCACTGCTGGAGATGTAGGTGCCAAGTGGCCTCTTGCTGGACCTGTTGCTTATCCCACATTCCTTGTTGAGCTAACAGCTAAAGAAGTCACAAACCGCTTCTAAAGATCTCACTAAACACAATCACCTTGGCCAAAATAGTTGACATCCTTTCCAGATCTAATATTTTTGCACATCTCTTACTGGCTGTTGAACCTCTGACGTTGTTCAGCTATATGCAAACTCAGCCTTCCAGTCACCAGGAATTAACAAAGTCAATTAAATATGTATATGTGAAGAACTCTCAAGTGGGACAAAAAGGAAAATGGGGATTTCTTAAAGACCTTATCCTTTTTGCTCAAATATTAATCTAAGTAATTTATGCTTCCCACCCCATCCCTACTTACTCTGGTTTTAGAGGATGGGTGTCTGATTCTTGCTTTTTGATCTGTGATTTGGACTTTTTGATCTTTAAGTTTGTTAAATTGTAACGCTTCCCCTTACCTCAGTTTTTACCCTCATCCCATACCAATCACCCCATGAAAATACAGTAATCTACCATTTATGTTTTGCAGAGGGATTATAAAAAGTAAGAAACTTGTAGATTGAGAATTTTTAAGGCCCCGATATACATTAGACTAATAGTATCAATTGCCTCATTTGACAGGTTGTATGGGAGCACCAATTCACTGTCAAGGGAAGTATTGATCCAGCAGGTCTGCTTTTCAGCTGCCGAATGTATTGTCTCCTGGAAATAAGCCAGTGCCAGAGATGGCTCTTGGCCAAACATCTATCGACCATCTAATGTGTATGCTGGTCTTTATGGTTGATCTCTACAACTTCAGGAATATTATTGTTGCCAGCTTACATCGTGATAAAATAACAGCAACAGTGGTAATATTGGTCCTAAAATCCAGGAGCGCATTGGTCAGAAAAGTCTATGTGTATAAACATTACCAGAGTATGGTAATCACTTCATACCCACACTGGAGCTGTTGATTATAGTTGTGACCCAATTCTCTGTCCATTGTATAGGTATAAAAAGTCAAAAAGTATTATAGGAGTGAGCATTTCAATGAGTGTGTGATGTCTGGCACTTTCTGGTGTTTCTGGTTTTGTGCTGTTTCATTGCCTGTGGTATAAGTATATTTTCATTAGCCTCATATATAAGAATTTGTGATGCTAGTTATGTTACTTATATAGAGATTGATTGTCATTGATTTAGACTTTTTATACTTAATGTTTGGTCAGTGGGGTCAGTGCACTGTAATTGTAATGTATGTTAAGATTTGGATAACCATCATGTGATTTTCCTTGAGATGTCCCAGGTCTTGTATAGTTGTTAGGTTTTTTCTTTATCTGCATTACTGTCTATTAATTAATTTAAACAGCAAGGTAGGTTGCCCTCCGTTAAGACCAATGGAGTCTAGTCAGGTACGGCTGTGTTAAACCAATAGCATAGAAAAACTGAGAAGTTAAAGCTTAACTTTTACTAACTCTATATTAAAAAGACATAGTTGTCTAGACCAAACAAAACAAAAAAGTGCGCATACGTGACTGTGTAAGTCAGTGTAGTGCTAAACTGAACCCCTCTTATTACCAGGGTTCACAGGTACCCAAGCTAGGTCCCGTCCAAATACCCTAGGGACGCTGGCAGGTGCCTGCTTTTTCGGGTTGAGGGGGCCAGACTGGACACTATCGCCATCATCTGCACAGGGATGTGTATCTTTGAACACTAATCCCTATATTTGTACCATGACTCCCCTGAAGAAGAGGGATCTGAAACGCGTCGGGAGGGAACGTATCAGATGACATGTGGCTATATGACATTCACTG
Organism: Allobates femoralis; assembly: GCA_033576535.1. Lineage (NCBI taxonomy): Eukaryota > Metazoa > Chordata > Amphibia > Anura > Aromobatidae > Allobates > Allobates femoralis. The sequence goes on along the minus strand of JARQOC010000006.1, from coordinate 186,684,469 downwards.
AGCCCTGAGCAGCCTGGAAAACACTAGCAGAAGGTTATCCGGAGCTATATGGACTCGTTTACATGCATACAGGTGGACGCAGCTGGGTGAGATCGCCCCTATAGGAGTATACAAGCTCTTTTTTCACTAATGCATGTGGCTGGGTTTACCTAATGGGATTGTTTGTTCTGATAACTACATCCTAGGGGAAACTCAAAATCGAAAAAGCAGGCACCTGCCAGCGTCCCTAGGGTATTTGGACGGGACCTAGCTTGGGTACCTGTGAACCCTGGTAATAAGAGGAGTTCAGTTTAGCACTACACTGACTTACACAGTCACGTATGCGCACTTTTTTGTTTTGTTTGGTCTAGACAACTATGTCTTTTTAATATAGAGCTAGTAAAAGTTAAGCTTTAACTTCTCAGTTTTTCTATGCTATTGGTCTATTTAATTAAGTTATTGCGTATATAATAAAGATCATGTTATTTATGTGATATGTTAGCGAGATTTACCGTATATACTCGTGTATAAGCCGAGTTTTTCAGCCCAAAATTTGGGCTGAAAAGTCCCCCCCTCGGCTTATACACGGGTCATATACGGGGGGGCTGTGTCCCGGGGGCTGTGGAGGCTGGAGGAGGCAGTGGGAGGCTGCTGTATGAGCGGCCCCGTCACGTGGGGCCGCTCATTAAATATGCACTGCTTCCCCCTGTCAATCAGCGGCAGGGGGAAGCAGTGCATATAGCCCCCAAATGCTGGCACTCGACCCCCCCTTGTAAGGGCCCCCCCCCGCTGGTTATACATTACCATCCCGGTGTTCTGATCGGCGCCGCTCCTCGGTGCTGCGTCTTCATCCTCCCGTCTGCGCTGGCTGCATCCGGGTTCTCCGGCTGTCGCAGCGATATGACGTCATCGCGCGACCGCCGGAGATCCTGGATGCAGCCAGCGCGGACGGGAGGATGAAGACGCAGCACCGAGGAGCGGCGCCGATCAGAACACCGGGATGGTAATGTATAAGCAGCGGGGGGGAGGCCTTACAACGGGGACAGTGCCAGCTTTTGGGGGCTGTTGGTACCCCCAGGGGGCTGCTGGGTACCCCCTGGGGGCTGCTGGGTACCCCCTGGGGGCTGTTGGTACCCCCAGGGGGCTGTTGGTACCCCCTGGGGGCTGTTGGTACCCCCAGGGGGCTGTTGGTACCCCCAGGGGGCTGCTGGGTACCCCTGGGGGCTGCTGGGTACCCCCTGGGGGCTGTTGGTACCCCCAGGGGGCTGTTGGTACCCCCTGGGGGCTGTTGGTACCCCCAGGGGGCTGTTGGTACCCCCTGGGGGCTGCTGGGTACCCCCTGGGGGCTGTTGGTACCCCCAGGGGGCTGTTGGTACCCCCTGGGGGCTGTTGGTACCCCCTGGGGGCTGTTGGTACCCCCAGGGGGCTGCTGGGTACCCCCTGGGGGCTGCTATATGTACCACTGGGGGCCTGCTGTATACCACTGGGGCTGCTGTATACTACCACTGGGGCTGCTGGGGCTCCTGTATACTATCACTGGGGCTGCTGGGGCTCCTGTATACTACCACTGGGGCTGCTGGGGCTCCTGTATACTACCACTGGGGCTGCTGGGGCTCCTGTATACTACCACTGGGGCTGCTGTATACTACCACTGGGGCTGCTGGGGCTCCTGTATACTACCACTGGGGCTGCTGGGGAATCTGTATACTACCACTGGGGCTGCTGGGGCTCCTGTATACTACCACTGGGGCTGCTGGGGAATCTGTATACTACCACTGGGGCTGATGGGGAATCTGTATACTACCACTGGGGCTGCTGTATACTACCACTGGGGGGCCTGTATACCACACTGCTGGGGGCTGTATACCTGTGCTGGGGTCCACCCTCGGCTTATACACGAGTCAATAGGTTTTTCCAGATTTTTGGGGCAAAAGTAGGGGGGTCGGCTTATACACGGGTCGGCTTATACACGAGTATATACGGTAACTCCTTTTGTTGGTAGATGCTCAGGGCAATTAAAGGTGTGTTCACATTGTGTGTGTATTACAATAGGTTTTCTGTGTATCACAGAAGCAGCTTTATGAATATATCTCATGCAAAAAAAGTGTGGAGAATACCTGCAATGGGACTTGACCGATAATGACATATTTGAGATCTGAAACCTGCCAATTCTTGTTGTGGATGTAAAGTCTATGCATTTCTGAGGGTTTATCCACTGCAGAAATATGTCATATGTATGTACCATATAAGTACCCACAAACAATTTAGTTGATGGCTTAAGCTTTACCGTCACACGGCAAAACATATTTTATCAGGAGCTGTTTGCTATAGGGGCACAGATATACAGCGACATGCAGTGGGACATAGAAATACAAGTTATGAAAAATACCCAACAAAGGACAGAAAAATGATTTTAGGTCACAGACTTCTAAATAAAATTCTGTTCTTTACATTAAAAAATTGTTTGGCAAATTCTACAAAGTCTATGATTAGAATGCAATCTATGTAAACACTATACATTAAAATAATGTATGAACAGAATCCAACATGCAACTTCATAGACACAGAAACAAACAGATGGAGAGGTCCTTGGCAATGAAGTGCAGTTCGCTCTGGCAGAGCTACATCCACTATAGAGCATCTGCATATGTTCACTAATTCCCTAGAAAATGCACCTCTGGTTACATCACATATATATAAATGTTAAAAAATGACATTTAAGGAGACATGGCATACTTAATGCCAAACAAAACCGATGGCTGTCTATAAAAATATGCAGTCATAGTCATATAACTCATAAACATAGATCCATAATTTAAAAAAAAAGAAAAAAAAAGAGGAAAACTGCAAAAAGTCCCAATTTTCATTGGGGACGTCCCTTAAATGTTTGGATCTAGGAAGTGTTGGGGATACATATATAACAAAACTAAACAGACAAAAAAAGTTTGCGGAAAAAAAAGGTGATGCTATTTTGGAGGGTCACACACTAGGGAGAGTGGGTAAAAGGGAAGTTTAGTCTACTTCTCAAATAATACACATAAATACAGAGCCATGTTTTGTCCAACAAACATTTATGACTTAACCTACTGTGGTCAAAGGTGGCTGCTGGATGTAAATGTGCATTCTCTAGCTCCATCTGAAAAAACACTAATGAAATGCAAAGACATTGCATCCTCAGGGCTTTTATCACTTACAGGAAGTTGGATAATTATGTAAGACCGGGGCATAGCCAAAAAGGGTGTGCAGGCAGGGGTGTAAACATAAACCACCCCTTCCAAGCATTTACCCGATCCATGTGAAGTTATGGAAACACCCAGCATTCCCTGATACATGGGTGGAGCATGCAGGCACAATAAAACTTCAGGTACAATCAGCTACATACATATAAATTGCAGGATAGGGGCATCAGAGGCATTAAACTCCAGGCCAAACTCTCGTAGTAATTTCAACCCAGATTGGAGTTAAAAATCAGATCAACCCTTGAACAGATACCTAAATGAAACAAACCTTAGACCCTTAAATAATTTAGACTAAAAAAAAAATCATTCTTCAGAGGACTTCTAATTACTATCTATTATATAATCACGAATGGGTTTTTTGCCCCTTTTGAGTCCACACGCGCTGCGAGTCAGTGTGGTCATGTGGATACGCCCGAAGCATTGGCCGCGCAGCGGCCATTGCGAGTCAGAGACTCGCTCTTCTAGAATCCCGATGCATGTGCATCGGGCACCCAGCTAGTAAAAATAAAAATGCCCGGATGCTCATCAGGATCTTGTGTACTGGGTCCTAAAGGTTTTCATGTGACCTGATGAGGCTCAATGCCTCTTTGTCACACGCAAAAGATTACAATATAAGAAATGATGAAAGATAAGTGACAGTGACCCTACTACAAATTTTCCTTTAGAACCCAGGAATTACGCCTCTGAAAAAAGGTATGCATGTTCCAAATCTAGCAGGGACCATTAGGGAATATGTGCACAACTTTTTCAGGTGACTCTGCATCAAAACCTGCCTGAAAAAGTGTTACTGTTCATCTTTAAATAACTTCAGATTTCCAACGATGACAAGCAGTTAAAGGAAGAGACCTGACCATTCTTAACGTGTATCCTGCTCTTTAAAGGAAGGAAGCTCTTTAACTTGCAATACAAGTCAATGGAAAGCTCAAAAGGTGAAGAAGATATCTGGACATCTTTTGGAACATTTTGCCAGCGTTTCTGCTGGAAAACAACTGCTAACAGTTGCATAAACAGCTAGAAGTAAAGACACCCCAAAAAGGTGGAAGAATGCTACAAAAAATACTAGTGGTGAAAAACATTAGGAAACAATTAAAAGATGCATACCAAGATGCTTCAGAGAAAAAAATTCAGTATTTCCTGAAGCATCATTCTCATGAGAAAACTCGGTGAGAAAAACGTTGTGTGCACATAACTGATGAAACTAACATGATCTCATTAAAAAGATGTGCAAAATAGCATTTGTTATTGCCACATGTCTGTGGTGCACTGCTGGACACTGGCATACATGTGGGCATAGTTCTGGGCCTGTCATCGTTGCATATTGTTATGAACTAAGCCTAAGGGTGCCGTCACATGGTGCGACGGCACCGGAGATGTCGGCGGTGACGGGCAGGAGCGCGCACGTTTTTGGCGCCCCGCCAGTGTCACCGTCCCCCATTTACATGGGGCGACACCTCCGGCAACACACCGGTGATTTGACAGGCGGCATCGCCACCGGGGTATCTCAAAACCCCAGCGGCGATGCTGTACAATGGGAGCCTATAGCTCCCATCGCCTGTTAGATCGCCGTCAGCAGTTTACATGGGGCGATGTGTACATCTATTTACATTAGGCGATGCAGGGGTGATATCGGTCCTATCAAAAACTTGTACAAAAACTACTAGAAAAAAGCAGCATTTTATCAGTGTGAATGGTGCTCTAAGCAGGCCCAGTGTATGCATGGCAAATCGCCTCCCACACATAGCTGGTCAAGGTGGTTTATTAGCCTGCAGCTGGGCTTGCTTTACAATTGGGCTCTGACTGCATCCTGAGAGTGCATTTTGATTCTGTTTTTGGCATAGATGGTAAGTGATATCGGTGCCGATAGGCTACGCCCCTGCATCGCCTAAGACGGTACCCTTATAGAAACAGATTAAAGCATAGGAAAAAATGTAAGATATTACAACAAATATTTTCCATGTTTAATCCAAATTATAAATGATCAGAACTATTCGCTGATCACTATGGGTTTAATTTTACACTTCCTTTTTTGGCCATACTATTACAATAAATACCTGCATATGAATTTAAGTGACAGACTCTGAATGTCCCCACACCATTATGTATGACGTATGACAAGAGCTGACCAGGAATGATTGGAATAGACACTGGAATATGATAGCATGGCCGATGAAACCAGGAACTGTTATGAATATCATTTTGTTTCCATTTCAGAATAACAAGGTAAAGCAGATGATTTCTGCGATGGGGTAACCTCCAACTTGCCTATACTTTGACCCAGAGTTATTTCATATTGTTTGTTGGAATAATAAGGGACCATGGGGTGACAAAAAAGGGTAATAAGCAGAGAGGGAGTAGTCTGAAACCTCAAAAAAATATTTGTACCTTTACATGAATATTTAATATTAACTGAAATGTTCTACTGAAGAAACGAGGAGTGGTCACTTTAGTACATAAGAATATTTCACTCAATGCGAAAATAATCTCTGAACTAACTGCTTTATGAAACCAGTAGAAAGCTGTCTTGTAGCTAGAAAGGGCACACATGAGCAATCTACCTGTCCCAAGACCACAGTATATATTCTATAGGAGAATCAAGCATCAACATCACTGGGACTTATCTAGAAAAGGCCCACTTGGGAAACTGTGATTGTGGCACAAGTGTTGCTCAATATAAATGCAGCCCAAATAATATAATTAGGACATAAAACATTAGAAAACAGTTATATTTGCTCTTCATCTAACAATAAATTGTATATAGCTGAATTATTTCTTAAAGAGGATGTCAAATCTAAGATCGTTTCTGGATTGCCTCTGTGCACATTCTCACGATACCTGTGTAATCTCTGTGCGAGTTGCGCTCATGTCACTGTATGTTGGCGATTTACATACCTGTGGTCACATATTGATGAGTCTTATCAGACTCATAGTCTCATCGGACATCTGATTTCTCTCAATAGAAAAGAAATGAGAGAAGTACAGGAATCTAGTCAAGGTGTGATTGCAAGTATATAAATCTCATACCTCCCACCCGCATGGGTAATAACGAGGAATGGTGACAGCGCAATACACTTTTCAACTTAGCCTGGAGAAGTTCTTTATATACATTTTTCAAATATAGCATGAAAACCTGCAGAGCAAAGGCCCTCATCAAATGTGAGATTATTCTAAGTAGACAGAAGCATAAGTGATAAAGTGATAACTGTGTATCAGACACAGTATGATAAATATTACTCCAAATGTCAAAGAACAAGTACCGTATATACTCGCGTATAAGCCGACCCGTGTATAAGCCGACCCCCCTACTTTTGTCCTCAAAGCCTGGAAAAACCTATTGACTCGTGTATAAGCCAAGTCCCGAGTACAGAATACAGGACTCGAATTGTAAACTCGCTTAGAATCGCTCAGACTAGCTCAGAATCGCTCAGAAATGCTCAAAATCGCTAAGACTCGCTCTCAGAATCGCTATGACTCACTCAGAATCGCTATGACTCACTCAGAATCGCTCAGAAATGCTCAGAATCGCTAACACCCTCTCGGAATCGCTAAGACCCTCTCGGAATAGCTCAGACTCGCTCGGAATCGCTAAGACCCGCTCGGAATAGCTCAGACTCGCTACTGACAGCAGGTATCCGAGTCCCTAATACAGTGACTCGCGTATAAGCCGAGGGGGTGACTTTTCAGCCCGATTTTTGGGCTGAAAAACTCGGCTTATACGCGAGTATATACGGTAACTAGAATTCACTATGTATACTTATACAAATTTCTTTCTTGTTTTTGCAAATTTTACAAAGAAACAACATGCCCTATATATTAAAGAGGAGCTCCAGTGAGAGAAATAATTTTAGTACTGTCTCTGCCCTGCTACATGATCAAGCAGAGGTGTACACTGCAGTTCAAGGATCTATAGATCTTTTATAAATTGATAAAATCATACCTGCTCCTCAGATCTGACCCCCCACCTCATGGGACCGAAAATCGTCAGCCTGACAGCCTCATGCTGCTGGTGAGAAGAGGAGGTGTGTTGGGGGTGTGGATTCTGGGAGCTGCGGGATCATCCTACATTCCAGCCTCCTCACCTTTCTGTATAGAGAGAGGTCGTGGCCGCCAGCCCCATGCTCACACATACAATCCTGTCCCTGATACACCATCCTATGTGACAGGGGGGTCCAGGCTCCAAATAACAATCATGTCACCAAGCAGATACAAATACACACTGTGATTTTTTGCTGCATGATGATGCAAAATGTGTACTGATATTGTGAGGCTTGGAGCAGAGGCAAATCATTACATTGATCAATTCAGCTCTGCATGGTCTCCCCTCCCCCATAGGATCATGGTATCTTCCTAATCTCCCCAACCTTTAATGGATCATCATCATCACTCCTCACTGGAGTGTAGGCTGATCCTGCAGCTCCCAGCATCCACACCCCTAATACACCTCCTGTTCTCTGCTCTTACATGAAGCTGCCAGGCTGAAAATTCTCTGTCCCATAAAGTGGAGGTCAGAGCTGAGGAGCAGATATGATTTTATCAATTTATAAGAAATCTATGGATCCTAGAAGTGCAGTGTACAACTCTGCGTCATCATGTAGCAGGGCAGCAACTGAACTGAAAAGCTTTCTCTCACTGGAGTTCCCCTTTAATACTAGAGCTGCCATCTTTTCAAGCATAGGAAATCTATCCAGTTATACAGAACACTGTAGATTTACTGCATTACTAGGTATAGTTTCCATTCATGAGTAAGGTGAGTTAGTAATAGTTTAAGGGGAGAATAATCCATATATTTCAGAAAAAGTTAACATTTAAGCAACACCTACAGTTTTCTCCTTCCTTCATTAAAGCTTTTCTTCTCCCTGTTGAGGACGTTTTTACACCTCCCCTATAGGCACTATTTTGGCACTCGTTGTTGTATTAACTGTTTAACCCAAGCAGATCTATATTCAAATTTCAATTATTTTATATTCATCATATTGCCATTCCCACTTAGGACTGCAGGGGACATTTATTATTGTGATAAAATCCCTTTCTAACGTAAAAAAAAACCGTCTTAAATTATGGTGCAAGCCACATAAGCTACCGTATATAATTTAGATTTATCACATTTTAACCCCTGCTCACATCACTTTTCTACAATGTGAGTGGAGCTTTGAATTTACGATAATTTACACCAAATAGTTGTGTAAGCTTTAATGTAGCCTAAGGTTGGAATACACTTCACATTTTGGTTCATGCTCAGCAAGCAATGTGCTGGATTTATTCAATGGCATGGACATCCTAATAAATCTGATGCCAGCAAGTCATCTCTGACACACTGCTGAAATATCTTAACTGCCATTTGGAGTAATTAAAAAGAATCATTAGTTTAAAAAACACCAAAAATATACACTAAAAATAGCCCAGATTCTCACAACTGACCTAACAAAATGCATTTTACCCTAAAAGGGTAAATAATAAGAGATGGGCGAACCCACCAATGTTTGGGTTTGGTGGATCTCACTTGACCTTTTTTTGTTATAGTCTGAGTTCGGGACCAGAGATGCCCTGAACTTGAGCCCGAACCCCACACCCGGACTTTAAAATTATAAAATGAAGGCTAGGGGGCTGGGGGGGCTCTAATATAAATAGTGATTAAACATCAGCATCATACTTAGTGGGGATCGTGCTTGTAATTCCAAGTTCTCTAATTAACTTCCTGGTTATTCACTGTACTGATCCCAAAAGCCAATCACAGACACTCACTCTCTATGGCAGCATCTGTGATTAGCTGCTGCGTCCCTCACCCATTGTGCAAGCGTCTGTGTACACCGAATTTTAGCAATATTGTTGTAATATTTACTTGTACAATCTTAAAAGATATAAAGCTCAATCTAAAGGCATTTTCATAGTAACTGCAACGCTTTCAGAGGGTGAAGTCACCGCTTAGGCTGCTTTCACACCGCGTTTTTGTGCTGTCCGAGGGGATCAGACTTTTTGCTGCTCCCCTCGGACAGCAACGGATCCAAACTGATGACTGCAATCGGATGCCAAATAGGCATCCGATCCCGATATTTTGCAGCATCAGTTTGGATCTTCTCCCTGCTCCTCCTGTCATCTCGTCCCCTCCTCTCTCCCTCCTGTCACCTTTCTCCTCTGTCTCCCCTCTTTGTCCCCCTCTTTGTCCCCTCTTTGTCCGCTCTTTCTCCCCCTCTTTCTCCTCCTCTTTCTCCCCCTCTTTGTCCTCCTGTTGGCCCCCTCTTTGTCCTCCTGTTGGCCCCCTCTGTCTCCCCTCTTTGTCCTCCTGTTGGCCCCCTCTGTCTCCCCTCTTTGTCCTCCTGTTGGTCCCCTCTGTCTCCCCCCTTTGTCCCCTCTTTGTCCTCCTGTTGCACCCCCTCTTTGCAGAGCTTAAAAAATAAAAAAATCTTCATTCTCACCTCTCCACGACACCCGCGGTGCTTCCAGCTTCTTCTTCTGATGCACAGGACCTGGCGTGATGTCACAGTCACATGACTGGTTACCGCGGTAACCGGTCATGTGACTCAACTGTGACGTCAGGCCAGGTCCTAGAAGCACAGAGCGCTGGAGGCATCGCTGGATCGTGGAGAGGTGAGGATAATGATTTTTTTATTTTTAACCCTTTCATTTAACTGGATATCACTTCTGCAATGTATGAATATACATTGCAGAAGTGATATTAGATGGCACACAGCGATTTTAGTGTACTGAGCATGCTCAGTACACTAAGATCGGGTCCGAGGAGACATCAGCTGTTTCCTCGGACCCGCGCTCCATAGGCCCCATGTTATTTGGCGCAGATCAGGTCGGATCCAATTCGGTCCGATCTGACCAGTTGTGCCAAAAATCGCAGCAGGCTGCGATTTTGGGCACAGCAAAAAATCGGCCAGGATCGGATCCGACAAAAATCGGATGCCAATAAGGCCAAATCCGATGTGATCCGTGCCCATAGGATAACATGGGGCCAAAATCTGATCCGTGGCTGTCAGTTTTACAACGGACAGCCACGAATCACAGAAAATCGCTGTGTGAAAGCACCCTTACAGTCCAGAATGACATCAGAGCACAGCTGTAAGTGAGAGAAGCACTCACTTTATGGCTCTGCTCCAATGTCATTCTGTTCCTGTCCTCTCTGCCAGCAGAAGGTGTTTGTCTGATGACAAAGAGAAGTAGCAGAGCTGAAGAAAATAAGAAGACATGCATTATGACTGATTTTTGTAACAAAAAATTTTGAATAAAGATGGAGTCCCTAAATGTGTTTTATTTCTAATAAAAAATGTATCTCTGTGTTGTATTTTTTTTATGTTTACAAGAAATTCATGGTGGCCATGTCTAATTTGGTGTGATATCAAAAATGGGCTTTCCTGTAATTTGATCGCCAGCCAAGGTAAAGCCAGGCAAGTCGGGGTGGCAGCCCATAGCTGTCTGCTTTATCTGTGCTGAAAATCAAAAATACCATGGAGTGCAATATCATTTTTTTCATTTATTTATTTTGACACTACTATATCTGTAAGGGGCCCAACAGCCCATCACAGACACTGTCACACAGAAAGGGCATCTGTGATTGGCTGTCTGAGCAATCTGCAATCAGCCCATACATTCTAGTATGGTAAAATGTATGGGCTGGTTCCAGCAGACAATCACAGACGCCCATTCTGGGCAATGCGGTAATACAATATTTTATATCTGCCCTTTAACATTGGTCACCACCCATCCTATGACCAGCAGGTTCATCTATCCAACTTTTCAAGGCACTCACTAGTTTTGTGACTGCTTACACATTATAGCAAGATCCAGTGTAATCTATAATTTGTTTTATGTCATTACAATGAACCTGCCATCTAAATCATGTCGCTCAATCCACAGGCAGCATGAATCAGAGACCGCCCCTGTTATTGCTGCCATGTATGTTTTAATTTGAAATGCAGAGGAGCCTTTTGAAAATACATACAATACCATTGGAACCATCATAATAGGAGACTTGATTTGATTACTAAAGACCCAGTTACACACACAGATAATTGTGCAGAGATTATTCACAGATCTCTGGTTGCAGTGAAATCATGGACACATTGTTACATTTTGTGGCTGTGTACAATGTAACAATGTGTCCATGATTTCATTGCAACCAGAGATCTGCAAACAATCTCTGCACAATTATCTGTGTGTGTAACTAGGCTTTAACATAGATCGATCGATCGATCTATCTATCTTATCTATCTATCTATCTATCTATTCTATCTATCTATCTACTATCTATCTATCATATCCCATGTCTTGCTGCCTTACTTCCTTACTTAGTTTAGGTCAGCTATGAGAATTGTGCCATTGTATAAATTAAAAAGAAAAAAAATCAGTATACAGAAAGACTCTTTCTAGTTTAGTGCAAATATAGTTGGAATAAATATGTGGCAAGATAATACTTCGCAATCTACAGCGGTCAAAAATTAAGCCCTGAAGGACAGATCTAACAAGACAGCTTTATTTATTAATATAAAGCATGTGCTAAACAAGATAAGTAATCATACATATCTATAAATATATTTTAAATAAGCAGAGAGCACCGTCCTGGAAGTCAAAGTCCCATAGGATCAGACATTTCAAGAAGGAATAATTTTTCCAAAAAAACATCCTGTGCTTATTCAACTTTATTTACACAAAACCAGAGATGGTCCTTTACTGTTTTACAATAAGATGTGTAATTCACTTGTGAAAACCTTTGCTCTGCATAGCTTTATGCCACTATAGACCAACATGATAAATGTCTAAAAAATTAAATTCTGTTTACCAAACCGCCGAGAATAAAGAAGACCATGAAGAGCCGTCCAAGGGTGGTTTTTGCATAAACATCTCCATATCCCACAGTAGACATGGTCACCATTAGCAGGTAAACACATTCCCAATATGAGATGCTCTGTGAGTTTCGAAAATCATCCCACGGGTCTCCAGAGTTTTCAACCTGTAAAGAAAACTTGTATTAGTAATTCAACCTACCGTAAATCAATAAAAAATGTCAGTGGCAAAGTAGTAAAAGGAGCTTCTGACTACAGTCTTTATTCCATAAGAGTACTTGTTACACCAGGATGAGCAACGTCATGTGAGTGGCATGAAATTAACTTTGTCAACTTTGTGCACTACTTTGTCAACTTAGTGGTTTCTACAAATCAGGACCATCACGAGGTTATGGTGTTGTTAGATTATATAGATGCTGTTTTTTTGCCTGTCCTTCTTTAAGGATCAAACTGTATATAAGGTCATAAAATGTTCAGCCAATGTTTAAAGGGGTTTTCCCACGAATAAAAAGTTAATTTTAATGTTCATTTTAATCAAGAGATCCTGGGTTAATAAAAAGTTCTACAATTGGATGTGTTTAAAAAAAATGTTCTTGTGCTGAGATAATCTCATAAATGTGTCCCTGCTATGTGCTGTGTAATGTCTGTGTCTGACCGTACAGGGACATGATCTGATAATATCACAGCTCCTGAGCTGGGGAGGAAGTAAAAGAAATTAAAAACATTACATCACAAGATCACCAATGATTCCTTTTCAGGATAAATGTAGAGAAGAAAGTGGACCTTATAGACTGTGCTCCTGCTCCAATAAAACAATGTTTCTAATTCAAATAGAATTCATCTGGTGGTTTATTCTATGCGTTTCTGGGCCTAAAAACCCCTGCATCAGGAATACCACACATAAAAGGACGTACATCCATTGTTTTATTGGAGCGGGAGCGCAGTTCAAAGTCCACTTTCTCCTCTACGTTCTTCCTAGAATTACTAGACATGGGAGGACTGCAGCATACCGGAAACTATTGATATCTTTGATATCACATGTTTGAATAGTGATTGTGATGTCTCACAACCAACACAGGTGAGCCTGTATACCATATTTCGATTATTGCTAATTCTTGGGTAATACACTATTGTGCGCCTTTTCCTTCCAGCATTTTATTCCAAATGATTCTTTTTGTGAGGTAAAACATTTCCCTGTCTTTTAAAAAAAAATGTTTTACCTCAAATAAAGAATCATTTGCGATCCTGTGCTGTAATGTCTATATACTTCTTTACTTACCTCTGGCCCAGGAGCTGTGATATAATCAGACCATGTCACTGTACAGTCAGACTCGGCCATTACACAGTACATAGCAGGGGCACATATATAAGATCTCCAGATGGAGCCCTGATTCTATCGCATCAGGAGATTCTAGAACGTGTATATATTAGCTCAACTATATTATCAATGTTTTAGGTTACTAAATGAAAAATATAGATGCGTTTAAAATTAGATGCAATAGCAATTTAATAGCCCCCCCACACACCTTCTATGGCACTTCTCTCCGCCTGTGGGTCTTACTCCCAGACTCCTGCTACAATTGTAATAAAGTCCACGTTTCCTCCTAAAGTAATGACCGGGGGTGGAAATGTGGCCACCGCTACACCTGGTCCGCTACTGCGCATGAAAGGGTGTACAGAGATGGCGGCCACATCAGTTACTGTGCATGAGTATGGACAGACTTTTTTTTACAGTCTGGGACAAAGATGGCGGCCACATTAATTACTGCGCATAAGCATGGAAAGACTTTTTTTTACAATCTGGCCAATCAGGAGATATCTGGTTCTGCCTGCACTGTGGCCAGTGTTCTCTTGGTGGCGCTATTTCGGGACAAACTTACAGACAGACAGACTACTGCTATTATGTAAAAAGATATCATCCACAGGAACACATTTTTTTAAAAGGGAACCATCAGGATTTAACCACCTGTAAATTAGGATATCAGGTGATTGATGTGTGCAGCATGACATCACTATTTGGGTATTTTTTATTCTTTCCCTGTGGGCTTGTCTTCCTGCTGTGAGCCAAACCTACACCCCCTCCCTCTCATCCAGACTCATCTGGGGTGGGTGGGGGGGTGTTAGCTTACATCAGATAAACAAGACCACAGGGGTGGAATAAAAAAAAAAACAAATAGTGATGTCATGCTACACACATCAATCACCTGCTGTCCCGATTTACAGGTGGTTAAATCCTAGAGGTTCGTTCCCTTTAAACACATCCAAATGTGGTAATCATATTTATTCAATATCTATTGATTAAAATGAACTTTAATATTAACTTTGCTTGTGGGAAAACCCCTTTCGAAACCATTAAAGAAAAACTTACTAAATGAATGAAGCCCGCAGCTGTCAGCCATGTACTGATAAAAATGGAGCAAAGGTTTACCAGCTTGATGGAATTACTGAAAAAGAACAAAACAAGAACAGATGTATTAAATGCATGAACATATTTACATACAATCTATAAAATGAAAAATGTACAATTCAGCATTTGTGAGATGTATCTTGATTACCATTTCTTGCCACACTTTTTCTTATTCTGTGTGCCACGTGTGTGATATACAATACCACCTTAATATAAAATCTTATGGGGTCTATGAAAATTGAAATGAAACGCAAAATGCGTAAATCTGAGGCTCAGGGTGGTACAGTAGAGCAGCATTCATGTCTATGAGTGCTATCTTACTCTTTGGTATAACTAATGGTACCTTTACACGCCGCGACGGCAGGCTGGATACATCCCGCTACAGGCTACAAATGTAGCTTGTAGCGCCAATGTAGCCCGTCGTAGCGGCGTCTGAAGACGTGACGCTACAGCCGGCAACAGATACATCTGTTTCCTAGCTCTGCTCGAAAACTGATGGCTACAACGCCGATGGTAGCGAGCTGTATCGGCGTGTAAAGAGGCAACTGAAGGGAACTCGGGACAGGCTGCGATGTAGCTAAGGCGTGACCCTGGCTCCGTGTTACCGCGCCCCATGTGCGATCATTGGTGGAAGCTGCTGCATGGCGATTGGTAGTCGCTGCATAGGGAGGCATATTAAAGGAGCTGACGAGTCACACTACACAATTGCTCGAGCGTGCTGTATTACTCAGCCTCCTGCGTTGCCTGCCCAATCAGGATGTTATTGCTTCGTCCTATCAGCGTACGGACGGCTCGTAATCCACAATTGTGGCACGCCTATGTGCTGGCCCTGCTGCACCAGGTACGCCCATAGTAGCTGGTTATAGCGGTGTGTAAATGAGCTACAGCTGGCTACTTGAGACACCCGGCGATGTAGCTAGCTATAGATGTAGCGTGGCGTAGCGCATCTTGTCGCGGCGTGTAAAGGTGATGCGTTGACCGTTTGTAACCGTTTGAGCGTGCTCGTGCACGTGAAGTAGCGGGATGTATCCAGCCTGCCGTCGCGGCGTGTAAAGGTACCATAAGAGATTGTATGAAGCTGTTAAATGACTGTGTTTAGGATTTAAGAGGAAAAGGTATATTATAGTCTACATAAGATTATAATGTATGAATTCTTACATAAAATATAACCTATGAATACCCTTGAATTCCTAACTTCTGACTATAGAAGTGGTATTTCTACAGCTTCTATATTTGGCTGAGATTATTATAAAAAAAATAGTATGCTTTAAGCTGCAGCCAACATCTGGGGAAAATCCGGATTCCTGGCTTCACACTAAGCCTGCTGTGTTGCAGTAAACACCCAAGCAATGCCAGGCCGAAAGGCAAGCGATAAGCAACTAGCTGTATGCCTTATATTATTCAGCATCAGGACTATGCACTTTAAGAAGTACCAATATATTATAGGAATTTTTGGATATACACTGACAAGCAAAAGGGTAACCATGTTTTGTATTTTGACTTTCAGGCTCCATATCACACCATTCACTTCAGTTTTGAGTGCGAGACTACCTTCATTTTATAGATAATCATCTAGGCTCTCTCATTCATAAATTTGACTTGCAAATGCTTAGCATACAATTAGTTATACAGATCGTTGTCATGTCATTACATTGTTGCCGTTTTGCTCCTGGTGTTTGAAAAATCTATTTTTCCTGTATATTACAAATTACAACCTGTTCTCACATTCTTTATAATATCTCAGTATTTTATGAGGTTGATTCCCAACTACAGATCACTAGATTGAATCGAGGAGCAGCCATAAAGATTTCCCAAGAAAAAACATGGCATCATACAGCTCATCGATAATGGTCTCTCGGACAAAAAAACTGCCAAACTGCATCTGTGAGAGTCCATCTATCCATTCAAAAGCCTAGAGTTGAACATCCAGGCAAAATATTGGCGTCAAAAACTTGGCTAATCACAAGGTCTATTAATTATAGCACGATAAACAGTAGTGGAGGTGACTTGTATGGTTTGTAATAGTGAGATCACAGATGTCCATGCAAGCACTGTGCGATGCACACTACGCAAATCTAGAATGGTGGCCCAGAAAGAGCTGAAGAAACGTCAAGTTCAATATCATCATAGGAAGCGTCGGCCTGAGCTTGCAAACAAGTACAAAAAGCAGACAGTAAAAATTGGAAATGAGTAATTTGGAGCAATGAGATGAAATTATATAGACTAGGCTCTGATGGGTGCAAATGGGTCTGAAAGAAACAAGTGAAAAAGGGTCTAATGCATTGAGAAATCAAAGGAAGTGTCAAGTTCAGTGAAGAAAGCCTGATTAATATGGGAATAATTCACAGCCAAAGGCATTTGATACTTGAACAGAATCAATGGTGGTCTCAATACTGAACTACATGTTAGTGTTCTACAAGATGAATAACGTTGTACGCCCAAGTAATATCGGTATATAACAGGACAATACAGTGTTCCAGCAGGCCAATAACCCGAAGCAAACATTGAGATTGGTAAAGAAATGGTTAAACATCAATGAAGTAGAGGTGCTGGATTGCCCCCCACAGTCCCCAAACCTCAACCCAATTGAATACTTGTGGGTAGAGATGAAGAAAAAGCTGTATGCATACCCAAGTGAGTTCACTAGTATGCACCAACATTGGGAACATGTAGTAGAGACCTGGGAATGTGTAGAAGAGACCTGGGATCATATTTCGATTGAGACATGCTTGAATCTGACTAAGGCTGGCTTCACATTTGCGTTTGTGTCTGCATGCTGATGGCATGCAGACACAAACGCAGTCAAAAGCAGGGACATTTTGATGTGTCCGCAGTGGATAATGTCCGCCTGCGGACACATCACTGTGCAGCCCGGCAGCCAATCGGCATTGTCCGGGGGTGGGCCGGAGGCGGAGATCTGCGCCGGAGATCTCCTCCTCCCCGCCGCCGGTAAGCTCCGGGACGTGTCGGCGGGGAGAAACAGCTGATTTGACAGCTCCTCTCGGTGTCGGCGCGGGAAGATTCAAACAGCTGTCAAATCAGCTGTTTTCTCCCCGCCGACATCGCTAGCAGATTACCGGCGGTGGGGAGGAGGAGAACATCAGAGGCTGAGCTGATCTCCCGGTGGCCGTCGGTGATCTCCTGTGACATCACCGGCGGCCACCGGGAGAGATCTCAATGTGATCCGGAGCGTTCTCCTGCGGTGTCATGCAGAGGACACTGCGGACCCATTGAGATCAATGCATTTTTTTGTGCGCTTGCAGGCGCTTGCGGATAGAGCAAGCGCCGCGAACGCACAAAAAAATGCTACAAGCTGCGTTTGGAGCGCGGTCGGATGGCGCATAAATTATGCACATCCGAACGCAAATGCTGCCAAACGCAGCCATACGCAGGCACATGCGTTCCCATGTTAAACATAGGAACGTATGTGCGCAAGCGTTTGGCTGCGTTTGGTACGCAGCGTTCCATACGCAAATGTGAAGTCAGCCTAAGAGCATTCCCAGAAGGATTAAGGCAGTGTTGAACACCAAAGCTGGGTTTACAAAATACTAACAAAGTAATAAAAATTCTTTCCTGACAACTATTGAAACTGTGGGGTGGTTAGTGATAAACATGGTGATTGTTTCCATCAAGATATTGCAACCATGGGACAAAGATATTAGGAAAAATCAAGATGAATCTGCCTGCTGGCATGAGGAGTCTTTTAGCCGTAATGCTCCTCTGGGAAATATGCAAATTGTCACTTCAGTGAGGAAGAACACAAATTCTGGTGCCACCTATTAAAGGTAGAAATCCTAAAAGTCATAATTGACTCTTTAACAAGCCTTTTAATATGACTTAGGATTTGTGCCAGATCAGAACCCCAATCTGCAAACGTTGCATTTCGGTGTGATTGCCCCTCATCAGTGCAGTGTGTGGGATCTGGTCTGGCTGTATGAGAGGCTAAGACGAGGGCTGGAGGAATAGCTATTCTCCTTATGGAGATCAATCTGCCTGCCAGCAGTGAGAAGTCTTTTAGCCGCAATGCTTCTTTTTGAAATATGCTAATTTTCACTTCAGTCAGGAAGTAGATTAACTCAAGTTCCATCTAGATCCCATACACTGCACTGATGAGGAGCAATCGCCCCAAAACGCAGCATCTGCAGATTGGAGCTTTGATCTGGCACAAATCCTAGATCAAATTAAAAGGCTCATTAAAGAGTCAATTATGTCTTTTAGGATTACTACCTTCAATAGGTGGCGCTAGAGTCTGTCTACCTCAATTAGATTTTATTAATTAATTCAATTAGATTTTTATTCAGGATTTTCACATGTAAAATTCATACACAATTAGCATCACAATTAATAAGAAACACTAGATTGTACAATTATATGCAATAGAGTTTGGCCCAGTTCACATCTAAGGCTGGGCTGCGTTTACCTGCGTTTGTATGCGTTTTTACCACTAAAAAAGCATCCAAACGCATGCGTTAATGCAACAATAGGCTGCAATGCAAAATGCATTGCAAACACATACAAAAAAATGCATGTCATTTTGCAAAAACACAAAACACATGCGTTTTTCAAACGCAGCCAAAAAACGTGGGCTGCCTCGTCTAGGGCTGTGTTTGAAAAAACGCATGTGTTTTGCGTTTGTGCAAAATGACATGCATTTGTTTGTATGCGTTGCAGGGTGCGTTAGCACATGTGTTTAGATGCGTTTTTAGCAGTAAAAACTCATACAAATGCAAACGCATCCAAAATGCAGATGTGAAAAGGCCCTTTGTCTACTTCCTCATTGAAGGGACAATCTGTATAATAGCTAGTGAAACCCTACTATTTTATCTTTGAGAAGAAACAGAAAAAGAACTTGAAATAAGATTTTAAAGTTGTTGACATACAGCCCAGGATAGAATGAAATCTTATTTCCTGTACATTATTTCATCTAGTAAAACTATAATGCTAGCTACAAAGAAATTGCATGTATCCTGCAATAACAATTCTGTGTCTGACTACATCCGCCAGCAAAGAAATAATCTTTATTTGCTAAGATAGGATAACAGCTGAAGTCTATCTAATTGAGTTTGTGTCGGTGCAGGGGTTAAGCTTCTGGAAGCTTTTTCTCTGTGTTATGAATGGTCAGTGGTTCATGAATGAGATTTCAGTATAATCCTAATGCTTCAGTTATTGCCCACCCACTCCCATCTGTTACCCTCATGACATGCAAAGATCAACACAATGACAAAGTCACAGTCATGAAAATAAATGAACATATTCACATTCAGCAATAATAATGCATATATGCTGTATAATGAACAGTCGCACAGAACAGTCAATGACTTAACACTTGTATAATCACAAGATTCATATTATATCCATCCAAAGCTATTTAAAGGCATATGACTAGAGATGAGCGAACCTTTTGAAGTTCTGGTTCGTCTCAGTTCGCTGAACTTCCGAACCACATTTAAATCAATGGGAGGCAAAATCAAGGGCTCAGAAAAGACCTTAAAAGGGCCCAAATGCTGCCAAAACAGCTCAAAGTAGGGACAGACACCAGGAAAAGTTCCATGCACTCCCCAGTTAAAATTTTTATCATTGTGCATTATGGAAGCATGGGACAAGGCCTGGCCCAGTATTTCAAGCTTCAACATTGATCAGGAACAGGAAGATGAGTGACAAGTGTAGGCATGGTGCTCAGAGAGCCCTGCTAAATTCACAAAACACACAACAAAGACACCCCAACAAGAGTCTCTACATTAAAAAAATTAGGGCCAGATATCAAAGTGGCATCAATTGACCCAAAATAAAAATTGTATAATGGTGCAACCTGATGGCACAGGGTCTGGTCTAGCATTTGAAGGTTAACCCTTTCACCCCTGGGTGATTTTCCATTTTCTGGTTTTCATTTTTCCCTACCCTTCTTGCAAGAGCCATAACTATATTCTTCTGCCAATATAGACATATGGGCTTGTTTTTTGTAGGATGAGTTGTACCTTTGAATGAAATAATTTATTTTACTATGCTGCAAAGGAAAATTGGGAAATAAAATCCAAGTACGGTGAAGTTGCAAAAGTGAAATTACATGTTTGTTTATTGTTTTTATATTCACCATGTTCATTACATGGTAAAACTAACATGTTGGTATGATGCCTGGGGTCAGTACGAGTTCATAGAAAACAAATCTGTATACTTTTACTTTTAAGGCTAGGGTCACATTTGCATTGTGACCCTAGCACGACGCAAGTGTTAAATACTTAGACATTTTTCCCGCAGCGCATAGCGTTAATGCTCTGTGCTGCCAGGAAATGGAGCCCCATAGTAACCTGGTACCTCAGCACCCAGCCAGCCACACACAAAGCCCAGGATGTGCGCTGTAGCTGAGTGCACAGGAAACACTGTCTGCACTTTCTGTGGATGATTTCTGTGGATGAGCTCGCATCAGAGGGAGGGACACGGCCAAGGACATATATCAATGACATAGATGTACATTCTTGGTTGTAAAGGATTTAAACATTGATTAAGAACAAGGGGCTGAATGACACATGTAGGCTTATTGGGCTGGGGGCACTCATACCTCATGCAACAGCTCCCATAAATATTATTCTCCACCACACTCAGATGGCACAAGTATTAGTTGCACGGAGTACTACCAGAAGAATTAGTCAGGTGGGTCAGTCACATGTATAGGGCTATTGGGCAGGGGATACTTTTACATCTTGCAACCACTCCAATAAATGTTATGCTCCACCACACTCAGGTCGCACAAATATCATTTTCATGGAATACTATAGAAAGAAGGATTCAGCTGGGTCACTGATATTTACAGACCTATTGGGCAGGGGGCCCTCATACATCATGCAACTGCTCCAATAAATGTCATACTCCACCACACTGAAGTGGCACAAATATCAGTTTCATGAGTTACATGTATAGGCTTATTGAACAGGAGGCCCTCATACGTCATGCAACCGCTTCAATATTTTGTTATGCTCCACCACACTCAGATGGCCCAAATATCACTTTCATGGAATACTATAAAAAGAAGGATTCAGGTAAGTCAGTGACATTTATAGGCCTATTTGGCAGGGGGCCCTCATATCTCATGCAACCACTCCAATAAATGTTATGCTCCGCCACACTCAAGTGTTACAAATATCAGTTTCATGGAATACTACAGAAAAAAGTATACAGGTGGATTAGTGATAGGTAAAGGCATATCGTGCAGAGGACCCTCATACCTCACACAACTGCTCCAATAAATGTTATGCTCCAACACACTTATGTGGAATAAATATCAGTTTCATTGAATACTATAGAAAGAAGAATTCAGCTGGGTCAGTGACATGTATAGGCCTATTGGGCATGTGGCCCTCATACAACATGCAAATGCTTCAATAAATTTTATACTCTGCCACACTCAAGTAGCACAAATATTGGGTTCACAGAGTACTACGTAATGGCGCAGCTTGCATGCATGGCACAGGGTCTGGAATGGGGCCTGGCCTAGCATTTGAAGGTTAAATATTGATTAGTAACAGGGGAATGAGTGACACGTGTAGGCATGGTGCTAAGACAGCCTTGCTAAATTCAGGAAACAAACAAGAAGGAGACCCCAAGAGGAGTCTCCAGATTTCAAAATATTAGGGTCAGAGACCACCAAAGTGGCATCAATTGACCCAGAATAAAAGCTGCATAATGATGCAGCCTGCATACATGGCACAGGGTCTGGGACAGGGCCTGGCCTAGCATCTGAAGGTTAAACAATGATTAGGATCATGGGAATGAGTGATACGTGTAGGCATGGTGCTAAGAGAGCCCTGCTAAATTCAGGAAACAGACAAGAAGGAGACCCCAAGAGAAGTCTCCACATTTCAAAACATTAGGGTCAGAGACTACCAAAGTCTCATCAATTGATCCAGAATAAAAGTTGCATAATGGTGCAGCCTGCATACATGGCTCAGGGTCTGGGACAAGGCCTGGTCTAGTATTTATAGGTTAAACATTGATTAGTAACAGGGAATGAGTGACACATGTAGGCATCTTACTCAATTTTTGGGGAGGTAATATAGCCAAAAAGAAGTTGTTCTGTCATATGGATTATTTTTTCCATTTTTGGTTCTGTGTATCTACTATATAATTGCCGTAGGCACGTTTGTGTCGGACCCCGGCACGCCGTGGCTTTGTCACTATGTGACGTCACCACGTCGTGCGAGGCATTGCCCGCGTAGCGGGCATTGCGACCCCTCGCCGCTGTCATCCCGCTCCGGAGCAGCTGCTGTCAGCACATGCTGACACAGTGCTCCGGAGCCTGTGCCCCTGTGCCCCAGTGCCGCTCCGGAGCAGCTGCTGTCAGCACATGCTGACACAGTGCTCCGGAGCCTGTGCCCCTGTCATCCCGCTCCGGAGCAGCTGCTGTCAGCACATGCTGACACAGTGCTCCGGAGCCTGTGCCCCTGTGCCCCTGTGCCCCTGTGCCCCAGTGCCCCTGTGCCCCAGTGCCCCTGTGCCCCAGTGCCTCTGTGCCCCTGTGCCCCAGTGCCCCTGTGCCCCTGTGATCCCGCTCCGGAGCAGCTGCTGTCAGCACATGCTGACACAGTGCTCCGGAGCCTGTGCCCCAGTGCCCCTGTGCCCCAGTGCCCCTGTGCCCCAGTGCCCCTGTGCCCCTGTGCCCCAGTGCCCCTGTGATTACCGCAACCGCGCCGCATTGCGACTCGCTGGCTGAGTGCGAGCACTTGCGGCGCGGTTGCGGTAATCCCCATAAGGATTACCGCAACCGCGCCGCATTGCGACTCGCTGGCTGAGTGCGAGCACTTGCAGCGCGGTTGCGGTAATCCCCATAAGGATTACCGCAACCGCGCCGCAAGTGCAAGTTGCGGCGCGGTTGCGGTAATCCCCATAGAAAGTATAGGGGGACTTGCGGCAGGTGCGACAAGTGCGGTTTTGCCGCACCTGCCGCAAGTCCCCCTATACTTTGTATGGGGATTACCGCAACCGCGCCGAAGATGCGGTTTTTAAATAAAATAAAATAATATTTATACAAATAAATTCACTTAAAATAACAAATAATAAATAAATTTAATAATAATAAAAATAGTAAAAAAATAACTAAATAATAAAATAAAAAATAAGAATAACAACAAAAAAAAAAAAAATAATATATTAAATTAAGATATTAATTACATTAAGTAATTAAAATATAATAAAATAAAATAATTTTCATTAAAATAAAAAATTTATATACAAAATAATATAATTAATAATATATTAATATAAAATAAAAATGCAAATAATAATGATATTAATGCTATTAATACTGCTATTAATGCTACTAATAATGCTATTCAGGATATGATTAATGTTATTAATGCTAATAATAATGCTATTAATGCTAATAATACTGTTAATAATGTTATTAATACTGCTATTAATGCTACCAATAATGCTATTAATGCTATTAATAATGTTATTAATGCTATTAATGCTATTAATAATGCTATTAATGCTAATAAT
Source organism: Allobates femoralis (assembly GCA_033576535.1). Taxonomy (NCBI): domain Eukaryota; kingdom Metazoa; phylum Chordata; class Amphibia; order Anura; family Aromobatidae; genus Allobates; species Allobates femoralis. The sequence continues at coordinate 186,660,569 of JARQOC010000006.1, read as the reverse complement.
AATGCTATTAATGCTAATAATACTGCTAATAATGCTATTAATACTGCTATTAATGCTATCAATAATGCTATTAATAATGTTATTAATGCTATTAATGCTATTAATAATGCTATTAATGCTAATAATAATGCTATTAATGCTATTAATAATGTTATTAATGCTATTATTAATGCTAATAATGCTATTAATACTGCTATTACTGCTAATTATAATGCTATTGCTTATATTATTGCTATTGATGATGCCATTATTATTTAAAAATCTTTAAAAAAACAATAATCATATTTTAGATACCCGATGCATTTGCATCAGGCTAACAGCTATCTACTATATAATTGCCGTAGGCACTTCCGTGTCGGACCCCGGCAAAGACCGTGGCTATGTCACTCTGTGACGGCACCACGGCGAAGCATTGGCCGCGTAGCGGCCAATGCGAGTCGTTGGCCTGCGCGAGCAATGGCTGCGAGGCCATTGCTCGCGCAGGCTGAGTACGAGCAATGGCCGTGAAGCGGCCATTGCGAGTCGCTGTCCGAAAATAGAACCAGAGGCTCGCCCACAAAGCTAGCGATCTCCCGCTCAGCTAGCGCGAGCAATGGCCGCCAGGCCATTGCGAGTCGCTGGCTGAGTGCGAGCACTTGCGGCGCGGTAGCGGTAATCCCCATAAGGATTATCGCAACCGCGCCGCAAGTGCAAGTTGCGGCGCGGTTGCGGTAATCCCCATAGAAAGTATAGGGGGACTTGCCGCAGGTGCGGCAAATGCGGTTTTGCCGCACCTGCCGCAAGTCCCCCTATATTTTGTATGGGGATTACCGCAACCGCGCCGCAGATGCGGTTTTTAAATAAAATAAAATAATCTTAATACAAATAAATTCACTTAAAATAACAAATAATAAATAAATTTAATAATAATAAAAATAGTAAAAAAACAAAACAAAATAAATAATAAAATAAAAAAATAGCTATCTACTATAATCAAATTAATGCACGTTCTAGAATCCCGATGCATTTGCATCGGGCTCACAGCTAGTAGGCTAAATATTTGTATATTTCATTGCTTTAGACAATTACGCAGGATACCAAATATGTAATTTATTTATTTTTTTTAATATTTTGCCAGCTGAATAAATGTGGGGTAATTTAAATAAAATAATATTTGTTGTATTTATATTTATGTTTTTCATTTTTGTTTTTGCTAGTACCGTAATTGATTCTTTTATTGTCTGTACAATACAATGCAATACAGTCTATTGCAGTCTTTTGCATAATTTCTGGTCTCCTATGGGATTGGTTTTCATAGAAGCAGTAATATGGAAAACACATGGCCCTTCAGTAGGCTTTTGGCTGGCACAAAAACTCGTCAATACCACACAGACTTGTGGGGGTGGTAAAGATGTCAGAACTTACTTGCCCCAATTCCAAACCTTCAGCAGCAACTAAGGTTGAACTATTGCGATAGAAGCTAGCTTTGATCTCAACTTGAGTCAGCATTTGAGCTGTATGGAGAAAGTTAATGTCTTGCATCTGCACTTAAAGCACCACTCCAGAGTTTAGTTTTTTTTTCAGCGCTGGAGTGGTGCTTAAAATCTAAGGTCACTGACCCTAGTGTTATAATCATCTGTTGGCATCCTCACCATTTATCGATGCCCCGCTTATCCCGTGGCACCATTTCATGTTGGCAGTCAGAGGTGACGTATGAAAGGTCTCAATGCAAGTCTATGAAAACCACAATAAGGCTCTTATAGTCTTACATTGAAAAGAGGCATCTGGCTTGCTCCATGAAACACTGCAGAGATCTGGTTGGAGTCCAATAGGAATGGCAGCGATAAAAAATGAAGATGACACAAATAAAAGTCTTAGGCTGGTTTCACATTTGCGCACGATGCTCAGCGTCCCTGAGCACAGCAAAACGCAGGCACTATGCGCTCCTATGTTTAACATGGGAACACATAGTGCCTATGTGTGGCTGCGTTCAGCTGCGTTTGCGTTGCATAATTTATGCGCATGCTGAATGCAAAATGCTGGATTTTTTGTGCGTAGCTGTGTGCTTGCTTTATACACAAGCAGACACTCGCGCACAAAAAATGAATGGGATTCAATCTGTGCACATTGCCATCTGCTGGCAAGCGCACAGACACTGCGGAAATGACCTCCTCCAAGGTCATCTGCAGGTGAATCCTGTCCTGCAGTTCTCTTCCTCTTCTTTCTTCCTCTTCTTCTTTCTTTCTTCTTCTACTTTCTTCTTCTTCTTTTTTCTTCTTCTTCTTTCTTCTTTCTCCCTGCCGCCACCGCTGGTTCATTTAAAATAGCCGGCGGGAAAGCCAGCAGTGAAGTCGACTTTGATGAAGTCAGCTGTTCATTTGAAATAGCGGGGCAGGAAACCTGACTTCACCGCCGGCTTTCCCGCCGGCTATTTTAAACAAACCAGCTGTGAAGAAGGTGATCAGCGGTGGCCGGGCAGCCTCACTGACATTTTCATGTGAAAGCATGCGGACAATCTCCGCTGCGTTCACATGTAAATGTTTGCGTTCGGCACTGCGTATGTGCACGCGCTCCATACACTGCAGTGCGGAACGCAAACCTGAAACCAGCCAAAGTGCAGGAAACAAATTAAAATCACCTCTCCAGTGGAAAAATAATTTTAAAAAAACCTCTGGAGTTTTGCTTTACTTATAATATATAAGTATTAATCTATGCATAATTCAGTTTGTTCTCTACACCAGTATGTAGGTTATATTTATTCACTGTGTAGTATTACTATTTGGAATATTGTATAGCAGAAAATATATATGTTTAAGCATACACTATGTGCAGAATTATTAGGCGAGTTATTATTTTGACCATATCACCATTTTTAAGTAGATTTTTCAACTCCAATCTGTATAAATTGAATGCGACCAGGAAGCCTTTATCATCCATTGTTCTCATATTCCAGAACTGCAGCCTCCCTGGAGAGCCCAGAAGTGCAAGATGTTCAGTGCTCAGAGACATGGTAATTTGAAGGCAGATTGTTCAAAACTTTTATGGACAGATGAGATTAAAGTGACTCTTGATGGCCAAAATGGATGGACCTGTCAGTAATGGGCACAGACTGCCACGTACACTGAGATGCCATGCAGGTGGAGGTGGGGTAATGTTATGGGCTGATATTTTTAGAGATGAGCTAGTTGGACCTTTTCGGGTTGAAGATTTACTCAAAATTAACTCCCAAACTTGCTGTCAGTTTTTAGATGACATCTTGCTACAAGCAGTAATACAGGAAAAAGTGTGCATCTTCCAAGAAAACCATTGAAATCTCCACTGATTAGCTGCTATTAAAGGACTTAAAGATATAAGAAGAATGGCATGGCCCCTTTCTCACCAGATCTAAGCCCTACTAATAACTTGTGGGCCCTTCTAAGACATGAGATTTATGGTGAAGAAAACTAGCTATTTCTCTCATCAGTGTTTGGGAGTAACTGATAGCTCTAGAGTTGCTCAATACTAAAATGATCAAAAATACTAATTGCCACATGATCCTAGTGCCCATAATCTTTGAAGACACTAGTCACCACCTGGTCATATTAAGGTCTTAGAATTTAATTTAGTTTACTCCATGCTTGCCACATTTACTTAATTATGTTAGTCCATTCACACATCGCAAAACAAATTTCAATGCCCATGCATCTTTTAAAGGCATAATACGGTTTACAACAATCTTGATGGAACTAGATCTTTTATTTACCTGGAAAGTAAGCAATACTTAAAGCCAATAATTTGATTTCTCACCTTGTTTTTAAAATGTTTAAAAATTGCAAGATTTCGGAAAACTGGATGAGCCTCAGAGCTCGCAGAAATCTCAGACCTGGAAGAGAAAAAAGTTATGGTTAAATATTTTGTATGAACAAGTCAAGACAGGCATGCACCAAGAACCTTACCAAGGTATAAAAAGATCAATTGTGCCACAAAAAATAATAAAATAGGCCACTTTCTGTTACTGATTAATACGACCACACATTCTGTAATACTGTGCAGCACAACTCATCCACATCATACAAGTTTTTATGTCCAAATAATGACATGACAACATTATCAGTATTGACCATGAGCTATGATATGATCATAAACTAACCAGCTCAAAAATCAACAGCGTTCAAAAGAAAAAAAAAGTTTTTTTTTTAACTTTACAAAAGTGAGTTATGAAGAGGTGATCCCTTTACCCGCTATTAAAGGGGTTATCCGGGATGTATCAAAAAAAATACAATTGTGCTTAAGCATTAACAGTGAATGGCACCAAGCACAACAGGCAGGTAGGGGCCAACCACCTGCCTGTTATGCTCAGCGCCGTTCACCATTGATACAGAGCTACATCCAAGCAAAAAAAAAATTGTTTCCAGCGACAGTGGTAGACTTTTTTTTGCAAAAAAACTCTTTAATATTTAATGAATATTACATGTTACACATATAGACAAAAAAATTCAACCCCTCAGCCCTCTAAACCTATGCATTTTGGCAGATGCCTTTATCAAGCTGTAACATGTCTGGATTCAATAAATATTGAAGAGTTTTTTGCAAAAAAAAAACTCTACCACTGCTCCTTCAACACTCGCTGGAAACAATTTTTTTCCTGGATATAGCTGTGCTTAGCCTGGATGGGGCTACATCTGTTCTGAAGCGTCTTAAAGAGGACCTGTCACCAAACCAGGCATGGTGATCTAATTACAGCACTGAATGCAGCATGTCTGCTGCATCCAGGCAGGGGTCCCCCAGCCATTGAGCCCCCCTGTACCCTGAGTAAATACACTTAGAAAACTTACATCCTGCAGCCAGAAAGGAGGTGGCGAGAGGCTGGCGCCGAAGGGCAGATTCACACCCCCTGCATGTTTAATCTGCCCACCACTGCCAATCATTGTCTCCCTCTTCTGCAGCATAACACAGTTTCTTTTTTTCCCCCAGAAATGGCCGTTTAGCCCGCCCCCTGCAGTAACATCAGCGCTTATACCCAACTTGCTCTATGTTAACCACAGAGCAGGGTGGGTATAAGCGGTGATGTCACCGCAGGGGGCGGGGATAAATGGCCATTTCAGGAGAAAAAAACAACTCTCTATTATGCTGTAGAAGAGGGAGACAATGATTGGCAGCGGTGGGAAGATTACACATGCAGGGGGCGTGAATCTGCCCTTTGGCTGCAGCCTCTAGCCACCTCCTTTATGGCTGCACGATGTACGTTTTCTAAGTGTATTTACTCGGGGTACAGGGCTGCTCAAGTGCTGGGGGACCCCTTGCCTGGATGCAGCAGACATGCTGCATCCAGTGCTGTAATTAGATCACCATGCCTGGTTTGGTGACTGTCCTCTTTAAAATGGCCATCAAAGTGGTGAGCTGAAATCATTTTTTCTTTATTCATTATATCGTGCAGTCTGATACTGCTCCTGTTGGTGATTTTTCCATTTCTGCTAATGTCATGTCAACAGACGGGGCGGCTTCTGCCCTCTATAGGTGGGCGCATAGCCAATGTCACGCTGGTTGACAGTCAGCTCCCCCAATCAGGTAGTGGGGAATTGGCTGTCAATCAGCGAGATGTCGGCTATACGCCCACTTCCGCAGAGCAGAATAGAAACCTCTTCTCTTCCACTCTGCTTTGTTTACCCCATCATGCTGTCCCCGGCAGGAGCGGTCTGTGACCGCTCTGTGTCGGGAGTGAACAGAGGTGAGTAGCGCCGGGCACAACAGGCAGGTAGGTGGCAGCTAGCTGGCTGTTAGTGCTTGGGCACATTTTTTTATATACGGTATATAAAAATCCCAGATAACACCTTTAAAATTAGGAGTCATTCTAAGGGCCCCTCTATAATTATATAAACTAAGTGGAAAATGATCAATGTAAATGAGTTTCAGTTGAATATGTCTTAGAATTTCTATACTTGAGCTGATTTACTTTGCAGCAATCCTTCACATACCACAGCATATCAAGTATGAATCCTTTCAATTAAGGTGTGAAAGTCATTCAGGTAATTTAAGAAATGAATTCCGCATTACTTCCCTTTATTGAATCCTAGATTAAATGCTCCAGTTAGTGACAGGACAAGGACACATTTAATTAAAGGTCATAATAAAGCCTATTGTGTTTCCATCACTTAAGGTCCTAGCCACGGATTATCTTTAAGTAGAGAAGATCAGAATAACAGAGGCTAAGACATAAAAAAAAATAATACTACGGCGGTGTATCTTTCAAATGAAAATAGAGAAGTTCCTTAGTGGAAAGCTGGGCACTTTTTATTAACAGTATGCCGTGAATTATGGGCAACTTTGTGTCCCCATGAGATCCTTGCTTACAATTACCTATTACTCCCCTTCTACATGGCAATGGAAAAGCTTGTGCTTCAGCTGGTTCAGACAGCAAGATACAGTCAGATTGGGGAGATTTGAAGATGCCAGACCTTTGTAATGCATCAAGTAGTAATGTTTATTGAATCTTTCAGTTGTGGGTACAAGGCTACAAATACTGAGATATGAAACTCACCAAATACTCAACGTGTAACGCGGTCTGATGGGTCATTAAAAACTACACTCACATGTAGTCAACCTAAGTATAAATGATGACATAAAATATGCCTAATTTTCAGTTTAGGTCATGTTACCTTCTCCTCTCCTGCATTTTGATTCATCCCCAAAAGAATACCTGATAAATGTATTACACAAAGAGTCAAACAGTCATATATCAGGAATGCTTGGATCACACTATGTTCCATTAATTTTAGAGCAATTCCTATAAATATTCATTTCCACCATTGATTCTCAACAGTTTTTTTCAGATTTCCATGATGTTTGATGGCAAGATTAGAGTTTTGGATATTCTTACTAGACTGGAACTTTTGGGACTTTATAAAATTGCCAAATGTCTCTTTTCAATCTTGTAATAGGACAACGACCCTGAGGAAGGAGCTCGGATAGAGGCTCCGAAACGCGTAGGATGAAATAAAGAAAAATCTGCCCAGTTAACTCTTTGTTTCCTGGTGATTCCTGTTTGGCAGCGCGGGCATTTCGGCATTTGTTCCTATTACAGCATTCCTGTTTCCACGTTTATCGTGAAGGTGCGGCCCTGCAGCAGCCATCTTATAAGCCATCTTACAGGCGATTATACCTGGTTGTGGGTGACACAACTGAATCAGGTGAGCAGTTCTTAATTTACACCGATATAACCTTTAAAAAAAGGATAAGACCCTATGCGCATTTATCTCACATTTGCAGGTTCTTTTCAATCTTAATACCCCAGTAGCCTCAAGCCAAATAGCCTTTTAGTTAATGTCAAATTCTATGGTAGTTTTTTTATCTTTACTACAGTACTTACACTTAATATTGACACACAGAAAAACAGAATACAATCCTACAATTATGATTGGCCATAACTGAACTTTACATATGTACTGGTGTGCCCTACAACAGGTTAGTTATCACTAGTTTATAGAAGGGGAGATTTACAAGCACCGATCAGTATAAATCCATATGCCTTTCATTCTTTAAAGAGTGTTTATTTCACAGAATCTAAAAGATATTGTAGAATGTTTCATTGGATGCCATATTATGCACTTTTGTCACCAACAAACATTTTATAGGGAAAATGACTTATTAAAACACAACTGTACAAAATAGCACTCGATTACCCTTCTATCGATGCATGAGGCTTTAATCGTATACATTAGCACATAAGGAATTCCCTTTGCAGCTGCTGTAAAAACGTTAAAGGGATATATAATATGTTGCTAAATTAACTAAATGAGAGTAAGTAAAAATATCCTGTAGGGCTTCCTGACTGATTAAAGTACCAACACCTCCATGTTCTCACAAGGTGTTACAAGGTCTTTTCTTTATGAAACGAATTGCCTCTATTCCCAGATAAAGTATAATTAGTTTACATAACCAGGTAGAAGTCCATAGATGACTAGCATATATATAGATATCCCCACACTGTCTTTAAAATTTTAATCCCATTACCTTTGTGATAGCATTTTGATAACTAATAATAATATATACAACACAGTCATATATGGCACCCTGTATGGCTGGAGGTGCTCGTGTAGGCTTCCAATCCTTACTATGCAATAATATTAATGGACTCAGCACTCAAAAAAGTTTTTAGAATATAATGAGTTATTAATCCAGAATCCAGCAGTAGACATTGTTATAACGTTTCGGTGTATAATTAACCTACGTCAGATCAGTAGAGAATTGCAACATCTTGGGTGACCTTATCACCATACCCTGCACTTCTTATCTGCGCTCTCTACCAAGACGTTGCAATCTGCCACTGATCTGACAAAAGTCAATTATAGCCCGAAACATTATAACAATTTATGCGCTGAGTTCTGAATTTTCCCATATTAATAAATTATTATATTTAAAAGTACCGTACTTTTTTTAGTGCTGAGTCCATTATTATTACAGTAATAATATATAGCTAGTTATTACCTTTGAAAATGTGTAGCATAATAATTTTTCTAGATCATCAAATTATATGATTAGACAGAAATTGTTTCCTTGCTGTTCAAAACTTACCCCAATAGGAGGCCTTTCTATAGAAAGATGACAAGGACTGACGCCATCCAGGTGTTTCCCCTTTATCCCCTCCACCACCTGATTTGACTCTGTAACCATTCTGGTACAAGTCTCCCAATGATTTCTTCCGTCTGCGGGTACTTCTATACGCTTCACTCCTTGAGCCCTCAGGAGGCCGACAAGCTAAAATCTTACCTGAAATCATGTCTTAGAAGTTACAATTTTCTAATCTATTCTGCAGATGCTCCTAAATCGGTAGGAAATACACAGAGCATCTTTTGTCTCCAGAAAGCCTTATACAGATGTACTAATTGATAAGATATAGCCTACATAGGTCAGATGTATCACAGGCAATAAATCGCTGGGGTCTTCCAAAGACACAAGTGTGTCAGAAATCATATAGATATATCCAATGGCCAGCAAAAGAGCTATGAGGCTAAACAAAGCCAGTATATGCTCCAGCAGCAGGACACTGCACAGATTCACAGCTGATCCTTCTCTGCACAATGCTTTAAAACCTCCTATTTGCTATCAGGATATTAAAGCTTAAGCTTCTTTTGGACATTTTATGGAAGTGTGATCAGTCTCCCCATCCCCGCCCCACAGCTACATATACCAATCCTCAGATCCAGCTAACGGGGGTGATGATAAAGATTAGCAGGAGGATATTACGAAAGAAAACATCATTATGAAAACAAAAGTCACGTTGAAAGTGATAATAATGTAACTGTAAGTGACAGGACAAATGAATATGGGTGTAAAAGCAACACTCTTTACTGGAATTCTACTGGGCTGCTGGGGACCATCACAACTTTCATGCACAAGAACTCTTGGTCTAGGTTCTATCTTCTAGTACCCACCACCCTCTGCTTCAGTCAATTTTGTGTTGTTATCTCGTCTATTGTCAGTTACCATGGGACGGCCTAGCAGTCCTGGGTGGGAAAGATATCCATGACCCAAAGAGCAAGGAAACAGTCCCAGATTTCCTGAAGCACCTACTAAGACAGGTGCACCACTGCAGCCTGAAGGATCCTTCTACCAAGGCTAGCATCAGCTGAGGCCTAGGTATGTACTTTGTAGTGCCTTGTGAATGTGTGCAGACTAGACCAGGTGGCGGCCTTGCACACTTGTTCAACAGAGGCCTGATGCCGAATGGCCCAGGATGCACCCACCACACGAGTGAAGTGCGCTCAAAGTCCTCCAGGAATGGGAACATTTCTTAGACGATAGGATTCCTGGATAGCAGAATGAATCCAACGGGCCAGGGTAGCCTTGGAGGTGGCCTGCCCCTTATGGGGACCCTCAGGGAGAATAAACAGGCTGTCCGACTTTCTGAAGGAAGCCTCCTAGAAATGTAATGTCTTGAGGGCCCTTACAAGGTCAAGGCTATGCAGTGCCTTTTCCACTCGATGCACTGGAGCCGGACAGAAAGACGGTAGAATGATATTCTCATTATGGTGAAAAGGGGAAGTCACCTTAGGAAGGAAGGAGGGAACTGGGCGCAGTACCACCTTGTCCTGATGAAAGGACAGAAAAAACTAACGGCAGGCGAGAGCCGCCAACTATGAGACCCGCCTAATGGACGTAATGGCCACCAGGAAGGCTACCTTCCATGACAAGAGAGGTAGAGAAATCTCCCAAAGGGGCTCAAAAGGAGAATTTTGAAGCCCATCCATGACAAGATTAAGGTCCCATGTCACTAGCGGTCTGCGGTAGGGGGGAACCAAGCGAGAGACACCCTGAAGTAAAGTTTCGACTTAGGGTTTTGCGGCAAGGCTGCATTGGTAAAAGACTGAAAGAGCAGAGATCTGCCTTTTGGCGAACTCAGAACCAGACCGGATTGTAAACCAGACTGCAGGAAACTGAGAATGACTTGGATGGGATGGCTGGTTTCCGAGCCCTGATCATGGTATGGATGACGTCGGGGGAGAACCCGCGCACTTCAAGACCCAGGTTTCAACAGCCACGCCGTCAAATTCAGGGCCCTGGAATTCTGGTGGGAAATGGGACCCTGAGTGAGGAGATCCAGTAGATCTGGGAGGTGCCAAGGGACGTCTGTGACGAGCTGTACCAGATCGGCATACCAGGCGTGCCTGGGTCAGTCTGGGACTATGAGAATTACCGGGAGTCCTTTGATTTTGATTTTCCTTACTACCCTCGGGAGTAAGGGGAGAGGGGGAAGATGTATGGTAGATGGAACTGATGCCAGAAGCATACCAGTAAATCTGATCCGATGGACATTGGATCACGTGACCGAGCAATAAATGCGGGCACCTTGGGTTCAGCCGAGATACGCGAGATACCATCAGATCCACGTCGGGTTTCCCCCAGTGGCGCCATATCTGGTGAAACACTTCTGGGGGGTTCTCTACCCCTGGAATGTGCACCTCAGAGATGACCGACTTCGTTGACTCTGCCCAGAGGAGAATCCGTTTGACCTCGTGAAACGCCACTTTGCTGCAAGTGCCGCCCTGGCGATTGATGTAGGCTACTGCCGTACACGGATATAGCGGCCCACCAGAAGGGGTGAAAGGCTTTGAGGGCAAGGGAGATTGCATGAATCTCCAAAAGATTTATCGGTAAGGCTGACTCCCGGGTAGTCCTCTTGGCGTGAGCAGTGTGGTGATATGAAATACTGCTCCCCAGCCTAGGACGCTGGCGTCCTGGTGAGGACTAGCCAGTCAACCGGAAGAAAGGATCGGCCCCTGGATAAGGATGCTGGGCGAAGCCACCAACAGAGAGGGTGCCTGAGAGTGGGTGTCTGGCGGAATGTCTTGTCCAGGGAAAAGGGGTTCTTGTCCCAGGGAGACCGGAGAGCTAGTTACAGTGGCCGCAGGTGAAATTGGGCAAAGGGGACAGCCTCTATCGCCGCAACCATCCTTCTTAGGTCCTCATGCTGAAACGAATGGAGTATGAGGAAGGACGGAGAAGAGTGAGTACTGCCTGATGTAGAATAGACCTCTTGTCCCAAGGGAGGGAGACCAAGCCTCGGTAGGTGTCCAAGGTCATGCCAAGGAACTTGATTAACTGTGCCAGAATTGGAGACAACTTTTGCAGATTTACTAACCAACCTAGCGAGACAAGGTGTCCACAGTGATCTGGACACTGTCTGTGCACTCCTGAACGGAAGGAGCTTTGATTAGGAGATCTTTCGAGGTAAGGCAGGATGGCTACTCCTCTGGAATGCAAGACACTCATGGCAGCCGCTATGACTTTTGTGAAGACCCTTGGGTTGGTAGCGAGGCCAAAAAGAAGGGCCACAAATTGGAAGTGAAGGTCCCGTACTGCAAAGCGGAGGAATTGTTGGTGAGCCTGAGCAATGGGACATGTAGACAGGGACAGTCTTAGGCATGTGCGAGTGGAGCGGCCCATAAGGTGCCACAATCTAGTCTCCAGAGGGGGAACACCGCAGAGAGACAGCAGTAACATTGATTTGCTGCTCCCGCACCAAGAGGCCTCACTGCTCCTCGGCCCTAAATGATAAGTTCAACCTTGGTTACTATGGCTAGACCTACGTAGCTCAGGTGTCTCAGTTTGTCCGTGGTGTGCTCTAATGTCTAAACTCTGAGTGGACCTATGTGTTATAGGTATACTGGGTAATTGTTTGCAAGGCCTTAGTCCTACTACAGGACTGGCAGGTACACCGATTGCAAGATCCTCTGGCTCTGCTACAATGAGTGGTTGTTCCTGAATTTGAACAGGTTCTTCTGGAACTCTTACAGGTTCTTCCAGTCTTCCTTGTTCTTCCACTGGTTGAAGAAAGGTGATTACAGGTACTATTATGGCTCCTTCACATTGAGGTCAATCTTCAGGAAAATCTCCAAGTACTGTATGAATCACTTTTTCCTTTGGTTCTTCTATTTGATGTGTACAGGTGTCTTCTTCTTGTGGTTTTAGTTGTTCAGGACATTACTTGAGGTGATCTCTAGAAACTATTGCAGTTGTTCTTCCTCCATCTTTACTGATTACGAAAGTCTTCTTGTTATCAAAGTTGGAATTTAGCACTGTATAGGGTTCTGCTTCCCATTGGTCGTCAAGTTTATAAACTCTTCTTTTTCTCTTGAGTACAAATTCTCCAGGTGTTAAGGGAAAAGCTTGTGCAGTTTTGTTCTCTCTACCTGTTCTCTGATCTGGTTTAGACTTTCCTCCACGCATGCTTGTATTCTCCTGTACTGTTCTTTGCGGTTGGAGTCCCAATCAGCATCAGGTGAATCAGTTTCAGGTATCACAATTCCCATTTCGAGATCAACTGGTAATTTTCCGGGTCTTGCTCGCATTAGGTATGCTGGCGTGCAATTGGTTGGAGCTTATGGGTATGTTCTTATACATGTCCACTAAGTCGGGTAACTTTTCCGGCCACTAGTTTCTTTCTTCCAAAGGCAGAATTTTTAACAGGTCTATGACCACATTGTTCATTTTCTCACACATGCCATTGGTTTGTGGATGGTAGGGCGTGGTTCGGATTTTCTTGCACCCATTTAAATGGCAAAACTCTCGGAATATCTCCTTCAAATGCAGAACCTTGATCAGTCAACATCTGCTCCGGATACCCGTGTGGTCTACAGAAGTGGGCTTGAAGGTTTTTGCTGCAGTTTCCGCTGTTAAGTCCTTTCCTGGGGCTACCACTAGGAATCTTGAATAGTGGTCCACCATTGTGAAAGCATAAGTGTACCCTGATCTGCTGGGTGTCAGCTTCACGTGATCCAGGGCTACTATCTCGAGTGGTGTTTGTTTTAATTGCTGTAGTGGTGCTCTTTGGCTTTCATGGTCTTTTCTTCTTAAGTTTCATGGCCCACAGTGTCTACACCATCTCTATATAGAATGCCTCTCATGCCAACCTAGTAGAATCTTTCACGTAGCAGCATCTCAAGCTTTTTCCATCCAAAGTGTCCTGCTCTATCATGGTATGCTTCTAACATCATTTGAACATCTTTCTTCGGTACCACTATTTGCCACACTATCTCGTGTGTTCTAGGATTTATGAAACGTTGACACAGCTTTCCTGGGAGTTGAACAACCATCCTCTCTCTTTCCACAGATGTTGCGCCTCTGGTGGACCATCTGGGCTATGACGTGAGTTCTCTTGGGTTATCAGCTCTTTGACTAAGCTGACAGCCGGGTCACTGTTTTGTGTCTCCTTCCACCCATGGCGAGGTAACGGGTTTAGCATTGACTCATGACGTTTCTGGCAGGTTTGCTGACACTGGGATGCACCGTGGCGATGGAAGGCGGGTAGCTCCATTTCTTCTAGCTCATCCACATCTTCTCCCACGTCTGTAGTGAGCATCCTCGACAAGGCATCAACATTGGTGAAGTTGTAGGTTGACAACCAGGCCATCCACCGTTGCTCCATTGCATCTAACTTCACGGTATCCAGGTGTCAGGATTATTGTCCATAAAGGCAGTGAACTTAGCAGCTGCCAGGTAATGCTTGAACCATTCCATAATAGCCCAGACCAAGGCCAGTAGTTCCAGTTTGAATGAGCTGTAGTTCTCAGGGTTTCTTTCCGTAGGATGGAGCTTCCTGCTGGCATAGGCAAACACATTCCTTGCCATACGTTTTTGTGAAAAGACAGCTCCTAACCCCACATTGCTGGTATACAGCAAGAACGGTGAGTTGTAGTCAGGATAGGCCAGGATCTCTTCTCCAGTCAGGGCTTCTTTCATCTGGTTGAAGGATTTCCTTCTGTTTCTCACCCCATTCAAACGGAGGACCTCTGGTCTTGCCCTTCTTGGTCTGGCCCACCAGGAGATCTTGCAAGGGATAGCCATCTTCGTGTAGCCCTTTATGAACCTCTGGTAGTATCCTACAGCCCCAAGAACTGATGTACTTCTTTAACAGTAGTTGGTTCTGGCCAATTCTTGATGACGGTGATCTTGTCAGGGTCTGGTGCGAGTCCTTCAGCGCTGACCACATGCCCGAGATACTGAACCTTTGGTTTCAGCAAATGGCATTTCGATGGCTTCAACTTCATCCTGAACTTTGACAATGCTTCAAATACCTCTGACAGATGTTGTAGATGCTCTTCATAGGTTTTGGAGTACACTATGACGTCATTCAGGTAGAGTAGCACAGTCTCAAAGTTTCGGTGCCCCAGGCAACACTCCATCAACCGTTGGAACGTTCCAGTTGCATTGCAAAGTCCGAATGGCATGCTGTTAAACTCACACAGCCTCATGGGTGTTGTGAATGCGATCTTCTCCCGGTCTCCTTCTGCAATGGAGACCTGCCAATATTCACTAGTAAGATCTAGGGTTGAAAAGTAATTAGCAGATTTTAACGCAGCAAGTAACTCCTCTATACGGGGTAACGGGTAAGCATCTTTGTGTGTTATATGATTTATTTGTGTGTAATCTACACACATTCTCATACTGCCATCTTTCTTTTTAACTATGACTAATGGAGCTGCCCAGGCGCTGCAACTATCTCTTATAACCCCGGCGTCCTTCATGTCCCGCAACATTTCCTTGGCACGTTGATAATTAGCTGGTGGTACAGGCCTATATCGCTCTTTAATGGGTGGATGGTCACCTGTGGGTATATGGTGGTGTACCCATTTTCTCTTCCCAAAATCAAGTGGATGCTTACTAAAGACCCCTCGTATTCCTGGACTACCCGATAGACACCGTGCTGATGGTATGGAGTGGAATCAGTACCTATATGTAACGTCTGACACCAGTCCTCCAGCTGTCCCTTGGAATGGTTGCCCTCGCTAAGTCTGCCGGGGTCAAGGATTCCATTGTATGTATGGAGTTATTATCTATAGAGAGCAGCTTGGCAACGGTGGAATACCTGGGCAGTTTGACCTCTTCTTCTCCACAGTTTAATATGCGGACAGATACCCTTCCCTTGCATTTATCAACCACCACCCTGGATGTCAGGATTGTAGGCCTATTTTCTGAACACACAGGCTCTACCAATGCCTGGTAATCCTGTCCTCTGAGACCTATTGCTGCCTGACACCAGATCATAATTTCACTCTTTGGGGGTACCACAATGGGAATTGAGTCTGTTACCCATACACTACCAATTTCACCACCGGACAGATTTACCTGTTGCTTGCGCAGGAGTGCTTTGATCTCCTTCTGTAGAACTCACTGCTGCCCGACACTGGCAGTGTCTGCAATCTGTCCGAGTAAAAACAACACCTCATCCAGTCAATTTCCAATTACATTTGTACCAAGTATGATATGCGGGTCCCTGTGATTAGGGTTTGTTTTAACCACAATAAGTCCTTGGCCCTTCAATGCCACCCTCTCCACTTTTATTGTTACCTCTCTAACCCCTACTAGGTCAATTGGTAACCCATTTGAAGCATAAATAGTGAGGTTAGGATCTGGAGGAGTAAGTTTATCATCAGACCAGAACCTTTTGCAAAGGATATGTGGTATGGTAGTCACTTGCGAGCCAGTGTCCAGCAGTGCAGAAGTGGGAATGCCTTGTAGTGTGATGGACAGATACGGCCGTCCTCCGACATACCTATCACATCAGTCTGGTGGGCCTGGTCGGTCTATTCCTGGGGATTGGCCCTCGGCCCGAGGGACTGATGGTTTAAAGTGCACTGCCTGGTGAAGTGGCCCATCTTGTTGTAACAGCGACAGATGGGTTGTCCTGTAGAGCTATAACAATTGTTGGCCCTCCCACGGAGCGACATGGTCTTCTTCCCTCTCATCCACGGGACGTTCTCAGGGCTGTCGGCAAGCTGGATCTTCTCTGATGGCTTGGTCTCCTGCCTGAGCTTGAAAACACACAACTAATTGTGACTGAATCCTCTTTTAGAAATATACAAAAGCATTATTAGATAGGGTGCCATAGTGCTCTGTATTATTCTGAATAATTACAGGCATCTTACCTATAAATAAGAGTGATTGCCAATATAAGGTGAAACAAGATAAAAATTATGCAATTATTGTTAACTTGATTGTATATATGTACGAACCTGTACACTGACCTTGTTTGAGCACTATTGCACTTTATCTATGAAATAAAGCTTTTGTATATTTCTGAAAGAGGATTCAGTCACAATTGTTGTGTGTTTTCAAGTTACGTTAAGTAGCGACTATCCTGGATATAGGATGTCTAGATAACGACACATCTATGGGTACCTTATCTAAGTAAATGTAGAGGTATATATACAAGCAATCCAGATTATGTATCAATA
Source organism: Allobates femoralis (assembly GCA_033576535.1). Taxonomy (NCBI): domain Eukaryota; kingdom Metazoa; phylum Chordata; class Amphibia; order Anura; family Aromobatidae; genus Allobates; species Allobates femoralis. The sequence goes on along the minus strand of JARQOC010000006.1, from coordinate 186,643,878 downwards.
TATTGTGTGGAATATTGCTATTCTCCAGCCTGAGCTGTAGAGCCTTTAACACCATGGCCATGTCTTTGCTCAGCTGGTGCACCTCGGTGCGTAGGCTATCAGAGTCGCCAGGGGTCACAGTCTGCATATGGGTCTCAGCAGATGGTAAGGAGGAAGGTGTCACTTGTTTAGGAGGGGCGCTGGCTTGCTACTGCTGAGGTGCAGAGTCTGAAGTTGTCAAGAGTTGCAGTGCTTTGATGGTCCGGTCTTTTAAGACGGCTAAGTCTGCATCAGGGTGTTCTAGGGCCCACCAACGCACTTGTTTGCTATCATGAGTTGACCATAACCCCTGAATAAATTGTTCAATCATCATTTTATTTTCATCTCACAAACTGGCCGGGTTTACACTGTTTAGGCGTAAGGTGTAGTCTCTAATATTGTCTTGTGACCTCTGTTTACAGTTGTAAAACCTCATTCTTAGCTCAGCCTCAGTGCGGTTCTCAGAAGCAGCTTTCAGTTTATCAAATATGGTTGTTACTGACTCCTGATCTGCCTCTGACCAGGTTTCAATTTCAAGCTCTGCTGCACCTGTTAATTGTCCCATCACAACAGATGCCCGCTGCTTGCCAGTCATAGCATACATGTCAAGTACACTACATATCTTTCTCTTGAAGCCAGCCAGGGTATCTGGATGGCCATCATACTGCGGTAACCACTTTGCTGCCGGGACATATGGCAGAGAGATCAGCATGATCGGTGCCAGATGCTGTGGCCACTATAACGGCTGAGGTCCCAGCTGAGGTACCGGCGATGAGCTCGGTTGTTTCCCATTGTGCATCCATTCTCTCTCCCCATAGTGACTTGTGGCCAGTCTCTGAAGAAGAAAAGTAATCGGCGGCTCAGCAGGCAGGAAGTGGCGCACTCGGGTATTTCCGGGTCAGGTCACTGCGTTTCGGCAATTCTCGGCAGAGCGTGGGGCGGGCTTGTCTTCATGCCCTTTCGGTCAATATGCCCCCTTTCTTCCCGCTCTGTGGCGCAGTTATTGCAGCCCAATGTTAACAGTTCACAATCACAGTTAATACACAGCACACAGTACCCGGTAATACCGGGCACGAAATCCTGTTAGTGACGCCAAAAGCTGACCCTCCCCAAGGCCTTGGGTACGCAGTCTCGGGCGTTATAGCAAAGGGGAATGTCAAGGGTGGCTGGCCCGAGCCCATGGCCCTGGTGGTTGCTGAAAAAGGTGTGTAAAAATAAAATGGGACAAAAAGGGATAAATAAAATAAAGTCTTGTGACGCCACCTACGGTGTCCGGTGATGGCTCCGGTGCTGCTGCAGACCTTCGGGGATGATGAATGGGCAGCCAGATGATACACTCTCATAGATGGAGCGGGGTCTCCGGGGCAGTGTCGTAGGATTGGAACTTCACACAGGGAGGTGCCTCTGTAGGTATAGTCTCTGGGTTGGACAGGGTCAGGGGCTGGAAGAAATGACACACACATGCTGGGTTCTGTTTCCATTACGTTTACTGGTGATAAGCAGGCACTGTCCAGGGTACACTCCAGGTGGTCAGGAAGCACTTCAGGATTTCCACACCCGATGAGTTGTGGGGCATCCTTGTCCCTGTTTGTGTCTCTAAGTCCTGACCGGTCTGAAACCCTGGCCTGACCTCTCCTGTGCTCTTCACTTGTATGGCAGGTGTTGAAAACCTTTGGTTGGGTACCGCTTTTCTCCTGCAGTCCCTGGCTCTCTTCAGTGCTGTGGCATAAGAGTCCCCAGAAGAATAAAGTCTCCTCGTTCTCCGATGCTTTCTCTGCTGGGTTGACTGACCCTTGCAAACTCGGACTCTGGTGTCCGGGTTGCTTCCTGGGGTGAACCGGTATGGTTCCTCTGCCCCCACTCTGCTCCTTGCCTTGCCTCCAACCCTCACTCTTGGGCCCCTGCACTGGCTAGACTTTCCTTTGGTTCGGGCCTAGCGCGGCTCCATTCACCAGGTGTCTTCCTCAGTACTGCTCCGTACTGAACTGCCTTACTCCTCCCCCGGGCCTGAATTTATCGGGGACCTTGCCTGAAGGCAGCAAGTAGAGCTCCTCTTTCAGGTCTGGGGTGGAAGGTGTTGCATATGTAGGGTACCTGATGTGGAAATCCATCTGTGCACCAGGTGGTTCTGTGGCTACCTATACTGCAAGGTGCCACACTCATACATTTATAGTAGTACTTAACATACTCATTTTTCAGGATCTGTGACTGTGTGATGGCTTATTTTTTGTGTCCTGAGCTGACATTTTTTACTATATTATTTTGGGGTATATTTGATGTTTTGATCGCCTGTTATTGCATTTTATGGTAATGTTGCGGCGACCAAAAAACTTAATTCTGTTGTTTCTAATTTTTTCCATTACGCAGTTCACCAATCGGATTAATTTATTTTATATTTTGATAGTTCGGGCATTCCTGAAGGTGATGATACCAAATATGTGATTTTAAAATTATTTTATTTTCAATGGGGCAAGATGAGGGTGATTTGATCTTGTGTGGGTTTTCTTTACTTTTTTCATATTTTTTTTTTTTTTAATAGGGGCGCCACTGTCTGATGGTATGTGCCGTACAGAGCAGTTTATCAGTATGGCTCTGCACAGCACAAATGATCATCTCCTGTGAACACTGGTGCTCAGCCAGCATTCACAGGAAGTTCATCAGTTCATGGGTTCAGGAGTCATCATCTGAACTCTGGCTGCTTTGACAACTCAGCGTTACATCGCGATCACCCCATGGGCCCGCCAATGGGAGCAAGGGATGGCACGGTCCCTGCCAGTGTGTGTAAATTTTAAAACTCTGACTGCACAATTTAATTAGTTATCTACAGCAAGCATATCTCCAAACTGCCCATCACAATTAAAGGGAACCTGTCAGGTGTTTATGTCGCCCAAGCTAAAACTATACCTGCAGCTTCATAATACTTTTCTAATCATCCCTGTCTGAGCTCAGAGTGTAATGTTAAAGGTGAAAAAAGCATTTATACACTTACATTTTCTTATGTGAGTGAGGATTCAGTCTACAGCTTGAAAGACGTAGACTGTTTGGCAGATTAATAGTTAACATTTCAGCAGAATGTCAGATGATGCTCGGAGACCTCATGTGATGTCACAACCATGTGACTACAATAGGTGGAGCCAAGTCCCCATAGCACATATAAGTTTGGTCACTGAGCTCTGCCCACTATTGTCACATGATCCGGACATTACATAGGTCATTTAGACAGACAAGGTAATAGTGAGTTAACTATTAACCTGAAGAGCTACATCCTCCAAGGTGTAGTCTGACTGCCTTAGAAAATGTAAGTGTATAAATCTTATTTTTTCACCTATAACTTTACACTATGAGCTCAGACAGGGATGATTAGAAGAGGACTATGAAGTACATGTACAGACAGTGATAGCTGGGGGGGGCATAAAGAAGATGACAGGTTCCCTTTAAGGGCACGTCAGCTGATCAGCTGAAAATGCTAACCACACCCCACCAGGCTCTGTATGTAAAGTGGGAAAAAACGTATTTAGTCAGCCACCAATTGTGCAAGTTCTCCCACTTAAAAAGATGAGAGAGGCCTGTAATTGACATCATAGGTAGACCTCAACTATGAGAGACAAAATGAGAAAACAAATCCTGAAAATCACATTGTCTAATTTGGAAATATTTTATTTTCAACTTTTGGTGGAAAATAAGTATTTGGTCACCTACAAACAAGCAAGATTTCTGGCTCTCACACACCTGTAACTTCTTCTTTAAAAAGCGCTGTCACACGAGTCAATGTCGTGCAGCGATTTCATCGCTGGCGACATTGAAGGCTGATCGCTGGTGATCTGTCACACAGGCAGACTCACCAGCGATCAGTGGACCAGCAACATCGTGGAAATGATTTAAATATCTTTTCACGATGTCTTGCTCCCGCTGCCAGGCTGCGGTAAGTGGGAGCAGGCTGGTCTCCAAGGTAAAACTGCGGGTATCTAGGCAGCGCGTGCTGCCTAGATACCCGATGTATACCTTAGTTACCAGCCTTCTCAGCTCACCGGCTGGTATCCAAGGTACACAGCAGGTAACTAGGGTCCCTAAGTACCCGCTGTGTACCTTGAATACCAGCCGGTGAGCGGAGAAGGCTGGTAACGAAGGTATACATCGGGTATCTAGGCAGCGCCTGCCTAGATACCTGCAGTTTACCTTGAAGACCAACTCCCAGTGCTTGCTGAGAGGTGCTGGGAGCTGGCTGATCGCTCATCTCCTGGTGTCACACGCAGACGATGCTGCGTGTCCACTGGGCGACCATGTCAGGTTTTAGAACAGGTTCTAAAACCTGACGATCATCAACCAGCGACTAATCGCTGGTTGAAACGCCCTGTCACACGCTTCAATATCGCTGCAACGTCATGTGCAGCAGCAATATTGATGCGATACTGACGCGTGTGACATCCCCATAAGGGACTCCTCTGTCCTCCACTCATTGCCTGTAGTACTGGCACCTGTTTGAACTTGTTATTCGTCTAAAAGACACCTGTCCACAACCTCAAACAGTCACACTCTAAACTCCACTATCGTGAAGACCAAAGAGCTGTCGAAGAACACAGAAACAAAATTATATCCCTGCATCAGATTGGGAAGACTGAATCTGCAATAGGCAAACAGCTGGATGTCAAGACATCAACTGTGGGAGCAATATAGAAAATGGAAGACATACAAGACCACGGATAATCTCCCTTGATCTGGGCTCCACACAAGATTCACCCCGTGGAATCAAAATGATCTCAAGAATGGTGGGCAAAAATCCCAGAACCACGCGGGGGGACCTAGTGATTGACCTGCAGAGAGCTGGGACCAACGTAACACAGACTACTTCAGTACTCACCATGCCTCCAAGGACTCAGATCTTGCAATGACAGACGTGTCACCCTGATGAAGCCTTACATGTCCAGGCCCATCTGAAGCTTGCTAGAGAGCCGAGCATTTGGATGATCCACAAGAGTACTTAGAGAATGTCATATGGTCAGATGAAACCAAAGTAAAACTGTTTGGTAGAAACACAAGCTGTCGTGTTTGGAGGAGAAAGAATGCTGAGTTGCGTCCAAAGAACACCATACCTACTGTGAAGCATGGGGGTGGCAACATCATACTTTGGGGCTGTTTCTCTGCTAAGGGACCAAGACAACTGATCCGTGTACAAGAAAGAATGAAAGGGGCCATGTATCGTGAGATTGAGTGCTCCTTCCCATCAGCAAGGGCATTGAAGATGAAATGTGATTGGGGCTTTCAGCATGACAATGATCCCAAGCATACCACCAGGGCAATGAAGGAGTGGCATTGTAAGAAGCATTTCGAGGTCCTAGAATGGCCTAGCCAGTCTCAAGATCTCAACTCTATAGAAAACCTTTGGAGGGAGTTGAAAGTCCATGTTGCCCAGCGACAGCCCCAAAACATCACTGCTCTAGAGGAATCAGCATGGAGGAATGGGCCAACATACCAGCACAGTGTGTGCCAACCTTGTGAAGACTTACAGAAAACGTTTGACTTCTGTCATTGCCAACGAAGGATATATAAAAGTATTGAGATTAACTTTTGTTATTGACCAAATACTTATTTTCCACCAAAATATGCTATAATGATCAATTGACCTCATAGTTGAGGTCTACCTGTGATGTCAATTGCAGGCCTCTGTCATCTTTTTAAGTGGAGAACTGTGCACAATTGGTCGCTGTCTAAATACTTTTTTTCCCACTGTACATAGTGTATTGACAGACAATGAGCTATTTATCACAGAAGGGGTTATGATCGAACAAGCAATTGGACTAATGAGCTCCAAACCTGGCAGTGATAATTAGTGATAAAACCTTCATAATAAGTAAATAACAGCAAACAGTGTGATAGGAGACACATCAGTTAAATTCTGTGTTTTAAGTACTACAGCACACTGTCCTCTGATTACACAGTAAAGCCTGCTGACAGATTCCTTTTAACATAATCTTATAAAAGTTCAATTTCTTCAGTACGGAGTAAGGGTGGCTTCACACTTGCATTCCTCACCGCTGCATACTGCGGCGGGCGAGTGGAAGCCAAGCGCATACTACACGCGTCCCTATGTTTAACATGGGGACGCGCGGTGTATGCGCTCGGCTTGTGCTCGCCCGCCGCAATATGCAGAGGATGGGAACGCAAGTGTGAAGCCACCCTAAGTGATTAGAGCACTAGAAGAATTATTTTTTTTATAAGCTATAAGCCCTACAAGGATATGCGCTTAGTTTATACTGTCGTTTATAAGGGTATGCGCTCACTATCCGGAGGCACTGTGTCTTGGATGCAGCACCTCCGGGTCTGAAGGAAGGCGTGGGAACCCACAGGTGAACGCAGGGAGACCACAGATGCTCTGTATGATGATATGTGGTGGGTGCTGGGTGGCTTCTCCCTGCATTCACCCGCAGGAGACCACTCCCAACTCCCCAGCATTATTATTGTTATTATTTATATAGCGCTATTAAATTCCATGGCGCTTGACATGTTGAAAGGGCAGACTAGGACAAGTACAATAAATGTGGATAATCAGGTTGAACAGATATAGGAGGAGAGAGAGGATCCTGTCCGCGAGGGCTCACAGTCTACGAGGGACGGGTGGGGATACAGTAGGAGGGGGAGGTGTCAGTCGTGAGGCAGTGTGGTGGACCGGATCTCATTGCAGGTTGTAGGCTTGACGGAAAAGGTGGGTATTTAGGCTTCTTTTGAAGTATCATAGGGTAGGAGAATGTCTTATGTGGTGGGGAAGAGTGTTCAACAGTATGGGAGAGACATGGGAGCATGAAATTAACATGCTGTGGTGCTGCGGGAGTGCGGCAACCTGCACTGCAGAAAAAAGATAATTTAAAGGGATCCTGTCACCCCCAAAATACCTCAAAAGCTATTAAAAGCTGTCCCTAGAGCATAGCAACACTTACCCTACACTCCTTTTAGCTCCTAAATGCAGCAAGTGAAAATGAAGATAAATGTTATTACACTACCTCATTAGTGATGATAATTAGTGACTATTGTATGCATAGTCACCCTGGCAGGCTCTCCCTCTTCATGATATCACGCCTCAATAGGCGTGATCTTCAAATCAGAATCAAATGCGCGCCTCCCCGCTCTGTCCTGTGTCGGCCGGCCTGTAGTAGGGCTGGGTGACGCGAATTGCGTCATTTCCGGCGCCGGGTGACGGTATGTACACCCGCGCCGCTCTGTTAGCTTCAAAACGCGCACTGTGCATGCGTGACATACGTCACCCGGCGCCGGAAATGACGCGATTCGCGTCATACAGAAGCACAATGCAGCGGTCCGGCTGCCATAGGAGAGTGGGGAGGCGCGCATTTTAATGTGATTTGAAGATCACGCCTATTGAGGCGTGATATCATGAAGAGGGACAGCCTGCCAGGGTGACTATGAATACCATAGTCACTAATTATCATTCCTAATGAGGTAGTGTAATAACATTTATCTTCATTTTCACTTGCTGCATTTAGGAGCTAAAAGGAGTGTAGGGTAAGTGTGAATATGCTCTAGGGACAGCTTTTAATAGCTTTTGAGGTATTTTGGGGGTGACAGGATCCCTTTAATTTAGTAATCCTAATCCTGTGATTAGGTAACAGTAAGGCTAGGGTCACACATAGAAGTCCGTTTTTGGAAGTGATTTCCATCACCAATCTGTTTTTTATAGGGTGCTTTTTGAGCCTCCTGCACCCCTGAACGTTTTTGGACTTAGTCATTTTTTCATTAAAAAAAAAAGTGCCTATATGTGCCTTGCGTTAATGCATGCATTTCCCATAGGGCCCCATGTTAAAAAAAGCATGCGTTTTTTAACTGATGCCAAAAAACGTTGTTAGCAACGTTTTTGCCTCAAAAACGGACATAGCAATGTTTTTAGGTCCAGAAAAAAACGGACAGGGTGTTTATTACATCCAATGCGTTTTTCTGTCAGTTTTTGGACTTAGAAAAAAAAAAAGACAAAAATAAAGCCAAAAACGGACCAGGGGCTTATGTGTGACCCTAGCCTAAAACAAGTTTTCTCTACAGTAGAGAAGATATCAGGCTTACCCATTAGAGAGAATATTATCCTACGACTGGGGTAGTTATAGCACCAAATATTCTAATTACTAAATACAGAGAAATGTGTACAAAATTCCTGAAGATTGGATGATATGTGAAATGAGTAGATATCGAGCAATCACTACTTCCCACAATAATGGTTTTTACAGCATAACATTTGGAGAGCGTAACTCTGTGTTGTTGTTTTTTTTTCAAATAAGAACATCCTTCTCTGTAAGCACCGTCATAAGAAGCAGACACCAACTAGAGAAATGGCACAAAATGGGAGGAAAGCCATGAACTGCTTATATCTGAGGCTGTGGTCACACATAGAAATCCGTTTTTGGAAGTGATTTTCATCACCAATCCGTTTTTTTCTGAGTGCTTTTTGTGTCTCCTGCACTCCTGAACGTTTTTGGAATTTTCATTAAAAAAACGCATGCGCGAACGCATGCGCAAACGCAAGTGCGCATTTGCATGCGTTCGCGCATGCGTTTCCCATAGGGCCCCATGTTAAAAAAACGCATGAAAACGCATGCGTTTTTTAAATGATGCCAAAAACGTTGCATGCAACGTTTTTGACTCAAAAACGGACAGGGCAATGTTTGGAGCTCCAGAGAAAAACGGACAGGGTGTTTATTACATCCAATCCGTTTTTCTGTCAGTTTTTGGACTTAGAAAAAAAAAATGAGAAAACTGAAGCCAAAAACGGACTGAGGGCTTATGTGGAACCCCAGCCTAATGGATAGGCAGATCGAAATATCCATAAAGTACATAATAGATGTAACAGATTGTAGAACACTAATTGCAACACAAGAGGGCAGCACATCACCACAAATAATTCCTCAGTGATGGTGGAAAGTAGGGAGTAAAGATTAACCGGCTCATTGTATACAATCAGAACTAATCTGTAGCATATGATCAATCATAATACCTTTACACCATACTCTATTCATATTCTGCTTCTATAAAATAAAATATTTTTCCAAGCTTTACAATCTATCCTATTTGATGGATTTTAACCCCTTCACCACCCTGGAATTTTTCGTTTTTCATTTTCGTTTTTTGCTCCCCTGCTTTCAAGAGCCATAACTTTTTTATTTTTCCGTCAATATAGACATATGATGGCTTGTTTTTTGCAGGACGAGTTGTACTTTCAGATGCAATCATATATTTTACCATATAGTGTACAAGGAAATTGCAAACAAATTCTAAGTGCAGTGAAATTGCAAAAAAAGTGCAATCACACGTTTGTTTTTTGCATTTTTTAGCCGCCATATTCCCTATATGGCAAAACTGACGTGACTGTGTGATGCCTCGGGTCGGTACGAGTTCATAGATACCAAACATGTATACATTTACTGCTATTTAAGTGGTGAACACAAATTCAGATGTTTTGAAAAAAAAAACACACTTTTTGCGCCATGTTCTGCGACCCGTAGCGCCCTCATTTTTTGGGATCTGGGGATGTGTGATGGCTTATTTTTTGCGTCTTGAGCCGACCTTTCTAATGATATAATTTTTGGGTGGATACGCCATTTTGATCGCCCGTTATTGCATTTCATAGCAATGTTGCAGCGACTAAAAGAACATAATTTTGGTGTTTGGACCATTTTTTCCGTTACGGAGTTTACGGCTCTCATTAATTGATTTTATATTTTGATAGATCGGGCGATTCTGAACACGGTGATACCAAACGTGTCATTTTTAAAAATTTTTTTAATACTTTTATTGTGAATGGGGGTCTCCAAAGTAAAAGAAAGGGATTTTTTCGTGCGCTGCCTCCAGAGAATAGGCGATCCAAACAGTATCCAAACTGTTCTTTATTACTCTACGCGTTTCCTGAGGAAGTGAGAGGTTCTCACGAAACGCGTAGAGTAATAAAGAACAGTTTGGATACTATTTGGATCGCCTATTGTCTGGAGGCAGCGCACGAAAAAATCCCTTTCCTTTACTTTGGAGATCATCATTTTTACTGGGAGGTGCAGCAGCCAGATACGCATTTAAGGTGTTGTGACTGGGAACAACCTAAAAAGGTGAGCACAACACACACCTACATGACCATTTATCACACAGTTAAGACCCTATTTTGCGCTATTTCTCCCCCTTTAGTGTATAGTAGAAGATTGTGAATGGGGGAAAAGGGGGGTGATTTGAACTTTTATGTTTTTGTTTTTTTTTACAGGTTTTTAAAAACTTGATATTTTTTATTAATTCTTCATTTTACACTGCCCCATAGAGAGGTACCCTGCTGCACAGTCCAATCGCTTCTGGGAGATATCGATGAGCTGCAGCTTATCTGTATCTCCCAGAATCGTAGACCTTTGGCCTGCCAACCACAACATGGAACTGCTCAGTGACAGCATCGCGGGATCTCCGATGCTGTTGGGGAACAGAGCGTTCCCCGCCACAGCCGCCTTGGATCCTTCTGTCAGTGATTGACAGCGGGATCCAAGGGGTTAACAGCACCAATCATATCCTGGATCCGATCGGTGCTGTTACTGTGACATCTCAGCTGATGAGATCATCTGAGACGTAGGCTGTTTGATTTGAGCTCCGCGCCAGAGCTCACATCAAACACCCCTTACCGGCCCATGACGTTGTACAACGTCATAGGTCGGGAAGGGGTTAAAAGAGCAATAGTTGTGTTCACAGTACAAGAATGGACTCTGTTATCAAATCTGTAACTGCTCCTTATAAATCCTAGAACTACACAATCAGCACTCTCAGCTATTATACACAGTGAATGTAAATGCTGCTCTGTTTGGATAAAAAAACAAAGAACTAAACCTTCCTGATGGATATAATCTAATAATAATGTAAGCAAAGTCAATTGTCACTGTAGAAGAAAGCACAAAATTGTTTACTTTAAACATAAAACTATCCTTTTCAATACAATACATAAACTGAAACACTTATAATATATAGATTCATTACAAACAGAGTGAACTATTTCAAGCATTTATTTCTGTTAATGTTGATGATTAAGGCTTACAGCCAATGAAAACCCAAAAGTCATTATCTCAGAAAATTAAAGTAGAGAGGATGAAGGGTCTGACAGATAAAATATTATAATATTGAAATGCCCTGAAACATGGCAATATTACATTGATTTGTCCTGAGGGAGTGGGCCAGGGAGCCCTGAAGTGCGTTGACTAATAACTCAAAATTATATTCACCCTTTGATGTCTCGTGGAATACGGCAGCGTGGTTTTTAACCCTTCATCCTGACTACTTTAATTTTCTGAGATAATGATCTTTGGGTTTTCATTGGCTGAAATCCATAATTATCAACATTAACAGAAAAAACACTTGAAACAGATCACCACTCTGTTAGTAATGACTCTATATAATATGAGCATTTCACTTTTTGTATTTAATTACTGGAAAAAAATAACTTTTTGACGATATTCTAATTTATTGAGATGCACTTGTATACCTTGGACTTAGTCCCACTCCAGCTTTAATGTACACCACTGCTATCACCTAAGAATGTTCAAAGATGTGTGGTTTTACTAAGCCCTATACAACAAGCCCGATTATCCATCACGCTCGGATCCTTCAGGCGGAACCTGAAAACTCATCTCTTCAGGAAAGCTTACAGCCTGCAATGACCGAGCTGTCGCCCCAGCACCACCGGAGCTGCTGCCCCACCGCCACAGGAGCTACCACCCCACCACCACCGTAGCAACCGCCCCACCACCACCAGATCTGCTGCACCTCTGACCTACTGTCTCCTCATTATCCTGTAGAATGTCCTCTCCCCTCTGTACCAGTTTGTCATTGTTAATTTATTTACTGTAAACTATATCTATAATTTTGTATGTAACCCCTTCTCATGTGCAGCACCATAAATTAATGGTGCTATATAAATAAATAATAATACTAAACTCGTATTGCGGTTCAGATTGTGGGACTGTTCCGGAGAAATCAGCACTGTTGGCAGGTATGGAATATTGGGCATTCCTCCAGGGAATTCAAGAATGGCCTTCACACACTTTGGATGTATCAATGGCCTTTGGTGCCATAGTTCATCACAGTAATTACTGACTGGATGTTACAGGAAAGGCTTGGCTGCTAATTGCACCATATGGACGTTGCTTGGGCACACATAATGACACAGCACAATGTTTTCTCATGAAGTCTCCAAAGACCTTGATGTGGGCAGAAGCAGCCGATATATACTTGCAAGTAACATAGGAATGACTACAGTAATGCTTTTCTTACTACTTACCCAGCCAGCTCCTGTTTAAATATACAGACACAAACACTGGAGGCACTGTAAAAAAGTCCACCACGGAGTTCACTTCTAGCCAAAACCACAGCTTGTCATTGGCAGCAATAAACTGTGAACACAAGGAGGTTTAAAAGTCAGATGAAGAGCACATTGTAAGAAAGTGAAGGTAAAGGCTAGACATGGTCACCCGAATAGTAATGGGAACACACATTCAGTGTAATATATACGATCACCACAATGAAGCCTGACTATTATTTCTACATGTTTCCAATGAGAGGAGCTGTTTATTTTCTTGAGGACAATATGCAGATTTCACAAACCATAGAAGTGAATGATAATGATTAAAAAAAAGTATAGCCTATATTTTATCATTTATGTATATATTTTTATTATCAAGCAATGATGAAACATGCATAGTGTTTAGTGATGAGCGAGTAGTTCGGTAATCATGTTTGGATATCTCTAACTGAATACTTTTTACTAGGAACTTGCTATCTACCTTATGGAGAGAAGTTTTCCTGCAACCATAAGAAGACGGTTAAGTAGGTGAGGAGATTGTAGCCACATCCCCCCTCTAGGAAACATGCAAATTTGCACTTCAGTAAGGAAGTGGAAAAACTCCAGTGCCACATTTAAGAGGGGATGTGGCTGCAATCTCCTCACCTACTTAACTGTTGTCTTATGGTTTCAGGAAAACATCTCTCCATAAGGTAGATAGCAAGTTCCCAGACCTTGTCTTAGCCCACTCACACAGCCAGATCAGAATATCCCACACACTACACTGATTAAGGGCAGTTACCCCGAAACGCAGCGTCTGTAGTTTGGGGTTCTGATCTGGCACAAATCCCTTAGCCATATTAAAAAGCTTGTTAGAAAGCGATTATGACTTTGTGGATCTACTTAAAGGTGGCACTGGAGTTATTCCACTTTCCTTACTGAAGTGAAAATTTGCATATTTCCTAGAGGGGGGATGTGGCTGCAATCTCCTCACCTACTTAACTGTCTTCTCATGGTTGCAAGAAAACTTCTCTCCATAAGGTAGATAGCAAGTCCCAGACCTTGTTTAGCCCACTCACACAGCCAGATCAGAATATCCCACACACTACACTGATGAGGGGCAGTTACCCCGAAACGCAGCATCTGTAGTTTGGGGTTCTGATCTGGCACAAATCCCTTAGTCATATTAAAAAGCTTGTTGGAAAGCGATTATGACTTTGAGGAGCTCTTAACTGTGGCTGGAGTTTTTCCACTTCCTTACTGAAGTGCAAATTTACTTTACTATTCAGATACTTGTCCTGAATAGTGAACATAATGCAAGTCAATGGGGAAATCCGATATTTGTGTGGGGAATTTTTAACACAATACTATTTGACTATTTGCCTTACCCGAACATGATTACCGAACTACTCGCTCATCACTAATAGTGTTTCCTACGAAAATAGTAGCTTCTGTCTTTATGAGAAAGGCTCATATAGAAGTAACAATCGTGGATCAGTGTTCAGAGTTTATACATTTAAATATTATATATGTATAGAAATGAAATAATGTAACGAGTAGCACAACTGTAGAGTTCCACAATGTGGGGTTTGATTCCTGGTGTGCCATATCTTTATGAAATGTCCAAGAGTGCAGGCTCCGGTGGTAACCTATAAGTATAATATACTATTATGTTGCTCAGGCATGGATGTGCACTGTGTGAGGTCTGGCATTGCGCACACAGCCCTTTCTCCTCTTAAGAGGTATCACTGAAGTGTAGCCGAGCAGCCGCAGCAGACTGGAGTAAGCTGTATGTGCTGCTCTGGACCTCTCATTGTGTTCTCTACAAACAGCTCTCACTGCAGGCAAGGATACCCATCAATCCAGAGAGAAGGAGGCGACCTCGTGCAAATAACAGTGGGGGAACGGTGCACTCCGCCATTAGACTACACCAAGAGATGAGACCGCACTCAAACTAACACATGAAAAAAGTGGAGCGCTCACATAAATGTGGCAATTTTAGGGCCATATCCCCTACAAGGCATTATGCTTACATTTATATGTAAGGTTTGTTGACAGACTCCCTTTACAGACTTTAGCTGGGCACCCATGCCTAATAGTTCTATACTATGGATCTATCTATCATAAAAGCTATTTAGGATATTTTGTATCTAGCAAAGTAGAGTAACAGCTTGCATAAAGTATGAGTGACAAAATTAACAATGATTTTATCTACTAACCCAAAAGGCAGATCTTAAGTTGGCCAAATTAGGACTCCATAAATTCTATGACCCCATGTGACTAGTTTTGTGGAACTTTACTTTTCCAGTGCCAGGCCTAATTTGGGCAATATGCTGAGGTCGTACTGCCCAATCTTCAAAAGGAGTCTAATAAATCTTGTACATTTATTTAAACTGTCTAGGGCACAGACAAAGCGGCCTGCCAGAGCTATCAAGGAGGTCACCAGGGACATTTTTACACACTTTTTCTTTAGAGGTGTCTATTGAAACTAAAATGAAATCTCAAAAGCTATGAAGGCTAGACTTTCCAGAAGAGACAGAATAAATGCGGCCCGGGTTACCAACCCTCCAGCAAGCCCTTGACAGTTGTAAAAATAGGGCACATTTTTTGCCCTCTCTATAAAAATATTTAAGGTGTTTTTTTTTTAAGCTGAAAAAACTCAAAAATTATTTTGACTTTAATTATCATCCTTTTACAGTTTACAGTGAATGCAGCTGATGTCTTCACATCATAACTATGGGCTATAGACATAAGCTGTCCAGAAAAATAAAAAGCCAAGTTGGCAACTCTGGTTGAGGTCTAAAGCAGAATGATGAGAGGTGAAATGTGAGGTCACAGGTATTCTTTGAAAAAGAGAGCTTGGAAGCTTTTTTATATAGAGAAGATGTGGGTTAAGTAAAGGAACAGTGGGTGATAGGTTCTTTCTAAGGTAATGTATGAAGAGTGACAAACAATCATAATAATAATTATTATTTTATTTATATAGCACCAACATATTCCGCAGCACTTTGCAATTCAGAGGGGACATGCACAGCCAATATGAAACAATACAGAGTAACACAATTCATCAGAGACAAGAGAAGTGAGGGGTTGAAGACTGCTCTTATATCCCCTTTATAATTGCTGTATTACCTAGTTGAAAAAAACCAACAACTGACACTCTCACCCTGCACTTGGGTTTCCCAGTGTAATTCCAAATGAGCTCTGCTGCCAGTCAGCAGCAGGTGTTGGGCTGCTTCTCTCACATTCCTCTTGGACGAACTGTAGGGAAGTGTAAGTGCTGCAGCCCAGCAGCAACCATTGACTGTCTACAGTGCTCATGTGGCATACCAATTTCATGTGAGACCTATCACATCACTGACATTGCTGGAAATATGCCAGTACAAGAGATCAGTATGTGTTTTTTTTATTTTATTTCGTTTAAACAAATAAATAAAGCATTTAAGATGAAGTGTGGTGGGCAAATCATTTAAAGCTAAATCGAGCCATCTTCTCTATCAGTATGGTGACCCCTCTTGCATGGTTGGAATATGTGTGACATATGCAGAACCCACAAAGGCTTGTCTGAGTGTCTATACTTTGAATCTTATATAGTTAACTAGAAATAGGCCCGATGCTATTGCATCGGGAGGGCAAGTGATGTTATGATAGGGGCAGGCTCTGTTGTGGGTCGAGGAGCAGCTGTCTTTCCCTCCGTCCACCTTCCCCCCCCATGCTGTCTTCTTTTCTCATGTGCACTCTCCTTTCAGCGGTCTTCCCCCTGTGTGCTGTCTCTGTACCACACTGTACAGTTTTTCCCCTCATCTACTCTCTTATTTGTGTTTGTCCTCCCTGTATATGGTCTCTCTTTCCCTCTATGATGTGTCCTTTGAGCTGTCATCCCCCTGTGTCAGCTCCTCCATGCACCCATATCTCCCTCTGTGCATGTGCTGTGTCTGCCTCTGTGCGCTTTCTCTCCTTACGTGCACGCTCTCTTCCTCCGAGAGCTCTCTCCTTCGGTGATCTGTCCCTCCGTGCACGCACTCTCTCCTTCCGTAATCCGATGTCTGTGTGCACTGTCTCCTTCCGTGTACAGCCCCTTCTGTTGTTGCTTTGTACCTCAGTGTGCGCTCTCTGGCCCCCATGTAGTCTTTCTGCCTCCCCCCATATTGCTTCTGTCCCCCTGTAGTGTTTCTGGCTCCACTGTACTGGTTCTTGCCCCCCTGTATTGTTTGTGCCCCCCGTACTGTTTCTGGCCCCTGTGCTCTTTCTGCCCTCCTTGTACTGTTTCTGGCCCCTGTGCAATTTTTCTGCTCCCCTGTCCCCCTCCCATGCTCCCTTTCTGCCCTCTCCCTTGTACTGGTTCTGGCCCCGCATCCTCTCTTTCAGCCCCCCCCATTCTCTTTCTGCCCCCCTGTCCCATGTATCACAACTTCTGCATTCCCCAATGGTTTTTTCTGGCCCTATCTTTATGAATTGTCCACATCAGGCCTCCGTTTAAGCCTCCTAATTATATTACTTTGTTGCCCCATGGCTTATCTTTGTCCCTCGTGAGCCCTGGCTTCTCTGCACACCCCTCCCTCTTAGGTTATCACCTCAAGTGTCCTTTCAGCCCCAGCACGACCCTGGAGTAGTGTTTCTGCCCGGACCTCCATTGTTTCTTCTACAACAGCCTCACTGACAGCCCGATATCTCATCAGGAGACCGGCCGCCCCTGTGTTCAAATACAGGTGGCCGGTACGGGCACGTCTTTCATTCTGCTTCCAGGTGTTCTGACCCCTCCACATTATCACATGAAAAAGTGCCCACTGATAATTGCTTTTGGGCCCTCATCCGCCTCATTCATCCCCACTCTCTTTTTGTCAGTTTTGACAGGGGTTCCAGTAAGCTTAGATGGAGCAGGGGCTATCGTTCATTGGATCTATCATCTCAGCGCATTCTGGCGCTTTTGCTTTCAGAAAGCAGGTACAGTGGCTCGATGCCAGAATGGTCAATAATTAAAATGATTTTATCATTAACAAAAAAGGCAATTAAGTTGGAAATTGTTCTGAAATTCTATACCCTTGTGGAATTTTGAATTCAACTTCCATGTTGCTAGGTAATTTGTGAATTGCTGAGGTCGTACTGCCAATTCAAATGGAAGTTTAAATCTTTACATTATTTAAACTGATTGGGAAAGATATGGGACTTGCTTGGAGCTACCAGGCTCCATAAAAGGACATTTTTCAAAACTTTTCTTAGAGGTGCTATTGAAACTTATATTAAATGTCAAAAGTAATGTAGGAGTAGAATCGAAGGACAGAAAATGGCAGTTAGATTACACCCTCTACAAGCCTTGATGTTAACAATTAGGGCACATTTATTCCCTCTCTATATATTTTAGGTGTTTATGATTTTTTTAAGTTAAAAACTAAAAAAATTTGGACTTAATTATCGCATTAAAACAGTTTATACAGTGAATGCACTGATCTTCAATCTAAACTATGAGCTATTCAGACTAATGCCTCGACATAAGCCAGAAGCATCACAGCAAAGAGTGAGATGGTACGCTGCCTATGTTTATAATTGTAGTAACCGGGCTGAAAAACTTGCAACCCTCCCTGCCTCATTGGCCCCAGTGTTGTCTGTGCTCGTCACATGCCTCTTGACAACACTGATAGTCGCACGTGGAGCGAGTTGCGGCCCGGCGGTTGAGAGTTGTCTACGCGTCCGCTGCGCTACAATTTCATGATGGACGACCTATCAACTGACATGGCTGGAATTAGCCATACTGAGATCGTGTGTTTTCATTTTATTTTTTAGACCATAATCATGCAAGCATATTAGATGCTTGGCAACAACATGTACAGCTAACTCGAGCCATCTCTACTAATCATGGTGTACCCTCTGCAGTTGACATGTGAATATGGCAGAATCCACAAGATTCTGGGTCATCTTGAGAATCTATGAATAGTTAGCTCCATTTGGAATGAAATGAATGAAAGGATTTGTCTGAATTCATCACAACGTGGAGTCATGTGAATCACCTCAAAAAATATATTAACTGTGAACGTTAGGCATTAGCCTTGTGTGTAAAAATCATATCATCAGTATACATTTCAGTGTTTATTGACTGAGAAAACTACTTTTGTTTCAAACTCAAATTCATTCTTTGCAGGTCACCCTTTGTGTGTCTGAAGGACATTTTACATTCAGAGAACTGTCGCTGCTCCTGTTTGACAATAACTGAATAAAAAGAGTGTTGCCTGAACTCAATCCATGGGACACCCTCTGAAGGAACCCAGCAGCGCTCATAGCGTCAGTGCCTCTGGGTACAGAGTGGGGGTGCCAGAGCACCCGCATCTCTGACACCTATGTTTGGCTGTTGCTCACTACCGATATTGGAATCGTAGCAAGTGGTCGCCCCAAACAAGAGTTAAGGATAAGAGATATGCCAGCGACCACACTGTGTATGCACCTGCACTTACACTGTTACACTAGGTTCCATCAGTGTCAGTGTACTGCAGATTGAGTTTAGGCAGGCTTGTCCTAGTCAAGCAAGCACTATCAATCAGCAATATAGACAGTGCTCAGAATTGAAATTAAGGGGGTCATAATATGGTAGAATGAGTCCTTGAACAAGCCACGTCTATGAAATAAAAGTAATTTTCTCATAACTAAAACATTAAAATGTATATCTCTGATCTGAGTATTATGGGGGCTACATAGCCACTACAAATGTTTAAGTAAAACTAAATGAGGAGAATACTGGTGTACACTAGTGTACAAGAGCAAAACCAAAATGATAACAATCCTGTCCTGTAAGAAAATGAAAAAACTTTCATCATGCAATGAAAAAAAACTGTACCTTGCTAAAACCAGAAACCCTGTTAAGCACATATCCTATTTATTAGTCATGTTCTGCACAAACAAGAGGTCCTGTTCAATGTTAAGAACATTTTAACATGTTAAAAATATGTCTTACCTCAGGCCAAAATAGAGCAGGAAGAAGATGTTGAAGGCCATATCTATCTGTAGAGTGAAGTCTTTGTAGAAGTTTTGGCAGGTTTCAATAGGGCTGCAAAGACAAATCAGATAATTAAATGATTTCTCTTGATATATTAAATATTAACACAGCGCAAAAACACAGCAATAAAGAGGACTACTTGAAATAGTCTATTACACCGATTGGCAGTTCCATAGAGAATTAATGTAATGGTGGTTAAGCATGAGCACTGCAGCTTCATTCTAATTGGATAAAAATGCCCCGTTCAGGCAATATGTGTGATTGCAGTGATCAGACCCCCAAAAGTTCTCACTTATCTTATGTATAAGTGATTACGTCTTTTCAACTCAGTTAAAATCAATAGTTGAAAATCAACAATTACACAATTTAAAGTGGTTTCTTATCATGGACACTGGTGGTATATCTCTAGGATATGAAACCAATGACCAGTTGACCCATGCATGAACTGACTAAAGCCAAACTCAAACATCCATAAAACTTGGGTCATGTATGGATCATAATGTATGGCTGGCTTCAAATCGCCCAACCCAAACTCAATAGCCTGTTTAGTCTGTCAGAGGTCGTTAGCTCAAAGGCACTAACTAGGATAAACTTAGAGCTTGCCACTCTGGTAGGTCGTAGAGAAAACAAAGTCACAATAATACAAAGCAACTCCTAAAATACAACTTTATTACAAATAATTACAAAGAATATGCACCATAATACACATAAAGGCAAGGTGCTTAAAAAAATTAGTAGTAAAAAAGATAACTCTCCTTATTATATAGTGAAAAATAAGATACCTGCCTAATAGTACAGTTCAGCACCCTAGAAATCTGCACCAATTGAGCCCCTACTAAATGATGGCTAGCTTTGCCTGCCGTCCATGGCCCTAATCAGTAAAATGTACCTAAATGTAGACCACATATGTATCAAGTGCAAGGGAAGAGAGTAAATAAAAGCCAAAAAACACCAAGGAGAGGAAAAGGGTGCACCACTCTGTTGGATATACTTAAAGTAGATAATATTGACAAGTGTTGAAAGGAAATCAAATTTCCTAACAAAAAATACCTGACATGTTTCTTCTATTGGAAAGAGGTACTTCAGGAGTCAAAACAAAAGATGATATACAGATTATTTCCAAACAGCAAAACCAACAAGAAAAAAATGTGAGCAAATATCCTAAAATAAAGAATAAATAAAATGCATAACACAAAAAGTAAAAATAGGGTACTTGGTGACATTATTTTGATTAAAAAAATCTGCCAGCCATCCGACCGCGACAAGGTGATCCCAATGGGACAGTCCCTGCCTAACAGGATTAAAAACCTTTACATTATGTGTGTATAGCTTTCCATTCTCTATTGGGACCCAGGGCCTGCTCATTCCTTATCATATACACATCATTAACATCAGGTAAGGTTTTCAATACTCCCGATGGGATCACCTTAAAAATAAAATCGAGGATAGAACGGTGTATATGCCATGCTGTCCGGAGGCAAAAATCCAGATTCGGTAAAAATAAAAATTATTTATTATGTTATGCATTTCAGTGCATAAACTTGCATCTTCCTCAGACAAAATAACAAAACCTTTAGATAGGGGTTACCTTGTTGCGGTGGGATGGCTTGCACATTTTCTTGGTCAAAATAATGTCTCCAAGTACCCTATTTTTACGTTTATGCACTTTGCACTTTATTGATTTGTTTATTTTATGGTATTTGCTCATATTTGTTTCTTGTTTTTTGCTATTTTGAGGCCCCTGTGAACATGCACCTACTGCATGGTTACATTTCTGTTCCAGTTCAGGTTTTGGTTACTTCCAAATAGGCATAAAAATACATAGAGGTAAAAAAAACTCACCACATAAGTACAAGCACAAATACACAGACCATGGTAATTATTAACCCCCCAGACATCAACTCTTCCATAGTCGGTAAGTATCATAAGAATGTAAAACCTAGATCATACACACAGCAAATGTGGTGCAACAACTGAGTGTCCCTTAAGGTACCGTCACACAAGGCGACGGTGCTGTAGATGTCGGTGGCGACTGGCGGGGGCGCGCACGTTTTTGGCGCCCCACCAGCGTCGCTGTCCCCCATTTACATGGGGTGACACCTATAGCGCCGCGCCAGCTATCTGACAGGTGGCATCGCCACTGCGGTGTCTCAAAACCCCAGCAGCAATGCAGGACAATGAGAGCCTATGGCTCCCATCGCCTGTCAGCTCGCCGGCGGCCGGTCACATGGGGCGATGTATGCACATCGCCCCAGATCGGTGGCCTGGTTTCAGAGCACTGCTCTGAAACCAGGCGCCCTCCCGGTGGTGCCGACATCGCCCCTTTACATGAGGCGACGTAGGGGCGATGTCGACGCCGATAGGCCACGCCCCTACGTCACCTATGTAATCGGCGGCGATGTTGCCACGTGTAACGTGGCCTTTATAGCTTGAGTGGTGCCAGTTTGAGGTATTGTCCACATGAGACTATGTATGTCAGTTACAGGTCCATGATGGGGAATCCACAAAGTTTCTCCAGCTTTTTATGCTACACTGTAAACAGGCTGTGCCTAGAGAGTCACATACACTGTAATGCTGAATACCATCATCCAGGGGCGTAGCTACAGAAGGTGTAGAGGTTGCAATCGCACCCGGGCCCTGCAGCTTAGGGGGCCCCAAAAGTCCCTTTGGCCCATAGAAAAAGACTAATACTATTAACGATTTCCAATAATTGGGGGCCCCGTTGGAGCTTTCGCATTGGGGCCCCTGAGCCTGAAGTTACGCCACTGCCATCATCATATAGAGGTACAAAAAATAGAGGATTATAATGTTGGGACTATTCTGCATCTTTTTAGCTATTTGTAATAAAGTTATATTTTATTAATTGCTTTGTATTTCTGTGAGTTATTTGCTAATTTAAGCACTCCAAGGAATTGTTTCTACAGTGATCTTACACTTCATAGAAGAAACTTCAGTCTTCTCCATTTAAACTTCAATAGAGGGCTCTGGACAATGGGTTCTCCTGGGTTGCATCTATACAGTGGCTGTTGGCAAAAGCAGTAGGCCTCAGGCAAAGATAGTCCATCAGTACATGGAGGTATGGGCAAAGTCATAATCATCAGGCAAAAAATGGTCAAAAAATGGTCAAAAAATTGTCAAAAAATGAAGCAAGGTCTGAAACAGAATAATCACTAGAGTGAGACAAGCTGTGCAAATTAAGTGAACCAAAGTTGGTAATTCACCAACTGGCAACACCAAGCAATAAGCTGAAGGTCTTAGTAGGGTTTGGTGCTGTCCTACTGACCAAAGCATGAATCAGATTACTCCAGCTGGTCAGCACACACTCCCATACTGCCAAGTCTCAGCCACTTTAGTCTCTGTTATTGGACAGTCTGGGCCAGACAGAGCTTCTGGTCTCAAAATCTCCTCCATTGCCAGTGTTCCCTGCAGAATTAATACAGTTAATTAATATTAAGACACAAGCAAATGTTACTGAAGCAAGCCTAGGAGGAGATGTGACACAATCTTAAAATATTTATGTGATTATTTAGTTTTGTTTGGGAAACCAATGGCCAGTATGTATTGTCCATTGTGGTTCGTACAATGACTTCAGAATTTAGCCTAAATGGCTTCCAACAGACCTCAGAGTAACTTTCCTAGAAGTCAAGATCATTACATGTTCTCATTGCTATTTTATCATTCTTGGGGCAGATTTACTAATACTGTGAAATACATAGACTACATAAACTGAGACTACATAAACTGAAACTATAAGAACCAGAGGCGTAACAATCGCAGTCGCAAGAGTCGCGACCGCGACTGGGCCCGGGGGTGCAGGGGGCCAGCCAACCTCAGCAGCTGGAGGTGTTTGGGCCGCTGGGAGAGCACACTGTGCATTTGAATATAACTAATCTCCCGCCCGGCCACTCGGCAGATCATATCACCAGCTGCAGACATGCCCACTGCACACTGTGTGGACGTTGTTTGCACAGGGACCTCACACTGTGCACCTGCTGCTTCAGCCTACCGGAGAGCAGCTTATGGGAGGATTGGAGACCTCGAAAGATGTTGGTAAGCATGAGGTAAAACATTAATCATGGTGTGGGGCAAGAGGTGTGCAGGACTCTGCTCAGTTCGGTCAGGGACTGCTCTGCTGGGGATCAGAGTGAGTGATTTCAGGAGTCCGTGGTGATCAGGTCAGGCTGTCAGTGCTGGGTTATCAGCTCCAGCATCACCCAACCTACAGGAAAGAGCAGACTCCTGCAATAAATCATTCTGACCCCAGCAGACACCACATATCTCAATGTACCATGTCCTGCACTAATTGATCACATCTAAACCTACAGAACTTCACATATTATTTTATATGGATCCATATATATGTGATGTTCTGTAGGCAGTACAAGGTGTGATCAATACAGTGCATTATATATAGTGTACAGATGGGGGCATATACCAGTATGGGCCGATATATAACAGGTTGGAGGACATATATACCAGATTGGGGGATAAATATAGCAGAATGGGGGACCTATACATCAGGATAGGGGACCCAGGGGTGTAACTACTGTGGTCGCGACTGCGATGGGGCCTGCAGTGCTTGGGGGCCCCGCTCTGCAAAGAAGCAGCCGGCCAGCTCCTGAGTGTCAATGAGTCAGGAGCTCTGGATGCACATTCACATCACTGACTAGAAGACCGCATGGCAGCTATGGGGCCCATGTGTCAGGGAGGACTGGTGTTAGCTCCAGCATCAGCCCCCACCCCACGTCATCACACAGACCAATGAAGAAAGAGGGAGAAGCCCTTTCTTCATTCTCACTCTTTGCCTGCGCTCTGACATCTCCGGCAGCAGAGACGACACAGCCTCATATCCTTCCGTGTAGTATAATGCTGCCTCATGTATGAACCTTTTAGTATAATGAACCCCCCCTCCTCCCTGACATTTCAGCGCAGTGGAGCACAGTGACAGCACCACTGCACACTGCCGTACTGAGATGTCAGAACATAGGACATTCACAGGGAGACCAAAGAAGCAGGGGTACCAGAAGAGGCGAGTACATGTTTATAGTTTTTTTTTTTTTTTGTAAATCTGTGTTTATTAAATTTTCATAAACAAGACATAAAGAAACAAACAGTACAACCGTTCTGGAACGGTAAACTCAAAACAAATGATGGTCTAATTATTCATTCTACAAAAGATTACACATATATACCAATCAAAGGTCTCCATCGAGGGCAAGACCAATATGTGATTCACAGAGTACCTCTAAAATCTGGTATGTTTATAGTTTTTAATCAGTGAGTACACAGTCACCAGAGGACTATGGGAGAAGGAGGGGGTGTATTATACTAGAAGGGTTATGAGGCTGCATTATGCTATATGGTGGGCTGTGAGGCTGCATTATGCTATATAGTGGGCTGTGTTATGCTATATGGAGAGTAATGAGGCTGCATTTTAATATATGGAGGGCTATGAGACTGCATTCTGCTATGTGGAAGACTATGAAGCTGCATTATGATATTTGGAGGGATATGAGGCTGCATTATACTATATGGAAAGCTATGAGGCTGTATTCAGGTATATGGAGGGCTACGAGGCTGCATTCAGCTATATGGAGGGCTATGAGGCTGCATTTTACTATATGGAGGGCTATGAGATTGTTTTCTGCTATATGGAGGACTATGAGACTGTATTCTGCTATATGGAGGGCTATAAGGCTGCATTATAATATATGGAGGATATAAGGCTTCATTCTGCTATATGGAGGGGCTATGAGGCTGCATCATGCTATTTGGAGGTTAATGGTGTGCATTATAATAATTGAAGGACATTGGGGGCTACCTTATGCATGGAGGACTATGGGATGCTGTCACGTCCCACTGACGGACTACACACGTGGACCCACTGGACCGCGTAAAGCGGATGCTGACACCGGGTGATAGAGAGGCAGACACGTACCGTAGAGTTAACGGGTTTATTACAGACAACAAAAACACAGAACTACACGCCCCTGGAGAGGGCCACAAGGCCGCAACACTGGAGACCCAGCGAGGGAGACCCCGGAGCGCTTGACCCCTATACAGGGATACCGCCGGGATCAGCCTCGAAGGGGCCAATGCTACGGACACAAGTGTTCAACCGACCCCAGGCGACGTGGTAATGAAACAGCACCCGGGAATACAATACGAAACGAGAACCGTGAATACAGAGCACCAGGAGCACGGGGAACTAGGAACGCAGGGAGATCCAGGAACACGGAGAGATCCGGATAAGCGGCAGAGGAGCTGCACGGAAACAGTACGGAGAATTGCGAGCACCACGGAGTCCGGTCCGGGGAAGTCCAGGGAAACCACACAAGGACGGTCCGGAGGAAAGGTAGTGACGCAGCACGGAGCAACACGAAGGCAGAACAGCGACACTGCAACAAGAACAAACAGATGTATGTTAAATACTGCAGAATCACAGCATACAATAGGACCAGGACCGGCAACTTCAGGATGAATGAAGAGGGCCGGCAAGGTCTAAGAGTAAATGCACACCTGCAACAAGAACAAACAGATGTATGTTAAATACTGCAGAATCACAGCATACAATAGGACCAGGACCGGCAACTTCAGGATGAATGAAGTTGCCCCGGCAAGGTCCAGAAGCAAGTGCACACTTTATATACCTGCTGCCCTACAGGGACTGGCTGAGAGGCGGGGCAGCCTAATTGGCAGCTGGCCCTATAAAGGTAGCAGAGAGAGCGGCCCCGCCCCCTAGTGAACACACTGAGGGGAAGCAGAGCAGGGCAGCAGTCAGGGAGCGACAGTCTGAGCAGCAGGTGTGCGATGGAGCACCCCGGAACCCCGGGATCGCCTGCGGACGACCTGTAACCTGGAACCCCGACCCCGGAACCGGGAAGGAAGGGTAACTGCACGGGAAGAGGGACGAGCAGGGTGCAGGGCGGAGGCGCTGGACCGCGGGGCAGTTACAGTACTCCCCCCGCCACGCCCCCCCGGAACCAGGCCGGCATGAAACCTGCGCAAGAGGCGAGGAGCATTGATGTTCTCCTCCGGCTCCCAGGACCGTTCTTCAGGGCCGAACCCCTTCCAGTCAACCAGGTACCAAGTGGAACGGCCCCTCTTCTTCATGTCCAGGATGGCACTGACCTCGAAGACGTCCGAAGCCGAGACCGGCGGGGGCCGTGCTCCAGACTCTTGGGAGTACCGGTTGAGGACTAGAGGTTTGAGGAGAGACCGGTGGAAAGAATTATGGATACGCAGAGTAGGCGGCAATTTCAGCTGGTAGCATACCTCGTTTATCCTCCGGATGACGTCAAAAGGACCAATGTAGCGAGGACCCAATTTGTAGGACGGCACCTTGAGACGGACATACTTGGAAGAAAGCCATACCTTATCCCCTGGCTGGAACAGGGGGGCGTCCAAACGTCGTTTGTCGGCATGGTCTTTCATCCGTCTAGATGCTTTTTCCAGGGCAGACCGCGTCTCGGTCCAGATCCGGGGGAAGTCACGTGCTACCTGCTCCGCTGCTGGATTTGGGGTTGAGATGGCCACGGGTGTCGGTATCCTTGGATGGTGTCCGTAGACTATGAAAAAAGGAGAGTTATGCGAAGACTCACCGACATGGTTGTTATAGGCGAACTCTGCCCAGGGAAGCAGGGAGACCCAGTTGTCATGATGGGCGTTGATGTAGTGCCGTAAGTAGCCAGACAGCACCTGATTCACTCGTTCCACCTGCCCATTGGATTGCGGATGATAAGCAGATGAGAAATCCAATGTGACATCGAGTTTCTTGCAGAGCGACCGCCAGAATCGGGAGACGAATTGCACGCCTCTATCGGACACGATATGGGCTGGCAGACCATGTAAGCGGAGGATATGAAGGAAGAACAGCTCCGCTAACCGGGGTGCAGAGGGAAGGCCAGGCAATGGTATGAAGTGGGCCATTTTGGAAAACCTGTCCACGACTACCCATACCACTGTGTTACCGGAGGAGGCCGGGAGGTCGGTGACGAAGTCCATCGCGATGTGCCTCCAGGGCTCAGAGGGTACCGGTAGAGGGAGAAGAGGCCCGACGGGCAGTCGCTTGGGCGTCTTGTGACGTGCACAAGAGGAACATGCGGAAACGAAGTCCGTAACATCCTGTCGCATCTGAGGCCACCAGTAGTGTCGTCCTATCAACTGTAGGGTCTTCGTTATACCCACATGCCCTGCGACTCTAGAAGAATGACCCCAGGTCAGGACGTGTCCTCGATCCGCCTCGGCTACCAGTGTTTTACCTGGTGGGGGAAGAGACAGTCGGAGAGGAGCTACTATACCGAGACTGGATGGACTGATGATGGGGCGTGGCTCCTCCTCCTGGTCTTCGACGTGAAAGGACCGAGACAAGGCGTCTGCCTTGATATTCTTGTCTGCCGGGCGGAAATGAAGACGAAAGTTAAAACGAGCAAAGAACAGCGACCATCGTGCCTGCCGGGGGTTGAGCCTCTGAGCAGACTGCAGATAAGCCAGATTCTTGTGGTCGGTGTAGATCACCACTGGGTGTACTGCGCCCTCAAGGAGGTGGCGCCATTCCTCCAGAGCCATCTTGATGGCCAGCAACTCCCGGTCCCCGATGGAGTAATTCCTTTCACAGGAGGTAAAAGCTTTGGAGAAAAAACCGCACGTCACCATGCGTCCCGTGGAGGTCTTCTGGGTGAGAACGGCTCCTGCTCCCGAGGAGGATGCGTCCACCTCCAGAAAGAACTGCTTATCCGCCATGGGCCTGTGGAGAGCAGGAGCAGAAGAAAACGCATTCTTGAGCGTTAAAAAGGCGGACTCGGCCTCGGGGGTCCAAGCCTTGGCGGGCGTCCCCTTCCGGGTTAATGTGGTGAGTGGTTTAACTACATCCGAGAACCGAGGAATAAACTGCCGATAGTAATTGGCGAAGCCCAGGAACCTTTGGATCGCCTTGAGTCCCACCGGTCTGGGCCACTTCAGGACGGCGGACAGCTTCTCTGGATCCATTTCGAGTCCGGTATCGGAGACGATGTAACCTAGAAAGGGCAAGGAAGTTTGTTCGAAGACACACTTCTCATATTTGGCGTACAGTCGGTTCTCCCGCAATCGGCGTAGGACTCGCCGGACATCTCGCCTGTGAGTGGGCAGATCGGGGGAAAAAACCAGGATATCGTCTAGGTAGACCACGACACATACATAGAGAAGATCCCGGAAGACATCGTTTACGAATTCTTGAAATACAGCAGGGGCATTGCTCAAGCCGAATGGCATTACCTTATATTCGTAGTGGCCATCACGCGTGTTGAAGGCGGTTTTCCATTCATCGCCTGCTCGGATTCGGACGAGATTGTACGCACCCCGTAGATCCAGCTTGGTGAAGATCCGAGATCCCCGCAGCCGATCGAAGAGCTCGGGAATCAGGGGCAGCGGGTACCTGTTCTTCACCGTTATGGCGTTGAGTCCCCGGTAATCGATACACGGTCGGAGAGACCCGTCCTTCTTCTTTACGAAGAAGAAACCCGCTCCGGCGGGTGAAGAAGACTTCTGAATGAATCCTCGTGCTAGGTTATCCCTAATATATTCTGCCATGGCCTGGGTCTCGGGCGGGTTCAGCGGGTAGATGCGCCCCTTGGGGAGTGAGACCCCGGGGACCAGATCGATGGGACAGTCGTACGGCCTATGAGGAGGTAACGTCTCGGCTTCTTTCTTGTCGAAGACGTCCGCATAGGACCAGTAGGCTGACGGCAGACCGGGTAAGGCTGCCGGAGAGGGAGGCATCCGAGCGGGGCTTACGGGACGAAGACATCGACTGTGGCAATTCGGGCCCCACCGCAAGACTTCACCGGTTCGCCAATCCAGCACGGGTTCATGTACGCGAAGCCATGGCAAGCCCAGCAGGAAGGGAGGGGAAAGGGACGGCAGAACATAGAAGGTGAGACGCTCCGTGTGCAGAGCTCCCACTTGTATCTCCACTTCACCTGTGATGCTTGTTACCGAATCCCGTAGAGGTCTTCCATCAACGGCAGTGATGGTGCGTGGATGCTGTAGAGGATGGATGGGTATACCCAGGCGCTGGGCCGTCTCCTGCTGTACGAAGTTGCCAGCCGACCCGGAATCCAGATATGCCATCTCCGAATGGCGTAGACTGCCGACCTTCACCTGGATAGAGATTGTAAGAGGTTGAGAGGAATCACCCTCGCCTAGGTTGGCCTCTCTTACCTGACCTAGACGGAGGAGTTTTCCGGCCGCTTGGGGCACTGCCGACAGAAGTGACCGGATCCTCCGCAGTAAAGGCACAGACCCCGGGTAATCCTCTCCTCTCTCGTCTGGGTACTCAAACGGGTGCGATCAACCTCCATGGACTCGTGGCCCGCTTGGGATGCCGAGGGTGCAGGAAGAAGGGGTCGCTGGAATGTGGGAGCCAGACGGGGAGATCGCCTCTCCTGAGTCCTCTCCAGTGTCCGCTCCTTGGACCGCTCTTGAAGGCGGCGATCGATCCGGACAGCCAGGGTAATGAGCTCCTCCAGGGAGTTGGGTAAATCCCGAACAGCCAGTTCGTCCTTGATGCGACTGGATAATCCCCGGCGGAAGACACCGATCAGGGGCTCATCCGTCCAGCGGAGCTCGGAGGCTAGGGTACGAAACCGGATAGCGTACTGACCAACAGACAGGTTACCTTGCTGTAGGGTGAAGAGGGCCTCTGTGGCGGAGGCTACCCGTCCGGGCTCGTCAAAGGTCCTACGGAACGTATCCAGGAAGGCTTGTAGGTTCGACACAATGGGGTCCTCTCTCTCAAGCAAGGGGTTAAACCATGCCAGTGCCTCTCCCTCGAGGTGAGAAGCCAGAAATGCCACCCTTGCCTCATCCGTCAGGAATTGGTGGGGTAACAACCGGAAATGGAGTTGGCATTGGTTAATAAACCCCCGACAAGCCTTAGGGTCCCCGGAGTACCTGGTAGGCTGGCACAGCCGTGGATAAGATGCAGCACCAGCCGGGAGTCCGGAGGATGAGGCGGAGACGGAACCCGAGGCGTCTGTCGTTCTCTGTAAGCTGATGAGTCGGTCGTCAACGGAGGACATGAAGGACAGCAACCGGGTCTGCATCTCCCTCTGGTGGTCCAATTCCTGGTGGATACGAAACACCTGGGAGGAGAGAGAGGGGTCAGAGGCAGGGAGAGACCCTAAACGGGCCTCCAAGGACTGGACAAATGACGCGATTTGGTCATGACTCTGGCGGAGTCCGGCAAGCTCTCTCTGGGCATCAAACCTAGCGTCAGCGGGGTCCATGGCCGGGGCAAACTCTGTCACGTCCCACTGACGGACTACACACGTGGACCCACTGGACCGCGTAAAGCGGATGCTGACACCGGGTGATAGAGAGGCAGACACGTACCGTAGAGTTAACGGGTTTATTACAGACAACAAAAACACAGAACTACACGCCCCTGGAGAGGGCCACAAGGCCGCAACACTGGAGACCCAGCGAGGGAGACCCCGGAGCGCTTGACCCCTATACAGGGATACCGCCGGGATCAGCCTCGAAGGGGCCAATGCTACGGACACAAGTGTTCAACCGACCCCAGGCGACGTGGTAATGAAACAGCACACCGGGAATACAATACGAAACGAGAACCGTGAATACAGAGCACCAGGAGCACGGGGAACTAGGAACGCAGGGAGATCCAGGAACACGGAGAGATCCGGATAAGCGGCAGAGGAGCTGCACGGAAACAGTACGGAGAATTGCGAGCACCACGGAGTCCGGTCCGGGGAAGTCCAGGGAAACCACACAAGGACGGTCCGGAGGAAAGGTAGTGACGCAGCACGGAGCAACACGAAGGCAGAACAGCGACACTGCAACAAGAACAAACAGATGTATGTTAAATACTGCAGAATCACAGCATACAATAGGACCAGGACCGGCAACTTCAGGATGAATGAAGAGGGCCGGCAAGGTCTAAGAGTAAATGCACACCTGCAACAAGAACAAACAGATGTATGTTAAATACTGCAGAATCACAGCATACAATAGGACCAGGACCGGCAACTTCAGGATGAATGAAGTTGCCCCGGCAAGGTCCAGAAGCAAGTGCACACTTTATATACCTGCTGCCCTACAGGGACTGGCTGAGAGGCGGGGCAGCCTAATTGGCAGCTGGCCCTATAAAGGTAGCAGAGAGAGCGGCCCCGCCCCCTAGTGAACTAGAGGGGAAGCAGAGCAGGGCAGCAGTCAGGGAGCGACAGTCTGAGCAGCAGGTGTGCGATGGAGCACCCCGGAACCCCGGGATCGCCTGCGGACGACCTGTAACCTGGAACCCCGACCCCGGAACCGGGAAGGAAGGGTAACTGCACGGGAAGAGGGACGAGCAGGGTGCAGGGCGGAGGCGCTGGACCGCGGGGCAGTTACAGATGCATTATAATACATAGAAGACTATGGGGGTTGTGATAGGGCAACTCGATTGTGGGCGTCAGGAGAACACGAGGCAGCGTCTTCACAAAGTTATAGTCCAAAACGGTTTATTTACTCCATAAACCGATAATAGAAAAAAATGCAAAACTAGCAGCCTTTAAGTGCAGACCAAAACAAACAGAAAACAATTGCTTTAAAGTGCCCTTCTCAGGTGTCGCCGACCTGCGTTCACACAGGTTGGTCAGTGACCAGCATCCAGCTTGGCCTGAAGTCTTCACACACAGAAGGCTACTCTCAGCCCCTCCTAGTACAGACAGCCATGCTTCATACCAGGCTCCAGTTTATAGCCTGTAACCACACCCAGCGGTGAGGTATGTGGGTATTGGACCCGCCCGTCTCTCACAGTACCCATAAGCCGGACCCTTGCATGCACTAAGTAAAACTCCCAGTGCAAACGTGCACTAGAGAAAATTACTCCGGCTTATGTCACAGTCAACAGGCATCTCTGTGACACATACTTCCCATCAATTATGCAACCCCTCACCATCTCACAGGGTACATTGTAATATATGGAAAAATATGGGGGTGCATTATAATAATTGGAAGACTTTGGTGACAAGAGGAGGAGGACCATTTATAAAGATGGGGAACGTATATATCAGGATAAAGGCCACATCCAAGAAAATAACCATATATAGCATAATGAGAGACATTAATCTAATATATAAAGCTGAATGTGTGTATGTGTGTATGTATGTGTGTATATCCGGGATTGGCATCTACACTGTCGCAACTATAGCCGCAAAATTTTGACAGTCACACGTCTGGACCCCGGGAGCGTCACAGGCTATGTTGTGAGGCGACATTTTAACCCTGCGCGTTCCAGTTCACCAAACCATTTTGGCCCTATCTACATAATGGGGAAAAAGTGAATGGAAAAATATTGGAGGAAAATCGACAGCTGTCAGCTATAGAGACAAAATTTTGCACAGTCACACGTCTGGACCCTGAGAGCGTCATAGGCTATGTTGTGAGGCGAAATTTTAACCCCGCGCGTTCCAGTTCACCAAACAATTTTGGCCCTATCTACATAATGGGGAAAAAGGGAAAGGAAACGTGTGGGAGGAAAATTGACAGCTGCCAGCTACAGCTACAAAATTTTGCTCAGTCGCAAGTCTTGACCCCGGGAGCGTCATAGTCTATGTTGTGAGGCGAAATTTTAACCCTGCGCGTTCCAGTTCACCAAAAAATTTTGCCCCTATCTACATAATGGGGACAAAGTGAATGGAAAAGAGTTGGAGGAAAATCGACAGATGTCAGCTATAGAGACAAAATTTTGCACAGTCCTACGTCTGGACCCCGGGAGCGTCACAGGCTATGTTGTGAGGCGACATTTTAACCCTGCGCGTTCCAGTTCACCAAACCATTTTGGCCCTATCTACATAATGGGGAAAAAGTGAATGGAAAAATATTGGAGGAAAATCGACAGCTGTCAGCTATAGAGACAAAATTTTGCACAGTCACACGTCTGGACCCTGAGAGCGTCATAGGCTATGTTGTGAGGCGAAATTTTAACCCCGCGCGTTCCAGTTCACCAAACAATTTTGGCCCTATCTACATAATGGGGAAAAAGGGAAAGGAAACGTGTGGGAGGAAAATCGACAGCTGCCAGCTACAGCTACAAAATTTTGCTCAGTCGCAAGTCTTGACCCCGGGAGCGTCATAGTCTATGTTGTGAGGCGAAATTTTAACCCTGCGCGTTCCAGTTCACCAAAAAATTTTGCCCCTATCTACATAATGGGGACAAAGTGAATGGAAAAGAGTTGGAGGAAAATCGACAGATGTCAGCTATAGAGACAAAATTTTGCACAGTCCTACGTCTGGACCCCGGGAGCGTCACAGGCTATGTTGTGAGGCGACATTTTAACCCCGCGCATTCCAATTCACCAAACAATTTTGCCCCTATCTACATAATGGGGAAAAAGTGACAGTTACCAGTTGACAGTTGTGAATGAAAGGGGCTTAATGATAGCGCCAAAGACTAACAGCACATACCAGCATATAGTCACTAAGGTGGGGCCCCAACATGAGATATTCACCATGCACGGGGACATGTATACACAACACACGCACACAAAGAGTAACAGCAAGTGTATAGTCGCTAAGGTGCAGCCCCAACATTGGATACTCACCACGCACCCGAACAAACACACACATACACCACAAAGAAACACACACAACATAGAGACACACACCCCAAGGGGACACACACACACTCTATAGCGACACATGCACTCACCCCACAGGGACACACACACACACCACAATGAGACACACGACACAGACACACACACCACACAGACCCCCCCCACAGGGACACATACACATAGCCACCCTATAGGGACACATGCACTCACCCCACAGGGACACACACCACAAAGAGACACACACACCACACAGACCCGCCCACAGGGACACACACACACATACATACCCTATAGGGACACATGCACTCACCCCTCAGGGACACACACACACCACAAAGAGACACACACCACACAGAGACACACACAACACAGAGACACACACAACACAGAGACACACATACCCCACACAGACACCCCCCCCACACACAGGGACACACACACATGCACACCCTATAGGGACACATGCACTCACCCCACAGGGACACACACCACAAAGAGACACACACAACACAGATACACACACACACCACACAGACCCCCCCCACAGGGACACACACACATACACACCCTATAGGGACACATGCACTCACCCCTCAGGGACACACACACACCACAAAGGGACACACACAACACAGAGACACACACACCTCACACAGACACCCCCCCACAGGGACACACACACATGCACACCCTATAGGGACACATGCTCTCACCCCACAGGGACACACACACACCAAAAAGAGACACACACAACACAGATACACACACACCACAGACCCCCACACAGGGGCACACACACATACACACCCTATAGGGACACATGCACTCACCCCACAGGGACAACACACACACACCACAAAGAGACACACACAACAGAGACACACACCACACAGACCCCCCCACAGGGACACACACATACACACCCTATAGGGCACATGCACTCACCCCACAGGGACACACACACCACAAAGAGACACACACAACAGAGACACACACCACACAGACCCCATCCCACAGGGACACACAGACAGACACAGATGTGCACAAATCACCTCACACAACTCGCCTCATACGTGTGCTATCTTTATTTTCCAAACATAAACATCTGATTAAAAACAGCCAATGTGCAACACATGTGCCATATATCGAATTAAGGCAGATGTCAGTCACATGAGCTGTCTATTATGTGTATGTGTGAGGTAACATATACTGCCCGGCCAGGGAGAGGATTTACTGTTGGCTGGAGATTTATTAGGCTGCCTATAGCAATCAATCACAGCTCAGCTTCTATTTTCCTACATGTCATTAATATGACATATTCAAATTCTATTTTGTTATAGCTAACAGCAGTTATTTATTAACCCGGGCATAGCTGGGTACTACAGCTAATACATAATAAAGGGGGAGAGGGGTCAACCCGTGAGTCTTATAGTGATTTAGAACATTACACAGGGCCCATACATCTGACCAATGTGTGTGTGTGAGCGAGGCCCGCTCCAAATTTCCCACTGGGGCCCATCGGACGCTAGTTACGCCACTGATAAGAACTTAAAAAGCACCAAATATATTCCAGTGGTTCATGCTGGATGATAAATATGGTACATTTTTAGACTGTTTAATATAACTTTATATCACCTGGTATTTAGTTAATACCTTAAAGGGAATCAACCACCCCAAATGACCCCCCCGGACTGTTAATATGTGTCCCTACACCCTGCAGACACATATGGGGCAATCGTTTTTGCTAAAAAAACGGATTTTTAAAAGCTAAGATATAGCTTTATAAACTTTTAAAAATCTTGCCGACTGGGCGTTATCTAGCTGCCAGGGGGGTGGGGGGGGGTGGAGCGCTGCGCTATATGTACAACCTGGTCCGGTGCCGTCCCTGCACTCCTGTCCGGTGCTGTCTCCCCGCTGCTCTCTCCGGTGCTGTGCCCGCTGGTGTCCTCCTGTCATGGTCTCCATGCTGTGCCCCAGGCCGGTAACTTGATTATCGGTGCGGGTTCCGGGCAATGGGGAAGCCTCCTGCTTCCTCCTGCCCATCCCCGCCCAGGTCAGCCCTGCACCAATGAGAACGCAGGGCCAGTGATGTCATGTAACCGCCCCTGCGCTGTGATTGGCTCACAGCGGCAATCACATGACACAAGGAGGGAGTTACACCTTGGTTTGCACAGCACAGCACACCTTCCACCCCAGACCTGAAGGGAGAGCTCTAATGGCTGCCTTAAGCCAGTTCCCCTTTAAAACATTCAGGCCTGAAGGGAGGAGTTAGTCAGTCCCAAGAGTGAATCTCAAGAGTGAGTCGCAGGAGAGAGTTGGAGGAGTGAGGAGCTGGTCGCTGGGAAGGATCCAGGCCGAGGACCAGGGACCACTGACTGCTGTGTTGCACCCTAGGGAAAGGGTCGGAGGCCAGTGGAGAGCAGGGAATCAAGAAAGGGAACTAGTTAAGATCTCCCTATAGTACACCCGGACACCGGAGTCCGACGCTGCGATCATTTATTGTAACAGCAAAAGCCCTGAAGAACCAGGAGGAGTTAACCCCTGAAGGAACACAGAAAGAGACGCTAAAACTGACCAAGGACAGGACCAGGGGCCATAGGAGAAACAGGGACCCCGCAAAAGGACCTCATAGTCAGTTTAGAGCAAAGCCCTGAGATGGAGAAGGAGCGGTGGGTTCAAGCACAGGCAGGACTCATCCCAAACCACAAAGCACAGAGTCAGAGGAGGCCTCACAACTTTCTAAGGTGGAAGTCCCAAGTTGCATCGGGGACCTGGTTATTTCTCTGGACTGTACCTGTTACCTTGTCACCAGTAAAAGGTACCAAAACAACGATCACTGTGTGTGTGCCTGCTTATCCGCCGCAATTCAATGCCTTGTCTGCAGAGACGCGACTACTACTCCCCTCATCCATCCCCGCTGCCCTGAGGTAAAGTTCCACCTGTGGAGAGCTATACCAGAGGGGAGGTGGATGTACGTAAGGGACGAGTACCAATCTGTGTATTAAATTGTGGGGAAGAGGAAGCAAAACTATCCCGGTATGCTACTTTAGCAAAGCTGTATACTGTTTGTAACAACAACATACAGGCAGTGGGACCTGTTTCCTCATCTAGCCAGGCAGAGGATAACAACTCCAAAGGACAGCTAGAGAAGTGGTGTCAGCAGTTGCATGTAGG
This sequence comes from Allobates femoralis, assembly GCA_033576535.1. Lineage (NCBI taxonomy): Eukaryota > Metazoa > Chordata > Amphibia > Anura > Aromobatidae > Allobates > Allobates femoralis. Next base: position 186,606,815 of record JARQOC010000006.1, on the reverse strand, counting down.
AACTGATGCCACCCCTTCTCACCAAAAGCACGGAGTTTACCGGGTAGCACAGGAATTCGAGCAATTATTTAGTAAGCATCCATTAGATTTTAGGAGGATTAAAGGGGTACACCATCGCATATCCACAGAAGATCATCCCCCAATTAAATTGAGACACAGACCCATTCCACCAAATCACTACCAACATGCCAATGAGATGCTGTGGGACATGAAGGAGGCCGGGGTTATAAGAGATAGCTGTAGTCCCTGGGCAGCCCCTTTAGTCCTAGTCAGAAAGAAGGATGGCACGATGAGGATGTGTGTGGATTACAGGGAGGTCAATAAGATCACTCACAATGATGCTTACCCGCTACCCCGAATAGAGGAGTCTCTTGCTGCATTAAAGACTGCTAATTATTTCTCCACATTAGAACTCACTAGTGGGTATTGGCAGGTCTCCGTTGCAGAAGAAGACCGAGAGAAGACTGCATTCACAACACCAATGGGACTATGCGAATTCAACAGCATGCCATTCGCAATTTATGCAATGCACCAGGAACGTTTCAAAGAATCATGGAATGTTGCCTGGGACACCGGGACTTCGAGACGGTACTCTTATACCTAGACGACGTCATCGTGTTTTCCAAAACCTATGATGAACACCTGGAACACCTGGCAGAGGTATTTGAGGCTTTAGCAAAGTACGGGATGACGCTCAAACCATCTAAATGTCACCTGCTGAAACCTAAAGTCCAATACCTGGGACACGTGGTCAGCGCAGATGGAGTAGCACCAGACCCGGAAAAAGTGACAGCTATCCAGGACTGGCAAAGACCAACCACTGTCACCGAGGTATGTCAGTTCTTAGGTTTGGTTGGGTACTACAGAAGATTCATCAAGGGCTACACAAAGATGGCAGCGCCCCTACAAGATCTTCTGGAAGGCCAATCCAAGAAGAAAAGATCTTCAGAGCCACCATTGGAATGAGGAGAGCAACAAGAAAATTCCTTCCAACAGATGAAGGAGGCTCTATCCGGTGAGAAAATCCTAGCTTACCCCGATTATAACCTACCATTCGTCCTCTACACCGACGCAAGCAATGTAGGCCTGGGAGCAGTCCTTTCCCAGATCCAAGATGGTAGAGAGAGAGTAATTGCCTATGCCAGCAGAAAGCCTTGACCCACCGAAAGGAACCCAGAAAACTACAGTTCCTTTAAGTTGGAGTTCCTGGCCTTGGTCTGGGCTATAACAGAAAGGTTCAAGCATTACCTAGCAGCTTCAAAATTTACCGTTTTCATGGATAATAACCCGTTAACACACCTGGATACCGCGAAGCTTGGTGCATTGGAGCAACGTTGGATGGCCCGACTATCGAATTATGACTTTGACATCAAATACCAAGCAGGCCGCAACAACGCAAAAGCTGATACCCTCTCCAGAAACCCTCAAGTACATCTACAAGAAATTGAAGAAGAAGAAGAGGATGACTTAGAGGAAATAGAACTCCCAGCTTTCCATAAAAGTAGAAAATGGAAAATCGCCGAAAATCACATCTACAAGAACCGTCAGACTGTTGAACTAAACCCGTTGCCTCACTATGTATGGAAGGAGACTCAAGACAGTGATCCGGCAGTGAGCCTTGTAGAGAAGTTGATAACCCAACCGGATTCCCAACTAGAAAGGAATGCTCCATCAGAGGCCCAACACCTGTGGAAGGAAAGAAGTAGGTTATTCATCTATCAAGGTCAACTGTGCAGATATATCAACCCAAGAACACATGAAATGGTATGGCAAGTTGTGGTTCCAAAGAGAGATGTCCAAATGGTGTTAGAAGCGTACCACGATGGAGCAGGATACTTTGGATGGAGAAAACTGGAAATATTGTTACGTGAGAGATTCTATTGGATCAGCATGAGAGCCTCCATCGAGAGATGGTGTAAAAACTGTGGACCATGCTTATTAAGAAGAAGAGACCGTAACAGCCAGAAAGCACCACTCAAGCCTATTGTCACCAAACAACCATTAGAACTGGTAGCATTAGATCATGTTAAACTCGCACCCAGCAAATCAGGCTACACTAATGCTCTTACCATGGTAGACCACTATTCCAGATTCCTTGTGGTAGCTCCAGTAAAGAATTTAACAGCTCAAACACCAGCAAGAACATTTCAAGCTTATTTCTGTAGACCACATGATTATCCAGAACAGGTATTGACAGACCAGGGTCCTGCCTTTGAAGCTGAAATATTTCAAGAGTTCTGTTGCCTATACGGATGCAAGAAAATTCGCACCACGTCTTACCATCCTCAAACTAATGGAGTGTGCCAAAAGATGAATCACGTGGTAATTGAATTGCTGAAAACTTTGTCTTTAGAAAAATGAAATCAATGGCCAGAAAAGTTACCAGACCTAGTTGACATCTACAACAACATCCCAGTAAGCTCAACAAATTGTACCCCTGCATACCTCATGAGAGCAAGACCAGGAAAATTGCCTGTAGACTTTGAAATAGACATAGTAGTTTCTGAAGCAGGTACTACAGATGCAGATTGGGATACTCGAAGGAAAGAACAATACCAGAAAATCTAAGAATGCGTTGAGAGAAGTCTGGAAAAATCTAGAGGAAGACAAGAAACGAACTTCAACAAAAGTGCGCAAGGCATGCCCTTAACACGAGGTGAATTGGTTTTGAAAAGAAAAAGAAGGCAACACAAACTAGATGATCAGTGACCAAGGACAGGACCAGGGGCCATAGGAGAAACAGGGATCCCGCAGAAGGACCCCATAGTCAGTTTAGAGCAAAGCCCTGAGAGGGAGAAGGAGCAGTGGGTTCAAGCACAGGCAGGACTCATCCCAAACCACAGAGCACAGAGGCAGAGGAGGCCTCAAACTTTCTAAGGTGGAAGTCCCAAGTTGCACCGGGGACCTGGTTATTTCTCTGGACTGTACCTGTTACCTTGTCACCAGTAAAAGGTACCGAAACAACGATCACTGTGTGTGTGTGTGCCTGCTTAACCGCCGTAATTCAACGCCTTGTCTGCAGAGACGCGATTACTACTCCCCTCATCCATCCCCGCTGCCCTGAGGTAAAGCTCCACCTGTGGGGAGCTGTACCATACTCTGCTGCACCCACCATCACCTCAGCGCCGGCTGCAGTGCTGGTATACCTGTTACCAGGTACCATAGGTGGCATCATGTTACCAATCCCCTAATTCCCCCAACATTCCTCGTCATTGAGGGTCCAGGGCACGGGACTGGGGACCGACCAGCCGCGATTCCCCATCAAAGCCGCCATCAGCCCCGGTACCCGAGTACCCCCTACCCTGTCGACCGCCTCACGAGTATAATAGAAAAGTTAAGCAAAAAAGTTTGTCACTACAGTTGTGGCCAAAAGTATTGACACCCCTGCAATTCTGTCAGATAATACTCAATTTCTTCCTGAAAATGATTGCTATCACAGATTCTTTGGTATTATTATCTTCATTTAATTTGTCTTCAATGAAAAAACACAAAAAGAATTGTCCTAAAGCCAAATTGGATATAATTCCACACCAAACATAAAAAGGGGGTGGACAAAAGTATTGGCACTGTTAGAAATCATGTGATGCTTCTCTAATTTGTGTAATTAACAGCACCTGTAACTTACCTCTGGCACCTAACAGGTGTTCGCAATAACTAAATCACACTTGCAGCCAGTTGACATGGATTAAAGTTGTCTCAATCTTTGTCCTGTGTCCTTGTGTGTACCACATTGAGCATGGAGAAAAGAAAGAAGACCAAAGAACTGTCTGAGGACTTGAGAAACCAAATTGTGAGGAAGCATGAGCAATCTCAAGGCTACAAGTCCATCTCCAAAGACCTGAATGTTCCTGTGTCTACTGTGCACAGTGTCATCAAGAAGTTTAAAGCCCATGGAACTGAGGCTAAACTCCCTAGATGTGGACGGAAAAGAAAAATTGACGAGAGATTTCAACGCAAGATTGTGCGGATGGTAGATTAAGAACCTTGACTAACATCCAAACAAGTTCAAGCTGCCCTGCAGTCAGAGGGTACAACAGTGTCAACCCATACTATCTGTCGGCGTCTAAATGAAAAGGGACTGTATGGTAGGATACCCAGGAAGACCCCACTTCTTACCCCGAGACATAAAAAAACAGGCTGGAGTTTTCCAAAACTTACCTGAGAAAGCCTAAAACGTTTTGGATGAATGTTCTCTGGTCAGATGAGACAAAAGTAGAGCTTTTTGGGCAAAGGCATCAACATAAGAGTTTACAGGAGAAAAAAAGAGGCATTCAAAGAAAAGAACACGGTCCCTACAGTCAAACATGGCGGAAGTTCCCTAATGTTTTGGGGTTGCTTTGCTGCCTCTGGCACTGGACTGCTTGACCATGTGCATGGCATTATGAAGTCTGAAGACTACCAACAAATTTTGCAGCATAATGTAGGGCTCAGTGTGAGAAGCTGGGTCTCCCTCAGAGGTCATGAGTCTTCCAGCAGGACAATGACCCAAAACACACTTCAAAAAGCGCTAGAAAATGGTTTGAGAGAAAGCACTGGAGAATTCAAAGGTGGCCAGCAATGAGTCCAGACCTGAATCCCATAGAACACCTGTGGAGAGATCTAAAAATGGCAGTTTGGAAAAGGCACCCTTCAAATAACAGGGACCTGGAGCAGTTTGCCAAAGAAGAATGGTCTAAAATTCCAGCAGAGCATTGTAAGAAACTCATTGATGGTTACTGGAAGCGGTTGATCACAGTTATTTTGGCTAAAGGTTGTGCAACCAAATGTTAGGCTGAGGGTGCCAATACTTTTGTCTGGCCCATTTTTGGAGTTTTGTGTGAAATGATCAATGTTTTGCTTTTTGCTTCATTCTCTTTTGTGTTTTTTCATTGAAGACAAATTAAATGAAGATAATAATACCAAAGAATTTGTGATTGCAATCATTTTCAGGAAGAAACTGAGTATTATCTGACAGAATTGCAGGGGTGTCAATACTTTTGGCCACAACTGTATGTACTAAATAATTGGATGAATCACCTGAATTTCCAAAGCACTTCTGTGCTGTATTTAATGTTACAAAAATAACTTATACATACACATCCATAAATACACGGACAGTTATAAGGATATAAAGTGCTTATTTTTTTAGAGGGCTCCTCCCTGACACGGGCTGCCTCAACCCTCCACTTGGGTATGATTTTTTGACTCTTTGGTCTCTGCATATGTCTCTGCCCTCCCTAGGAGCTGTGACACTGGTTTAAGGATACAATACTTGTATTGATTACATTACCTATTGATATTGACTTGTGTGCCCCGCTCTGTAAATGGGTTTCCCCGGTATATATACTTCTTTCCGGGGGGGAGGGTTGTTTTTGTATAATATGCAGACACCTTGAAGTAAACCATATCGCCTTTAGTGCTGGTGGTGTATACCACATAGCTGCAGCTCATGTTATTGAGTCTCTCAAAACAAGCACTTTATATCCTTGTCAGTGTCCGTGTATTTATGGATGTAGCCTGTTTTGTATGTATATATTACTTTTTGTTACATTAAATATAGCACAGAAGTGCTTTGCAAATTCAGGTGATTCATCCATTTATTTAGTACATAGTGACACACTTTTTTGCTTACGTTTTCTATATTGCCATGTGTCCGTGCCTATATCAATGAGGTCTCTGCATTTTCTTGCGGTTGTTCATACTTGAGTATAAACCGGGTTTTTCAGCACAATTTTTGTGCTTAAAAGCCCCCCCATAGCTTATACTCGACTGAGTGTTCAGTATCAGTGGGGAGGGGGGGGTGACCGAGAGCTGGAGGAGGTGGGGGAGACTGCAGAGGGAGTGGGAGGTCACGAGGGCCCGCTCATTAGTCGTCTAATGTAATATGCACTGCATCCCCTGTCCATCACCAGCAGGGGGAGCATTAGACAGTGTACACCCCCCCATCACAGGTATTTGGGAACCTATCAAAGGTATATGGGCCCTATGCTGGTGCTCACAATAAAATAATAATCAGTTTAACTCACCCCTTCGACGCTTCTCTGCAGGTTCCGTAGCATCCTCCCGTCTTCCTGCTTGTCCCCGGCTTCTAATCATGTGACCAGCGCATCAGTGACGTCATCGCTGCTGTGCCGGTCACATGATTGGAAAATCAGGGGCCTCAACTTATACTCGGGTCGGCTTATACTGGGGCATATACATTACCATGTGTAGAGTCGGGAAGAAATGTTTCCTTTAATATAGGCCAATTAGCATCTGCCTTATGGGGTTTTCTGCCTTCCTTTGGATCACCATGTTAAGCTATAGGTTGAACTTGATTAACTTGTGTTTATTTTCAACCTTAAAATTATGAAACTTTAAAAATCTTGTTTTTATTGTACATAACTACCCACAAAAATGTCAATAGTGGATGCAAATATAAAATATATTTTATTTATCCCTGAAATTTGATGCCCTCTTGATCCCAAAAGTTGATGTCTTACTGAGGTAACACGTTAGTTAGTAGAGAGATGTTGAAGTTGTCTGAAGATTGTAGAAGTTTAGATTCAAGCATGCTGGTCCAGTCAAAAAATGAATGGGGAACACCATTTGACCTTCCTTAACATCACAAACCACCCTACTGGCCAACAGAAGAAAGAAGGAACAGACCTCCCTTTCCGACATCGTTTTGACATCATTGGTGAGAAGTCACACATCTAGATATCTTGGACGACTCACCAACGATGTTATGAGCAGGTATCGTTCGCACACACCAGCGAACAACATCTGCTCATTGCTGTGAATGGGCGAAGTCGTAAACGACATCGTTATCGCGGTGTCAGACACAACGATATACCAGGTTGGCTGATCATTGATCATGTGGTTTGAGAAAATGCTCTCAAACCTGCGATCAGCGATCCAACAATTTATCGTTACAACTTTGCAGGGTCACACACAACAAGGCCCCTTAAAGGCCCCATTACAAAGCACAACATCGTTAACAATATCAATTAAACGTCACGGATTTGGAGTCGTTCAAGCAACATTGTTATGACGTCGCTGCGTGTCACTCTGCAAAGTGGTAACGATAAATCGTTGGATCGCTGATCGCAGGTTTGAGAACATGTTCTCAAACCACACGATCAACGATCAGCCAACCTGCTATATCGTTGTGTTTGACACAGCGATAATGATGTCGTTTACGACTTCGTCAATTCACAGCAATGAGCAGGTATCATTCGTTGGGTTGTGCGAACGATACCTGCTCACTACATGGTTGGGAGTCGTCCACGATATCTAGACGTGTGACATCTCACCAACGGTGTCAAAACGATGTCGGAAACGACCGCACCAACGAGATCGTTGCCGACATCGTTCCAACGTCGTGCCGTGTTACGGTACCTTAACCTGTCTCACGATGGTCTAATCCCAGGTCCCTATTAGTGTGTGAACAATTCAACAATTGGTGAATTAGTTTTACCCTCCAGTAAGGAACACCAAATTATTTTATGCATTTGTTAACCAGGTTTTACTATGCCCTATCCCACCCAATTTGGGAAAGAGAGCCAGCCTAAACTTAAACTTTGTAAAACTTGAAGGTGTTTAATGCTAGAATTCTGATGAAAACAAAGTAATGATTCAGGACTTATGCTATCCTAGAATTAGCTGTTTCCTCCATCTCTGCCCTTAACAGAAAGGCTTTAGACTAGTCTGTCAGGCTTTTTGTGTGTCTCGGTTTGGAAGTTTGGTCCCTTCTCCCATTACCGCTCGCTAAGAACTCGAACCTGCGCTCATTACTCGAGCTCTCCCAACTTAATGTTCCTGGGTTTTGTTCCAGTTCCTCCACCCTCTTCCTGGGCTTTTTCCTCACTCTCCACCCTCCGCTACCCCTTGCCTGACTTGAAGTGCTTAGGACTAGGGACCGGGGGATGTGTTGGTTGTTTGTGCGAAGTGTTCCACCTACTAGTGGCAGCTGCAGTACCTCACTGTGGTCTTCAGCTCACAGAGGAGCCACACTAGCAGCTTACAAATTATGCCACTACATACAAATTAAAGTGCTATGTGCAATTCAATAGGTGACATATAATGTGACCCATAATCGATCTAGCACTAAAATACATAGGTGAAATCATAGCTACAGCATAAACAGATCAAATAGCTATCTAGGTTTTAAACCTGTGACCAAAAGTCACCGCACAATACACAGATTACTAACCACTGTGCAATAACAATAAGATGTATTGTAACAAACACTGCACTGTTATCTTGTGGAGATATCAAGATGTGCTGTCCGCCCTACACGTGTTTCGGCATGTAGCCGTCTTCACAGGGCGTGTCAACAAATAAGGAAGTGCTCACTAAAAAGTATGTGTAACCAATCAAATTGCTGCCTCCCGCTTACGAAACCACAACTTGTCACGGTTGCTATAGTAGCGTGATGACAATGCGGCATCAGCGGTCATGAGGGTAGATCACCTGACCAAGCCCTCAGGTCCTCTGGACGCCGCAATCGCATCACCCACCGCCACCAATGACCGTGAGGAATCACGGGAGGGAGAGATAACCTAAACAAAAGAAATTCACAATACAGCCATATATATTATTTTACTTTTGTAAATGGCTGTTTACTTTTGTGCATAAAAAAGATCATTACACATAAATAATAGATGTGGATTCCATAACCAAACTAATAACTGAATTAGTCCAAGGGTGAACATGAGATGCAATAGTCGAAAAGCCTGCTGTGTTCTTCTGTTTTAAATCAGTATTAAAACAATTTTTACATAAAGGGTTAAGATAATAAAGTGTCTTACTACTGAATTTTCTTTGCCATATCTCCTTAAAAGTCCCATTAATAAGGCATGGCTGTAGCCAAACATGAGCTCCAAGAAGCTATCAATATAATGGATGGATCTGTTCCTTCATGAATAGCTGCAGAGTAATGAAATGTGTCTCTTTTCTAGCAAAAGTGCATAAAAATCCCATGGCTTTCAGCTTACATCTGACATCTCCGGAGACGCGGCCTCTTTACAATAAACATTGCACAGATTTCATTGATGCATTCTGAGGATGTGTTTACTGATCAATACAGGCCAGGTACACAGCAGACTATTATCCAGCATCTTGTACCCTGTTGAGTCTCTAGGATGCGTGAACTCACAGCACAAGTGTCAGAAGGGAACATATATAGGGAACAAATCGTTGTGATGATATGAAAAGATTCATGTTTTTGTGCAGCAACAGAATAAAGAGAGCACAACCCATGCCAAGTGCCCATGACACATCATTTCTTCAGTGTCCCTGAGTGGGATATGGTTCACTGCCACAAATATAGGCTTCATGTTGATTTGGAAAGAAGAGGTAGCCAAAAAGATAGGACATTTTTTTATACTACAGGAGACCATAGTACTTAGTTATTCAGTTTCCTATACACCTTTTGGTTACATTATTTTATCTTATTAGCTTCCTATTTTTAAAAATAGCTTTTATCACAGTTTAGTCTACTACAGCCCCAAATTCTTGAACACATCTTTACATTGGTGACTTCTGTTGTGTTCCTCTTTCTATTCTCTGAAAGGAACTTTAAAATCATCTTGTCACCGAGTTGTTTTATGTTTTTTATGCTTGTATATGCCACAACGCAGCATAAGACTGGTCAAACACGATAGCAATCAGGTAAAAGCTCATTTAGGTTATAACTATAGCCATCACGCATACAAGTACACTGAGTTTAACTGAGCTTGCAACTTAATTTCAGCAATAAAACAAAAAGACTGAGCATATCGAGATCCAACATGTCTAATCCTCATTTCTCTATATATCTGCTCTTGGGGAGCTGTCAAGAAGATCAATACACATAAGATTGCTGTCGGAATCATTTATCTTCTGTCTATGGCGAGTCGATGACAAAAAGTGGGGAGTCAACAAAATACTTGTGACAGTAAATGTATATTGGAAACTCAAACTGAACAAAAGGTTATTAGACTTTCAGTTTGAAATCACGTTGTATTATGCAGTATTGGGAGTCTATTCATTTGCTATTTCACAGTGGGACTTCTTTTCTGTCTGCATATTAATACCGGAGTCTCTCAGACAGTGAAACCCCTTTCCAGCTAATTTGGGATTGTCCAGGGGAACTCCCTTAGTAAATCCCAGTCAAATAACCGTGACATACTCCAAAATAGAATGGATGAAAAGGTCAACTCATCTCACAAAATGCAATCCTTCACAGCTCAGTTCACAGGAACAAAAAATAAATAAAAATGATTTCTCTTAGAAAAGACAAACAATTTGTTAAGGTGACCCTGTGCAAAAGTAATTAAACATAATACATGTACAAAATCTGGTATTGCCTTAGGCCCCCTTCACATGTATGTACTTCTAGAAAAAGACAAACAATTTGTTAAGGTGACATCTGTGCAAAAGTAATTAAACATAATACATGTACAAAATCTGGTATTGCCTTAGGCCCCCTTCACATGTATGTACTTCTAGTAGGTGTGGTGTCCGTTTTCACAAGTACTAGAGACAAATTCTCATGCATGCTAATTAAAATCAGCGGTCATCTTCCAACCTTGATGATTGCACACGGACCATGTGTTCATGTGAACCACACATGTCTGAAAGTGAAATACAATGGAACATGTTGGTTATTTACTGTCAGCAAGGACAAACAAATCTATATATGTCAATGAAAAACACGTACAGACATCCATGTGCACTCCATGTGATATGGATCAGAATTAAATATATTCAAAGAATTAGCCTGGGTTCACACTTGGCCATCAGTTTTTTCCCTTGTTCTCAATACCTGATCCGGTATTTTTAGGGTGCCAATAGTGCCTCCTGTGCACCTGGATGGTTTTTGGACTTTGTCATTTTTTTCCCTAAACAATGCTTTAAAAAACAAATCCGTTTTTTGTGCCATTAAAAACCGGATCTGTTTTCCCATAGGGGCCCATGTTAAAAAACTGGATCCGTTTTTTAACTGCACCCAAAAACGCTGCTAGCTAGCAGCGTTTTTTGGGTCCAGTAAAAAAACTGACACCACTTGAGTGCACCATCAGGTTTTAGCATCAGGTTTTGGACTTAGAGCAAAAAAGTGAAAAAACTGATGCCAATAACGGATCCAAAGGCCAATAACTGATCAAGTGTGACCCCAGCCTTACTGATTTTAAGCACCTTGCTTGATAAAGACCGTGTTGTAAGGTCAAAACGTTGCACCACCGGGTCCTGGATTAAACCCCATAAGATTATGGATGTGGTTTATTAGTTAACACATTCAGGGCTCAGGGCCCTCAGGACAAACATGTGTTGCCATGAAACTCTGAATGTTTGCTAATAAACATCAGTCATAACTTAGGTCGAATGTCCTCCAAAGTTGATGTTTCTTCAAATCCAGTATTTATTTTAATGGTTATATGCTTATCTCTGCTTGGAGTTGTAAGCCTTAATAGGGTTGATGACTCCTCAATTCTCCAAAGGGAGACATCACTAATTTGGATATGACCACAGCATAAGATTATGTTGTTTTGTATCTTATTAGGTTAAAATTTACTTGTCTACCAGCCTTCCACAGTACATACCAGTGGTTTGTCCATGAAACTCAGACAAGTTTTACTAAATTAAACATATGTCATAGTTAAGTAAAGTGGTCGATGATCCTCCAAAGTTTTGCTGATGTTTTCAAATCCACACTGAGTCGTTAACTTTTCTCACCTGAGTCACCTTATATGTTTTTTAGGTTCTGCGAACTGTTTAATTAATTTTATTAGAATTCCTGCTATTGCTAAAAGCTTATGAGACTTAAGGTACTGATTTGTATATGTACACAGTAGACCTTGGTGTGACTTGTTAAATGTCTACATTCACGAGGTGGGTTCTCGAAATCGGCACCTAATGATTGATACAGTTGGATGTATCGTCAACGTTTTTACAGTGAGGTTTGATGGCTCCACTAAGTACAGGTATTTGAAATGTTATTTCCTGGACTCTGTCTACTGTATAAAAACTGTGTCCATTAAGTTCTTCTATTGCTAAAAACTTATGCAATTTAGAGGTAATGGTTAAACAACTATTGTGGGAAAGTTCAGAAGTTATTTATCACCTTGTGATATAGTAATTCACTTTTTCATGGGTGACCAATCAAGAGCTTCTGGTATCTTGACGGTCCATGCTCTAAAATGTATAGTTTGGAATGTACACTGGTGGGAAAATCCTGGGACCACAGACTGTAATCGAGTAAAAATCGGCATGCAGTGGACAAAATGCATGCAGCGGACCAATGTTACTCAATGTCCGAGAGCACATTTCTGAGTGTCGGACATATTCTTCCTCATCCGACACTCGGATGACGAGTCAGTTGCAACATGCTGCGATTTCATGCGAGTGTCGGACGACACTCGCCAATGCAAGCCTATGGGTCCGACAAAAAACACGGACTGCAGTCGGACCACACTCGGACCATCCGAGTCTGATGGGAGATTTAATTGATACATTATCATTCTGTAGGTCAGACACCTGTCAAAAATGTTCCTGTAAATGTGAATACAGTAAATAGCTGCAGAGGAAAAAACGAATTACACTCGGACCACATTTGGATGTGATCTGAGAAAAATGTAGGACAGTTGCATCAGAGTTGGATGCAAAACGGACCAAAACTACGTCGTACAACTCTCGGATCCATCAATCAGACAATTTTTGCACTTGCCAGTGTTTTTCCAGGCTTACACGAAAACAAGCTCGATGGTCATTATTTTTTAATAGGTTTAATTATTTCATTACTTATCACCCTAGTTCTAAAAACATTAAAGTATATGTATTGCCCAGAATTTCCTGTGGGGAAGCCTGTGAGGAACCTGTTTCCATTCTTCAGAGGGAAGTGGTGGTGTTGGCGCTCAGTACTGACTAAGATTCTGAGATTGCTAGAGCTCAACGTGATGTGCCATCTGGGGCTCTGGTGAACAAGTCATTTGTACCCCTTAATCTTCATCTCAAGGTTCTGGAAGAACATCCTGATTCTGTACTGGTTGGTCATCCTGGCTTAAAAGGGATGATGGGAGTGATGGTGTGTCACGGTCCGCGCTGCTTCTGGATTCAATAAAACTCACCAAAGAGCCCAGCAATCTTTCATCCTCTTTATTCCTTATTCCTACGCACTTCAGCGCCACACCCGGCGCCTTCCTAAGGGAAGGCGCCGGGTGTGGCGCTGAAACGCGTAGGAATAAGGAATAAAGAGGATGAAAGATTGCTGGGCTCTTTGGTGAGTTTTATTGAATCCAGAAGCAGCGCGGACCGTGACACACCATCACTCCCATCATCCCTTCTTGGAACATACCACAATCCAGTGGTAGGTGGAGGTCCTGCAGCAGCTTGGAACATTGATTCCTAAAACGCGATTAAGCCAGTTGTGGGGACCACAACTGGACCAGGTGAGCGGCCACACAGCATCACCATTTACACACTAGTGTCACTAGTGATAGGGCACTATTGCGCCTCTTGTCCCCTCCCTTTATATTTTGCATCCTGGCTTAAAGGTACTCTGGTTCTGGTATTGCGTCATTTTTGATGTCCCAGAAATGATGTGTCTGTTTGTGCCATCTGTGCATGCTCAAACACATCTCACTCTTGTCCTTCGGGATGTTTGCAGCCTTTGTGTGTTCCTAGTCAACCTTGGACAGACATTTCCATGGACTTTATCACAGATTTACCTTGCTCTGCTGGTAATACCATCATTTTAGTTGTAGTGGATAGGCTATCTAAGATGAAGCGGAAATCTTGAAAATGGTGAGAGATTGAAGCGTAAATTACAATTGAGTCTTGCATAAATCAACATTATCAGATGATTAATCTTTATCTACATTGAAATCATTGTAAATTACATGTCATTTCTACATTAATCTGCTAAAGCAACATTATCACATAAGTCAGTAATTCACATTTACCTGATAGAAGCTGAATAATACACAATTGTAAACTGATTTGCAAATAAGATATTGTTCACACAAACCTGACATAGTGAACTAAGGGTGATATCAACTGTGGCAAAAGCATCATATCGTTATGATAAGAAAATTAAGCAAAATTAAACATTAGAGTGCCTGTTTCACCAAAAAAATGCAAAAATGAGAGCAAAAGCAACATCTTAGTCCCACATTAGAAGGTTCTATCTACTTTACGTTATGGCTTACAGCACCAGCTATACATAATTTTTTTATATCTACTATATAATACACTGTACTATATGAGTACAGTGTATTTGAAATATGGCGGCATAGCGCGCGCCGCTATTCTGATTGGTCGCCGCGTTCAGAGCGGCGACCAATCAGAATAGCGGCGCGCTCTATGGCGCCATATTTCAAATACACTGTACTCAGTGTATTTGAAATATGGCGGCACAGCACGCGCCGCTATTCTGATTGGTCGCTGCGTTCAGCGTGGCGACCAATCAGAATAGCGGCGCACTCTATGCCGCCATATTTCAAATACACTGTACTCAGTGTATTTGAAATATGACGGCATAGTGCGCGCCGCTATTCTGATTGGTCGCCGCGTTCAGTGTGGCGACCAATCAGAATAGCGGTGCGTGCTATGCCACCATATTTCAAATACACTGTACTCAGTGTATTTGAAATATGGCGACATAGAGCGCGTCGCTATTCTGATTGGTCGCCACGTTCAGCGTGGCGACCAATCAGAATAGCGGTGCGTGCTATGCCACCATATTTCAAATACACTATACTCAGTGTATTTGAAATATGGCGGCATAGCACGCGCCGCAATTCTGATTGGTCGCCGCGTTCAGCGCAGCAACCAATCAGAATAGCGGCGCGCTCTATGGCGCCATATTCAAATACACTGTACTCAGTGTATTTGAAATATGGTGGCACAGCACGCGCCGCTATTCTGATTGGTCGGCGCTGAACACGGCGACCAATGAGAGAAGCTGCATTCAAACCGCGCGCCAAGCCGCGGCGACCAATCAGAGAAGTAGCGCAGGTTGGTGCGCGGTTTGAATCCCGCGTCTCTGATTGGTCGCCGCGGTTGACCAATCAAGAGGAGCGGACACTTCAAATCTGAGTGCCGAGACAACGCTATTTTCTTCTCTTGATTGGTCACCGCGCCGCGGCGACCATCAGAAGAGTACTGCGCTTCGGTAGCGGTTTGAATGCAAACCCCATCCTTGCAGCCTCCTCTATCCCCTAAGCCTCCTCTGTCCTCACAGCCTCCTCCATCCCCTCAGCTTCCCCATTATCACAGCCTCCTACTAATCCATCACAGCTTCCTCCATCCCCTCAGCCCCCCATCCTCACAGCCTCCTCCATCCCCTCAGCCTCCTCCATCCTCACAGCCTCCTCCGTCTCCTCACAGCCAACACCATTCCCCCCCACTCAGCCTTCCCATCCTTACAGCCCATCCTCCCATCCCCTCAGCCTCCTCCATCCCCTCAGCCTCCTCCATCCCACAGCCTCCTCCATGCTCACTGCCTCCTCCATCCTCACTGCCTCCTCAATCCCCTCAGCCTCCCCATCCTCACAGCCTCCCCATCCTCACAGCCTCCTCCATCCTTACAGCCTCCCCATCCTCACAGCCTCCCCATCCTCACAGCCTCCCCCATCCTCAAAACCTCCTCCATCCCCTCAGCCTCCTCCATCCTCACAGCCTCCCCATCCTCACAGCCTCCTCCATTCTCACAGCCTATCCATCCTCACAGCCTCTCCATCCCCTCAGCCTCCTCCATCGCCTCAGCCTCTCCATCCTCACAGCCTCCTCCATCCTCACAGCCTCCCCATCCTCACAGCCTCCTCCATCCCCTCAGTCTCCTCCATCCTCAGAGCCTCCTCCAACCCCTCAGCCTCCCCATCCTCACAGCCTCCCCATTCTCACAGCGTCCTCAACCCTCACAGCCTCCCCATCCTCACAGCCTTCCCATCCTTTCAGCCTCCTCCATCCCCTCAGCCTTCTCCATCCTCACAGTCTCCTCCAACCCCTCAACCTTCCCATCCTCACAGCCTCCTCCATCCTCACAGCCTCCCCATTCTCACAGCCTCCTCATTCTCACTCCTTACTCCTGTCTATTAGGTCTGTCATTCAGTGTGACAGTTTACTCCTGTCTACAAGGTCTGTCAGTCAGTGTCATGAACTTCACTCCTGTCTACAAGGCTGTCAGTCAGTGTGACAAACTTCACTCCTGTATACAAGGCTGTCAGTCAGTGTGACACAGTTCACTCTTGTCTTCAAGGCTGTCAGTCAGTGTCACGAACTTCACTCCTGTCTACAAGGCTGTCAGTTAGTGTGACACAGTTCACTCCTGTCTTCAAGGCTGTCAGTCAGTGTCACAAACTTCACTCCTGTTTACAAGGCTGTCAGTCAGTGTCACAAACTTTACTCCTGTCTACAAGGCTGTCAGTCAGTGTGATTAACTTTACTCCTGTCTATAAGGCTGTCAGTCAGTGTGACACACTTCACTCCTGTATATAAGGCTGTCAGTCAGTGTGACGCACTCCTGTCTCTAAGGCTGTCAGTCAGTGTGACGCACTTCACTCCTGTCTACAAAGCTGTCAGTCAGTGTGACGTACTTCACTCCTGTCTACAAGGCTGTCAGTCAGTGTGACGCAGTTAACTCCTGTCTATAAGGCTGTCAGTCAGTGTGACGAAGTTCACTCCTGTCTACAAGGCTGTCAGTCAGTGTGACGCACTTCACTCCTGTTTACAAAGTATTCTAGAATGCGTTAGAATCGGGCCACCATCTAGTGAATTTATAGTCACCGATATCAGCTCGAGATGCAACAGGTGATATATTTAACCAGTTCCCACCCTACTTACCATAATTAAAGGGGCTAATAGCCCTTGTGTTTTTCAGACTTTGCTAATCGTTTAGTCTATAGGTTGGATAACTAGCTCCTGAGTAAAATGCAAGATAAGCGCCAGTGGCTGAGATTGAGGAAAATTAGTGTGAAGAGTAGTCCTGGCACATAAGTGTATAGAGAGAGAATTTTTGAGTTGAGAAAATTCTTATTATTTGTTTATGTTTAGTAGCTGAATATATTTGTGGATTTGGTTTAGAAGTCTTTATCAAGAGTTTATCTATAAATGAGGGTCTTGTGGTTGCATAAAGAGTTTCATACAGGGTTCCAGCAGAGGCTCATAGATTACAGGACTGTTGATATATTGAATGGATCTGGACACCCACTGTTAAGGACTTTGTCCACATCCATCCACTTTACCACCAGTCCTGTGATCTAAGAACCTCCACTCTGCATGGAACCCTTTACGCAATCACTTGACCCTCATTTATAGATAAACTCTTGATAGAGGTTTGTAAGGCTGGTTTCACAACGATTTTGTGCCTGTCCGTGGGATCCGACTTTGAAGGGGCATCCCACGGACAGGCACGGATCCATACGGATCCCTGCAATCGGATGGCAAATAGCCATCCGATCTGCAGGATCCGTATGGATCCTGCGGTCCCCTGTCTCCCTACTCCTGCCTCCTCCATCTTCTTCCCTCTGCTATTCTATATGATGTGCCCCCGCTATTCTATCTGTGTCCCCTGCTTCTCTATCCTCATCTATCCCTATCCTGTTCCCTGTCCTCTCCCTGGGTGTAAAAAAATAAAAAAACTCCTCCGGGAGTATACATCACCTGTCACCGCTCCCACGCTGCAGCACGATCAGGGCAGAAGAGCCTGTGATGATGTAAGAGACCCGGTCACATGACTCGTCAGCTGACCGGGTCATGTGACTCTGACATCATCACAGGTCCTTTAGCCCTGATCGTGCTGCAGCGTGGGAGCGGTGACAGGTGATGTATACTCCCGGAGGAGTTTTTTTATTTTTTTACACCCAGGGAGAGGACAGGGGACAGGATAGGGGACAGGATAGGGATAGAGGAGGATAGAGAAGAGGGGACACAGCAAAGAATAGCGGGGGCACATCATATAGAATAGGAGAGGGAAGAAGATGGAGGAGCAGAGCAGGGAAAGACAGGGAGATACGGAGCCGACATCGGATCCGAGGTGAACTCAGATCCGATGTCCATAGGCTCCTATGCTGTGGGCCCTTGGATCAGCAGTGATCCGAGGCTGTCCGATGTGAGTCACGGACACAAAATCGTAGCAGGCTACGATTTTGTGCCCGTGATTACATCGGATGGGATCGGATAGTGCCAAAATCGGATGCCAATAGTGGCACATCCGATCCCATCCGATTCCCATAGGGAACATGGGGTCCGATTTCGGATCCGATTGTATCCGTTTTGAAACGGATACAATCGGATGACCGAAAATCGTTATGTGAAAGCAGCCTTAGCCGAAACCCTGGTTACTTCTTTAAAGGGATCCTGTCACCCCCAGAACGCCTCCTAAGCTACCAAAACATGTCCCGGCAGCTATCACTATCTCACACTCCTTTTGTCTCCTAAAAGAATCCTGTGAAAGAGCATAAAAACGGTTTAATACTTACTCATTCGTGATTATAATTAGCAGGGCCTATATTCTTTAGTCACCAGGGCGGGCTGTTTTGCAGGCTCCAGGAAACACCCTCTCTCTGTCTGTGCTGCTTTGCTTGTGCAGGCATTCACTCACAGAATGCAAATCATTAGTCCTGCCTTCAGATCCACATCACAGCAGCACAGACAGAGAGAGGGTGGATCATTCAGGCTGCAAAACAACACACCCTAATGGTACCTTTACACACAGCTACAGGTAACAGGTTTTCCACAGGTAACTTACTGGCTGCAGTGAAATCATGGAGACATGGTTCCATTTGTACACAGCAACAAGATAGAACCATGTCTCCATGATTTCACTGCAGCCAGTAAGTTACCTGTGTAAAACCTGTTACCTGTAGCTGCGTGTAAAGGGGCCATAAGGGCTAAAGAATATAGCCCCTACTAATTATAATCCCTAATGAGTAAGTATTAAAACGTTTTTATGCACTTTCACAGGATGCTTTTAGGAGACAAAAGAAGTGTGAGATTAGTGATAATATGCTGCAGTGACATGTTTTGGTAGCTTAGGAGGCGTTTTGGAGGTGACAGGATCCCTTTAAAAGTATTGGACTACTAAAAGTAATTCTCTCTATATATTTTTCTCACTCGTGTGCCAGGATTATTCTTTATATTGGACTATTTTCTCCTGTGCAGCACTATTTAATATTGGTAGCTGGAGTAAGATTAACCTGAGATATTGAGTGAGACCATTTATCATTCTAGATCACATGATCTGTGGGATATATGCAGATAAGTGTCAGCATCAATGCACCTGCTTGCATCATTCTTTTGAACACACAGGCTACAGGCACTGTGTGCTACTGTGTGCAATATGTGTACAACTTTTTATGATGGGAAGGTGACTAGGTACTTTTTGCTTTATTATCTTGGGTGCAATTTTTCGTGAGCTCTTGAGGAACATATCCCCTCTTGCATCTGTACGACTGAATTGTCCACATTTATTGTTACTTGTATTGTTACTATGTTACTTGTCCTTGTCTTCCCCTTTTAGCATGTATAGCGCCATGGAATACCATGGCGCTATATAAATAAATAATAATAAATAAATAATAAATAAACATATGTAGGTAATTTAAGTTAAAGGGTTTGTTCACCTTTGAGGCCATTTTTTTTACATTTAATTCATGTATTTGAAGCTAAAATAATTTTAGAATTTGGTTTCATTAAAAATTTTGCATTGTTTATCACCTGAGAAGAGCTTAGAAAAAAGACAAATAAAAGTGTTACAAACTCTCCGTCAGATCATCATAGCGGGCAGACTAAAGTATTCTAACTGAACATATCCTGCAGCCTGCAATGCAATCCAACACTCATTCTTTATGACCACTCTTGAGGACATTGTTTACACACTTTTTTTTTGGGAAGGAATATGTGGGCATGGTTTATGGTCGAGCGCCATTGCGGGTACGATTCTTGGCACTATGAGGGCAATATAGTTGTTAAATTTATTTTCGGCATACTAAGTGGAACTTTATTGTTTGAGGTACATTTCTAAGCACCATGGGGATACAATTACAATACTAATAAAGAGTCATATTTGGGTGGCATTTGTGTTAATAAACACTATATGAGTCACTTTCTGCCCACAGTTATTTTGCACTAATGTGTGTTGCACTATTATCTTTGGAAAATTATCTTTTTGAGGTGACTATAATTACGCCACTATTATTTCTATGGTATATCAAAGGGACAATGGTCAACACATCGGGCACAGTGATAGGTGTAGTGCAAGATTACATAGAGGATCAGGATGGAGGGATGCATAGTTTATCTTGAGAAGGTTGGGAGGGTGATGTAACCTTGAGATAAATAGTATGTCTACAGTTCCAACTCTGAAAATTAATTGTGACTGAAGGAAGGTTGTATAACTTAAAAAACTAAGTAATATAATGAATAATAATTTGCACCATCAGAGATGTTGTTGCATGATGTAATTGTTAAAAAGTGGGACACTATCTATTAAGCTCCTTGCAAAGCCCTTTATACTGTAACTTTCACACCACCACTCTATAGTTCAGACAGGTTGGTAACAAACAGTGTTGAAGTCCATGCCAACGGTAAATTTCCACCTTTTTAAGGTTGTTTAGACTATTTTTTGAATGGACATTGGTATGATTTAAGGGTTAACTACCTTGTCCAATCAGGTTTAATTCCACACAGAAAATAATGTTACTATAATAGTTAGGGTGTAACTTCAGGTTACTGTTATCAAATACACAAGGCTATATTTTACTCTTTGCTTGCTATTGTACAAGATGCTGGATAACCCAATGTTTGGCAATGGAATATTACTGAATAGCCGTTTATGGGGAACCAAGACCTGATTATTATGAATTACCGCAACTGTCTGCTTCCATGTATGTCCTGGAAAATCAGAGCTGTCCATGGTTGTTTAAATAACACAGAGGATAAATTCAAATGAAAAAAATAGACTCCCAATCCAGAAAGTTTAACTACTTCAATCTGATAGAGCCCACACAGACAGAAAGACAAGCTGGAGAACAGTCTGGGATGTCCTGTAATATACAGCACTTAATTAAATGTAAGTGACATGACAGATGATCAATACAGGAGGAGGCAATGCTGTACAATGCTACAGTATATTCACTACAGACTATGGGACAAGGTTTATATGTAATTAGAGAAGTAACGATACTTGCACATGGAGTGAATACACCCTCATTTACCAACTTTGCCATGAAGTTCTAATTGATGACTTTTATTAATGCACAAGGCGTCAGTGTACTTAGAAAGTTATTTACACACCGCTGAGTGCACAGAACTGTGCAGAAGCTTCAACCCACAGATGAGGCTTAGTAAATACTGAATGTCCAGTCGATGCAATGCTAATATTTACTTACTTATACCAACTAAATATTTAAAAATAATTCAAGAATATTGTTTTACGTACGATTTATATACACACCAACCTTTACTTTTCACAGACAATCACATGTCAATGCCTGATTTGATGACTATAGAATAATATAAACAGTCACCATGTGGACAGCATAAAAAATTACAGATATTGATACCAAGCTAAAGTCTAAAATAATTCCTTCAATGTGAAGACAATCCAGGTACTGTAGTTTTAGGACTATCTTCAGTTTTCTCTAAAGGTTAATAAGAAACAAATTGATGTTGAACATCCAGAAGAGGGTCCACCCACCATACTATAGGCCGCTCAACAAGGGGTCTTGACTGTATCAAAGGGCTGCACAATTAGCTTTTATGGAAATAATGATGTGGGGAACTCAGAACATACAGGCACGGCCAAACATTCTGAGTTTGATCCAGATTCTGATCTTTACAAAGTTAGCTGCTTCAGTTTTTATTATTTGTATTTCCTCTAGATTGCAATAAAGACTGATCAGATGAATTGTGAAAAAATGCAAAGTCACTCCTTGCTATGAAGATTATCTTAATCACAAAACCCCTATTTCGTCTGCCAAGGAAATAACCTGCTTATATCATTTCAGTGATCTCTTCGATAGCTCAGGAGAAAGTATTAAAGGGGTTGTCCTCTACTTAGACAACCCTTCTAAGGGTGCTTTCACATTATGATTTTTTGGGATCCGTAAAATCGCACGGATCCGATTTGACCCCCATGTTAGCCTATGGGCACGGATCAAATCGGATTTGCCCTTAGTGGTACCCGATCTTTGTCAGATCCGTTTTGGTCCGATTTTTTGCTGTACCCAAAATCGGAGACTGCTCAATTTTGGGCACAGTGGATCAAATCAGACCAAATCGGATCCGACATGATCCGTGGCCCATAACATGGGGGCCATGGAGCACGATCCGAGAAAACATTGGATGCTTTCTCAGACCCGATTTTAGTGTACTGAGCATGCTCAGTACACTAAAACTGCTCCAAACCAGCTAATTTGACTTCCACAATGTATATATGCATTGCGGAAGTTAAATTTAAGTAAAATCAAGTGTTAAAAATAAAAAAAATCGATCCTCACATGTCCAGCGATCCACCGCTGTCGGCACCTCTGGATGTACAGGACCTGGCCTGACGTCACAGTCACATGACCGGTTACCGCGGTAACCGGTCATGTGAGCAATGACGCTGAGCGGGTAGCCCCACCCAGCCAGGTCCTTTCAGCATCCGGAGCTAGATGCTGACGGCGGTGGATCGCGGGACAGGTGAGGATTGATTTTTAACTTAAATTTCACTTCCGCAATGTATATATACATTGCGGAAGTGAAATTACTCCGCACAGCTCATTCTGTGTTTGGATCCGTGATAATCACGGACCCGGACACAGAATAGGTCACCTCCTGTGGTGTCCGTTCCTGTCCGTGGGATCCTACAAAGAAGTAGGATCCCACGGACAGGAAAAAAAGCGTAATGTGAAAGCATTGTTAACTGTTAAAATAATAACACTTAGGCTACATTCACACACATCGTTTTTATCCGTTTTTTTGCATCCGTTTTTTGCAGTGTACTGCACAAAACAGATCACTTAATGGAATCCCAGCAAAGTCAATGGGTTTTCACTTTTTGCCATTCAGACAGGGAATTTGTGGTGTGATCCGTTTTTTTCCTAGAAAAGTGATCCAACAAAGAAAGTGCATATACACGATCCTTGCACCCAATCAGTGCTGGCTTCACTGTCCCAACCATCAGACATAAAAAACAGCAAGAGGAAGTGATCGGTCAGTCACAGAAAGCTATGGCTTCCTCTTGATGTCAATTTATACAAAAGTGGGAACAGTGAAACTACATTTTTAAAAGTCCAATCTATCAATATACAAAGTAAATTAATCCGATTGATAAACGGCGTAATGAGAAAAATAAAGCAAAATGCCAAAATTATGTTTATTTGGCCACTGCAACATTGTAATAAAATGCAATAAAAGGCAATGAAAACATTTTATCTACCCTGAAATTGTAGTATCGTATGCCCGGTATAATCATCAATCTTGGTCAGCTTTACCATATACTTAAGGCTGGCTCACACTACGTTTTTTCCCATCCTGTTCTGTCTGTTTTGAAAAGGAGAGAACAGGATAGTTTTTTGCCTCCCATGCATCCCTATGGTGCTGGATGTGTCATAAATAGCCATTCTTTTTTGACAATTCAGTCCCAGATTCGTTTTTGTCCAGCTTTTTACCGTCCCCAAAATCGGAAACTGCACCGTTTTTGGGCGCACCAGACAAAACCGAACAGAAATGAATCTGGTCCGGTCCAGAGCAGTTAACATGGGGGTCTATGGAGCCGGATCCGGGAAAAAACAACATCCTTTCCCGGATCCGGTTTTTAGTACTGAGCATGCTCAAAAGACATCCAGAGCTCCTCCCAGCCCTTTTTCCATTCTGGATTGTGCAGATTATTTCTCTCTCTCTCTCTCGCTCACTCTCCCGACTAACAATACCATTATTTCCCATGGCTGCAATACTTCACAATGCATTTCTATGGAGAAACGGATCCTTCAAAAAACAGGATCCGGGAGCTTATATGCCATCCGTTTCCACACATCTGTTCCTGTCCGGGTGGTCCTGCAAAAAACAGGATACACCGACAGCGAAAAACCATGATGTGAACCCAGCCTAACATGGTATATAAGAAACTCACAGAAACATTGTAACATTGCACTTCTTTATCAATTATAACGGACATGGATTTTTTTTCTCTTTTCCAGTCATACTATGTGGTAGAATGAATGGTTTCATTAAAAAGTACAAAGAGACATTAAAGCATTAAGGGCATTAACTAAAAAGTTCACTTTAACCCCTTCACCCCCAGACAGTTTTCACCTTCATGACTCTGCCATTTTTTGCAATTCTGACCAATGTCACTTTATAAGGTTAAGCCTGTATGCCCACTGTGCGTATTTTTTAGGGCTGCGTTTGTGCTGCGTTTTTTCAACCACAAAAAGGCACCAATGTGTTTCTGGTGCGTTTTTGCTGTGCTTGTGCTGCTTTTGTTTAGTGCTTTGTTTTCCAGCTGATTAGAATGGTTGGCAATTGTAAAACACAGCCCAAAAACGCACAAGATAATTGACTGGGACTTTTATAAACGCATGCATTTTTGGCAGCAAAAAAAAAACACCTAAGAACACACATAGTGGGCACAGTTTTTGGAAAATTGACTTCATGTTAAAACTGTGGGTGCTGCGAAAATGCAGCAAAAAAACACAGCACTAATGCACAGTGGTCACATAGCCTAAAACTCTGGAAAGCTTCAAGGGATCTCAGTGATTCCAAGATTGTTTTTTAGGAGGTAATCCAATTCTATGGTGGCCGCGCTCCCCGTGGTAATGATTTTAAGAACTTCTTGTCCACAAATAAAATTTATTGCTGAAAACATATGAAAATATAAAAAAACGGATACAACGCGTTTTGGCAGGGACAACCGCCTTCCTCAGGTATCTGCAAGAGGTGAGTGCATAAAACTTCATTAAAAGGGCACCGGAGAGTTACATTGGTAACGCGCTTAGATTGGCGCCGCATGTTTATTTTTTTATATATATACCCTACAAAGAATCACCTTACTTCAAGATTGTTTTTTGTGACACATTGGACTTCATGTTAGTCGTAAAGTTCGGATGATATTTTTTTGCATTCAGTTTTTAAAAAATGAGAAATTTGGTGAAAATTTAGAACATATAGTATCACAATTTTCAAACTTTTAATTTTTATAACGTTAAACCAGAGCATTATATCACGCAAAATATTTAATAAATAACATTTCTCATATGTCTACGTTATATCAGTGCAATTTTTGAAATTTATTTTTTGTTAGAAAGTTTGAAGGGTTCAAAGTTTATCAGCAAATTCTCATTTTTCCAACAAAATTTAGAAAGCCACATCTGTGGCACCCCAGGGGTTAATGTGCCACAGTAACATCAACCAGGGTTAATTCCCCACACAACACCTGACACTGCACTAGCACCACTAGGCCAGAAGGGGGAGCTAAAGCAGTTCCCCTATATATTCTGGTGTAGAGAAGAAGTTAGTACAGGTCTTGGGAGAACTGAGGAAGAGAGACTGTGGTGTAAAGGAGCTGCCTTGGGCTTCTCCACAGTCTGCTACTCAATTCCAGATCTAGCCCGGGTCTGAGAAGAGGAGTTTAGAGAATAGAAGAACACATCTGAGAGATTGAGTTATCTCATAACTCGACCTGGAGGAGCGCAAAGACAGGATACCAGATCCGAAACTGTGACTGACACAAGCAGCACAGTAAATACCGGACTAGTGGAGGTTATAATCTACACTGTAACTCAGCAAAGCAACACGGCGGGGTCAGAAACACACGGAAAGACTCAATTTGCCTAGCAAGGGGGTACCTGTGAGGAGAGACAGGGCCGGCAGCCTAGCTAAAGCGGCAGCAGGGCCACACACACAGCGCAGGAGTGGGAAGCCAAGGACCCGGTCAGGGTGGGAGCAACCCGGCCCGGTGCAGACTCCATGGACAGTACTTTGCTTAATAACAACTGCAGTAAAGACGTGGAAAACTACAAAACCATGAGTCTATGTGATCCTTGTGCTCAAACCCTACGTTCCCTCACAAGCAGCTATCATCTTCACCACTACCCCTACTCAGCATCAATCATAGACTATTACTACCACTGCCCTGGGGAAGTAGGTTCTACATGCAGAGAGCCGTCACATCACCGGCTGCTAAACATCATCCCTGGAGGTTCTGCAGTAGCGGTGGTCACCCTGACCACAACCCGTGGGTGGCGTCACGATAAACTTCCCTGTAAATACCCCCCAACCTTTATTGTGGGCTTGGGACACGGTCCGGACCAAGACTGCCGTGATAACCCCTGTGATCCCCCGGTCCGGTACCGAGTACCCCGTCCCAGTGGGCTCCACACATTTTTTAGGGATCACATCACTATTGAAATGAGGCGCAGGGCCAAGATTGATGCATGCAATAGAGGCACCAGTTTTGGGGAAGCATGGCCTGTTATTTTTAGGCTGAGGAGGACCTATTAAACAGGGCCCTTCCCACCCTGAAAGTCCAGACTCCAACTGTCAGCTGCACCTTGGCTGGTCATCCAATTTGTGGTGGACCTGTCATTTATTTTTTTATTATTTATTTAATTTATAAATAATTAAAAAAGGGTGACCTCTGTTTTAGATTACCAGCGAAGGTAAAGCTGCCAGCTGCAGTACTCTGGCCTGTAGCTGTCTGCTTTACCCTAGTTGTCTATCAAAAATTGGGGTGACCCCACTTCTTATTTTAATTATGTATTTTGTGGCCAAATACAAAGCAAACTACCCTTTAGTGCCGCATGAAAGGCAATTAAAGTTGCACGCTTAGAATATGTAGGGAGTGGGACACAGTAATATTTCAGGATTGAAATGAGGTTTATTGTACTAACCGAAAATGTGAAATATGCATTATTTCAAAAATTGACAGGTGCAAAAGTATGGGCACCTCAACAGAAAAGTGACATTAATATTTAGTAGATCCACCTTTTGCAAAAATAACAGCCTCTAGTCGCTTCCTGTTGCTGTTAATGAGTTCCTGGATCCTGGATGAAGGCATTTTTGACCATTCCTCTTTACAAAACAATTCCAGTTCAATTAAGTTTGATGGTCGCCGAGCATGGACAGCCCGCTTCAAAACATCCCACAGATGTTCAATGATATTCAGGTCTGGGGACTGGGATGGCCATTCCAGAACATTGTAATTGTTCCTCTGCATGAATGCCTGAGTAGATTTGGAGCGGTGTTTTGGATCATTGTCTTGCTGAAAAATCCATCCCCGGCGTAACTTCAACTTTGACACTGATTCTTGAACATTATTCTCAAGAATCTGCTGATATTGAGTGGAATCCATGCGACCCTCAACTTTAAAAAGATTCCCGGTGCCGTCATTGGCCACACAGCCCCAAAGCATGATGGATCCTTCCCCAAATTTGACACTGGGTAGCAAGTGTTTTTCTAGGAATGCTGTGTTTTTGTGGCGCCATGCACAACGCCTTGTTGTATGACCAAACAACTCAATCTTTGTTTCATCAGTCCACAGGACCTTCTTACAAAATGAAACTGGCTTGTCCAAATGTGCTTTTGCATACCTCGGCGACTCTGTTTGTGGCGTGCATGCAGAAACGGCTTCTTTTGCATCACTCTCCCATACAGCTTCTCCTTGTGCAGTGTGCGCTGTATTGTTGACCGATGCACAGTGACACCATCTGCAGCAAGATGATGCAGCAGGTCTTTGGAGGTGGTCTGTGGATTGTTCTTGACTGTTCTCACCATTGTTCTTCTCTGCCTTTCTGATATTTTTGTTGGCCTGCCACTTCTGGCCTTTACAAGAACTGTCCCTGTGGTCTTCCATTTCCTTACTATATTCCTCACAGTGGAAACTGACAGGTTAAATCTCTGAGACAACTTTTTGTATCCTTCCCCTGAACAATCTTCTTTTTTTCAGATCATTTGAGAGCTGTTTTGAGGAGCCCATGATGCCACTCCTCAGAGAAGATGCAACTAGGAGAACAACTTGCAAGTGGACACCTGAAATAGCTTTTCTCATGATTGGATACACCAGGCTATGAAGTACAAAGCTCAATGAGGCTACCAAACCAATTTAGTGCTTCAGTAAGTCAGCAAAAAGTAGTTAGGAGTATTCAAATCATGAAAATCAGAAGGGTGCCCATACTTTTGCACCTGTTAAATTTTGAAATAATGCATATTTCACATTTTTGGTTAGTACAATAAACCTCATTTCAATCCTGAAATATTACTGTGTCCATCAGTTATTACATATATCACACTGAAATAGCTTTTGCAAAAAAACAACTTTAAACAAAAAAAAAGAGTGAGATTAAGAGGGGTGCCCAAACTTTTTCACATGACTGTATAGCTGTTTGACATCTATCTATCTAGCTATCATCTATCTATCTATCATTGCATATGAATGACATACGCATGTCATAGGGATGCTCGTCGAGAAAAAAATGTATAACACTCGCCTGATACTCATCAACCTTTCTAGCTGAGAATCTCAGCAAGTCAATATACACAGATGTGAGTGCACTCATACTCCTACCCTGTGGTTCTTGCTTTGGGCACTCTGGCAATAGAAGATGTTGCAGATCTTTCACAGGTGACTCTTTTAATGTTCATTTAAGTTTTTGTTCAATTGTATGTGTTTTCGTCATTGGTTGCAAAGTTGTTGCTATGAAGTAATAGGTAGTGTACATGTCTTAAGGATGTATTTAGAAAAGTGGTTACAGGCGTTCCGGCATGTAATTGACCACTACAGTGCCATATTGTCCTAACGCTGAGAACTTGGACTGTCCAATCCGCCATAGCTGCACTTCAGTGCAGTTGTCTTCTTTTTACCTTCATAACCTTAGGCTTGTTTTTGGCAAAGGTTCCAAAATAAGTTTGGGACTACAGCTGCAGGTTTCAAGAAAAATTAAGCTGCTTCTCTTTCTCCGCCCACTTGTCTTACTTCAGGGGGGGGCAGCAGTTGTTTTACATCCATGATGACTGAGAGTGCTGTAGAATGTATTTTGAACTACAGAAAGAAAGAGCAGAAACTTGAAGAACTCATTCTAAACAAGTCCTAGGAGAGGCTTTTACAAAATCAGCATTACAGATTCCCCTGGTTTCTGCAGTGACCATCAAAAACATGACTCAGTAAGCTCATTTGACTATAAAATAGTCAAATCAGATGGGGAGGATAATGGTGAATCAAGTGCATTTAAGCAAACTAGCAGTATCTCTAAAGCACCTATAATAGTTGTCAAAATCACCACCATAGTAGGAGAAGGTGACACAGTTATTCAAAATCTGTGGGTCCCTTAGTCGGCCAGTGAACAATGGGGCTATAATGAAAGAAGACTTATCCTCTTCGACTGAATCCATATGGTTTTGTTAGTCTCTAAAAATTGTATGTACATCACCATTGAGCATATCTGTCACCAGGTGCATGTATCCCTGGCTTCAGAGAGGCTCACCGCACATCAGACTGCGCCACTACAAAGACACTCAATGAAGAGTGTTACACAGCTGCGGGATGCTATGCATAGCATGTTATCACACCCACAGGGGCGAAATAACATGCTATGTGGGCAGACTAGTCGGGGGAGCGAACACCTAAATAGTCATAGCCCTAATTAGCACCTCATAAATGGTCTTAAGAAATATTTTTTTCTGAAGATCGGTTTAAGTATGCTACTATGTGCCGGAACTATCAGAAAGGGATTTCAGATATGCACCCAGAACTACTCTTGGTTCTGGGTGCTCAAGGGACCTGACAGGTTCCCTTTAGATTATCAATTATTGATGGGCACAATGGATTGGGCAGTAGATGCTGAAGAATAGACAGGAAATGTATGTGTTAGAAGGAATAAGAAATGTCAAGACAGGATCAGAGAATGTGGTGGATACCATGGTGGAAAAAGAACAATGTATAAAGATAGAAAGGCATGGTTTGTCCATGGAAAAACGTGACATTGGACTAGAAACTGTCGCCAGCAAAAGATAGAGAGAGTGAAGAGAAAAATACAGCATGACTAATAGTCACAAGGGGAAAAAGGAAGAGGTACTAAGTTTAACAGACTTAGATATACTGTAAAATTATACATACCAGTACATATACAGGACATAAAATCAGAAAGACAAGCAAAATGGTTCATGCAACCTGCTGACCATAGACATGGTGACTGAATTAGACTTAGCAGCTATCACTACAAATAGGGGGAGTACAAGCCCTGAGTCTAAAATATCAGGCCCCATGCCAAATAGGTACTGGTACAGTATTGATCTGATTACGTTAGGATTCTCATGCATAGTCACTGACTTGGTGTGGGGAGCTGATAAACTGGTCAAGCAATGGGCAAACTGGATGAATCCAATTTCCCCCTGTACCATGTACTATAAAACAACTAAAGGCCCAAACATTGAATATGAGGAGAAACTCCTCCTGTGGTGATTGGTTAAATTAGAGATTGACAAAATCCAATGGAAAACCATGGGTAAACCCTCAGTACACAAGGATCTCTTGGGTCCCAGTGACAGGAGGCTATGGATCTGTCCGCAAGGGCGGATCAAGAGCAAAATCTGTCAGTGGTAACCAACACTCTCTGGAAAAAAGGTATTTTTGATGTAAAGGAGTCCAATTGGTTTAAATCATCCCCACCAAGGACTGTACCCCCTCAAATCAGAAGTTGAAGAGAGGGTACTGTTCTATTAATCTTAAATACCCAATTAACAAGACTATAACAATGAATATTAATGATGTAATATTCATTATCACTAGAGTCTTAGAGAGCTCTGATTATCTGTATATTGTTGTGTACAGATTTACACAGTGTCATGGAGGATCAGAGGAGGATGGCATAGAGCCAAATTCAGAGCTCCATAAAAGTGAAAGTACCTTTCAGCATATGCGGAATATAATGGGGACTGGTGTGCCTGCAGAGGATGTTTCAGCTAAAAATCATAGATAAAGGTGCTTCTATAAAAATAGCAGGTATGTCTATGTGCAGGGAAAGTCCAACCTACCAAATAATCTATTTAAATATATCACTATAATGAGCCATTGGAATGAACCACGTCTCAACGGGAGGGATGATAGGAATTACTTCTAGAGTATTCACAGCATATGGAATCAAGAATTGGAAATGAAAACAAAATTGGCAAGCATGCCATATTTGTACTTAGCATAATTCACCGGGATTGTTGAGACCTAGGCGAGGGTAGTTCCCATCAGCCACAATGACATTCCAACATGCTTGTATTTAATAGAATTAAACAAGTGCAGGGGAAGAAATATTGCCTGGTAATAATCAATGCATTTCCAAAATGGACAGAAGTCTTTTCAAGTACCTTTCAACCCAGATGCTGAAACAGTGTAAAAAGAACTAAGAAAAAAATCATGCCAAGGTTTGAGATACTTGAGAGGATATACTGTATAGTGATAATAGTCCACATGTTGTAAACAAAATCATTACAACAGTGGGACAAAGTTTAAAATGGAGCTGAAAAATGGTTGTGCATATCACTCCCATTTGGCAGGGTTGGTAGAAAGTCACCCATCTCAGACCACTTGTAGGGCACGATGAGTAGGCTGACCAAACTTTAGTAGAATATATAACAAGGATAATAATGAATAAAAAGATATATATTTCCAACTCTATTCCAGGTCAAGCTGTTCCTCTAGGATTAATGGTGAAACCTGGAGATTGAGTCCTCATTCAAGTAATTAAGAAGTCTTGACACTAATCCAGATGGTAAGGACCATTACAAGTCTTACTAATCACTAAAACTGCGTAAAAAAGTGGTTGAGAGAAACCCATGGATTCACCTTTCTCACTGCAAACTGATAAAGGTCCACAGGGGAGGAGTAAATGGACAAATAGAGATCAACACCATCTTTGGAAGTAAAAAAAAAGTCAAAGGAAGGTCCTCTTAAAATGAGCAGCTCGTCTCAATCTCAGTGGAGAGCCCAACAGCCAAAAGAGAGAAAAGGGTAATGAGAAGAATGGGAATTGTAGTAATAATCCTGGGTACAATATTGGGAATTCAAGAGAAACTTATTCCAGATCCAAAGTTCTACAGTGACTTTAGGTTTGACTATTCGAAAATAAATATAAGCTTTTACCAGGGAGACATCTACAGTAGATGTTGATTTCTGCTCCATAGTAAGACAAATGTTGAACAAAAGGTAAGGCAATTAAATTAACATGGGCAGATACGTATCTATGCTTCCCTACCACATCAACCCAAGGTTATGTTTGGTGTAAATCCTGGAAAAACTTAACATGGAATGCGGGGCCAGAATACAGATATAAAATACAGTACATTGGATTGGTTTTAATCCTGATACAAGAATACAGTAAAGGTTCAAAATTATAAACAAAAGGCTAATTCAAAATGTACCACTAATGTCAATTGCAATAAATATGTAATCAAGAAAGAGAACACAGACAGCAGATACCAACATCTATATGTGATAGGGCTAACATGTCAGGGGAAGATCTGATTAGACACTTTTATAGAAGCTATGCAACCTCTGAATGTGTAATGTATTGTAAGGATTTACTCTGGAACCTAATAGCAGTGGGAGCAAAGACACACTGAGACCTAGTTTGTAAAGGTGAACATGGCATGGCAATAGCTAGTAACTTACAAACGACAATGATCCTGAATGGCTGCAATGCATTTTACAGCTACATAATTCTATATCTAAAGCATTAACCAATAAGTGAAAAACACTTTCGTTATTGTGTCCCCCCATAAAAGGAAAATACATTCCCCGTTTGGTAACAGTTTATCCAGGAAATCACACTGGCTTTGATAAAGGAAACCTGTTAGGTCCCCTTTTCCCTCCAACCCAGCAACATTCACATGTGCATGACTAAATTCCATTTACTACCTGACCAGCACTGTATAATGCTATTTACAAAAATCAATGTTTAAAAAAAGCATTGAAGTGTGCTGTTCCTATGTTTATTAGGCATTTAACTAGTCGATGTAGTGTTGTATCCCCAGACTAATCAGCCCTCTTTCCATGTTATCATGCCCTTGTGCATGTAATAAAGAGAATTTTGTTTACGTACCGTAAATTCTTTTTTCTTTAGTCATCAATGGGAGACCCAGACAATGGGGTTTAGGGCTCTGCCCTCCGGAGGTCACACTAGGTACTACAAGTTTGTAGACACCGCCTCCTCCGCTTATAAACCCCCACCGTAGGAGACATCCTCAGTTTAGTCCATAAGCTGCGAGGAGAAATTAAACCACACCCGAAACATCGGGAAGAATGCCGTGCACAGACGGTTCAACAACCCGGCAAACACTGTCTCAACAGAGAACAGAACAAGTGCAAAATATGCAACGGAACAACTGGGTGGGTGCTGGGTCTCCCATTGATGACTAAAGAAAAAAGAATTTACGGTACGTAAACAAAATTCTCTTTTTTCTGGTCGTCATAATGGGAGACCCAGACAATGGGGATGTCCTAAAGCAATACCCCAGGGCGGGAAGAGTTCCTCAACAAGACGGATAACACATGGTTCCCTTTAAAGGTGGGCAACCGCCGCCTGGAGAACCCGCCTGCCCAAACTCGCATCCGCAGAGGCATGGGCATGCACCATATAGTGCTTAGAGAAAGTGTGCAGGCTGGACCAAGTGGCCGCCTGACACACCTGTAGAGCAGAAGCTCGATGTCGCAAGGCCCAGGAGGCACCTACAGCTCTCGTAGAGTGTGCCTTCAAACCCACCGGGAGAGGTAAACCAGAAGACCGGTACGCCTCCTGAATGGGAGCCTTGATCCATCTGGCCAAGGTCGACTTCGAAGCCGCGGCCACCTTACAGCGACCCATCGTGAGGACAAATAAGGAATCCGAACTCCTAAAGGAGGCGGTCCTGGACACATAAATGCGTACAGCTCTCACGAGATCCAGAGTATGGAGGTCGCGCTCAACCTGATGAACGGGAGCGGGGCAAAATGATGGAAGAACAATCTCCTGGTTTAGGTGAAACGTTGAAACCACCTTCGGCAGAAATTCAGGCCGTGGGCGCAACACCACCTTGTCTTGGTGAACCACCAGAAAGGGAGACTTGCACGAAAGTGCAGCCAATTCTGAGACCCGTCTCAGAGACGTAATCGCCACCAGAAAGACCACCTTCTGGGACAGACGAGAGAGAGAGACGTCTCTCAGTGGCTCAAACGGCGGTTTCTGCAGTGCCGCCAGGACCATGTTTAGGTCCCAAGGGTCCAGAGGTCGTCTATAGGGCGGGACCACCCGAGACACCCCCTGCAGAAATTGACGTACCTTCGGGAGGAGCGCCAAGCGCCTGTCAAACAACACTGAAAGTGCTGATACTTGACCTTTCAGAGAGCCAAGGGATAATCCCAACTCCAACCCCGACTGTAGGAAGGCCAACAATGTCGGGATAGACAAAGGCCACGGAGAGCGGCCACCAGAGGCACACCAGGTAAAAAAGATTTTCCACGTTCTGTGGTATATCTTCCTGGAAACCGGTTTCCTTGCCCGATTCATGGTGGCAACCACTGTAGGAGAGAAACCTCTGGATGTCAGCAGCCAGGCCTCAAGAGCCATGCAGTCAATCTGAGGGCCCTGGAATTGAGGTGGAAGAATGGGCCTTGCGCGAGTAGATCTGCGCGTTCTGGAAGAGCCCACCTGTGTCCGCCTGACAGTTGCCACAGGTCCGGGTACCAAGACCTCCTGGGCCAATCTGGAGCCACTAGAATGGCCACTCTGCATTCTGACCTGATCTTCCACAGGACCCTGGGAATCAGAGCCAGAGGCGGAAACACATATGGCAGCTGAAAGCTGGTCCAGCTCAGGATCAGGGCGTCCGCCCCCAGAGACTGGGGATCCCAAGATCTCGCCATGTATTGGGGCACCTGATGGTTCAGCCGTGAGGCCATCAGATCCACGTCCGGAGTGCCCCACCTGCCGCAGATGTCCCGGAAGACGTCTGGATGTAGGGACCACTCTCCGGCGTCCATCCCCTGTCGGCTCAGATAGTCGGCCTCCCAGTTCTCGACCCCTGGGATGTGAACTGCGGAGATCAGGCAGCCGTTTTCCTCCACCCAGAGTAGAATGCGGTGGACTTCGGCGAGGGCCTGAGCACTTCTGGTCCCTCCCTGATGATTTATATAGGCGACGGCCGTCGCATTGTCGGACTGTACCCGAATGGGCTGTCCTGACAGGAATTTCTGAAACGCCAGTAGCGCCAGATAGACCGCCTTGATCTCCAGCACGTTGATCTGCAACTCCGACTCCGACTGAGTCCAGAGGCCTTGAGCCCTGTGGTGCAAGAACACCGCCCCCCAGCCCTTCAGACTGGCGTCGGTGGTCACCACTAACCATGACGGTTTTAGGAAGGACCGGCCCCGTGACAGGTGATGTGGCTGGAGCCACCACTGTAGAGAGTCCCTGGTTGGTTGTGACAGTGTCACCAGCCGATTCAGAGAGATCGTCCTCTTGTCCCATCTGCGAAGAATCTCCAGCTGGAGAGGACGGAGGCGAAACTGTGCGAACGGCACCGCCTCTATCGCCGCTACCATGCGACCCACCAGTCTCATCAATACCCGTAGGGATGACTGTGGAGACAGGAGGACATTCTGCACTCCTGATTGGATCGCAAGCTGCTTGGCTTGAGGTAGGGACACCAGGGCCGAGTCCGTGTGGAAGTCCATGCCCAGATATGTCAATGACTGGGTCGGAACCAGGGTCGACTTTTGAATGTTGATAAGCCACCCGAACCGTTCCAGGGACTTCATGGTCACCTCCAGGCTCACCCGACAAAGGTCTTCCGATGGCGCCCTGACCAACAGGTCGTCCAAATAGGGTATGACGGCGTGTCCCTGCGCATGCAGGAGAGCCATCATGGAGGCCATCACCTTTGTGAACACCCGTGGTGCTGAGGCTAGCCCGAATGGCAGTGCCACAAATTGGAAGTGCTCTTCCCCCACTGCGAATCTCAACCAGCGCTGATGAGCTGGTGCAATGGGGACGTGAAGGTAAGCGTCCCTGATATCGATGGACGCTAGGAAGTCTCCCTGTGACACAGCCGCGATCACTGAGCGCAGGGATTCCATGCGGAACTTCCGAACCAACACGTGACGGTTGAACAACTTGAGGTCCAACACCGGGCGAAAAGAGCCGTCCTTCTTTGGGACAATAAAGAGGTTGGAGTAAAAACCCCTGAACCTCTCTTCCGTGGGCACAGGGACCACCACTCCGTCTCTGCGGAGTCCCTCCAACACCAGGTGAAAAGCCTGAGCCTTTTCTGGAGATGGAACCGACCGATGGAATCGGGGTATTGGTTGTGACGTCAGCTCTATCCTGTAACCTCTTGAGACTACGTCTCGAACCCACTGATCTTGAATGTGAAGAAGCCACTTGTCCTGAAAGCGGGACAGGCGGCCCCCCACCTGTGGGGAGGCAGGATGAGAGAGCGAGTCATGTCGAGGCGGGCTTGGGGGTGGCAGCCGCTGCCCCCGCCGGCTTCTTCTGACGACTCTTGGAACGCCACTGAGTAGCAGGCTTGCCCCCTCGGTCTGAGCGAGTGGACGCCGTTGATGACTGTGAACCGGAGCGAAAGGACCACTGCTTAGGGTTCCTTTTCACGGTGTACCGTGGCTTAGGCTTATTCTGCGGGATCTTAGACTCAGCAGAATCCTTTATCAATTTGTCCAGTTCGGTGCCAAAAAGCCTGTCACCAGCGAACGGAAGATTTTGTAAAATCTTCTTAGATGTGGCATCTGAGTCCCAAAGACGCAGCCACAACAGCCTGCGGATCGCAATTGCATTGGCCGAGGCCACAGCAGAGCGAGTGGCAGTTTCCAAAGATGCCGTCCTGGCATAGTCCGCATAGGCCCTTGCTCTCTCAGTGAGTGCCAGGACCTCTGGACTGGACCTAGCTAGATCAGTGATACCATCCAAACAGATAGTAATCGCTTGTAGGGTCCAGACCGCGGCAAAATTAGGGGCAAACGAAGACCCCACAGCCTCATAGGAAGACTTGGCGAGTTGCTCGACCTGTCTATCAGTAGCATCCTTCAACGAGGAGCTATCAGAGGCAGAAAACAAGGAGCGCGCAGCAATCCTAGTCATGGAAGCATCCACCTTGGGAGACTGCGACCATTCCTGGAGCGCCTCCTGGGGAAAGGGAAAGCGATTGTCCTTAGTTTTACGGACATAACGCCGCCCAGGATGCAACCTGGGAGCTTTAATCACCCTTCCGAAATTAGTGTGGTCCATGAAGGAGCCACTTGGTCTAGCCTCTGGCCGCAGCCATTGGTATATCTCCTTGGGGTGTACAGTCACCTCCTCAGGAGGAGTGACAAGACGCAATGTCTCATTGATGGAGGACACCAGATCCTCCACCCCATCTGGAGGTTCAGACATAGACCCAAGAGTAGAACCCCCATCATCTTCCTCACCATCAGAGGAACGCTCCTCCTCAGAGAGAGTCTGGAGCTCAGGAGAAGCCTCACGGGCTCGCTTAGGGGGTCTTACAGCAGAAGTAAGAGACACCCGGGGGTAACTAGGAGGAGTAGCTGGGTTCTCCAGTCTCCTATGCAGTGCCTCCAGGGTTTGCGACATGGAGGACATCTGGGACAGCAGAGATTCATTGATCTTATTCTGCGTTTCCCATGGCCCTGGGATCACCTGAACCTCAGGGTATAATCCCGGATTTGCAGACTCAGTAGTAGCAGACCGGGCCTCTGGGCGTCCGCAGTTATTGCAGGACCCCTCCACCAGTGTCCCGTTGCATGTAACACAGGCAATGGAGACCACCGCCGCCTTAGCAGCATGCTTCCCAACTGAGGACATCTCCACAGTGAGGGGAATATAAGCCAAAGTTCACAAACAAACCGGGAATCCCGGTGGCTTACCGACCGCAGTAAAGCGGTAGGAGGAAGCGGTGTGTGTGTGTGACCTCCGCGAGTTCCGGTCTCCCTTGCAAGTGCAGACACGCGCTGCAGCCAGATCCCAGCCGGGAAGTGAGGGAGAAGATGGCCGCCGACAGTGAAGATGTGGGCGGAGCCAGGAACACGCGGGAAGAACACACAACACGCCCAGCGGTGATGTCACCATAAGGGCTGCCTCCTCCTCCTCCAGACTGCCTCAGCAATGGAGGTGCCGGAGCCCGCAGCGCGGGAAAAGAGTGTGAATATCACCACACACACTCTCAGACTGCATGTACACATAAAAACACCCGCAGTCTACAGCCTCAGCCCCTGTGATACACAGGGCGGTCAGCCAGGGAGACCCCAGCACAGGGTCACCGCCAGAACCGCGGACCCGAGGGTAACCGCGCGGTCTGAGTGTCATGACACCACAGTGACAGACACTACCCCCAGGCACACAGGAGACACACCAGGTGCCTCAGTGCCGGTCCGGTCTGTAAGCACCTTTAGGGAGGCCTCGGACGGGGGTACAGCACCAGTCCGGAGTGTAAGCACCATTTAGGGAGGCCTCGGACTGGGCTGGCTCCGTCCGGTCTGTAAGCACCATTTAGGGAGGCCTCGGACGGAGCGGAGCTGTGCAAGGCTCCAGGCTCCCCCTTACCAGAGCCTCCATGGAGGGATGGAAAGGGAAGGAGCGCGACAGCGTACCGGGAGAACACTGAAGTGTCCAGGCTAAAAGCCCTCCGGTACCTCCACCAGCGTGTTCCGCAGAGGGTGAGCGGGGAGGCTGTCGGGGGTCCCGAGCGGGACCATTTTACCTTGTCTTCATACGCCATCACGTAAGCTGTGAGAATGCAGTGAAGTGCAAGCAAAGCGTGATCCTCCGAGCACACTAAGTTTAAAACTGAGGATGTCTCCTACGGTGGGGGTTTATAAGCGGAGGAGGCGGTGTCTACAAACTTGTAGTACCTAGTGTGACCTCCGGAGGGCAGAGCCCTAAACCCCATTGTCTGGGTCTCCCATTATGACGACCAGAAAAATATGTTTTCAATGAGATGGCATCACTGTCAGCTGCTGAAAAGGCTAATTTTGTCAGAGGTACTGCACATCTGAAGCTGGGTGTACGTGTGCCGGCTTCAGAGAGGCGCACTGTGCATGATCAGAAGTGCAGAAGTTGTTTACCGCTCATGCGCCATGCGCCTCTCTAAAGGTGGGACTTGTTAACTCAGCTTTAAAATCGCACTTTTGCTGCCAAAATAAGACGTCCACATGTGCCAGATTTCTAGAAGTTGGCATTGACCCAGCTCATGGAAATCATGTTTAGAGATGAGCTAACCATCCCTGAACATGTTCGCCAATTTCAAATTTGGCAGATTTGGTTCAGATTTGGAAATCCAAGCAATTTAAAAAAAGTCGGCGAACGCAGATTTGTTTGGTGAGTGATCGGATTAAAGTAGTATTACTGTCTTTAAGTGATGCTTTCCTCCTACCTTATAGCAATGTAGGGCAGTGGGTGGGACGTGTTTGATGAGAAAAGGGGCTGTGGAGAGGTTAGAGTAGTGCCGAACTCCATTTTTTTCCTGTGTGGATGTTCCTGGTCTGCAGCCAATCAGGGGGCATAAAACATCCACAACTTGAAGACACAAGGGCTTGTGTCATTGGCTGGCTTGTTTCATTGGCTGCTAAAGTCACATATTTCTAGGGATATAAGAAGTGGCTATTAGCCGTCATCACCATTTTGAGAGTGTTACTGCTAGGGACAGTGCTGCTGTCACTCCGTGCTGCTCCATCCTTGTTACACAATTAGATAGTTAGCTACTCCATCACTTTTTAGTTAAAAATGGAGAGTGAGAGTTTCCATCTGGACATAGGCATTTTGTACCGAGAACAAGTGTGACTCCTAAACCTGTGTGCACTGCCAAAGCCGCATTTGTTGCATTCAGAAATGTATTGCCAAGTCTTTCAGTTTCAGTTAGTGGCATTTTTTTTGCCACTAACCTTTGAAAAAGTCTCTGTTTGGCCTCTAACTTGTGAATCTCAAATCCTTCAGTTTCTTCTAAAAAGGCTCTGTGTGGCTTTTAACAAGCAGTTTCCAAATCGGTGTGCATAATAGATGAGCTCAGTATGCATAATCCTGAGGTTGTGGTGGAAAGCAGAAGGGGAAAAAAATTGTTGCAGTGGGAAGTAGGCTTTGTGTTGGAGGTGTATGTGGGTAGGTGCTATTGCTAATGTTACTGAAAACTGTAGTAACCAAACCTTTTCTCGCCGTCGTATCCCAAGCAAAGTGACAACTTTTGATACTGTAAAGCCTACTCCAGCCTTTTTGTTTGCTAGCAGCAGAGTGATTCTAGTTGTGGATGAGGCCCAGCTTTTGCTACAGTTCATTGAAAGTGCTGCATCAAGTGGCCTATCCTCCTGTTCCTCCATCTCAACATCACAAAAAACTAATTAAAAAAGGGGGGACCCTCAATCCAAATATATGGCCCTCCAAAACTTACACAATTCCAAAAACACAACCCAGGAGTCAGGCCAATGTAATCAAAATGATAATTTTATTAATTCAATATATCAGAAACTGGTTAAAAATGGAGATATACAAACACACAGGACAGGATTACCCCACTTGGTACATTATAATTCATGTATTTACACACAGAGTTCATCATTCTATTACATGCATCATGCATTGAGCCTAATACACCAATGACAGGCCCCACAATGAGCCTTTACTAAACTACCATAGACTGACAAGTGCCAAAAACAAACCAAGGGGGTAAAGATGTATTACCTGCCTGTGCTGCCCCCTAACATCACAAACAGTAGAGTCCTCAGAGATGGCGCCGCAATTACTCACGTGTTGTGCCATGTCACAACAAGTCTCAAACCACATAACAGATTGTGGGGAAACACAGATGGGAGCTTCTGCAGGGATGTTCACAAATTCTATTTCATGGGCATCAGAGGTCTGCTCCAAATATACTTGAGAGGCAGGAAGCATCTGCACCTATGGCCAAAATCTTTTTCAATTAGATTTGAAGGCAGAGGAAGTACGGTCCCAGCACAATCTAGACCCTTGTCACCAGACATTAACCCCAAGGGGTTAAGGTTACGATGATGGTGAGACTCAGATACCTGAGGAACACCCACACTGTGCTGTGCATTCAGTACAGGAAGTGGAGGAGGGTGACTCTCATGGCAAGAAATAGGGTAACAGAGAGGATGATGATGAAACTGGTTTGCAACAACACAGCAGGGAGAGACACAGTGCGCATCACAGATGTACATTTACAACCTGGGCTACATCAAGCGTAGAAGCATTAGCAGCAGCAATGTAATGGTAAGGCCCCTTTCACATCATGTTTTGTTCCTGTGTGTGGGGATCCTGTTTTTTGCAGGATCACACGGACAGGAACGGACAGGTCCAGATTTGTTAGTCTGGATGCCATTTCTGTGTCCAGATCTGAGATTTCGACGGATCTGGACACAGAAAGAGCTGAGAGGAGCCGAGCCTGCAAAGCACAGGCAAGTGGTATCGGGGCTGACTTCTACTTTTGCAATATATCTACATACATTGTGAAAGCAATGGTTAAAAATTAAAAACAAAAATGCTCACCTCTCCGCCAAGTGTCCCACG
Source organism: Allobates femoralis (assembly GCA_033576535.1). NCBI lineage: Eukaryota > Metazoa > Chordata > Amphibia > Anura > Aromobatidae > Allobates > Allobates femoralis. The sequence continues at coordinate 186,565,344 of JARQOC010000006.1, read as the reverse complement.
ATGCGCAGCATCCACCTCCAAAGGCTGCAGGACCTTAATCAGCTGACCGGGCAGGGCAGGGCAACCCGAATCAGTTGACGTGTCACATGACAGCATCAGCTGAGCAGTTTAAGTCACCCACCGCCGATCGGTTTTTGCGGGCGATTTAAACCGCTCAGCTAATGCTGTCATGTGACACATTAGCTGATCGGGTTGCCCCACCCTGCCCGGTCAACTGATTAAGGTCCTGCAGCCATTGGAGGTTGATGCCGCACATCGTGGGACACTCGGAGGAGAGGTGAGCATTTTTTTTTTCATTTTCATTTCATTTTAATTTTCTCATTTTTAACACTTTGCTTTCTTTAATTACACTTTAGCAGTGTATGTAGATACACTTGTGGCGCCCTGGGATCCGGTAATCACATTACAAGCTTGGAGGCAAGGAATGCACCAGGTGGAGCACACATATAACATATCCAAACCTGGGCCTGTAGGGGGAGCTCTAACAGCTGATGTCAGGTTAGTTGCTGACATCAGTAGAGGTCCCCTATGAATGCACATGCAGGGGGCAGAGCTAGTCAGTTCCTGTCAGGAGAGCTCAGGTGACAGTTGAGCAGAGTGGAGAGAGAAGAGTGGAGTTACCTTAGGGACAGGAGCCGTGTTAGGCCTGTCCTAGGGAACTGACGGTGTGTAGAGCCCATAGCGAGGGCCTGAGGAGGAGAGAAAGAAGATATGGAAGTGGTAGCAGTGCCAGTACGCCCAGAATTAAGCACAGTACGGTTACCGGAGACCGAGGTCATCAGGGATCATATACTCAGCGGCCAAATCCAGAGAGCGGATAGTTATATACCATCCCGTTCACTACAGAGCCAAGGAGACACAGCCAAACTACAGAGCCGAGGAGAGCTAAGTAAAGACACAGCTAGAAGAAGGGTACAAGCTGCCTGTCACACAGCTAATACAGAATAGAGAGGGTCATAGCATCACTTTATGCAGCCAGGGCCCACCGGGCATGACATAAAGGGAAAGCCTCAAGACTTGCCTGGCGTGGAAAGCCTAAAAATTGCCTCCAAGCTCCGGATCCTGTGAACTTCAGTAAAAAGTACCTGGTACTACCTAAATTCCTTCATTAAAGGTAAAAAAAGACTGTTACTCTCGTGTCCATATATCATTCTTTGAGCTCAGTCCTGCATCCCCATCATTTACCTCACAACAACTTCATCAGTAACAACTATTACTACCGGCCCATGGATCAACCTAGCCCTACCTGTGGAGAGCTTATCACCTTGCTGCGTCCCATAATCATCCCCTGGAGCTGAAGCAAGCAGCGGCGTTCACATCTGGCCGCATACTACAGGTGGCGTCACAATGACATTCATTTTTATTTATTTTTCCCCTTTTTATTTGCGGTCCCTCCAGGGCCATGGAACTGGTCCACGGCCATTACAGTGACATCCCCCCCTGTGAACAGGCAGCAGGGACCGGTCCCAAGTAACCCACAGCCCTGAGGGCAATGCACACTGCTACAGTGAAATTAGGACAAACAGTTTTAGGTACTGAAGCATGCTCAGTACACTAAAATCAGATCTGGGAAACGATCCTGTATTTTCCCGATTCCAAGCTCCAAAGACCCCATGTTATTTGAACCGGACAGCGTCGGATCCGATGCTTTCCGATTGTGTCCGCTGCACCCAAAATCGGAGCAGTCTCTGATTTTGGGGACGTGAAAACAGCGGACACAATCGGATCCATGCACACATGATGGCTATTAAGCCCCAATCCGTGCCCATAGGGATACATGGAGGCCAAATCGGATCGGTGGCTATATGTTTTACAACGGATAGCCACGGATCCCAAAAAAATCGTGATGTGGAGGCCTCAGAAGCAATTTCCTAGTGTACTTTGAGCAATTTTTTAAACCAGCCTGTCCACCGGCAGAAATTAGTACAAATCTGACACACAGTGAACGACTGGAGAGGATGGTGCAGGAGTATCTAGAGCTCAATATTCATGCCATAAGGCTTTAAAAATGGAGAAGTGGCCTGAGCTTATCAGTCATGCCTTGGAGGTTTTGTCATGCCCGACAATCAGCATTCTCTAAGAATGCATCTTCAGCACTGCTGGTGATGTCCTGACAGATAAGCGCATCCATCTGTCTCCTGGAAGCATAGACCGTCTAACTTTCATCAAAATGAACAAGTCATGGTCCTCCAAGGAATTTTCCACCCCAGTGGCAGACTGCTCAGAGTAGGCATTGTACTTTTCAGTGTGCTACATTGATCTCGCCATTCTCCAATTTATATTCTGAGTCAATTGATGCCAGTATGGTGGTATCTGGCCCTATTTTTTTAAATGTGGGGGGTCTTCTTTTCTGTTTCCTGAATTTAACAGGGCTATGTGAGTACAATGCCTACATGTGCCACTCACCCACTGCTACTAATGAATATTTTGAATATTTAACCTTGAAAGGCTAGACCAGGCCCTGTTGCAGACCGTGTGCCATGCATGCAAGTGGCACCATTCTTCAATTTTTATTGTGGGTCAATTGATGCTACCTTGGTGGTGTCTGGTTATAATTTTTTGAAATGTGGACACTCTTTTTGGGGTCCCCTTGTCTGTTTCCTGAATTTAGCAGGGCATGTGAGTACGATGCCTACACATGTCACTCACCCCTGTTACTAATGAATATTTAACCTTGAAAGGCTAGACCAGGCCCTTTTCCAGACCCTGTGCCATGCATGCAGGCTCTGCCATTCTCCAATTTTTATTGTGGATCGATTAATGCCACGTTGGTGTTATCTAGCCCTAATTTTTTGAAATGTGGACATTCTTTTTGGGGTCTCCTTGTCTGTTTCCTGAATTCAGCAAGGCTCTCTGAGCGTTATGCCTACACCTCAAGCTTATAATATTGGGTAAGGCCTTGTCCCATGCATCCTTAATGCACAATTATGAAAATTTTAACTTTTGGAAATAAATGGCACTTATCCTGGTGTCTGCCCCTAATTTGAGCTGTGTTTAGCAACTTTTGGGCCCCTTTTAAGGTGTTTTCTAGGCCCTTGATTTGATTGATTTGAATGGGGTTCGGATGTTCGTCAAACTGATTGTCGAACTTGTTCAACGAACATTGCACATTGGGTGAAACTGAACCGAATTCAAACTTCCAAGGCTTCACTCATCTCTAATCATGTTATCATGCCACAGCAGTGTGATTACATGGAAAGAGGGCCGAGTAGTCTGGGGAAAGAACACACCATTGAATAGTAAAAATCCTAACTAGCATAAGAACAGTGCAGTTAAAATGTTTTCTGTTAACACTGACCAGATGAAGCACATATAAGGAAACGGCCATCGTCCTGTTTGCACCCTGCTGCTCCCTCACCCCCAAGTGACTGCTACGACATGTACTGCTAATTTTATATATTATATTCTATAAGGAAAAAGTTTTTACCCTGGACGTGTGCCGCTGGAACTTCCTTGTCTTTCTATGTTTACTTCTCTGCACCTGGGACCATCAGCTGAGAACCCTCCGGATCTTCACTATTCAGCATAAGTACGGATCCCACAAACCAGTATGTACTTTTATTTAATCGATAGTACCATTTAATGCCTTTTCTTTGACTTTGTTTTAAGTCAGCAAGTTAAATCTTCTGTCGGAGTAGTTTTACTTTCATTTCATGCTAAAAGTTTCACATCAAGATTTTTGTGGATCTGTGGCTATCTGGTGTAAAACGGATTGACACAGATCCGATTTGGCCCCCATGTATCCCTATGGACACAGATTGGTCACATATGGCCATCCGATTGTGCCCAGATTGTAACGTATCCGATTGTGTTTCAATTTTTTGCTGTACCCAGAATCGGAGACTGCTCCGATTTCGGGCACAGCCGACCAAATCGGACACAATTAACATGGGGGCCTATGGAACATGGGCCCGAAAAAACATGGGTTTCCGGACCCGATTTTAGTGTACTGAGCATGCTCAGTACATCAAAACTGTTCTTCCCATGGTATTTCACTTTCTCAATGTATATACATACATTGTGGAAGTGAAATCAAGCTAAATAAAAACACCATCCCCACTGTCAAACATGGCGGTGGCAGCATCATGGTTTGGGCCTGCTTTTCTTCAGCCAGGAGCCAAATACAGGACCATTCTGGACGAAAACCTGTTGGAGTCTGCAAAAGACCTGAGACTGGGACGGAGATTTATCTTCCAACAAGACAATGATCCCAAGCAAAATCTACAATGGAATGGTTAAAAAATAAATGTATCCAGGTGTTAGAATGGCCAAGCCAAAGTCCAGACCTGAATCCAATCGAGAATCTGTGGAAAAGAGCTGAAAACTGCTGTTCACAAACCTCTCCATCCAACCTCACTGAGCTCCAGCTGTTTTGCAAGGAAGAATGGGCAAGAATTTCAGTCAGTCTCTCGATAAGCAAAACTGATAGAGACATACCCCAAGCGACTTGCAGCTGTAATCGCAGCAAAAGGTGGCGCTACAAAGTATTAATTCAAGGGGGCGAATAATATTGCACGCCCCACTTTTCAGTTTTAATTTTTTTAAAAAGTTTAGTATATCCAATAAATTTCGTTACACTTCACGATTGTGTCCCACTTGTTGTTTATTCTTCACAAAAAAATTAGAATTTATATCTTTATGTTTGAAAGCCTGAAATGTGGAAAAAGGTTGAAATGTTTAAGGGGGCCGAATACATTCACAAGGCACTGTATGTCCTATTTCTGTACATATAACAAATTGTAACAGGCTGACAGCTGCAATTGGAGCTTGCAACATACTAATCCAGTTTTCCCAGAAGCCTAGTCTATGCTATTCAATTAGCCTGAAAGCATCTACAATGTGTCATCTGTTTAATCAAATTGCAGTTTAATTTTCTTCCAATGACACACAGTAGTCAGAGGTTATTGCCATGCTTTAGTTTAATAATTTTGTGTTGGTTAACTTTTCATTTGGCCTAATTTTTTATTTAATTTGTACCACTTTAAAGTTTAATTTGTATGTGTTCACCTATTTGTGTTTTTTGTTCATTGCTATGAGCAAAGTTTGGTACTTCAGATTTTCTTGACTGATTTATCAATTGTAACTTTTTGAAAAGTTGCTAAATTGTTACACAATATGTATATGCTCTAGTCCAGCACACCCCAAAATATTTTATTTATACCAGATATTTTTGCATAAATTTGACCAATTTTAGCGTACAATACAACTTTATGCACTAAAAAAGCACAAGGCGGGTTAAGGACAAAAGGAAGGGGCATTTTATTGAACAAATTTTTTCAAGGGGTTTTTATGGACCAGAGTTAACTTTGGGCAGGCATTGTTAGATGTCGAATCCTATGAGTGTGCAGTATATGAATGATAGGGATTCTGCTCTGACTGACAGTTTAAACCAAGGTGGACAACTGCAGTCCTCGAAGGCCGCAAACAGTTCATGTTTTCAAGATTTCCTTAGTATTTGACAGTTGGAATCATCACCTGTGCAGAAGATTAATTTACCAACTGTCAAATACTAAGGAAATCTTGAAAACCTGCAGTGGGTGCGGCCCTTGAGGACTGGAGTTGCCCACCCCTGGTTTAAACGTTCATAACATGACCACTGATATAGGAATTTCATATTTGAAGTTACGTGCAGATTATGTTCCCTTTTTGGTTATCCCCAATTCTTACTTTGGAAACTAAGGCCCCTTTCACATCAGCAGTAAATGCTGATCGCGGCAGTTGCAGTGAAAAAACTGCAGCTGCCGCGATTACCGCATAACGGCCGCGGTCACAGCACACTTGCGGCAAGCCCCATACAATGTCTATGGGGCTTGCGGTAAGTGTGCGGCAGGTGCGGCAAGTGCAGTTTCGGCACTTGCGGCATGTGCGGCTGCGGAAAAACCGCGACATACCGCGTTTTTTTCACGGCCGCACCTGCCGCAAGTGCCGAAACCACACCTGCCGCACACTTACCGCAAGCCCCATAGACATTGTATGGGGTTTGCCGCAAGGGTGCCGCAATCGCGGCCGTTATGCGGTAATCACGGCAGTTGCGTTTTTTTTCACCGCAACTGCCGCGATCAGCGCTTACCGCTGATGTGAAAGGGGTCCAAGAGATGTAGGTACAGAAGCTAGTCAACATGTGACTGCATGATGTAAATAGTATGTGAGTGGTATTGTCATGACTACTTGAACTTGCAAGCAGAGCAGAATCCTAACAAAGTTTACACAGTCGTGGCCAAAAGAGAACCTGTGACCAATCCTCAAGAATTCGGAGGACTAAGAAAATACGGAAATTGTGATAAATCCCTAAAACTGATGGGACACGAATGAGATATCATTAGTCAGGATTTGGCCCAAAAGCTGATATCAAACATGTCAGGGTGAATTGTAGAAATTCTGATAGTAAAAACTGCCAGACTGAACAAACCCGAAAAAAATCTTGCTTAGGAGAAAAATCACTGTCACATCTAAATGAACCTTTAAAATAAGTGAGTCAGAAAGAGGTTTAAAGGGAACCAACCACCTCAGATGACGTGTATAAGCTGTTAATACATATCCCTGGACCCTATGTACACCATTGCAGCTATGTTTTTGCTAAGAATATTGATAACAGCAAACCGAAATAAACAGTTTATAAACTTACATGATTTAGTACTTGAGGGCGTCTCCCTCGGGCTTTAGTACGAGAGGGCTGTGTGTTATGTAGCCTGAGTGGCTTTCCTCCCCCTCCTCTCTGTTTGCAGGACGTCACATTAGGGCGTGATATTATCTTGGTGTGGGCGGGCACCCAAGGCAGCTCCCGTCCGTGCACGTCTTCTCAGTGACGTCCTGCAAACAGAGAGGGAGGGGGAGGAAAGCCACTCAGGCTGCTGGAGACACAGCCCTCTCGTACTAAAGCCCGAGGGAGACGCCCTCAAGTACTAAATCATGTAAGTTTATAAACTGTTTATTTCGGTTTGCTGTTATCAATATTCTTAGCAAAAACATAGCTGCAATGGTGTACATAGGGTCCAGGGACATGTATTAACAGCTTATACACGTCATCTGAGGTGGTTGGTTCCCTTTAAGTTTAGGAAAGAGCACTTTGAGCTATGTGAATTTAGCTATGTGAAAAATTGACCAGAAGGTTAATCTGTTTGTGACATATGACGTACTTGGTTGACATATAATCCATTGCAATGCTGATGCATTGCAATGGACTATAGCAGTGATCAAACTAAGAAAAGGTTATGTCCCATAAAAGGACTAAGTAAAAATAAAAATAAAAGTAATAATACTTTAAACATATAAAAAAATCGAAAAACAAAACAAAGAGCAAAAAATTATGAAAAAATATGAAATCAATAAATACATATGTTAAAGGGAACCTGTCATCTCCAAAAAGCCACCTAACCTATAAAAACATGTCCCTGCATCATCCTATGACCATTCTCACAAGCCTTTTGTCTGCTAAATGCTGGCTGTAAAAGTACTAAAAAACGTTTTTATAATTACTTATTATCCATTCTAATGAGTAGGGACCATATTCATTAGCCCTCAGGGCATGTTGCTTTGCTGCCTCCTCGCCAGAAGATCATGCCCTAATGGGCGTGATCTTATATTCATATTCTAGGCAGGCCCTGCCTGCTTTGCATGTTGGTGTCTGGGCATGTAATGACGCAAATTGCGTCATTTTCGATTTGGGTGACATGAGTACACCCACGTCGCCCGTCCGGCTTCAAGCACTGCATTGCTCATGCGTGCTTGAGGCAGGACAGAGCAGCGTGGGTGTACTGACATCACCCAAACCAGAAATGATGAGATATGCATCATTACATGCCAGATAGCTACGTGCAAAGCAGGCAGGGCCTGCCTACAATATGAAAACAAGATCACGCCCTACCTTCTGACGAGGTAGGCAGCAAAGCAACACGCCCTGAGGGCTAACGAATATGGTCCCTACTCATTAGAAAGGATAATGAGTAATTATAAAAACATTTTTTAGTACTTTTAGCAGACAAAAAGATTGTGAGAATGGTCAGAGGATGATGTAGGGACATGTTTTTATAAGTTAGGTGTCTTTTTGGAGGTGACAGGTTCCCTTTAATTTAATAAGAGACACATACCGTATATACTCGTGTATAAGCCGACCCATGTATAAGCCGACCCCCTACTTTTGCCCCAAAACCTGGGAAAATCTATTGACTCGTGTATAAGCCGAGGGTGGACCCTAGCACAAGTATACAGCCCCCAGCAGTGTGGTATACACCAGTCCCAGAGGTAGATACAGCAGCCCCAGTGGTAGTATACACGCAGCCCCAGTAGTATATACAGCCCCAGTGGTAGTATATACAGCCCCAGTGGTAGTATACAGGGCCCCAGAGGTATATACAGCCCCAGTGGTAGTATATACAGCCCCAGTGGTAGTATATACAGCCCCAGTGTTAGTATACAGGGCCCCAGAGGTATATAGCAGCCCCAGTGGTAGTATACAGGGCCCCAGAGGTATATAGCAGCCCAGTGGTAGTATACAGGGCCCCAGAGGTATATAGCAGCCCCAGTGGTAGTATACAGGGCCCCAGAGGTATATAGCAGCCCCAGTGGTAGTATACAGGGCCCCAGAGGTATATACAGCCCCAGTGGTAGTATATACAGCCCCAGTGTTAGTATACAGGGCCCCAGAGGTATATAGCAGCCCCAGCGGTAGTATACAGGCAGCCCCAGTAATGCAGGGCCCCCCAGCCTGACTCCGGTCACCTGTAAAGCAAACTATACTTATCAGTGTCCCGCTGTCCGCGCCCGCCGCTGCCGACATCGCGATCCTCCATCTTCATGCGACTCCTTCCTGTTTCCTGTGCGCGTCGCAGGGAATGACGTCATTGCCGGCGACGCGCACAGAAACAGGAAGGAGTCGCATGAAGATGGAGGATCGCGATGTCGGCAGCTGCGGGCGGGTGCGAGCGGGACACTGATAAGTATAGTTTGCTTTACAGGTGACCGGAGAGACGCTGGGGGGGCCCTGCATTACTGGGATGCGGGGGCTGCTGTATACCGATGTATACATCGGTATGTACCGATGTATACATCGGTATACAGCACTGACTCGCGTATAAGCCGAGGGGGGTACTTTTCAGCCCAATTTTTGGGCTGAAAAACTCGGCTTATACGCGAGTATATACAGTATTTAACATTTCTGTGTCTGGAACGACCCATTCTATAAAACTGCAATACTAGTTAACTTCTTTAGTGAACACCGTAAGAAAAATAATAAAATTTTTATTTATCATTCCACCAAAAAAGTGGAATAAAACTCAATCAAAAAGTCACATGTAAATAAAAATGGTGTCTTAGGAGACATCATTTTGTTCTGCAAAAAACATTCCACTACACACCTCCATCAGCAAGAAAAGCTCTCAGAATCCAGCAATCCAAAAATTATTATTTTTTCTCTAAAAAAAAAACAAACGAATTATGGTGTAAGAGCGGCAAAACAAGCCATCACATGACTCTGTCGCCAGAGACATTAAAAATGATAGTCTTCAAAATTCAGTGATGCAAAAATACTTTATTTTTAAAAAAACATTTTTAGTGTGATAGTAGCCAAACCTAAAAATAAAAAATATAATTATGGTAACGTTGTGATTGTACCGACCTGCCAAATAATCACATACTGCAAGGTCACTGATGTAAAAAAATAGTACTAAAGTCAATTTTGCAACTGCTACTGATTAGTTTGTTTGCCTCCCAAAGATCACAATATGGCAGGGCTCACGCTCCTGCATTCTATGCTGAGTGATTACGTATAAATCTCAAAAAAATGTGATTCAGACAAAATTCCCAATACTAAATTCACTGAGGCATAGGGAGTCACTTTAAACTCCCATCTTGCCTGTAGTCTGGAAGTGTCAATCTTTTTCTGTGTCTTTTAAGGCATGCTCAAAAGAGTGATTCAATGCACCTTTGAAAAGACAGACACCTCTGACCAGAGGCCAAATGGAGTCCACAGTATCTCTGCTGCCTCATTAGTGAATAGATCTGTTTGTGGTTTTACCTGAATCACATTTTTGAAGATGTAGCTGGAAACCTAAATGTAAGTGCTCAACATAGAGAAGAAGGTAAATGTGAAATGATCCAAAATGTTCTGTATACCAAATTGCAAACAATATCATTCAGCTCAACCCACAAAAAGACGATCATCTGTTAAGAAAAATATAGGGGTGGGGGGCGTTGCCTAACGCTTGAAGAAGATGGCCGCATAGATCAGGAGCTCTGAGAACCGCGGGTTCTAAAAGCGGCACAACGCAGCTCATATTGGCGCCACTGCTGCCTACAACTACCTCCTCCTGCTGCCACGCAGACTGGGCACTGAATGGGCAGAATCCAGGCACCAAAGCGCATCTCCCCCCGCTGTGCTGGCGATATCTTTACTCCAGTGCGCCCTGTGACTGCTTCAGCACTCAGGGCATGATGAGGGAACTTCTAGCTGGCCTACGATCCTCCTTATAAGAGGACATATGAGGTATAATGGCGAGATTGCAGGGGGAGGTAACAGAATTAAGCTCCCGCACTGAGCATTTAGAAAAAGAGATGGGAGAGCTAATTAAATTGCATAATGAACTGTTAGATGCCCATACTGCCCTGCAAGAAAAGATGGAAAGACAGACACTTAAAACCTTAGACCTAAAGGACAGATCCCGCAGAAACAACGTTAAACTCAGCGGGATCCCGGAGAATGTTCCACCGGGGAATCTCAGGGCCCTCCTGCAAAGATTCATCTCCTCTGTCTTGCCTGATCTACAACCCAGAGATGTGACCATTGACAGAATACATAGGATCCCCAGACCTTCCTCCCTGGACCCTACTCTACCACGAGATGTTCTGGCTAGAGTCCATTTCTATGAGGTCAAGGAAGACTTTCTGAGGGCTCTCAGAGCTAACCCGGAGGTCCCAGATAATTTTCAACATATCATAGTCTATCCGGACCTCTCAGCAGGCACCTTGGCAAGAAGAAGGGCTTTTCAGACCATCACTTCCACCTTCAGAGCAAAATAAGTGGAATATAAGTGGGGCTACCTGTTGAAGCTGATAATCAACAAGAATACTGCAACCTATGTGTGCCTTACACTGAAACAAGCTGAAGCCCATCTATTTCAATGGAAACTTCTTCCCGTCGGGGAGCCTTCTCCATCAACTCCATTGACCCAAAAAGACTATGTGCCCCCCAGCAGCCCGGCAGTGAGACGGTTGGACCCAGAATGAACGGCTGTCACGATTAGCTTAGTCAGGACCTGCAGCTCTCTGGCGCCCCCTTAGCCTGCTGGTCAAATCCGGTATTGCCAGAGGATAAGAAAGGTGCCCAGCTGCTCTAATTTATGTTGTCTACTGCGGCACGTGATGTGACAGGATGTATATATACCACCAGTTCCTGCCAGGAACGTATATATACCTCAATCCAGTCACCCTCAGGCCACAATATCACATAAATACAGAAGTATGCTGCCACCACCGACCTCTTTCAGGTGGGTCGGTAACCTGTGCGATAGCGTAAAAAATGAGCAGGGAGGTCGTGAGAAATCGTCATAGGACAAGTAGATCGAAGCTAGTAAATTAAAATAGTTTACTCCGAAATAGGGCAATGGTTACAAAATATGTACAGCATATTATATAAGAGACAAATTACATGTATGAATAACAGTTATAAAAAATAAAAAGGATATACCGTAAGAAAAGTTTCAGACCTAGTCAGGCTTGGTACTTAGTTTCTTGGAGGAGGCCCTTCTCCTGGATGGGTAGATTCTGTCGACAGTTAGCTGGTGTTGACTGTCAGACCTCGAGAGCAGAATCACCCAAAAATCCTTCTTTGCTTTTATTAAACCAGGGCAATCTGTGACCCCCACCACTTAGAGTGATCCCTCCTCCCTGGGAGGATCCTCGAGTACCACCTCTCTCACTATGCTTCCTAAATCCCCATTTTTCCATATCTAGAGATGGGGGGGGCTCACAGACATAAGATATGGCTCATTTTCCAGGTCAGGTGATTCTGAGAAGTTTGATACCAAATATGACTTGATGGTCTTATTTGGAATGCCAGCAATCTCTTCCCAGGTTCCTGAACGTTGTACAACTGTACAAAATACATCATTGAATGCACAACACGGTGATGAATCTGAAAATATGAATTCTGTGTTTGTGGCATGAACGGGTCGTCTTGAATTCAATATTGAAAACACGGTGGATTTAGACAAAGGATTTTCTTTAGAGAGCCAGCTGGTTTAAACTGGGGTCCAGCTCTACCCCCTTGAAAGTTATTTATTGGGGCGTCGTAAATGGCTTAAGCTGGGGATGCTGAAATTGTTTCTATGTAAACTGCACAGAAACCAACAAAAAGGGAGGGGGAATGAGGGAGTTAGCCTGGACTGACTCTCCAATACCTTAAAAAATCATGAGCAATATCATCTATTCATGACACCTCCCCCTTTTCGATGACGCTATGGAAGAGAGATCTCTGAGCTGTCTGCCATACGTCAACGGGTGATCCCTCCTTCTACCTGGATCCCAGAGGACCTTCTTCGGTTCTGGTTCAGAGACAGAGGTCTCTGCGGGGCCTTCCAGCACCTCAGGACTGTCTTCTGCTGGTGTGACCATCTGAATCCCCTGGCTAGAGATAGCCCGAAGGGGAGCGGAAGCCCCGACCTCACAGGAACCATCTTGGACCTGTTCTGGGTCGGCAGGTGGTCTGGTTATTCCTCTACAGGTTGAGGACCCAGAATGCAGTGCGGTCTCTGCATTCCCAGTACTCAATCTGCGGGCGAGAGCACCTCGGAAGGTCATCTCCCCGGGAAATAACACCACTCTCTCAGTTGCCTGGCTGGCCAGCCACCCAGCTTTCCCATCACCCTGACAAGTCGGGGACTGGGACTGCCCCTTACCTTGACAGGCTGTTGGGACTGCCATTTCGCCTTTCTGACAGGAGAGGGGGTCTTCTCTTCCATCTCCCTGGCAGACCAAGCATACCAGTCTCCCATCCGGACAAGCCAGGGGTACCTCTTTCCCATGGTCCTGAACGGCAGGGAGACCCGTCTTCCCATCAGTCGGATAAACCATGGGCCCAATTTCCCCATCGTCTAGGCCGACTGTGGAGGGTGGTCTTCCTCTACTCTGACAGGACATGGAGGCTGCTCCTCCATCACCCTGGCAGGTAGTGAACCCAGCTTTCCCACCAACCGGACAGATTATGGGCTCTGTGTTCCCATCCTCGTGCCCAGTTGGAGAAAGCACATTTCCCTTTTGTGGTGATCCCTCGGGATCCCGGGTAAGGATGGAGCAGCTCGCACCCGCCATGTCACAGTCTGTTGTAACACTGGCAGGTGGCACGTAACCACTGCTCTTGTGGTTACCATGCCCGCCTCCGTCTCCCTTAGCCACGAGATCTACTACCTGGAGGGGACCCTCAGCGATGCCAGCTCGTGGCGTGACATGGCTAAGGCCTCCTCCACCCTGAGGCCCATCACGATGTGATGCCTCAGGACCAGCACTTACCATGGGGCAGCTACCCTCGTCCGTGTCACAGTCCATCGTGACACTGGCATGCTGCATGAGGCCATGTTCCCCAGGGTCCTCATGCCTGCCACCATCTACCTTCGCAACCAATGTTGCACCGTGGAGGACACCCTCGGCGATGCCAGCTTGTGGCGTGACATCACTGAGTTCTCCTCCACCACGAGGTCCATCACGCTGTGATGCCTCCGGATCAGCACTTGTCATGGAGCAGCTAGCACCCGCCATGTCACAGTCCGTCGTGACCTTGGCAGGTGGCACACGACCACTGCTCTTGTGGTTGCCATGCCTGCCTCCATCTCCCATAGTGCTGATTCCTGCTACCTTCATGGGATCCTCAGTAATAGCAACCTGCAGTGTGATATCACTGAGTTCCCTAACATCAGGATTCACTTTATGAACAGGCAACACATTGACATTTCCCTGCCCATCATCAACATTGACATTTCTTGGCACTTCAACATCATCATCAACATCATTGTCCACATTATTACCATTCCCATTATCAACATTGACCTTTCCCTGCACATCCTCAACATTGACATTACCCTTCACCTTCTTCACATGAACATTACCTTTCCCATTATCCACATTGACCATTCCCGATATATCAGACCTAGGAGGGTTATCAGGAACATAATGGGCAACCAACCGCCCCAAATCTATTCCCAATAACACATTGGCGGGGAGATTCTTGGTTACCCCAACCTCCCTCCACCCTCTTCCCACACCCCAGTCCAGATAAACTCGGGCCATGGGCAAATATCGGCGCTCACCCCCGATACCGGTGACAGTCAGTGTCTTTCCAGGGATAAGTTCATGGGGATACACGTATTCGGGGCGGATAAGAGTTCGTTCTGCTCCAGAGTCCCTGAGCCCCACAGTGATGGTGTTACCCACCGTGACCGACTGCAAGTTCTCCCTGGAACTCCCACCCGTACCACCCACCAAATAAATTGCAGCATTAGGCCCTGGGGCCTCAGATGCGAGGCTCCTCTTCTGCCTCTCCGGACACGTGGCCCTCACATGTCCCGGTTGTCCACAGGTAAAGCACTGACGTGCATCAGCTGTCAGCCACGTGCTGGCAGCGGGGACAGGACCTCCAGAAGGTCGGCTGGCAGGGGCAGGGATGGTGGTCATCGGCTTACCCCCTTTTCCGTTGGTGATGATCGACTTCCGCACCTCCGGTCTCCGGTTGGCCTCGTAGGTGTCTGCAATCTGCGCTGCTTTGTTCGAATCTGGTGGCTCTCGATCCATCACGAACTGTCGCACCTCCGTCGGGCAAAGATGCAGGAACTGGTCTTTCACCATCAGATCCTTTATCTGCTCAAAGGTGGTCACTTTCAGTCCTTGAATCCACTGCTCAAAGTTGGTTCGGAGCCCGTGGACCACATCACTGTAGCTGTCGTGTGGTCCACGCTGGAGGTTCCGGAACTTTCTGCGGTACACCTCAGGAGTCAGCTGGAACCTCTGGATTAGAGCCTCCTTAATGGCCTCATAGTTCCCATCGAGCTCTCGAGGAAGAGCCACAAACGCCGCTAGCGCTTTGTCTCTCAGCGCCGAAATGAGGAACGGGGCATACTGGTCATTCGGCAGCTGGTACTGTAAGCACGCCTTCTCAAAACCCCTCAGAAAAATGTCCAGGTCCCCGTTGTCATCCAGCACAGGGAAATGCTTGGGATTCGGCTGGAAGGTGGTTGAACGGGTCGATTCAGAGTTCAATGGGGTAGATGACTGCCTTTCCAGCTCGGCCATCCGCAGGTCGTGCTCTCTCTGAGCTTGGGCCTCAGCCCGTCGCTCTGCAGCCTCTCGCTCGGCTCGCCGCTCTGCTCTCTCAGCCTCCTGGTATTGCTGAATGAGCTGCAGGCGTCCTTGGGAATCCTCAGCGGGATATTGCTGTAAGGCCAGTTGCAGATAGGGGTCCATGCTGACCTGGTCGCTGACGCGGCATGCGTCTACAGGGGGGACCCCTGCAGGAACACCTGGTAGGACTTGGCTCACATCCACAGGTAAGGGCTCAGCAGCAACACCGTCCACGCTCTGACTGACCTCTGCAGCTGGACGCTGTACATCAGCACTGACAAGGCTTTGGCTGGCCTCTCCGTTCACTGGGCTCTGGTGACGGGCTTCCTCCACATCCAATTGCAGCAGTATCTGCTCCATCTGCTTCTTGGTTCTGTTGGAGGGGTCTATATTCCTGTATTTGCACAGGCAGGCGAGAGCCTCCTTGTTATAGTCTTTATACCAGCTTTTCACTGCTGTGGCCATGATTCCAAATCAAAAGATAGAATAGAAAAACAAAGAGGGGGGGGGGGTAACTGCTACACACAGTATTGTCTCAGATCTAATAACCACTGAGTTCGATCTTCAAAACTTTTGTGCAGAGTTCCTGTAAGAACTGTGCAAGTTTTTAGTGAGAGGAATGATTGCTCAAACCAGATCACTAATGTCCTATGATCCCACCGCTCTGCCACCAATTGTCACGATTAGCTTAGTCAGGACCTGCAGCTCTCTGGCGCCCCCTTAGCCTGCTGGTCAAATCCAGTATTGCCAGAGGATAAGAAAGGTGCCCAGCTGCTCTAATTTATGTTGTCTACTGCGGCACGTGAT
Source organism: Allobates femoralis (assembly GCA_033576535.1). Classification (NCBI taxonomy): domain Eukaryota; kingdom Metazoa; phylum Chordata; class Amphibia; order Anura; family Aromobatidae; genus Allobates; species Allobates femoralis. The sequence continues at coordinate 186,549,216 of JARQOC010000006.1, read as the reverse complement.
GTGACAGGATGTATATATACCACCAGTTCCTGCCAGGAACGTATATATACCTCAATCCAGTCACCCTCAGGCCACAATATCACATAAATACAGAAGTATGCTGCCACCACCGACCTCTTTCAGGTGGGTCGGTAACCTGTGCGATAGCGTAAAAAATGAGCAGGGAGGTCGTGAGAAATCGTCATAGGACAAGTAGATCGAAGCTAGTAAATTAAAATAGTTTACTCCGAAATAGGGCAATGGTTACAAAATATGTACAGCATATTATATAAGAGACAAATTACATGTATGAATAACAGTTATAAAAAATAAAAAGGAATACCGTAAGAAAAGTTTCAGACCTAGTCAGGCTTGGTACTTAGTTTCTTGGAGGAGGCCCTTCTCCTGGATGGGTAGATTCTGTCGACAGTTAGCTGGTGTTGACTGTCAGACCTCGAGAGCAGAATCACCCAAAAATCCTTCTTTGCTTTTATTAAACCAGGGCAATCTGTGACCCCCACCACTTAGAGTGATCCCTCCTCCCTGGGAGGATCCTCGAGTACCACCTCTCTCACTATGCTTCCTAAATCCCCATTTTTCCATATCTAGAGATGGGGGGGGCTCACAGACATAAGATATGGCTCATTTTCCAGGTCAGGTGATTCTGAGAAGTTTGATACCAAATATGACTTGATGGTCTTATTTGGAATGCCAGCAATCTCTTCCCAGGTTCCTGAACGTTGTACAACTGTACAAAATACATCATTGAATGCACAACACGGTGATGAATCTGAAAATATGAATTCTGTGTTTGTGGCATGAACGGGTCGTCTTGAATTCAATATTGAAAACACGGTGGATTTAGACAAAGGATTTTCTTTAGAGAGCCAGCTGGTTTAAACTGGGGTCCAGCTCTACCCCCTTGAAAGTTATTTATTGGGGCGTCGTAAATGGCTTAAGCTGGGGATGCTGAAATTGTTTCTATGTAAACTGCACAGAAACCAACAAAAAGGGAGGGGGAATGAGGGAGTTAGCCTGGACTGACTCTCCAATACCTTAAAAAATCATGAGCAATATCATCTATTCATGACAACGGCGTAGTGAGCTTATTTGCATTTCCTTGTTTATTTTGAATGCCCACGGTGCCTCTATTCCTGGAAGTCTTTTCTCTCTCTGTTTTCTCTCTTTACTTTAATTCTAGTTCCCAAATTTCGAACTACTGGCTAACCACCCTATATCTTCCACCTCTATCTGAACACTAGCCCATTGTGGCTTTTCACCTTTCTTGCAACCTTCTACTTCTATTACTTATCTAATACACCCTTCTCCTATAATTACTTTTCTATCTTTCTCCTCTTCTCTTTTATAATCCTTGCAGTTCTAACTATTTTTTCTTCCTTCCCATTGTTTCTCCTCTTCTCTACTCTATCTCTGTTATCCTAATACAGGATTAGATTGCCCCCTATGGTGCATTTTTGGCACTCCACCTGGACAGTATATTTTATTTTTACTCTGGTCTCTGACCCTTGATTTTTCTCAGAGTTCTGAGTAATTAAGGCACTTGTTGGCCCTGGTAAAACGAGATTCACCCGTATGTAATATAACTGTGTGTACATATATTGTTGGTTTCCCCTCCTTTCCTCTTTTCTATCCACCCCCCTCCTGCCCACCCTTACCCCTCCCTTGTAATTTCGCTGGTTTCAATTCATAAGCACATTTGAACTAGATTCTGAGATTTATATTACTAGACTTCTCTTGCAGATATACAGTGTTGGCCAAAAGTATTGACACCCCTGCAATTCTGTCAGATAATACTCAGTTTCTTCCTGAAAATGATTGCAATCACAAATTCTTTGGTATTATTTTCTTCATTTAATTTGTCTTCAATGAAAAAAACACAAAAAGAATTGTCCTAAGGCCAAATTGGATATAATTCCACACCAAACATAAAAAAGGGGTGGACCAAAGTATTAGCACTGTTAGAAAAATCATGTGATGCTTCTCTAATTTGTGTAATTAACCAGCACCTGTAACTTACCTGTGGCACCTAACAGGTGTTGGCAATAACTAAATCACACTTGCAGCCAGTTGACATGGATTAAAGCTGACTCAACCTCTGTCCTGTGTCCTTGTGTGTACCACATTGAGCATAGAGAAAAAAAAGAAGACCAAAGAACTGTCTGAGGACTTGAGAAACTAAATTGTGAGGAAGCATGAGCAATCTCAAGGCTACAAGTCCATCTCCAAAGACCTGAATGTTCCTGTGTCTACCGTGCGCAGTGTCATCAAGAACTTTAAAGCCCATGGCACTGTGGCTAACCTCCCTAGATGTGGATGGAAAAGAAAAATTGACAAGAGATTTCAATGCAAGATAGTGTGGATGGTGAATAAAGAACCTTGACTAACATCCAAACAAGTTCAAGCTGCCCTGCAGTCCGAGGGTACAACAGTGTCAATCATACTATCCGTCGGCGTCTGAATGAAAAGGGACTGTATGGTAGGAGACCCAGGAAGACCCCCACTTCTTACCCCGACACATAAAAAAGCCAGGCTGGAGTTTGCCAAAACTTACCTGAGAAAGCCTAAAACGTTTTGGAAGAATGTTTTCTCTTTTTGGGCAAAGGCATCAACATAGAGTTTACAGGAGAAAAAAGAGGCATTCAAAGAAAAGAACACGGTCCCTACAGACAAACATGGTGGAGGTTCCCTGATGTTTTGGGGTTGCTTTGCTGCCTCTGGCACTGGACTGCTTGACCATGTGCATGGCATTATGAAGTCTGAAGACTACCAACAAATTTTGCAGCATAATGTAGGGCCCAGTGTGAGAAAGATGGGTCTCCCTCAGAGGTCATGGGTCTTCCAGCAGGTCAATGACCCAAAACACACTTCAAAAAGCACTAGAAAATGGTTTGAGAGAAAGCACTGGAGACTTCTAAGATGGCCAGCAATGAGTCCAGACCTGAATCACATAGAACACCTGTGGAGAGATGTAAAAATGGCAGTTTGGAGAAGGCACCCTTCAAATATCAGGGACCTGGAGCAGTTTGCCAAAGAAGAATGGTCTAAAATTCCAGCAGAGCATTGTAAGAAACTCATTGATGGTTACCGGAAGCGGTTGATTCGTAGTTATTTTGGCTAAAGGTTGTGCAACCAAGTATAAGGCTTAGGGTACCGTCACACGTGGCGATCTCCCGGGCGATTCCATAGGCGACGCCGAGGCGTGGCCTGTCGCCGGCGACATCGCCAATGCGTCGCCTAATGTAAATGGGCGACGGCGAACACGCCTGAGTGGTCGCCTGGTTTCACATCAGAGACTGTGAAACCAGGCAACCATTCTTGGGCGATGTGTGCTGATCGCCCTGTGTAACATCTCATGAGCGATGTGAAAGGCGACAGCACATCGCCTATACCATTCCTGTAGGCGTTTCAGGGCGTATTTACTACCTCTGGCGGTCTGCGTGGATTGGTGGCAGCTCGAGCGTTCCGATTGGTTGTCTTGTTCCTCGGCGCCATATTTGATGATGTGTGCGTCCAAAGGTGTATTACCCAGGAGCGTACATACTGTACAGTAGCGCATTAATGTCGCCTCTGTGTTTGCGGCTGTGTTCAAAAGTGCACTGCGTATTTGTGCTTTTTTTTACGCGTGCATTTTCACTGCAAAAACGCGCACGTTAAAAGAATCACCATGTCAATTCTTTCTGCAGTTTTTCTCTACGTTTTTCTATTGCCCACATGATAAATGGGCTCTGAAAAAGCGCAGAGAAAAATGCAGAAAAAAACGCAGTGTGTAAAAGGAGCTGCGTATTTCACAAAATACGCGCGTAAAAAAGCGCAGCTGCATAAAAATACGCAGTGTGTGAACGTAGCCTTAGTCTGCATGGAGAAGGAATGATAGGTGATTTATACATCCCATAACTGCAAACACACAAATATCTGTGCACACACATACTTTCAAGGCTGCAATATTATCCAGACCAAGAAAGCAAGAGTGATTTTATTAGACAACGCAATAGAACAACACACTTAACAAAAGCGCTGTACATATTGACTGTACAATAAAACGTCACGCGAGCGTCGTGTTTTGCCTTCTTGGCAACACTAATGCGTATAGCAATAATCCGCGACACATCACACGAGAGTTGTCTATAAAGCACCGAGCCATTTACATGTAACGACACATTAAAATAATGACCAATCACACGTCCTCAAGGCGTCACACAACATTATGTTAACGCCTATCTCCGAGATGCGGCTCAAATTTACGCCCACATCGCTAATATGGTGGCTCTGTGTGACGCGGAAGCGGCGACCAGCGATTTGATCGCCCCTGGACCTTGGGCAATGCTCAGGCAATTTCTGGTCGGGTTGTCGCCCAAGCGTCGCCTAAGTTGTCGCCGGGTCGCCTAAGTTGTCGCCCCGTGTAAATGAGCGACGGCGACCTTAGGCGACACACAAATACGTGCGCGTGCACGTGCGTCGCCTATGGAATCGCCCGGGAGATCTCCACGTGTGACGGTACCCTTAGGGTGCCAATACTTTTGTCTGGCCCATATTTGGAGTTTTGTGTGAAATGATAAATGTTTTGCTTTTTTCTTCATTCTCTTTTGTGTTTTTTCATTGAAGACAAATTAAATGAAGATAATAATACCAAAGAATTTGTGATTGCAATCATTTTCAAGAAGAAACTGAGTATTATCTGACAGAATTGCAGGGGTGTCAATACTTTTGGCCAACACTGTGTAACCTGAATGTTGCTGAGTCATCATGAACCTTACGTGCACTACTATTAACGTAAATAGGCTGAATTCGCTCGACAAGCGATCACTTGTGTGGCAACAAATAAAAAAGCTACGTAGTGAGGTGATTTTTATTCAGGAAACTCATCTCATACGCAAGATAACCATAGGATGGCTTCTGGCCTTTATCCTATACAATTTTTTGGAAACGCAGATAGCAAGAGGGCAGGAGTGGCAATATTCATTCACAAAAATGTCTCATTCAGTTTGATTGAGTCAGTCCAAGACCCTCAGGCAGATATCTGGCTGTTAGGTGCTACCTTAATGACACGATGTACTCCCTTGTCTCTATCTACGGGCCTAACTCAGGGCAGTTAAAATTCTTCCATTCACTGTTTGCAAGATTAGACATGATAACTAAGGGACCCACAATCCTGGCCGGAGACTTTAATCCCTCTGTAAATAAGCGGTTAAAATGCTCCTCCCCTTCTCACTGTCGAGCTGAGATGGGTGCCCTATTATCAACCGACCAGCTACATGACATTTGGCGCTACTCCCATGGAGAAGAGAGAGACTACACTTATTTATCCCTGAGATTCCACACGTATAGCAGGCTTGACTATATATGGTAAACGATTCCCTCCTCTCAAGATGCCAGGCGACATCCATCGGACATATCACTTGGTCTGATCACGCCCCCGTATCTCTTCAGGTGACAGACTCATCTCACTGCACCCCGACGAACTCATGGAAACTGAAAGAATATCTTCTAGCATCCCCCACAATGTCACGCACATCTCGGAGCACATTCGGGAATATTTCACACATAATGATAATGGGGAGACTGATCCGAAAGTGCTCTGCATGGCCCACAAAGCAGTCCTTCGTGGTTCCTTTATTAAACTTGCTTCCCGTATAAAGAGAGATGGATAGGAACATTCACAACTCATCTCCAAAATCGTTGGCCTGGAGAAATCAAACAAACAATCCCATCTCCGGTCCGTACTGAAGGAGCTCACCACAGCACGTTGTGAGCTGAGAAGCCTCCTTCTTGTTAAAGTAGAAAACAATCTGAAAAAATTAAGGCCACCTATTATGGGTTGAGTGACAGAGCCGAAACACTCTTAGCAAAACGTATCAAAAAAAGACAGGAACAATCTAAAATTTCTCACTTGATAAACCCTGCAGGAGATAAGATATGGAACCCCCTTTTGATTGCAGAAGAATTCCAGCAATTTTATGCCACCCTCTATAATCTTCACAAAGACCCACTTACTCCTCAACCCACTACTGCGTCGATACAGCAGTTCTTAGATAAAGTACAGCTCCCTAAACTAATGACAACACAAACCAACTTTCTTAATGCTCCCTTTACGGAATCGGAAATTTGAGACGCATAATGTACAACAAAAAAACACACCCTCCAGGCCCTGATGGCTTTTCTTACTTATACTATTCAACTTTTGCATTGCAACTATCCCCTCATCTATTAAAACTTTTTTCCCATTGGCGTAGCAGAGGCCAAATTCATCCGGAAGGACTAAAGGCGATAATATCCACATCACGAACCCGGGCAAGCCCCCGACATTCCCTGCTAACTTTAGATTCATCGCTCTTCTAAATTGCGATTTAAAAGTTTATGCCAAGGTATTAGTGGGGTGTCTAATGCAAGTACTTCCCTCCATGGTAGGTTTGAACCAGGTGGGATTTGTTGCGGCCCGCCAAGCATCAGACGGTGCTAGAAGGATTGTTGATTTGCTGGAGCTGATGGAGAGGGATCACACCCACAGTGCACTTCTCTCCCTCGACGCGGAGAAAGCATTTGATAGAGTGCACTGGGGGTATTTGGACGCAGTACTATACAAATTTGGTTTGATCGGAGGCTTTAGAGACTCGGTGATGGCTCTAAACACTTCCCCTAGTGCGCGAGTAAGGGCTTCTGGTTTCATCCCGTCGAAATTCGTAGTCTCTAATGGAACATGACAGGGATGCCCTTGTCCCCCCTCATCTTCGCTTTCATTATGGAACCACTTGCAGCGAGGGTAAGGGCCGACTGTGTGATCAGGGGCCCTAAGGTCGGGACGGTGGAGCACAAACTGGGTCTCTATGCAGACGATGTTGTTTTTATTTGCTCCAACATCATGGAGACTATTCTAAGAATAGTGGATATTTTAACCGAATTCTCTGAGGCGTCCTATTATAGATTAAACTCCTCCAAGTCCTTACTGTATCCTATCAATATTCCCCTTGCCCAAAAGCTCCAGCTCCAATCCCGGTTCCCCTTTGTGTGGTCTCCATTGGGGATCCCGTACTTAGGGATTCAAATTACGCAGACAAATAAAATAGTGCAGCGTAACTATGACATTCTACTCAACAATATTAAGGCGGTCTGCAGTCTCACACTGCTCTGAACCTCTCATGGATAGCAGAATACAAATGATAAAAATGACGTATCTCCCTAAAATTCTCTATGTATTGAAGTGCCTCCCTCTTCTCTTTCCCCAAAAACTACTTCATTCCCTACAAGCAATTCTAGGTCGCTTTATTTGGAAAAATAAGACACATCGGATAGCTGCCAAAGTGCTCACACGTCCTATGCAGTTGGGTGGTATGGGAGACCCGGATGTGTTTCTTACCATGCAGCGATACACTTGTCGGCGGCGAGGTCTTAGTGGATGGACGCCAGGAATCCTCTCTGGATGCAGATAAATGAGAGGTCCTTTACTGATCTTGTGAATAGTTATGATCTGCCCCGCACCTCTTTCTTCTGCTACTTGCAACTTTGCCACTTCATTAACTCATTGACATTACCCACTGTGGGCCAGGTTGTTCTTGATAACTCAGTTCAGAGGTACTTCAAATCACAATCATCTAATGACCATGGTGTGGCCATCCTTTACAGAGCACTTATATCTGCAGGAGAGGGTCCGAAGCTTCCCTACATGTTGAAGTGGGAAAGACGCCTCTCATTTGAGGCCTCGTTGGACCAGTGGCAGAGGGCTTCCATCCACACATCTGCCTACTGAAAATGCATCAATCATCTTGAACAAATTAAAAAATTACACATGGATTGGTATATCTCTCCTGAGAAACTATCTCATTTTACCAAACAAAACCCACTTCCTTCCTCATTGTGCTGGAAACTCTGAAATTCGACTGGAACTACTCAACACTTGTGGTGGTTTTGCCCCTTATTCGCTTATTTTGGGATAAAGTCAAGGCCCTACTTACTGAACTCACTGGTCTGTCATTGGACTTGGTCCCCTCGTTGGCTCTTTTGAGTCTGGGTTGGAGGACTGGCCTTTAACACTGCGTCCTATAGTAGCAATTGTATTGATCTCCGCAAGTCTATGTACTTCCAGGCACTGGAAATCATCAAAAATACCTGACATGATAGAGCTTCTTTGCACTCTGAACTCTCACTTCCAGCACGAGTTGCTTCTAACCCATGATGTGGGAAGTCGGTCCAGGGTCCTCCATCATTGGGACCCCAGGATCGCATCATCATACAACACTATCTCTGTTCAAGTGTAAACCTGCCCAATCTTGTGGCCTCCTTTGGTCGGGTAAACTTCCATTCACTACCGACTAAGAGAAGCTCTGGTTCTCTTTGATGCCTCAGAAATTGGAGGTCTCTTTCCTGTTAACCCACCAGCTTATCCCCACCCCTATTTTCCCTGCACACCCCTTCCCCCACAATTTTGTTATTTCAGTATTCATAATACCATTAGTGGACACCTCTGTATTTAGGTGATCCTCATGGCTTTGTATATGTATATTTTGAAAATGTAATCAATAAAAAATCAATTGTTTAAAAAATATAGGGGTCATGTACGTTACTGGTAGCAAAATGTTATGGCATCCTCACTCTTCAAAAAGAAAACAGCAAAACCAGTGCTCTCATATCCAAAGGCCCTTCTCTCTACTGAGCACCCCAATGTCTAAACCACAGTTACGTCCACATGTTTGGCATTGTTTCAGTGAGGAAGCATACTTACTTTGTCTCTAGAAGCACAAATTAGGCAAAATATACGAGCAGTATAATGTAGTGGGCACTAAAAAGGTTTATTTGCACTTCAAAATTCTGCAACATACACTGTGTTTGACACATGGGTGTTTTCCAGAGATAAATTCATCACTACACCTGTAGAAAAAACTCCCAGAGGGGTGTAATTTCTAAAATATTGTCACTTGAGGGGGTTTCTGCTGCTCTGGTACTTAGGGGCTCTGCAAAGGGAGTCTACAAACTATGCCGGAGCTCACATCAAACACCGGGACATGGCCCATGACGTTGTACAACATTATGGGTGGTGAAAGGGTTAAAACACTTGTACCAGCTTATTCGAGGTATTTCTGTAGCTCCACACAGATGGTTGTTGAACAACTCTTCAGATAATTCTTTTTACTCCTCTGTCTGAAATCTTGTGGAGAGCATCTGGTCGTAGCAGCTTTAGGGTATAATTATGTTCTTACCACCTCTAGATTGATGGCCCCAAGTGTGCACTGGACCCCCTTCAGTAGTTTAGAAATTTTCTTTAACCAATGTCATCAGCATGTTTTGCAACAATGAGATTCAAAGACCTTTGGATTGCTCACTAGGTAAAAGACCCATCATAAGTTGTTTCTTGTATGGCTCCTTGGTAATGACCTTTTTTATAGCCATTAGTTGAACTAGCAGGATTGCTTTCTAACTACTGATAGATTTCAGCTGGTGTAATGATTATCCATAGCTTTTTACACTTCTCTTTCTTCAGGTGTTCAATACTTTTTCACTGTGTCATTTCTCATCATTTTGCATAATTTATAGATATCTATGGTTTGATTTCTTTGGCTTTGTGGATTGATTAGATTGTTACCAGAATGTGGCCAGAAATTCATGTCAATATCACCTTTAAAATTACAGTAGTGTTCAAAATAATAGCTGCCCAATATAACTATCCAGATTATTCACTGTTTTTGGTATAAATTTTATTACCACATGACAAACAATTTACCAGTAAAGGCCCCGTCACACATGTCAATATCGCTAGCGACATCGCTGAAAAGTGAGTGTTCAGCGATGTCGATGCGATAGCGTATATCCACAAATGCGATCATGCTGGTGTTGACAGTACCATGTTCATAAACCTGTCAATCTGCAACCAGCTATTAGGCTGGATCGCGCCGTCTGACACCGCAATAGCGATGTTGGCGGTGATCCAGCCTATACTGCACTTGCTACGGATTGCTCGCTCGGTTGATCCCAGCCCAACGAGCGATGACTCCGCCCACATCGCTGCGGTGTCACCGGCAACATCTTGCCATGTGACAGCTAGCCTGCGATGTCAGAAGCGACTGCGCACTCACGTCATCGCTTCCGACATCGCAGGCGATATTGACGCGTGTGACGGGGCCTTTAGTGTAGTAGATTTTTGGAAAACCAACAGACTCAGCATTACTAATCTGCATGTTTGTGTATTTGAATAACACTGGGGAACACAATTTTTTAGGAGTTAGGTCTGACAACTGTTCTTAATTACTTTTTGGATGCTGAATCCAGAAATGATCTCAGTTTTTCTCTATCACGTCAAGTTTTTGAACTATAGGATTTTTGTCTCCAAAAATATGTAAACTACTGTACCTAAAAAGTGTTTTTTTTTTTTTTTAAATAGTACAATTATGAACAAAAAATGAAATATATAAGAAATAGGCATGACAATATGTTTTTTAACACTATCATATATCATATAGCTCTATATGAGTCAATTGTAATCAGATAACAAGTCTTATTACAGATATCAGTGAAATTGTGCTTCTCTGGCAGGTAAGTTGTGGAGGAAAAATTGACGTGCTAGAAAAAAACTGACTACATTTTTGGAATCAGCATGCCAATTTTAGTAAAATCAGCTCAAAACTACTTTTTTTTCAAATTGTTCCCCAGTGTAATTAATTGAAAGGGAGGTGTTCAAACTAATAGCAGTGTCGAGTTCAATTAGTGAGGTCAATCATTCTGTGAAGGGAAACAGGTGTGAATCACTAGGCCCTTTTCTAAGGGTGAAGCCAGGCTGGAATGACGCCCATTAGGGCGTAATAGAGCAGCGAGGCAGGGGTAGCGCGGCACAGGGGACCCGCCTACCCATCACAGATGCCGCGAGAAGCGCCCCTCTGTCCTGGATTTTGTAAGTTTGCAAACTACTTTATTGTACTCTTATATTACTAAAATATGTCAGACAGGGATGGCTTAGATAGTACTGTAAGGCTGCAGGGAACAGGTATTAAGAGGTTAGGAAGTGATTTTGGGTGACAGGTTCCCTTTAAATTACATTAAAATGAGCGTTAACGGCACAAAATACAAAACACGCCAATTAAAGATACTAGTCACACAGGTGCTATTATTGATAAAAGAACCAACAAGTTACCTATTCCCTTAGTGTGCCCTAATAAAGTATTGCTTTTATCATACCTCAATAGATTATAACAATCCATGATCTCCCTATAAATGGGAATAGGATGGGACTTTAGCTAATCACCATATGACAAGTTTAAAACTCCAGCTCACACCTATACTCAATATTCCGATAGTGAAAGGACCATACTAATATTGCTGTAAAGGACGTACATAAATACAAAGTACCACTTGTTGTGCAGCGGTTGACTGCCCCACAGGTGTTAGTGCTGGGACTTGCGGTTCCAGGGCTCTGGTATTAGATGTGTTGGGGCTGCAGGTTGGAAGCCAGGGGAGTGGCTGTCTAACCTGGATCCTCCTGTGGGTGTGACAGAACACAGATAAGCAAACTCCCTCTCAGTCACATGGGCTGTGAGGTCATGAAAGATCCTTGACTACAGGAGAGGAGAGAGCCTGGGGAAGAAGTGTGGTGTATTTCAAGCAGTCGTGATAGCTGAGGAGGCCTTAAAGAGCCTGGACCACCCTGAGACTTGCCCCAGGTCTGAGCCCGGACCGGACCAGAGTCGGTGAATGTGCAGGGAGGCATCCCCCCAGCTAAGACTGTAGCCAGCAATCCCTTTGATGGACTAAAGGTCAGTGATTGCTGTTATGGACTAACCAGGTGTCATCCCGATTGGTGGGGACAGCCTGACATAGTGTACCTGTCCTGTCCATGGATGCCATGTATACCGTAGGTGGTTTATGAGGATTGATAATAAACCGTTGGGCTTGTTTTTTGAGACCCGGTAGTTTTCACAGTTTTCTGCGCCAAGCAGTTCCCTAGGAGGTTTCATGAGCATAATGAGCGGCCAAGCAGTCCCCTAGGCGTGCATCGCCACACACTCTATTACATTTTTCTTATAGAGCATACACTGATATGAATATGGATCATAATCAGAACCACTCATGGATAAAAATAAGAATCAAAATCACTTGACGTGTTTCCCCCACAGTATGGCTTCATCAGGAGTGCCATATATACAAACATAGACAGATGAAATCCATAACAGGTACATGGAAAACAAAAACCGTCCTATTATATATTTTTGTTGAACTCATTGATCCATGCCCATAGAATTATTCATCCATTCTCACAAGATGTCTGCTGGTGAGGTAGATACTCTGGATTATTTCACTTCTATTCAAATTTCCATAGAAGTCATATCCTATCATCCAGATGAAATTATCTCCAGTGAAAGATCAACATTATATGTCATCATTGGGAGTGCGATTGACAAGTGGCTGATGGTATGTGTCTGTAGTTGCCTTTAAGCCTAGGGTGCCCATTTGATTTGGGAGTGCACTGGGTTATTCATGGCTGCCAGTTGACCAAATCCTTCTTTATAACATACAGGGTATATTCCATGTCATTGTGAACATGGCATATAATTATTATTCCCATAATTATGATAGTCAAATGTTCATGTGGCAACCTTAATATTGTGTCCCACAAGCGTCTTCCACTGCTACTCCTTCTGGCTTTTAGTTAGCGCTGATGTGTCCTGAGTAAAATCATACTTGCAATTTCGGCGTGACATCATGTCCAGCTGTTCCTAAGTAATGATGGTAATGGTGATATGAATGTCTGCTACATGTTATCGCTACAGCCAACTTCAGCCTTAGCTGTCTTGAGCCATATAATGTGTTGGTCAGTTATGTGTTGTAGCGGTAACATGTAGACACAATGTCACCATTGCAATCATGGAAGAGCTGAAAAGAGGAGAAGTATGTCATGGAAGTGATACAACCTCTGAGTTTTTTTAGAAAAAGGTTAATTTTATTAAACAATATGATGATAAATTAACTACACAGAACACATCACAAAGATAAAAACAATGAAAATGGCAGACATAGCTAGATACTATTTCCAATAAACATGTATTAATAGACCAAACGTTAAAGGGCAAGTATATATACAAGTATTCAAGAATATTGGAGTAAAAAAGTTAGCTTTTCCAATGAGAGAATTAGGTATAATAGGTATACCTATTATATTCTATATTCTACATGTACATGTTTATTGGAAATAGTATCTAGCTATGTCTGCCATTTTAATTGTTTTTATCTTTGTGACGTGTTCTATGTAGTTTGTTTATCTTCATATTGTTTAATAGAATTGAACGCTTTTTGAAGAAACTCAAGAAGTTGTGTCACTTCCATGACATCCTTCTTCTCTTCTTCTCCCATACACTTTTTAGGTTTGTCTAGTGATCCTTTTAGTTTTGCTCTTATTTGCGGTGCCCTCCACCTCCCCTCGTTTCAATCATGGCAGAGCTGGGATGGCAGGGGACAACAATTTAAAATATATCTCCTTTTTGGCTTGATATCATTTCTTGCCTGTACTCTCATTGACATAACAGACCGAACACATAGCCTCTAAAGAAAGTCAAATGACTAATTAGCATGGCACTTTCCTATAGAAAATAGCTGTGGTAAGTTAACTAATGAATTTAGGGGAATGCTAACATCAGTTAATTCCGACAACTTGACGGTGATAAAATATCCTAGCAAACTCCTTTTCATAACATGATATCTTGTTAGGTTGGGAATGGTATAGCTGACAGAGATTTCATCTACTGCTGAATAATAGCAATTTATGATGTATTATAATATTAGGATAACATTTTAAGCAGGTCAGATATTATTCAGACCGGAAATATGGCATAATTCTGTCTTTTACAGGAACTAGTTATTGCTATAATCTGTCATTTTCAGTAAGGATCATAGCTATATTCACCATATTAGATTAGTTCACATATTGCTGATTGGAATTCAGGTGTTTTGCGTTATATCCTTTACCAGATTTGTTATATTCAGATTTCAAACTGAAGCAGTTAACTTAAGGAAAGGCCGATAGCATCATTGTGCATCAAACTAGATTTCCAAGCAGCCTGACCCGATAAATATGGCCACAGAAGCCTTATGGCTCCAAGTCAGTTTACAGCAGTGAGACCCAGTGTGACACAGTGGGGACAGAAAAGAATAGTGAGAAGTAGGTAATTATAATGCTTAGGGCACTTTCATCTGTTCTTTTCTTGAAGTAGGGAAATGTCACATTAACATTTTCAGGAAGAATATTGTGGGGATGAATGAATGACATGTGTTGGAGGAGGTAACCATTATAACTGCTTTTTAATCTACTGGATATTTGGATGGATGGAGTCAAAATAATGAAACGATTACATCCAGCATTCTGCATAGGAAATGCCGTACTGGGCCCCTGGCTTGATACGGAGACCAACAAGGGTTGGGGCAGGAATTTAGCAAGAAAAGAGGGATATAAGATGGGAAAGAGATAATATGGAGGAGGGGATAATGGGGTGAAGTCAGAGTGGGCAGGCCTGTGGGGGTACAAAAGGGGGTTGATAAGGTGTGGGCCATTGACAGAGGCAACCACTTCAGCCAAAAAAGCAATCATCCACCAACCCTTTGTTGTTTCAGAACAGGTCTTTAATGTGGAGTCATTCAGTAGAGCGGTAGGAATTTATTTCATGTTTATTTTTGGAGAGATTTTTTTTGTTTTCTATGTCATATCAGCAGGGTGTGGGGGGTGGGGGGTAAGTCACTGTAGCTGGTAAACGTGGCTAATTGTGGTTTTTCAAGAAAAATAATCCCAGTTTACGGCTAGGTTCACACATCATTTTTGCTGTCCATTACAACGGAAACATTAACGGATTTTGCTGTAAAGGACAGCAAAAGCTACATGAGCTAGATAGATGAATAGAATAGAAAGAGATTGGATAGACAGAAATCTAGATTCTAGAAGAACATTACCAGTGTCCCTGCTCTGTCTTCACGCTCCGTCTACTGCTTCTTGCTGCGCCCCGGGCCGCTGGGTGAATATTCACGAGGATAATGAGTGGCACCGGAAGCAGCAGACAGAGTGGAGAGACAGAGCAGGGTCACTGGTAATGCTTTTCTACCATCTGTATTCCTTTCTTTCCTATCTCTTTTTTATCCTATTTATCTATTGCAAACGCAACATAACGCAATGCTGCAGATCTGCACAAATCTATAGCATTGGATTATATTGCATTAGTTTGTAATGGACTGAAAAATGCCATAGTCCGAGTTTGCCTGTGCATTTCAACAAATGTATACTTACTTGCAAACGTATGTCTATGTTGGCATGCATTATTATCCGTTTGTTGAACGCAAGTCTATGGATGCGTTAACATATCCGTTACATTGCGTTTGTGCTGCTGTCAAACGGATGCATTAAACGCACAGTACAATCGCAATGTAACTTACTCTAAGGAAGTGAAAGACCTAGGGTAGTGGTTTATGTTTTATTGCAGTCCATACAAGTCCCTTGAGCTGTATCACATCTGTAAGGTACTTTCACGCCGCGACGAGCTGGATACATCCGCTAAGGCTACAGTAGCTTGTAGCCCATGAGTCCGTCGTGCGGGTTGAACGTGACGTCAGCCGCAACAGATACATCGTTTCCTAGGTCGCTCGAAAACGAGGCTACAACGCGAGGTAGCAGCGTATCGGTTTGTAAAGAAGCAACGAAGGAACTCGATTAGTGCAATGTACTAAGGCGTGACCCTGCTCGTTTAATTGCCAGTGCATCTTGTGAAGCTGCTGCATGACGATGTAGTGTGCATAGGGCATTAAGGAGCTGACGATCACACTACACATCGCGAGCTGCTGTATTATCAGCTCCCTGCATGCTGCCAATCAGGTTATGCTTCGTCTATCACGAGGTCGGTCGATCACATTTGGCACGCCTATTGCGCCCTGCTGCACAGTACCCATCATACTGTTATAGTGTGTAATGAGCTACAGCTGCTACTTGAGACACCGCTGTAGCTATATAATGTAGCTGGCGTAAGGCACCTTGTGGCGGCGTGAAGAGGGGCTTGACCGTTGTACCGTTTGAGAGTGTCGTGCATGAAGTAGCGATATCCAGCTCCGTCGCGCTGTAAAGTACTAGATATGATTTGAGCGGATGGATATATTCTGCCTGTCTTATGTGTGGGACTTTGAGAACCATCCCTCGTTCATATAGTTTTATTTAAGTTGTTTAATAAAAAGACTGATGTGACTAATTTAATCCAATTGTGTGAATTTTAAGGGGTACATCAAACATGACTCACCTATACTATTTGTCATGCACAACCTCCAATTATCACAGTACATTTAATTATTAGCATTCTTTAAACATATATACTTACTTGGATGAGTCAATGAAATAGATCACCAGGGCCCCAATGCTCAAAGCAAAGACAGTAACTACCTGTGTCAAAAAACAGCAGTGTTAGTATTCGTAAGTCTTATATAGTAATAACAGAGTAATGTCTAAGTCAAACATACATTTCAATGTCTACAACAAAGAGGTCATAGAATATACATATATATGGGGATAATATCAAGGATTAAGGGTTTAGCTTACATGTAAGAAGAGCTTCACCATGACAACAGATTAAGTTTCTATACTCAGGGTGTCATAGGGACAATGAAACCCATAACATATTTGTATGTGATCTGTCATTTTCAGAACAATTCTACCAAAATAAAAAGTAGATTCTGACTCTTTAAATGAAAGATTTCACAAGGCAAGCAACAAGGTGACTCATTCAAGAGGCATGTTCCCCTCTGCTCAGCTACACTGATAGGTCTGTCCCTAAAGATGATCCCAGTAATTGAGAATATTGTACTACATGTTAGCGGTAAATTTTGGTCAACATGAATAATGTTTATTTATGAAAATGTCAAAAAGTTGACAAAAAATGGAAAATTTTGCAATTTTCTAACTTTTAATTTTCACTCCCTAAACCCCTTCACACTTGGGTGATTTCTGTTTTTCATTTTTCCTACACTTTTCCAAGAGCCATAACATTTTTATCTTTTTGTCAATGTAGCCATACGCAAGTTTGTTTTTTGCGGGAAGAGGTGTACTTTTGAATGACATCATTCATTTTACCATATAGTGTCCTGGTAAACAGGAAAAAATTTCCAAGTGCGGTGAACTTGCAAAAAAAAAAGTGAAATTCCACAATGGTTTATGTGGTTTTTGGCAGTTTATCATAATGGTGCCCGATTCTAACCATCGGGTATTCAGAATAACCTTGTAAACAGGGTGAACGTGTCACACTATGACGCAGGCATTCAATCGCTGCACTCAATGCGTGCCAGCTCTCTCATTGGTCCAACGGCCGCACTACTTCTCTGATTGGTCGCTTGAAGTCACGCCAGCCAATCAGCGAAGCGGTGGGCTTGGTGGATATATGAATCCTGCGCACCACTGATTGGTCACCGCTACTAGCAGGACCAATCAGCGGCGCGGGATTCATATTTCCTGCCAAGCCGCGCCACTTCGCTGACTGGTCGCTGCAGTTTGAATTCCGCATCTCTCATTGTCGTTATGGCGACCATTGACAGACACGATGCGGTTTGAATGCCGCGGCGACCTTTGAGAGACAGAGAGATATATCCCGCCACGCCGCAGCGACCAATCAGAGAGTAGCGTGGCTTGGCGCGCGGTTTGAATCCTGCTCTGGTACTACCGCAGCGAGCAGCCAGGAGATGACCGGCTGATTTATTTTTCCACTTTTTCTTTTAACTTAGCCCTTTAGGAACCTCAACACTGCTGTGTTTCGTGCTGATGCATGGCTTGTACTGCAGAAATGATCATCTCCTGTTATAGTCGGCACTTGGAAGTGCATCATGACGGCGATAGGGATCATTATCTGACCACTCATTGTTATGGCAACACATTGTTCCCTCAGTGAATGCTTCATGGGGTCTCTGATAGCAGCGGGGAACAGTGCAAAGCCCACCATATGTTACATTGCGCTGTCAGAGATCTAATGGGTTAACAGGCGCAGCTGCACATGTCAGATGCTCAGATCAGCTTACATGTGCGGGGAATGATGTGAGCTCAGCTCGTGAGCTTGCATCAAAAGGAGGGACAGGACCAATGATGTACCTATATGTCATTGGTCATGAAGGTGTTAAACCAGATAGTTATTTCACACAACGTTGTTAATAAATAACATATATCATATGCCTACTTTATATTAGCATAATTTTTTAAACATTTTTTTTTGTTAGGAAGTTACGAGGGTTGAAAGTTTATAATCAATTTCTCATTTTTGCAATAAAATTAGCACCACCAGTTTTTTTAAGGATCACTTCACATTTGAAGTGACTTTGAGGGGCTTACATGACAGACAAATGCCCAAAAGTGACACCATTCCAAAAACTGCTCAAAACCACATTCCAGAAGAATATTAAGGTGATTTAGGTGAGGCACAGGAACTAAAGCAATGTAGAAGGACAAAATGACATTTTGACAAGGGTAATGGCCACTTTACACGTCCCAATGTCAGTCCGATATTGGATCCGACGCCACCGGAGCGCGCTTTTTCTGCCCAGATTTTCAAGATCGCATCGGAGATTTACACAGCGCGATATCGGCAGGCAACGCTCCAACGATGTCTACGCCCCCCTTGTACGGCCGACCCAGGAACGACCATTTAATATGGGAGAGAATAGAGGACGTTGTACTTCACATCGTAGTTGGGCTTTTACACAGCCTGATCCGGCTCCAACCTCCAACCAATATCGGGCCGTTGGAGAGCAGGCTCATTCGATCCCCGATATCGTTTTGGCGTCGTCCATGCATCTTATTGGACATTTGTACTATACAACGCACGAACGATATCGGGGACAACGCACGAACCACGTGACTTTTGGTCGGAGTTGGACGCCGATATAGGGACGTGTAAAGTGGCCATAACAGAAGAAAATAGACCATACAATTTTTGTGCAATTTATGGACACCCCATATGTGGTGGAAAACAACTGTTAAGGCCCACACCGTGGCTCTGAAGGGAAGAAGCAGCATTTTAATTTATTTCAAAATTGTTTGGAATAGATAGCGGATGCCATGTTTGCAGAGCCCCTGATGTGCCTAAACCTCCCACAAATCACCCAATTTTTGAAACTACACCCCTAAGAGAATTTATCTTGAGGTCTGGTGAGCACATTAAATACATAGTTGCTTTACAGATTTTTATAATGTTGATCCATGAAAATGATTACATCATAGGAGAGACGATAGGGTGACTCTTCTAGCGTTCTAAATGTTGCCATCACTATTGACCATGACATTTAGGGATTACAAAGACAAGAATGGTGCAGGCATTAGCCAAGGCTGTAACAGCCGTGCTTCCTGCGGAGATCATGCCGGAACAGCTTCTGCACCTGTATGATTGCATGATGTACTGGTATGTCCATTCCCAAAAAGAACCTGGCATCACATGTTGAAAGTATGAGAGAAGGAGGACCGGGTATGACCATGTTAAGGGCAGACTACTCAAAATACATTGTAAAAAGAAAGAGAGAGTGAGAGTTCTAAAGCCCAGATAACTAAACCACGTATTTGCTGTCCACACCAGTATATGTTGCAAAAATAATATTTTATTAGATGCAGTGGATACAGTAAATGAACGTGTACAAGGTAAAAGATGACAAGGATACAAGACTAAGAGGGAGACAAATGACAAGTGGGCAAGACAGGCATGGACTGTATATAAGGTTCAGAGGGGTAGTGAAAGTGACATGTGCTAAAGTGCATAGATCCGGGTAAAGTGCGGTTCAGCTAAGTATATGTAACAAATCCCCGATCTAGACAGCAATAAAGTGCACATTAGTAGCTTACCCATAAACCTCGTCAGGGGTCCCTGTCAAATCTGCCCACCGGTCCAGTAGCCCCAACCACATGTTGAAAGTAGTTAAATATTTTACTATCTGATTCAAGAGGATCGCAGAGAGAAAAATCTCGGGGCCATTTCATACATTTCTGAAGAGAGTACAGGCTCACATAAAGTGAGGTGGGGCATGGGATTCATCATACATTTCAGCTATCACATCAAATGTTCTGGCACTATATATATATATAATATATATATATATATATATATATATATAACTACAATGCTAATTGTGTTGCAGAGGGCTGCGTTCACACGCTGCGTATTTCTCCATGTACGCAGCGCTTTTTAGTGCTTGTGTAAATGCAGTAAAGCAGTGGCATTTTGCTGAAATGCATTCACACATTACGTCTTTTTGCACACACGCTTCGACTGCAAAGTGAGGCTGTGGTCATACATGACAATTCATTTTTCATAGTGTTCCATTTATCAAATCCATTTTTTTTGGGTGCTTTTTGAGCCTCCTGTGCTGCTCTGCATTTTTTGGACTTAGCCATTTTTAGCAAAAAAATGCTAGTAAAAACAGATCCGTTAACGGATGGTGCCTATATGTGCCATCCGTTAACGGATCCCATAGGACCCTATGTTATCAATAAACGGTCCATTTTTTTTCCAGCACCCAAAAACGTTGTTTGCAATGTTTTTTGGACCCTGGGAAGAGGTAATCTGTAAACGGATGCAACCTCCCAAGTGTGACCCTAGCCTAAGGGTACATTTACACGTCGCAACATTGCATGCAATTTCACTTGCAACTGGTTGCAGTGAAATCATGGACAAATTGTTCCATTTTGTTGCCGTGTACAAATGTAACAATGTGTCCATGATTTCACTGCAACCAGTAAGTTGCAAGTGAAATTGCATGCAATGTTGCAATGTGTAAAGGTACCCTAAAGGCCACGTTACACACACAGATATCTGTTCAGATATTGGTCACAGATCTCTGGTTGCAGTGAAATCATGGACACATTGTTCCATTGTACACAGCCACAAAACAATGTGTTTATGATTTCACTGCAACCAGAGATCTGTGACCAATATATCTGTGTGTGTAATGTGGCCTTAAGGCTGGCTTCACACTGCGGTCAGGTCAGATCAGGTCAGGTCAGGTCAGGTCAGGTCAGGTTTTGTGTTACAAAACCAGGAGTGACTCCAAAACCTAGAACATGTGTCAATCTTTCAATTATACTTTTTCTCTGCAAGTTCCTCTCCTGGTTTTGGAACACAAAACCTGACCTGATCTGACCTGACTGCAGTGTGAAGCCAGCCTAAGGCCAGACAGCTGCGGACCGGATCAGCACACAGGACTGGGGGACTAATATGCCCTCTGGTCCTGTGTGCAGCGCACGCAGCTGCAGTCGCTGACAGGTCAGGGCCGCTGCGCCCACGGTCCTGACTTATCAGCAGCGGGAACTGCGTGCGCTGCACACCGGACTGGAGGGCATATTAGCCCCCCAGTCCTGTGTGCTGATCCGGTCCGCAGCTGTCTGGGTCATCCCAGACATCCCTGGACCGGATGACGCCGCAGTGTGAAGCGGCCCTAAGAGGACAGTTAAAATGAGCTGACACTTTCCTGGCCACAGGTACAACCTTCCTTATTCCTTAACTCTGCTGTTCTGATCACATTTACTATACACTTGTTCTGTTTTGGGTCAATATGACCTGACCTATAAAAATGTTGATTTTAGCTACTGTTTCTAGTCTATGTGAGCTGGGACATTTATGATTTATTATCCTCCTGCTCGGCATCAAAGAATCATATGGTAGAAATATGCAAAAGAACTCCATCACATAAGATGCATGCACATATGACTCGCTCATATCACAGCCAGAGCTTTCAGGTGTTATTCAGCCTCCTCCACCAGCAGCACATGCGTCATCACCTGCTCCAGAGCTGTACGCGTAACAAGCAGATTTGTCCGTAAAGGATTATTTTTATAATTTTGTAGTTACTTCTACATCTTACTTTATACCTTACATTTTAGATTTGAGTAAAAAGTGGATTAGAGTAAAAAGATATATCCAAGTTTGGAAAAAATATGTAATCAAGCAGAACTGCTAAATTTTATGGGTAAAAAAGACTTTTGTGGCAACAGCCTTCCCAATATATCAGTGTGGAGTGCATGTGTCTCCAGTTTGGCAGCTTAAGCAGTTGTGTGAAAACCAACCTGCTTACTAAAGGCCCCGTTACACATAGCGATATCGCTAACGATATTGCCGTAACGTCAGAGGTGATAGCGCTGAGTGTGACACAAGCAGGCCCCCCGCTGTGAGATCGCTGATCGTTACGGAATGGGCTGGACCATTTTTTCGTCGTTTGTCTCCCGCTGGCCAGGCTGCATCGGTGTGTGTGACAGGGGCAAACACCAACGATCTCCATGTTACCCCCGTGACAGTGACAGATCCCAACGATCGTCAGGGGTCGCCGCATCGGTGAGTAGATCTGTCTGTGTGGCATCTCACCAGCGACCATTTAGCGACATTCCAGCGATCCCTGCCAGGTCGTATCGTTGTCGGGATCGCTGGAATGTCTCTAAGGCGGCCGTCACACGAACGATTTCTTGCCGATATCGTTTAAGCGATCTCCTTTTTGATCGCTTAAGCGATATCGGGCAAGAAATCGTTTGCATGTAATCAAAGCGATTTACGATGGTAAATTGCTTGATCGTGACATCGCTGATCTGAGCTCCGGTTCTCAGATCTAGCGATGATCGATTTCACGATCTCCTTCATCGTGGTGTATAACACCACGATGAACGATCTACCCAGCGGCAGAGCCTATGCTGGGAGATGGTAACTAGGTACACGTCGGGTAACTAAGCGACGCCGCGGCGCCTAGTAACCCGATGTGTACCATAGTTACCAGCGAGATCGGGGCTCCGCATCGCTGGTGAGTCTGTCTGTGTGACATCTCACCAGCGATGTTGAGCGATATTGTAAGCGATTTGCTGCGTGCACGTGATCGCTTACAATATCGCTAAAGATATCTGTGCGTGTGACGGCCGCCTCAGTGTGACGGGGCCTTTAATGTCCTGATTTAGTGCAATCATTTCTTTTCAGATTTATGTTTTAGCAGATTAGTACGGGTGCTCAATTTCATTGTTTACCAGTTGATTGCTTAAATGTTGTTTAAATTCTTTGCCACCTTCCAAGTTGACAAAATTAAGTACCCTAAACAACTACTTTGCTAGGTAGCTACTTGCATGGAAAGGTGGGATGAGACAAAACACGGGAAAGGAAGATGGGACAAAAGGACAGCGTTATTGTGGTGCATACGGATGTTAAAATGAACAAGCAAAGCAACCTACATTCACACACTGCGTATTAGGCACCCTTTTTTTGCATTTGAGGCTACATTTCACACACTGCGTATTAGGCACATGTTTTGCATTAGCGTTTTTGCCATGTTTTGCTCAAAAAAGAGCAACTGCATGTACACACCGCACCTTTTCGGTTGCACTTTTCCTGAGCCATTTTATAATGTGGGCTATGGGAAAAGCGCGCTGAAAAAGGCACAAAAAATTGTCATGTTGATTCTTTTTGCGGACTCAAGATGTGGTCACACTTTCCAGCTGTTTTTGCTTTGGGAACGTTTTTGGGAAAAATGTTGTAATTTTTTTTTCTAAGTCCAAAAAACGGTCCCTTAAAGGTTGGGGCACTTTATGGGTCATTCCGTTTTTTGTAGACCTCTTCCCAGGGTCCAAAAAACATTGCAAACGATGTTTTTGGTGCTGGAAAAAAATGGACCGTTTATTGATAACATGGGAGTCCTATGGGAAACGGATCCGTTAACGGATGGCACATATAGGCACCATCCGTTAACGGATCTGTTTTTACTAGCATTTTTTTGCCAAAAATGGATCCAGTTTTTGAGTTGAAATTTTTGTGACAGCATGTTTTCTCATATTTAGCATATGCGTTAACGCATGCATTTCCCATAGGCTCCCATGTTAAAAAAACACATGTGTATTTGAAAAAGCACCAGAAAATGTTGCAGACCAAGTTTTTAGTGCAACTACCAAAATGCATTGTGTTAAACGCATAGCACTTTTGCAATGCGTTTTTTGCATTGGAGCCTAGGGGTGCGCTAACACATGCGTTTTTCAACATTTGCACATATAAAAAAAGGATCTGTTTAGCGGATTCATGACACAAGTGTGACCCTGGCCTACGTCAGCTGCACTCTGCAGACTCTGGCTACAAACATACAAACAAGACCGGAGAGCATATTAACCCTCTGGTTCTATTTGTCAGGAGCTGTTATGGCCACTTTACACATCCCAACGTCGGTCCGATATTGGATCCGACGCTGCGGGAGCGCGCTTTTTTCCGGGCAGATTTCCAAGATCGCATCGGAGATTTACACAGCGCGATATCGACAGGCAACGCCACTACGATGTCTACGCCCCCCCTTGTACAGCCGACCCAGGAACGACCATTTAACATGGGAGAGAATAGGGGAAGTTGTACTTCACATCGTAGTTGAGCTTTTACACAGCCCGATCCGGCTCACGTCCAACAATATCGGCCGTGGAGAGCAGGCCATTGATCCCCGATTATCGTTTTGGCATCATTCGTGCATTCGTATTGGACGTTTCGACCATACAACGCACTGAACATATCGGGCACAACGCACGAACCATCGTGATTTTTTTATGAGTTGGACACCGATACGGACATGAAATGTGGCCATTAGGCTGTGTTGTGCCTTCCTGCAAAGCACCGGACACAGCCTGACAGGGCAAAAATAGTGGTGTGAAGCTGGCCTAAGAAGGAGACAGGTACAGTCCAGTGAAATATGAAGATACTGGCAATGACAAACAATCATCACTGCATGTACGCCAACATGCCCTTTGTGACAAATAGCTGTAGGGAATTTTCCAAGGGTGCATGCCACGATTCAGTATAACGAAATCGTTGTGATGCAGCGTCTTGCTGCAAGTCAAAACGCTGCAAAGTACAGTATAAGCATAGTGGATGGATTTCAAGAAATCCACCTCACATGCTTAACCCGACTGCAGCGTTCTGATAGCTGCATGCAGGTTCCGCATTCCGCTCCTCCTCCGCATGTTCATTTCATGCTGTGGAGTCGGAACGGCTCCCATCGGTTGACTGCAGGGAAAGCCGCCTGCACCACCGCACATGATGAGTACAGGGCGCTGCGGTCTCCATGCAGCCTCTGCGACTCACTCAGTCCGAGGACTGAGTCCAACACACAGCTCCTCCGACCATGAGCACACAGCCTAATAAAAGAGGGTAGTCCAATTTGTTTATATCCAGATAAGTTGTGTGTTAAATGTTAGGTAAGTTTTGCTGACTGACACATGTCGACTGCTCGATGAACAGCAGACACATTTCGCTTCCACAGATCCCCCACCTGTACCAGCACTAGAGCTACTACAAGTACATAAGGCACCAGCAGCAACAACTTAGTATATTTGACATGATGGACCAGATCTTATATCTGCCGCTGCACCAGCCTGAAGAGACTAACCGGCTGAACAGAGAACTTCATTCATGTCTAACTGTGTCCTTTCTTTACATGGGGACACCCTGCACCCTTATCCGATAGACATTTGCCACAACTAGGTGTACAAACCTGGCCAGATCTTGCAAATTGTAATGGGTGTACTGTATTATCCCACCTGAAGTGAACTGTCAAAGGAAGGTACTGAGCACAGCTGGTGACTGACAAAAAAATTTAGGGTTCTGTTACACGTCGCAACATTGCATGCAATTTCACTTGCAATTTGCTGGTTGCAGTGAAATCATGGACACATTGTTACGTTTGTACATGGCAACAAAATGGAACAATGTGTCCATGATTTCACTGCAACCAGCAAATTGCAAGTGAAATTGCATGCAATGTTGCGACGTGTAAAGGTACCCTTACAGTTGAGAAAACGAATTAGACATGGGTCAATACCACCACCTTTCACTTAGCTATACCTGTTGCCAGTGAGTAGATCGGCCATACTATATGCCTGTCTCCCTGTCTGTTGTCTACTCCCTGTCCATTATGTAATTTATACTGTTTAGATTAGGCTAGGGTCAGATTTGCGCCATACATCTCTAAAAGCATGCTTATTTTCATGTGCACGTGTAAAATCGCATGCGTTAATGCACCCATAGGTTCCAATGCAAAAAACACATTGCTAAAGTGCAATGCGTTTAGCGCTATGCGTTTTTCACAGTGCACATCAAAACGTGGGCTGCAGCGTTTGAGCACATTTGGAAAAACACATGCGTTAATTTAACATTGGAGTCTGCAGTGCCTGATAGACGTTATGTCGCTTACCCATGTTATGTAAATAAAAGCGTATAACCTGATGTTAAATTTATCCATTGGTTTTATAAATTACTCTTTGAAAGCTGAAACTCTCCCAAATGTGGTTTAGGTTAAGAGAATAAATTGGCATCAATGCTGAAATATTGATCATTTAATGCAGAGTCCCCAACTCAGGCCTCAAGCCCGCCAACAGTAATGATTCCAAGCCCTGTGCAATACTAATGTGGTTACACGTCCCACTATCGCCGCGATATCGAGGCAACGCCGTGGGGCGCGCATTTATGAGCGCATTCCCGATATCGCATCGGCGGTTTACAAGCTGCGATTACGGAAACAACGTCCCTCCGATGTGTACGCCCACCAACCCAGTAACGACCATTTAACATGGGAGTTAATGGGTGAGGTGCGAGTACGCATCGGAGTTGGGCTGTCACACGCAGCGATCCTGCTACAACGGCCTTGCGATATCGGGAGTTGAATAGCTCAGCTATTCAACTCCGATATCCTTTTGGCATCGTTCCAGGATCGCGTTGTACGCTCAAACCGTACAACGCGCGCCCGATATCGGCTCCAACTCGCGACCCACGTGAATTTTTGTCGGAGTTGGGTCGGAGTTGGACGCCGATATCGCGGCATGTAAACCCACCATGAGGAGATCCTGAAAACCTGCACTGTTGGTGGGCCTTGAGGCCTGGAGTTGGGACCTCTGATTTAATGAACACAGAATGGTCAGATTTTGGCATGATAAAAGTCATATAATGCACCCAATCCTAGTTTACATCCTCACCAGTGCTCCGTAAATGATCGGTTAATTAGTGGGTGTGTATAAAAGAAATCCAGCACCCCATAATGTCAGGTTATAAGCTTTTATTTACATAACCTGGATAAGCGACATAACTTCTGTCAGAGAGTGTATGGACACGCATGCATTAACGCATTGCGCATATATAGGCGTTTGTTAATGGATGCGTTTTTGATTTTTGGCTGTTTCTAATTGAAAATCAGTGATGTCACAGGTCACGTGACCTGTGCATGCTATTTATGCTGGCATGCAAAACAGGAAGTGACCTTTTGCACCCTGTTCTGCAACACCCTTTTGCAGCTACTTGCCCTGGAAGGTATGTACACATGTGTTTTCATCATGTATGTTGCAATCCAACCAGTGTCGGACTGGGGTGTCTGGGGCCCACCAGGGTAATTAGCTTCAGGGGCCCACTCACTCTTCAGCTATATGCAAACACTTGTTATCTGTTATACCCATTGTAGTGGAGCGGTGGAATGTAAAACAGAGGCGTTCCTGCACATCACTGTGCGCTCACCATAACAGCGATGTACGTTTTCTGTAGTTTGACTTAACTTCACCAAAGAATCCCTTTATCAGTGATCCACAGGTTTCGGTAGGTGATCACTTATTTATTGGTGGCATCCGGCCAGTGGTAACCTAAGCATCAGAAGAAAGTGGCACTTTTAGCCCAATTATAAAATCCAGTAGCATGTCGGACGTGTGACCGCAGCTCTATTCATTCTCTTTGGGGCGGCCTGAAAAGCCTGGTGCAGCGCTCATAGTCACTGAGGGAATGAATGGATCAGTGGTTGTAGTCGTACATGAGCTCCAGTCTAAGGCTACATTCACACTGTGCGTTTTTTGTATTCGTTTTTTGCAGTGCACTGCAGAAAACAGATAACTCAAATGACATCCCAGCCAAGTATAGGCTGGCTTCACACTGCAGTTTTTTGACTGATCAGTGTCCATCCAGTTTGTGTCAAAACCAGGATAGGAACCAGGAGAGGAACTTGCAGAGAAAACTATTATTGAAAGATTAACACCTGTTCTGAATTTTGGAGGCACTCCTGGTTTTGGCACACAAACCTGATCGATCCTGATCAGGAAAAAAATTGTTGTGTGAAACCAGCATAAAGGTACCGTTACACGCGGCAATATTGCATGCAATTTGCTGGTTGCAGTGAAATCATGGACACATTGTTCTATTTCGTTGCCATGTACAAATGGAACAACGTGTCCATGATTTCACTGCATGCAACAAGCAAATTGCCAGTGAAATTGCATGCAATATTGCCGCATGAAAGGGCCGCTTTACACGTCGCGATATCGCAACGCAACATCTATAAAAAGTCACGTGGTACAGCCGTTGCAGTTGATATCGTTCGTGTGTTGTCGTGTAGCCTTATTTTGGCTAATCTTTGGAATCAGTCGGCAATATTATTGGTGTTCGAGTCAACGTTTCGTGTGCTACATAATATCGATTTCCCGTGTGTGACTGTTGTGTATGTGTGTGGATAATTAAGTCAAAGTTGTAAGGTGTAGGAAATCATTCATCCATTTTGTTTGTCCCTTTTCCACTCTCAAAGTAAAAAAGCACAAGAAGTCTCATAAAGCGGTCGTCACACGCAACGATTTCTTGCCCGATATCGTTTAAGCGATCTCCTTATTGATCGCTTAAGCGATATCGGGCTTAAAATCGTTGCATGTAATCAAGTGATTTACGATGTGAAATCGCTTGATCGTGACATCGCTAATCTGAGCTCAGGAGCTCAGATCTAGCGATTTACGATTTAGCGATCTGCTTCATCGTGGTGTATGACACCACGATGAACGATCTCCCAGCAGCAGAGCCTATGCTGGGAGATGGTAACTATGGTACACGTTGGGTAACTAAGCGAAGCGCGGCGCCTAGTTACCCGATGTGTACCATAGTAACCAGCGAGATCGCGGCTCCACATCGCTGGTGAGTCTGTCTGTGTGACATCTCACCAGCGATGTGAGCGATATTGTAAGCGATTGCACGTGATTGCTTACAATATCGTTCAGGATGTCGCAGCGTGTGACGGCCGCTTAAGAAAGGACACAAAAGCCAAGACAGGAAAGCAGGCACACAGGAGCGTGTCCACTCACACCCGCCGTAAGGTATTGTCTTGGGCCACAAATGTCAGACCCAAATTGTAATTATTTCTCTTTTTTATATGCGTCTTTCTGCTGATACATCACATGTGAGCAACAACAACATATAGAGGTGGCTCTGTGGATAGCAGAGTATGATGTGACAGGAGGCTGGAGGGGTGAGGAGAGGTGCGGCTGGAGGGGTGACATTACCGTTCGGCACACCACTCCTCCTCCAGGCTGCACACCTCTCTCCCTCCCTCCAGGCTGCACACCAGCTGGCTCCAAATCCCCAGGGCCACTTGGCCTCCTGCTCGGCGTCCGGCACAGGGCTGACCCCCGGAGCCTCAGCCCAGTCCAGGAGTGGAGGCCGGAAGTGAGGGGGAGGAGCCTGCAACTGTGAAACTGGCCAGAGCGAGCACGAGGCACCCGGGAGACGACCGGCATTAGCCGGTCATCTCCCGAAGTGGTGTGTGGCGGGTGGGGGACGACCAGCTAACGCCGGTCGTCTTCCGCCCGTGATGTGTGTTTTAGGCAGTGTAGGGGCGGCCGTAAGCGTGGCGGGGCTGCCTGAGTCCCGCTCCACTTAGGGCCGGCATGTTGGTCCACCCTGGACGGGTGTAGTGCTGCGGTGACGTCACTTTGGCGATGACAAAGTGACGGAAGTGCTGGCTAAAGTGATGGAAGTGAGCCTTCGGGTTTTATATATTAGATATAGCAGCGCTATGGTATATGGCGGTACAGTATAGCACATGTATAGCAGCACTATAGTATATGGCAATATATTACAGTATATTTACAGGTGCACTATAGTATATGGTGGTATTTTATAGTACATGTATAGCAGCACTATAGTATATGGCAATACTCAGCTCCCCCCCCAAAATAAAAAAATCCTCAGTGAGGATACTCACCTGTCTGCCGGTTCGCTCCACCTCCGTCTTCTAGGTCCTACAGGCCTTTAGGACCCGTCTTTGCCTGGGAAACCGATCAGCTGATCGGTCACATGACCGCTAACTGCCAGGGGGGCAGGATGAATCAGGGGGGCAGGATGGTGACGGGGGTTGGAGTGGTGGCAGGATGAACCCAGGGGGGGGGCAGGATGGAGCCAGAGGAGCAGGATCTAGCCGGAGGAGCAGGATGGTGGCAGAGGTGGGGGCAGGATGGAGGCGGCGGGGCAGGATGGAGCGAGCGGGGCGGGATGGTGGCGGGGGGAGCAGGATGGAGCGAGTGGAGCAGGATGGAGCTGGTGTGGGGGGGGTTAGGATGGAGTGGGCGGGGGGGCAGGATGGAGTCGGCGGGGGGGCAGGATGGGGCTGGTGTGGGGGGGCAGGATGGAGCCGGCGGGGGGGTGTAGGATGGAGCGGGCGGGGCAGGATGCAGCCAGCGGGGGGGGCAGGATGGAGGCAATGGGGGGGCAGGATGGAGCGGCGGGGGGGGGTAGGATGGATAGGATAGAGCGGGTGGGGGGGGCAGGAGGCAGGGGGTGGGGGGCAGGATGGAGCTGGTGTGGGGGGGGCAGGATGGAGCTGGGGGGGGGGGGCAGGATGTAGCCGGTGGGGGGGACAGGATGGAACTGGTGTGGGGGGGGCAGGATGGAGCTGGGGGGGCAGGATGCAGCCGGCGAGGGGGGGGGGGCAGGATGGAGCGGGCAGGGGGGTGGAATGGAGCCGGCGGGGGGGGGCAGGATGGAGCCAGTGCGGGGGGGGGCAGGATGGTGGTGGCAGGGGGAGGGTCAGGATGGATGCGAGGATACTCACCGTGTGCCAGGCAACCACAGGTCCTCAAGCCATGGAGGTAGAAGACGTAGATGGAGAGCGCCGGCGGACGGGTGAGTATCCTCTATGAGGCTATTTTTATTTTTAGTAGATCCAAGCACCGGGGGAGCCGCGGGGGGGCAGGAGGAGCTGCGAGGGGGCCGCAGGAGCGGGGGAGCCGTGGGGGGGCAGGAAAAGCCGCGGGGGGCCTCAGGAACGAGGGAGCCGCAGCGCTCCTGCGCCCACCGCTCGAGGGTCTGGTGGGCACTACCGCGCCCACCGCTCACCGTTTTGACAGCGGCTCGCGATGGGCGCTAAAGCGCCACCGCTCGCCGCCATCTTGGATCACCCTGAGTGGGTGTAGTGCCCAAGCCACTTCTGTCGTGTGACGTCATTTTTGTCCCTTGAAGACAGAAGTGGCTTCGGGTTTTTATATATTAGATGCTATATTCACATTTTTCCAACTGTTTATTAGAAGGTTGACCTTTACCTGCTGATGTTATTATTGTAGGGCCCTGTTAAAAGAGGTAAATTAAATATTGCTGTGGTTGATGACAAACCAAAGGTGGATAATGAGACCCTAATCAATCTGGTTGAGCCACACACCTCCATATGGGACCAAAGAGACCCTGGCCACCAGGATGTTGTAAAAAAACGGAAAATCTGGTCAACTATCATCCTGCAAATATTCCCCAACTTCAAGGGCTTCCTCTTGAGCGACAGCAGGAGATTGGTAAATAGCCATGTGAACTTCAAACACACGAAACCTTATGTAACATTGCTTTGAAATGATAGCTAACAACTATCTGTGTGTGTGTGGCATCTAAATCCTTTTGTTATAACTCATGTAGAGCAAATCATGCATGTGCGTTGGCGGTCCATCCGTGACAGATATGTGAGGGATTACAAAGATCAAGAAAGATAAAGATAAAAGTGGATCAGCCCCACACCCACCCCGACTGTACAAGCACTTTGACCAATTAATGTTTTTGCAAAAAACAGTCGAGGCACGGATGTAAGTGCCCACAGATAATTTAATTTGTTCTAATTTGTGCCACGAACATTTCAACTACATGTATACACGTGTTTTTATCTTTTTTTGTAAATAACAGGACATTCTGCAGTACGCCAGCTGTAAATCTTGATGTGGTTGAAAGTGGAGGTGAAGGGCCCAGCACCAGGGACCAAGGGGACGACATCTTCCCAACAGAAATCAGCCAACCGGACCCACAGGCAACACGCTCAGAAGGCACTTTGACCACTGCTGCTACTGATCCCGTGTCTTCCTGACCTCGAGTCACCCGTCCTAGACGCCGGACACTGTTAAAGGAAGACACGGACATGTTGCTTCTCGATGGCCTACAGAGAAACTCCATCCCTGGCAGCAGTGAGTGGCAGCTCCTGATGTCCTCCTATGTGTATGTTCTGTCAACCATGGATCCACGGCATTGGTTTGAGTTCTGCGAGGAGTTAAATAGACTTATTGCTAAGTACTGCCAGAATACTCCTGCGAGCACAACTATTGTGTGTGATGAACCTGCTCCTGATGTCGAGTAGCTTACCCATCATGGGTGGTACATTAAGACATTTTTGGTTACCTGTGGCAATGCCTATATAATTGTCCATAAGGTTTACTTTTTTTCTTATACTGTTTTGTTGTACTTTGTACAGGGCACAATATATGCTTTTCAGACACATTCTGGCTGGTAACAGTTAATCGCCCAAGAACGGTTTAAATTTCCTTTACATGCTGCAACATACATGTCATTAAAGTATGTGAGTTTGATTTTGTACGCGTGTTTGGTTTTTCTACATTAATATTTCTATACCGATGAAATATCATACCTGTTCGGGTAGCATATGGCCATATAATTACCAAACCCACAAAAATATGGGGACCATAAAAGTGGGGTTTAAAGGAGTGGCTTGAAAACATTTGTCAGGCTGACTATACAAACCATGGCTTTGACACATCAGTGAGACTGCTTACATGTTGCAAAGGTTTGGGTTGGCACACACAACAGCAAGATTACACTCAGACAATATATGACCAACATTGTGTAATAGAGAGGTATGTTAAAATTGGGTGAACCCTATATTCGGCCTCACCCACACATAACCCCGGGGATTACAGGTTTAGTTAAGGCATGTGGAAGTTTAAAAACACTCATGGATTGATGACATAAAAACCCATAATTGGCAAAAATGTCAATTTTCAATATGAAAACCAAGACATGTAGGAAGTGTACGTCACTGGTTGGTGTGTTTCACATCAAATTCAAAAGTGTTATTGTACACTACATTTCATGTGTTGGTGAAAGGAACCCAAATTGCTCACATATGGGGCAATATGGACATGGCATTAACATGTGAATAATACCCACATGGATGGCATGCAAACACAATACGACTAACCATCATGGCCTCGGAAGAAGCCATATGTCAACTTCCTGATGAGTACCATGGTGATGTGCACGTTGTATACATGTTATATGGTGCCGTACAACATGTATCCTGCAGGTTGTGCAACATATTAGAAGTCCTGACCAAACACGTTACGTAGCATTAAATAATGACGACAACAACAATATTGTGTTTTGGTGATTTAGCTAACCTAAAGATGCAAATAACATGTGAAGTGTAAAAAAGTATATGACACACATAACAAATTAACAGGTGCTGATGAGCAAAAAACAGTGGCATCACAAATCAAATCGGCGCAGCAACCATGGGTATCTGGCCAACGTCACTCCGGAAGTAGTCGGAGAATTGATTCTGCACTTCCATGGCAGCAAGAGGAGCCTGAACAGCCGCATCTTGGAGACCGATGAGTGTGGAATCCCATTCATAGGGGTCCACAAAGAGGAGGTCATGTCGGTATACAAAATTATGTAAACAAACACATATGGCTTCACGACACTATCCACATTCTTGGGGTGCAATTAGATACATTGGAGAAGCACACGCCACTTGGATGACAAGATACTGAAGACACACTCCACATATTGCCTAGCACAACTTAACCAGGTATTAAAGTTACGCCGGGTAGTGGTTAGTGTGCGACTGGCATAAGGGTTTATCAAGTTCATGCACAGCTGGAAAGCCTTATCTGCTACTATAACATATGGGAGACTGGGCGCTGTTGTTCCGGGTAAAGTGCATGGTGGTGTGATGTTGAAGCGGTTATTATATAGTGCTTTCCCCATATTGCTGTCTTTGAACACACATGAGTCATTAGTGCACCCATACGCCCCAATGTCCACAGCCACGAATTGCCCTTGGGCATCGGCAATGGCCATCAACACAATTGAAAAAAACTTCTTGTAGTTGTAGAAGTTGGTGCTACTATTGGGGGGCTTCCTTATACGTATCTGCTTGCCGTCAAGGGCACCAATACAATTCAGGAAATTAGACACCTGTGCAAACCTGGCCGCATTCTGCAGCCACATTTCTGTGGTGGGTGGTGGCAAAACCAGGGGCTGCAATTTTGCCCTGATGACCTCACATGTCTCAGGCACGATGCCGCAGATGGTGGATCACCAAATGCAGAATTGGTAGTGGAGGGACGCATAGCTTTCCCCAGTCGCCAAGTACCTGAAATGATAAAGGACACAAAGTTAACAATGAACACACATACATGACATTACGTACTCTTCATGCATGGAAACATGACATGTGGACAGTGTGTGTGCTTGCAAAGAGGAAAATTAACACAATTGAACTTACCCCAGGGTCACCCCCAATCTCTCCGCTGGGGATATAGCTTCCCGACATCTTGTATCCTGGAGATAGATGTTCTTCTAGGCCTTGTCCAAGATGACATCAAATGTGGAGACAGACATCCTCAAGAAGCGCTGAAATTTAACAGGAAACTGGCGCAACTTGTGGTAGAGGATCTGGAGGAAGCCATATTGGGGTCGCAGCACATTAACCTCATGGACTTTGTCTGGCATGTCTCCTCTGCTGGCGAAGGAACAAGAGGTAGCATAGTTCAAGGTAGATTGTGTCATCCATAATGCACGCAGAGCCACAGACAACATCCAAAATGGCTAATGCCCCCCCCAAATAATCGGGCCCTTTTATTGGCTGAGGGGTGAGGTTCCCACAAAACCCAACCACAAAACAACAATTATTCAGAAATGCTTGCCTATGCTTAACACATGCGTTAATGCATGCTACATATATGTGCAATCCATTAACGCATGGGTTAATTTCGGCGACATAATTTGGCACAAAATGCATGAAAATGCAAGGGAAAAAAATGCATCCTATAATGCATCTGTCAATCTGTCTAAAGGCCCAGTTACACACACAGATAATTGTGCAAAGATTGTTGGCAGATCTCTGGTTGCAGTGAAATCATGGACACATTGTTCCAATTTGTGGCTGTGTACAAATGGAGCAATGTGTCCATGATTTCACTGCAACCAGAGATCTGCCAACAACATCTGCACAATTATCTGTGTGTGTAACTGGGCCTAAACAGATGCATACTCCCAAATGTGACCCTAGCCTTACCTGCCCCAGCATATTTTTATCCCATGTGGCTTCTACTGCTTCCATTGCACAGACATGCCTGACATCTCCTGGCTGCCCATTATGGGTTATAGTGCTGCACTGATGCGGCCAATGCTACTGTTGCTAATGCTATACTGCCAGACATCCCCTTCCTTGCACAGTCTTGTTTTTCTACCATATGGCTTCTGCTGCTGCCATTGCTGCTAGAGGCTGGCACACATCTCCTGCCCTTATCTAGTGAGTTATAAAGCTATAGTGCTGGGACGTGTATCCTCCTCAAAGTAACCTAATTTTAAAGCAATCCATTACTTTTTTACTTTCAAAACAATAACCTGTTCCTGCTCCCTAAAAAGAGGAATAATTTTTGGACGGATTGATAAAAAAACCTTTGTACTTATTTATTTTGACAAAAGGGATAGTTTTTTCACTCCTCGTTGAGAAGTTATTACTAGTGATGAAGAGAACAAAAATGCTCAAGTGTTTTATACTCGAATTGTTGGACAGCCTCAATTTGAGTAATAAGCATAATGGAAATCAATGGCAAATTTAAGTTTTTTTCTGGAAGATCCTACCAGGAGGGCACAGTGTGCAGGAAAATTGCTGAAAATGTTGGAAACAGCGCTAACAACAGCATGGGGAAGACACCTGGACGCATCTGATTTCCAGGTCATTGCTGGGAACAATGTTGTTAGAGTATTACATGACGTTTACGGACTAACAATAAAATGTACAGATCCAAGTCTAAAATGTATTTATCAGGAAACATTTTTTTTTTTTTGGGTAAATTTGATTTTATTCAAGTTTTCCATTTATACAACAACAATTACATAGAAAAATAACATTGTGAAGTTTTTGAGAGAAAAAGAAAGGTACAGTCTTAGGTAAAGCCAAATATCACAGTGAATCATCATCAAGTAGAGCTGAGACGTACTTTGTTTTCTCTCCTTCCATTTTGTTTACACTGTATGTTACCCTCCGTCTATTACTGCTGGAGGGAGTTGTCTGTACCAGACACTAAATGTCGTTTTCTGGTTATAGTATTTCACCATTCATCGGTTCATATAACCATATTTTGACATTCGTCCAGGGGTGTAGAAATGTAGAGGGAAAAGAGATATGGGGAAGAGTAGGAGGAAGAGGGAAGAGAGTGGGGAGGCTTAAGAATATAAGGGACTTGGTTATGAGGGTGTAACCTGCGGAGCAGCCACCCGAGGTGACTCCAGGGAGAATGGGGCATTGTGTCCCCGAATGTTCAGGTAAAAAAATCTCCAAAGTTAGGGGCGTTTCTGAATAGGACCCATTCAGTCCAGGTAGATACATATAAGGGTTGGGTCTGGGAAAAGTCAGCCGACAGTTCCTCGTATCTACGAATCTTTTCCATTTCCAAGTACCATACTGAAATAGAAGGGGGGTCACGTTCCTTCCAATGGCGGGGGATCACGCTGCGAGCTGCGGCTATGCAGAATCGGAGGATATCTCTCCTCTGTACCTTCCAAGAGCCAGGAAGCAGAGACAACAGGGCCATGTCAGGATTGCCTACCAGGTTCTTTCCCGTTACCATATTATAATTACGGAATATCTTAACCCAGAATTCCTGAATCAGTGGGCAGCTCCACCATATATGCAACATAGTTCCCCTCTCGCTTCTGCATCTCCAGCATAGTGGTGAGGTGTCCGGAGAAAATCTATGTATCTTGTCTGGGGTGAGGTACCACCTGTACCGCAACTTGAGGCTTTTTTCCATGGCATCGCATGAGCTTGCTGTTTTGTGAGCCATAAGGAAGCTTTTTTACCAGTCCAGATCGGGTATTGTCCTGCCTAGTTCTTCCTCCCATGCCCTCCGGTATCCCGTGTTTACCGCATTTATAGATTTGGACAGTGTCCGGTGGATTGCCGAGATCCCCCTCAATGGAGCCCCGTCGGCTACAAAAATCTCTTCCATCATGGAGAGCGTCATTGTTGGGGTCCTCGGGATCGCAAGAGATCTCGTATAGGACCTCAATTGCAAGTATTCCCACCATTTGAGTTTGGTTTGTGGAGTAGCCGATTGGAGCGTCTCAAAGGAAGGGAGCTCACCTCCCGTCAAGACCTGACCAACTCTAGTGTCATCCGTTTCGTTCCAACCCAAAATAGTCCTGTTGGACATCCCTGGAGGGAAGGCCGGGTTATGAAAAATTGGGGTCAAAGAACTATCGTATTGAGTCTCCTTCAATTCTCTCCTTGCTACCTCCCATGCTTTAAGCGTTTCAGTTGTAAAGTTAGGCAAACGGCCCAGGGATGGCAAAGTCTCCTGAGCAAGCCATTGTAGGCTGCGGAGAGGGACTGAAATGCCTTCCTGCTCCACCCGTACCCACTGCTTGGAGTCTGATCTAAAGTGCCAGTCTATAAGGCGAACCATAATGGCTGCCAGGCAGTATCTGCGGACATCTGGAAGCCCTGCCCCCCCTTGTTCCTTAGGGGCGACCAAGTTCCTCAGACTAACCCTTGCCCTTTTACCGTTCCAAATGAAGCGTAAAATCGCTGATCTGATGGTGCGAAAAAATGTTCCGTCGGGCCACACTGGGACTGCCTGGAAGATATCAGGAAAAATTTTAGGACAAATTGTTTCCTGTATAATGACTTGTATGAATATAAGGTAAAATATAAAAGATGAAAGGAATACGCCTCGTTCTCCCCTTGGGTTATGTTGACACATGGCGTCTTTGCTGCATTTTTGCTTTTGCCTTTTCCCATTGCTTTCTATGATAAAAAAGATGCTGCAAAAAAGCTTAAAAAATGCAGAAAGAATTGAAATGCTGCTTCTATCAAAAATATAGCAGTCTTCCATTTCACTCAGGTAAAAAAACAATTGTGTGCATTAGGTTTACAAAATCTTTTGCTAGTACTATAAAAATCAGCATTTAAAGGGGTCATCCAGGATGGATATGGATATATATATATAGCTCTGAAATTCATCCCTATGGTGACCGGACAGACCCGGATCTGAATTTGTCCCCCATGGATCACTATGGTGCCAGAATGGCCTTATTTGGCCTCCGGTTTGTAGCTTTTCCAGGAGCATCTGGTTTTGTCCAATTTTTGCATCGGACACAAAACCGGAATCTGCAGCATTTTTTGTGTCCGATGCAAAAATCGGACAAAACTGGATCCTCCCAGATCCGGTGCCCATAGCATGGGAGTCTATGGGCGCCAGATCGCCCCGGATCCATGGTACTGAAGAGCACCACAACCTGACGGCTCCAAACTGTGGGGTGAAGCCGGCCTTACGTGTTCTTGTGACAGCTCCCTTCCATTACATACACCTCTATTTTTACCTGCAGCTCACACACAATGCCTCCTTAAGGTAGCTGATGTTCAGAGCTCCCTTGTGACTTTGGAGAAATTAATAAAAGTTCCTTAAAACATTCTCTCTCTCATTATTCTGGCATTTGGCAAATATAAATAATTAAGGTAATCCTAATTGTCTTAAAATGGGAGAGGTTTATTCTGATTTTATGTCAGATAGTGAGAAAAACATGTATTTTTATATAGTGTATGTAAACTTCTGGCAAGTGAAAAAGCTTTCATTCAAATCATTGTCGTAGTCTTTTTATGCCACCAGTCTGTGCAAACGGACCTTTATTGTTATCACATACAATATAATGAAATTGTATGAAGGACAGACAAAGTTAAAAAGCACAATTGACAACCATACAGCAAAAAATATAATATGCCCTGACACAAATAGGAAGTAAGAATGAAATGGCCTTCTCAACATCTGGAGGGCAAGACTTTGATTTTATTACACATTAATATCCAAAATACAATTCATTATTAAGGGATTTGGGTGAGTTGGAAATTCAATCAACACATTGAGATGTTTATCAAGAAGATAAATGATATCTTTAGTCTTATCACAGTTTACCATCTGTCGGACACAGCTCAGTAACTAAAGGATTATCGAGAAGGACAAACACAAATAAAACTATGTACATGGCATCATATTCTTTGACAAAAGTGACAATATGTTTGCATATTAAATTTTTCTGAGTGAAGATAAAAAACAGACGACACTCACCAGAAGAATGAAGCTCTGATCTGGCACAAATCCTAAATCATATTAAAAGGCTTGTTAAAGAGTCGATTATGACTTTAAGGATGGTTACCCTTATTGGGTGGCATTAGGGTATGTGCCCACAGGAAGGTTTAACGTCAGTTTAGCAGCAAAAACCGCCAGCGGTTTAGCATAGGTTTTATTTAAATGTATGTAAATCCTAAGCAGTGTTAGGACTTACAAGTAACCCTATGTAATTTAGAAACCGCTGTGCACACATAGTGGGTTTATGTGAGCGGATCTGCCGCGGTTGAGCGGTTTCCCAGCGGTTTAGCAGCATACAGCATGTCAATTCTTCTCAGCGGTTTTTGATCGGTTCCATGAACAAAATCCTCCATAGAAAACCGCCGGAAAAACCGCTGGAAAAACCGACTGAAAACCGCTGTGCACACGCTGAAAAAAAACGCCGGAAAACAGCTGGAGACTTCAGAGCTCAGAACTGATAATTTCCAGCGGTTTACTGACGGTTTGAACGCCACTAAACCTTCCTGTGGGCACATACCCTTAGAGTTTCTCACTTCCTCACTGAAGTGACAATGTGCATATTTCCAAGAGGAGCATTGCAGCTATAAGTCTCCTTATCAACTTATCTCTCACCTTGTGGTGGCAGACAGATTCCTCTCCATAAGGTAGAAAGCTAGTTCACCAGACCTAAAGCTCTTTGTTAATTCAACCAGGGGGGTTGACATCAAAGCGGGGAGAGGGAGTGTGAGGAGTCGTCGGAAAACAACTTGTCGTTTTGTAGGGTCTCCGCTTCAACAGGTCCCAATGAGTGATTAGGACCTGTTGAAGCAGAATCCTCGCGAAACGGCATGCCATCGTCCAACAACTCCTCAACCCCTCTGGTTGACTAAACAAGGAGCTTCATGCATCCAGTAAGTGCTGTCTTTAATTTCGCTCACAAGATTCATCATGTTTATCTGACGTGCAACTCTGGCCCCACGAGACGACCTACATGTTCATACAGGCAGTACCTGGCCGGTCTACAAACATTATTCATGACTTTGGTGCCCGGATGTTAACTCTCTGTTCATTGGCTATTCAAATATTAAGTGAACAAATGCAGAATTATTTCATGTTCTTGTAAAGTATTACATGTATGATTCTACCTTTAACCTTTTTCTTTGTCTAATTGGCTCTATTGGAAGACTAAAATCTCTAAAAGCTATTTACATCTTGACAAGAGAGAAGCACTATCTGAATGTTTATATGTGCTATTAAACACAGTCAGTAACTCATGACATTTTAAAGATTTTTCCAGCACTGCTTTTCATCAATGACAGCCTTCAGAAAGGGTGTTATGTAAAGCTCTACTCCAGCTTTTTTTTTTCAGCGCTGGAGTGCAGCTTTAAATATAAGCCCCCTGCCCACCATCTTATACTCACTCTCTGGTGTTTCATGCTTTTTTCAGCGCTGATCCAGTCCCACAATACCATTCTGTTAGTGTAATGTCTGACTGGCCAGAAGTCACAATTTAAGTTAAAAGGTCTCAATACAACTCTATGGAAACAAGAATGAGGACAGAGCAAACCTTTCAGAGATGCCCTGAGATGTGACCTACTGCGCGCTCCATGAAAAACTGGAGTTGCTTGCAGGTCACCTACCACCAAGGCTGAGAGGAGCGGCGACAATAGATGATGAAGCTACTAAATGATGAATATTTTTAAACAAGTGACACCACTTATGGTACCTTTACACGCCGCCACGGCAGGCTGGATACATCCCGCTACAGGCTACAAATGTAGCTTGTAGCGCCAATGTAGCCCGTCGTAGCGGCGTCTGAAGACGCGACGCTACAGCCGGCGACAGATACATCTGTTTATGGGCTCTGCTCGAAAACAGAT
Source organism: Allobates femoralis (assembly GCA_033576535.1). Lineage (NCBI taxonomy): Eukaryota > Metazoa > Chordata > Amphibia > Anura > Aromobatidae > Allobates > Allobates femoralis. Next base: position 186,507,957 of record JARQOC010000006.1, on the reverse strand, counting down.
GGCTATATCGCCGATGGTAGCGAGCTGTATCGGCGTGTAAAGAAGCAACGGAAGGGAACTCTGGACACCCGGGGCTGTAGCTGCAATGTAGCTAAGGCGTGACCTCGGCTCCATGTTACCGCGCCCCATGTGCGATCATTGGTGGAAGCTGCTGCATGACGATTGGTAGTCGCTGCATAGGGAGGCATATTTAAGGAGCTGACGAGTCACACTACACAATCGCTCGAGCGTGCTGTATTACTCAGCCTCCTGCGATGCCTGCCCAATCAGGATGTTATTGCTTCGTCCTATCAGCGTACGGACGTCTCGTAATCCACAATTGGAGCACGCTATGTGCTGCCCTGCTGCACCAGGTCCGCCCATAGTAGCTGGTTGTAGCGGTGTGTAAATGACAACAGCTGGCTACTGAGACACCCGGCGATGTAGCTAGCTATAGATGTAGCGTGCGTAGCGAACCTTGTGGCGGCGTGTAAAGAGGGTGCGTTGACCGTTTGTAGCCGTTTGAGCGGCTCGTGCACGTGAAGTAGCGGGATGTATCAGCTGCCGTGACGGCGTGTAAAGGTACCATTAGAGAGTATATGTTACAAAAATGACACCTTTATTAATTAAAAGCAGAAAAATATATATGGATCGGCGGCGGCCCCCAGGAGCTCAGTGACGGCCACCGGGAGATCAGCTGGAGCAGGCGCTTGCCTGTGATGTCAGTGCCGGAGCCCGCCCGCTCCAGATTATGCTGTATGCATACAGCAGAGGGGCTCCGGCGCTGACGTCACAGGCAAGAGGCGGCACAGAGAGGCAGGAGTTGGGGAGGACCTCCGGGAACAGCGAGGACTCCATAATCAGTAAGTCCCTACGGACTCGTTATTTCTATACTTTATAAAGTGTTTTTTACAGCTTACAGGGTGGGTAAAAACTTGGGAGACCCCTTCCCTGAATGCAGCAGACACAATGCATTCAGTGGTGCTTTCAGTTTGGAAAGCACCAGGGGGTGACAGGTCCTCTTTAAGTGCTATGATCTCTTATGTGCCTCCTTAATAATGTACTAATGTATGTACTATATGTTCCTGTAATATTGGTGATATCCCAGCTTGCCTGAGCTGTGTCCTTATAATAATAATAATCTTTATTTATATAGCGCCAACATATTCTGCAGCACTTCACAATTCAGTGGTTCATATTCAATCATAAGTAACATCCATAAAGAAAAAAGGGCACTCACCCATTTTAGTGCTGAAAATTGCTTTTATCCCAGTGGAACATTGATAGGACCAGTTGAAGTGCCAGACAGGCACAAAACACACCGTGGTCAGTCGTTCTCCACCCCCCTCCCTGCTTGATGTGAAATTCCACCGGAATAAAAGTGATCTTCAGCACTAAAATATATCAGGTTAAAATTTACAAAAAATACAATGATGATAAAACTAGATTCAGGATAATGATAGAACACCATGAATATTTGCATCCATCTGACACTGAAAACCCAGTAAAGGACAATAGGAACATTACCTATAAACGCTCTCCAATATACAAGACAAACATGGGGATTTATATTAGATCATAATCACAATGAAATTGCACACTTTCCCAAATTACCCGATCACAGAATTGCACACATTCCCAAGTTAGGGTCACTAGAAAGAGAAAACAGGAAAAAACGTGACGAGTAGGAAGTTGTTGACTGTGGTTAATGGGGTTCCCAAAACCTTATACAGATTGTATGTGCCAGCATCAAATTTATCCCTCTCTCTGTACGTGTAAATAGAGTTACACATGCAGAGAGAGGGGTAAATTTGAAGCTAGAGCCAGCGCGGCCGTCCCCAGCAGAACCAGACATAATTGTAGAGGCTGAAGAGGTGGAAGGTGAGTCAGACTTTGAGGTACCAGAGGGTGTAGAAGGAGCTTCAGGAGGAAGTACCCCATAGGCTGCATGGTGGTCCGCATGGCAGCGGCAGCGGCAAGGTACCCCCATCATTGTGAGCACAGCAGAGACCAGAGAGTCGCCAAGAGTCCCAACCGGCAACTCACCACCACCAGAATACCAGTCGTCCCTGAACCAGCGAGACCAACTAGCAAGACAGAAAGATGAGAAGAATGGTTCTAGAAAGAACAAGCTACCCGGCGACTTCGAGATGAAGCTGGAATTAATCACCCACTGCTGGTTTTAATCAGCCACTCCTGGTTTTGGCTACAAAAACTACAAAAGCACTCGCGTAAAAATACCAGCAAATACGCAGCATGTGAGCGCACCCTTACCCTTTGATTGCTGAAATTTCTAAACCAAATTGGCACCTCCAGCCAAAAAAACGCAATGTGTTTTTGATGCATTTTTTCATGCATTTGTGGTTGAAAAATGCTCAGATTTATTTCTGCACCAAATCTGCAAAGGAAAAAAAGCAACGTGCACAAAACTTCAGGATTCTCATTGAACTGGCTGCATAAGGATCTGCATGTAGTTTTGTGTCAGAATGGCTCCAATCTGTGACTCCAAACTATATTCCCTCCTATCCATATGTAAACACCCAGAAGGGGAGGGGGAGGAGACATCTGACACACGGAGCAGATCCAGCTCACATTTTCAGCAAGCTATAATGCATGGAAGCTGTACACTAGGATTTCAGCAGCTTCTCCCTCTAGTGTTTAAAAGTGGAATATATCAAACATTTAAAATTATTTTTCATACTTACTCCATTAAAAATATCCATTGATAATATTGGAAATATAAATGAAAACAAATACCTTTATATTTTTGCAGTTGATGAAGAAAAAAAAATTTTGATGACACCTTCCTTTTAACCCCTTATTTGTGTACCTATTTCTCCTTACTCTGCTGATACAGTGGAATACATTTGTAAGGTGCTTTTGTCAAGCCCCAGGCCCTGGGGTACTCGGGTATTAGGCCTGAGTCGTGGCCTGAGTGATACTTCAATAAGGGGTTATGTACAAGGGATAAGACTTAGTTGTTGTCACGTGACGTCACCTGTAGCACCTGGTGAGGGATCAACAGTGCCGCCACAGTCCTCCGGAGGGCGATGGTATCATGGCAAGGATGGCAGAGCTCCCTACAGGTGGGGCTGGACCTTCGGGGCAGCGTTCCTGTAAGCAAATAGGTTGAATTCTGCAGCAGCACAAAGACATGAAGGCATATTTGTCATATGTAGGACTTCATAGCTTTGTGTTAAAGAATGTTTTAATGTCATCTGGTGTCAACCCGTATAATTGTATATCTAATATGTTTATTAACATGGGTCAATGCACCATTTATCATGGCCATCTACATCTGAGTGAGGAAGTAATTCTAATAACAGAGCTACATTATCAGTACATTTGTAAATCTATTTGGAAAGTGTCAATGAGCCATTGTCAATTTAAACAACTCCCCTGCTTTTTTGTACCGGGATTATCTAAACTCTGAAAGTATAGTTACCGTATATGTAACTTTTTATGTATGTTTCAATAAAAATCTGTGATTTTATTATAGCAATTATGACTGTTTGTTCTTCATGATATCATTCATCAAACTGAGTCGCTAGTTCTAATATTTTGAGAAATTTCTTGTAAAATAAATGACTGGAACTATTTAGCAATTCTTTATGGTAAATGCCTAACTGCACTGTGCAGTTGTATAGTTTGGTGAGGAGGAATAATGCTATGGAGTTGTATTTCTGGGGTTGGCCCAGACACCATAGTTCCAGTAGAGAAATCAGAATGATTCAGAATATCAAGACATTTTAGACAATTGTATGCTTCTAACTATATAAAACATTTTGCCCTTTTTGTGTTCCAGCATGACTGTGCCCCAATGCAAATTCAAGGCCCATAGGAGTCGTGGTAGATGTCAAGGAATTTGACTGGTTTTCACAGAGCCCTCAAAGCCATGAAACACTTTTAGGAAAATCAATTTCAAAACTTGTGACCCTGAGGGTACCGTTACACGTCGCAATATTGCATGCAATTTCACTTGCAATTTGCTAGTTAGAGTGAAATCATGGACACATTGTTCCATTTGTACACTGCAACAAAATAGAACAATGTGTGCATGATTTCACTGCAACCAGTAAGTTGCCAGTGAAATTGCATGCAATGTTGTGCTGTGTAATGGTACCCTGACCCTCTCATTGAACATCAGCATTAGTGATGAGCGAGTAGGGAAATATTCGCACTCGCTATACACGTAACGAGTAGTTTTTAATACTCTCATATTCATCCGAACAGCGAGTATAATGTTAGTCAATTAGTGATAGGCTCCGCCCACACACATCCGGCTATAAAACGAGCATTTCCGGGACAGGGAGGGTGGGCTTTTTTGCGTTTACACTGCACAAAACACCTTGCTGTGCCCCCCTGAGAGACCCTAACATTCAATCTGCTCTCACTGGGGTGCCAGCTCACTTTGTTTACTGAATAGAGCTGGCAAATATGTTAGATCAATAATGATCGACACATCACTCACGATTATCAGCGATATTTGCCGAGTAACGAGTATTGCAAATACTGTACTATTCGTGCAAGTGGTAACGATTATATTATCTCATCACTAATCAGCATCTGATCATAAAATTTTTCTTCTTGTTAAATGGCCAATAATTTCCAACATACTCAAAAATGTTGTGGAAAGCCTTCCCAGAAGAATGAAAACTGTTATCGCTGCAAAGAGAGAACCAACATCATATTAAAATTCATGTGTCTACAATTGAATGTCATAAAAGCTGCTAAAAGTGTGCTAACACTTTTGTCTAAATAATGTACTAGATGTGGACCTGATGCTATCGCATTGTGAGGGCGGAGATGTAAAGATAGTGGTGGGCTGTGTGGTGCTGGGCGTGGCAGCTGCCTCTCTCCCCCCATACCATCTCTCTCTCCCCTTCTGCTCTCTTCTCCTCTATGCTCTCTCCTTTGACCTGTCTCTCCCGTGTGCTCTCTCTCTCTCCCCCATGCTGTCTTCTGCCCCCTGTGACGTATTTTTCACTCATGTGCTCTCTCCTTTGACTATCTCCAACTCCAACTAGGTGTTCTCCCCACTGTATGCAATCTCTCCCCTGTGTACTGTCTTATCCCCTCTGTGCTCTCTCCTGAGCTGTCTTCCCCTTGTGTATTCTCCCCCTGAATGCGGTCTCTATCTCCTCTGTGCTCTCTCCTTTGAGCTGACTCCCCCTGTGCACTCTCTCTCCTCCTGTGCACTCACCCCTCCACCTGTGCACTCTCCCTCCCCATGCGCTCTCTCTGATACCCTGAGCGCTCGCCCTTTCCCCATTGCATTCCCTCTGCCCTGTGTGCTCTCTCTGCCCCCCTGTGCACTCTTTCTGCCCCTATGCCCCCTGTGCTTTGTCTCATTCCCCCTTGTGCCCTCTGTGGTGTCCAAAAAGGGCGGTAGCATGAGTAAGTGTGCATGTGGGCACCAGGTCATGCTGCCACCATCTTTGTATACCCAGGTGTCATGCATGCACACCAAGTACACGCATGCACACTTACTCAGATGGTGATATGTTATCGGCTGCAGACGGCTGTTTCATTTGATGGCGGTACCACTGCTAGTACTGAGCAATGTGCCAGTAATGCCAGTGGGCACCATATTTGCACACCCATCACCCGCTACTCCCCTGTGTGCTCTCTCTGCTGCCCAGTGTGATCTCTCTGTGCCCCCCTCTGTGCTCTATATTTGTGCACTCTATCTGCCCTCCTGTGCGCTCTCTGTGCCCCCTGTGTGCACTCTGTGCCCCACTGGTGTGCTCTCTGTCCTCCCCCTTGTGCACTCTCTGTGCTCCTCCTTGTGGCTCTCCTCTCTCTGTGACGTAAAAAGATGGTGGTGAAGTGACCAGGTCACGCCGTCACCATCTTTGCATACCCAGGTGTACAAAGATATTGGGTGCATGAGGAACTGTGCCTGCCTGTAAACAGCGGGCAGTTACTGAGGCTGCTGCAATCTTTGGACACAGAGGAGTTCAAAGATAGTGGTGGTCTGTAACTGCATCTGCACGCGCAGGGTACGCGCAGGCACAGTTTATCCAGAGTTTTGTTCGGCCGGCTGCAGAGGGAGTGTGCAGCAGTAAATTCCTAGCATTGGTTTCGACTTTGGATGTCGACGGCACCACTGATGGTACTGTGCAATGGGCCAGTACAACTAGTGGGCACCATATTTGCATATTTGGACAACCATCACTTGATGTGCAAATATGGCTGCCTCCGGTGCGTGTTATGAGGGCAACATGATCCCGGCAGTGGATGACGGACAAAACTTCACAATTTATAGTTTTTTTATAATTTTTATCAAGTAACAGCTAATAGTGCTTGCAACATGTTGATGGGATGCTGATAGGCTGCCATTGTAGCTAGGGACCTATTGAAAGACCTAATGGCTCGCATGTCAAAAATCTTGTGATGCTCAGCACCAGGTTGGTCTAAAAGACAATTGTGATTTTAGCTACATTCTGTAATAATGAACTATTGTAGTACAGGCAGACTGTTAAAGGTTTAAACTTCCCAGGGAGACTAAAATGTAATGTCAAATAAAATTTAAGTTTAAAAAACATAAAAAAAATACTTAAAAATTTCACTCAACCTCATGTTTCGATTTTGAAAATAAATGTAAAAAATTATTTTGATATATTTGGCAACTGTAAACCTGCATCTGTGAAGAGTATAAGGTTTAGGCTGGAAACACACTGAAACACACTGGCGTGTAAAAAAAGGCTCCTATTGACGTATCTGAGAGTCGTACGAGTGTTGTCTGAGTTTTGGTCCATTTTGCATCCAACCGCGATGTGACTGTCTGACATTTTTCTCAGATCACATCCGAGATGATGTCCAGGTGCAATCCTTTTTTGAATTTTTATGCCCTTAAAGGGAAACTGTCAGGTCATTTTTCAGTAGGATACTAATATTACCCATGATGAATAGTGTCTGGCCAGACCTTTTAAAAACATGTAAAATTATTATTGTACCGTTTGTAGTTTCCATGTTATAAGCATTGTCAGACCCTGCAGGCAGCTCCTGGATTAGTCCTCACCATGATAAGCAAATAGGAATAGTCCGGCTGCTGTATGAACTGTCATGTAATTATGCACTCCCTCCCAGCAGCTCTCTCCTCCCTCCTCACTTTGCTCTCAGACAGTGCAGAGTCAGGTTTCAGTAGCTTCTGTTCTGTTCAGGAGTGAGAGAGCTATTACAGATCTGCCTTATCTAGTGTAGACTCCATTTGTTTCTCATAGTAGGAATCCCTGGTGTGACAGTTTCTGTGTTGTATTTGACCTCTTGTGATGCTGCAAACAAAGAGAGCAGAGAGGAGAATGCAGCCCCCCCCACTGATGTCCTGTGCAGTGATGTGATGTGAATATGTGACATGCATATTCATTTTATGGGGAGTGGACAGCAGAGAACTAAGTGGATCACTCACTGTGAGTGAAAAATGGAATGAATCTCTTTATTTGAAGTTTACAGAAGATAGGAGGGGAAAATAAATAATTGAAATACATGAGCAGAGAGAGGTTAGAGCGAGGAATTAGAAAATTATAGTAGTTACATATGGATTTTTGACCTGGCAGTTTTCCAGAGAGTTATTTCACACAAAATAGATATTAGTCTAGATATATGGTGAATACTTTGACTCTGAAGTGCTTCACATAATTTTAACCCCTTCCCGACCCTTGGCCCACCGTTTGGGCCATGAAAGTCAGTGCGTTCCCGACCCATGGCCCAGGGGGTGGGCCATGCAATGATCGGGCTCCTGCAGCGCGTGTGAGCGGGGCAACTCAGGTGTCACCATTGCTACTGCAAGGTGACAACCTGTAGTTAACCCCACAGGGGGTGGATTAACCCCTTCCCCATGCCCAGGGCCCCTCCGAATTGCAGTTTAAAACTGAAACTGCAGATCGGAGAAATCAGAGCGATTTCCCCCTCCCAGATCTGATTGGAGCTCTCCAATCAGATCTGGAGGGGTGGATCGCCGGGTGCCCTCCCCCTACTCAGACCCCCCACTCCAGGACACATTAGGGGCCCCCCTTTTCTCCCATCTGCCCCCCCAATCACATTTATCTGTCGGTGGCTGCACCGCCGGTGCACCCGACGGTCATCCCTTCCTGCGCACCCGCCCCCTTCCTCCTGCAGCCCCCCCTGTGTCTTGTCCCCCCTCCCTCCAGCCCCCCGTGTCTGGCTTGCCCCCCAGCGTCCCCGCCATCCACCCCCCTCCTCCTTCTGTAATGCATCTGACCGGCAGGCTCATGTACCCGCCAGTCAGCCTGCAAAGCCCCCTCTCCCCCTGCTCATCCCCCCCTTCCCCTGTTACCTCTCTCCCCCCTTTCCCTGCTACCTCTCTCCCCCCCTGTCTAGCCCCCCACCCCTAGCCCCGCTCACCTATTCCGGCGGGCTGCACGCACCGGTGCACCCGCCCGTCGGCCTCCTCTGCAGCTCGGGTGTGGCCCCTCCTCTTATCAGGGGCTTCTCCTCCTCATTGGTGGGTAAGTATGAATGAATGAATAGATGGATGGGTGAATGGATGGATGTGTGCATGCGTGGATGTGTGCGTGCGTGGATGCGTGTGTGGATGTGTGCGTGGATGTCGGCGTGCGTGGATGTCAGTGTGCGTTGGATGACAGCGTGCGTGCGTGGATGTCAGCGTGCGTGGATGTGTGCGTGCGTGGATGTCAGCGTCTGTGGAAGTGGGTGCGTGGATGTGTGTGGATGTCAGTGTGCGTGGATGTCAGCAAGAGTGGGTGTGGTGCATGGATGTGTCCATGGTGGATGTCAGCGTGCGTGTGCATTGTGGCTGCATGGATGTGTGTGCATGGATGTCAGCGTGTGTGGATGTCATGTGGTGGATGCATGTGTGGAAGCTGCGTGGATGTGTGTGCATGGACGTGGATGCATGCGTGGATGCGTGCATGGATGTCACTGTGCGTGGATGTATGCGTGGAATGTGGATGTGCGTGGATGTAGATGTGCGTGCTTGGATGTGGATGTCCGTGGTGGATGTCAACGTGCATGATGTCAGCTGGATGGTGGATGTGAGTGCGTGGATGTGATGAGCGTGCATGGATGTCAACGTGCGTGGATGTCAGCGTGCGTGGGTGGATGTGTGCGTGGATGTCAGTGTGCGTATGATGTCAGCGTGCGTGGATGTCAGGTGCGTGGTGGATGTGTGCGTGAATGTGTCAGCGTGCGTGGATGTCAGCGTTGTGCGTGGATATCAGCGTGCGTGCGTGGATGTCAGCGTGCGTGCGTGGTGGATGTGTGCATGCATGGATGATGGGTGCTAGGTGGATGGATGGGTGCAACAAGGGATCAAGTGTCCTCTTGTTGTAGTCTCTGCGATCATAGTCATGGTGCACTGTATGACCGATTATTGTCATACAGTGCACCATAACTCTGACCCGAGAGGCTGTAGAAAGAGGACACTTGATCCCTTGCTGCAGTCTCTGGATTGAGCTGAGGCGATCGAGCGTCGTGGGACCTTCGTTGTGGACTACATCGGAGGCGATCGAGCGTCGTGGGACCTTCGTTGTGGACTACGTCGGATCTTTATAATAAAGATAGAGTCCGAATTTTGTTTGTTTTTTTTCAAATAAAAAGATTTTTCTCTGGTGTATTTTTTTGACTATTTACTAGAAATTCCTAATGGCCGGGCCTAACATTGGCCCGACATTATGAATCTCGGGCTTAGTGCCAGCTGCCAATAAAAATTGCTGGCATTAACTTCTTTATTACCCAGTTTGCCACCGGCACCAGGGCAACTGGAAGAGTCTGGGTACAGCGCCAGAAAATGGCGCTTCAATGAATGCGCCATTTTCTGGGGCGGCTGCGGGCTGCAATTCGCAGCATGGGGGGCCCAGAACGCTTGGGTCCTCTCCATGCTGCGGAATCCAGCCCCCAGCTGCCTAGTTGTACCTGGCTGGACCAAAAATATGTCGGAGCCCCATGTAATTTTTTTTTCTAGAATTAGTCCTAGAAAAAAAAAAAATGAGCTTCACTGTATTTTTGGTTGCCAGTCAGGTACAACGAGGTAGCTGGGGGTTGGTGGCAATCCATAGCTGCCAAGTTGTACCTGGGTGGACCAAAAATATGGCAGAGCCCCACGCCATTTTTTTTTCTAGAATTAGTCCTAGAAAAAAAAAATGTGCTTCGCTGTATTTTTGGTTGCCAGCCAGGTACAACGAGGCAGCTGGGGGTTGCTGGCAGTCCGTAGCTGCCAAGTTGTACCTAGCTGGACCAAAAATATGGCGAAGCCCCACATCATTTTTTTTTTTATTACTTCTACCAATAAAATGACAAGATGCTTTGCCTTATTTTTGGTTGCCAGCCAGGTTGGGGGGCTGCAATCCTCATCGTGGAGAGACCCAAATGTTGTGGCCCCCCCACACTGCAAATTGCAACCCACAGCCACCCCAGAAAATAGCACATTAGAGGCGCCATTTTCTGCTGCTGTACCCCAACTCTTCCAGTTGCCCTTGTGCTAGTGGCAATGCTGGTGGCACACAGGAGCACTCCATTTGCGACATGGTGTCCGCTAACAAGTTGAATGGAAAATTAACTCCAATTAGCGGACACCATGTCGCGTGTGGTAAGCCCCTGTGTGCCTAAACATTGAAGTTCCCTCACAAGTGACCACATTTTGGAAACTAGACCCCCCAAGGAACGTATCTAGATGCATAGTGAGCACTTTGAACCCCCAAGTGCTTCACAAATTGATTTTCCACAAAAAAAAATTATTTTTACATTTTTACGGATCAATTTGTGAAGCACCTGGGGGTTCAAAGTGCTCACTATGCATCTAGATTCCAATTGTTAGCGGACACCATGTCGCATATGGAGAGCCCCTGTGTGCCTAAACATTGGAGCTCCCCCACAAGTGACCCCATTTTTTAAACTAGACCCCCCATGGAACGTATCTAGATGCATAGTGAGCACTTTGAACCCCCAAGTGCTTCACAAATTGATTCATAAAAATAAAAAAGTACTTTTTTTTTCCACAAAAAAAAATATTTTTTCTTGTCATAGTCCAATATTTGGACCATTCAGTTGTCCCTTTTTCTCATTATACTATATTGTCCTAAGTGCATAGGCTATGATCTTGGGTCTGCCCAGGCTCCCTCTGCTCTCCTGTTATCCACTTAACTGAACCCATTGCACCACCATAATTCAACTATAATAATTGATTTGATTATTCAATATTTTGTCCTTCTTGTATATTAACATCCTAACATCCTGAATTGTAAAGTGCTGTGGAATATGTTGGCGCTATATAAATAAAATAATAATAATTATTATTATTATTATCCTGACAAGTGTGTGTGCCCCAAGCTCATTATTACTTTACTTTACTTATTACTAAAGGTAATAGAAAAAGCTGAATGCTCCTTGCTTATTTCACTCTCACTGAACCAAAATTGCTACATTTTCCAGGCTTTAGTGGGTCTGCCTTACCAATTTTACAAAAAAAAAAAAAAGGCATAATTAAAGCTAAATTTGTTATAATATTGGTATTTCTCGGAGATTTTGAGGATGTAAATCAGCTTACTGCCATGGAGGCCTAAATTGTAACAACACACCCGTTTTTTAGAAGCCCTCTCCTACACATTGCGTCAAGCTGCACATTTAAAAGAAAACAAATAAAATAACATATGACTTGAACTTGGCAGAATACACCAGCCGATACTTATATTTCTAGCATTCCCTCCTCTCTTTTGTCACTATTGATTCTGGCTTGCCAGTATGCTGATCGTTGCATTTTATGGCATTTCAATTTGTCAGAACTAGTGGCCCTTAGGTACCATTATCTGCAGACAATTTAATTAGGATAAGAAAAAGAAAATGATTTATTATAACACAGAGTCTGGTGGTTGTTAACCCCTTAGTGAAGAAGCTACATTTTTATTTAATAACCAGGCCAATTTTACAATTCTGACCAATGTCAAATTATGAGATTATAACTCTTGAACACTTCAGCAGATCCCACAAATTTTGAGAATTTTCTTTGTAACATATTGTACTTCATGTTGGTGGCAAATTTAAGGTGATCATTTTTGTGTTTATTGGTGAAAAAATCAGCAATTTGGCGAAAAATGTGTAATTGCAATTATTTTCTTGGAGAAATACTTCATTTTTTGGAAACATTTCAAGGGTGCTAAAACTTTTGATCATGTCTGTATTTCATTCATCTTAAAATCTACCTTTACAAGCCTCTAGAAATGGTATATATTTCACTCATCTTACTAAGTTTGTTCCCTAATGCTGCAAGGTCATATCACTTGTTAAAAGATTTTATGATCCATGTTGGGCAGCCATGTTGTTTTTGTTTGCATCTTATTGCCACATGTTGTCTTAAATTAGTTGATTAATTGTTAATAAGTTAGATTAGATGTGCATCTAAGCACAAACCTTCCTTTTTATTTAGACAAAGCTAAGGGAAAGGCATTTGTGCAGAGTTTATCCAGTGCCATTTTTTGTAAGCGCCATGCCACTAAACGTGGCAGTTATACAGGGCAGCAGACTGGTTAATCATGGAATATAATCAAACTTGTTACTAGTTTATTTGTGCTGCAAATGTTTTCACCATATGTATTTGCATCACTTATGTGCTAGCTGCTTCAATCACTTCTGCCTACCACCCATTTACACACTCTGTGCACTCCATCTATATCAGTCCCTCACTCCTCCCCTCTCCTATGTATAGCTCCCATTCTCTTTACACAATTTTAAATCACAAATCTATTTACTCTCACTATATCACTTAACTACTTCTCTCTATTTTCCTTCTCCTAGTCACAAGAGATATCTTCCCTAACCTATGCCCTTCTCTGAATGCCTTGTCTTCTTAAACTGTGCCCTCCAGACCCCTCAATCAGCATGTAACAAACTTTCCTATTACTTTTTCCATTCAAATTCTCTTAATCTCCAAGGTCTAACTGAAACTTGGATCCTGCAGTCGAACAGCACTGAAACTGCTCTCTCATAAAGGTGGCCCACAATTTTCACATACTGACAGAACATAGAACATACTATGTAGATGTGTTTGGTCTCCTCCTTTCAACAAAATGTGCTTTTCAGAGTATCCACCAGTACCCTCACTCATCTCTACTTTTGAGGTCTACATTGTCAGATTTTACAGGCTCTCCTCCCTGCAAGTGGCAGTTGTGCATGCCCCCTCTCCCAACAATTTACCATCTGGCTTCCACACTTTCTAGCCTATGACATTCCCCCTCTCATCATTGGGGACTTTAACATTCCTAATTATGATCCCGTCTCTCCAACTGCCTCTCCAATTTTATCTCAAACCTTTCTCTCAGCCATTCACAATTTACTAACTCTCCTACACATAAAGACGGGAATATGCTGGACCTGATCTTCTCCCATCTCTATTCCGTTTATGGAAAATGCTATGTTTGCATCCCAAAAATGGTGTGCGTTATACGCATGCGTTAACGCATGGTACCTATATGTACCATGCGCTAATTGATGCGTTTCCCATAGGGCCCCATGTTAAAAAAAGCTATGCTTTTTTTAGTGCACTTTTGACACTGCCTTTTTTGCATTGGAGCCTATGGATCTGTTAATGCAAGTTGAAAAACTGATGCTTTTAATGGATCCAGAGCTCATGTGACTCTAGCCTTTCTCTCTTTCTGATCACAATCTTCTTTTAAACTCTGTCCAGAACTGACACCCCACTCAAGACACACCAACTTTACACAGTTATAGAAATATATGTGCTATTAATACCCAAAAACTTATAAAGAATTTGCAGTCATCTTTGGTCCCTATTTCTTCCTTCTCATGTCCTGACTCTGCTGTGAAACATTATAACGAAATACTGAAAAGTGCTCTGATTGCATGTCTTACATAAAACATCTTAGCGCAGACAGCAGCAACCCTGGCACATGCTGCAAACATGTTATCTTAGGTGCATTGAACGTCTGTGGAGAAAACCCCATTTGGCAAAAGATTTCCTCCATTATAAGTTTATTCTTAGAATATACAACAATGCTCTTTACCTCTCCAAACAAGCCAACTTTAATAAATCCATCACGTAACTATCAAACTATCCTAATCGATTCTTTGACATTATTCATTCTCTTCTAGGTGTAAGACTGTACGCCTCAAAAACCAACCTCAGCGTGACAATCTGGCCCATTAGTTCAAAGAAAAGCCTGACCATATCCAACCAGGAATTTTCTCCCATTCTCCTAATATCATGCATTTGCTTCCCTCCTGAACTACAACTAGCTCACAATGTTATCAGGCTCCTCCCTTCTCCACCCCTTTCCCCCTTCCCTACCAGCATCAGTGACCTTATTCCCTCAATCTCCTTCAGTCTCTTTCTCCGGCTGTCACTACTCGCCTAACTAAAATATTTAACTTCTTTCTCATCTACTATATTTCTCTTCTCCTTCAAACACACCAGCATCACCCATTACTTAAAAAAACCCTCCGTCAACCAGAACTCTCCTATAACTGCTATAACTGCAGGCCTGCCTCTAATCTCCCTTTCATTTGTAAACTTTAGGAACATTTGATCCACTGGCAACTAAGGTTAGGGCCACACTGAACACTACCGTTATGTTTAGCGGATGCAGTTACAGCAGAGCCCAGCCTGCTGTAACGCACACCGTTAACATCGGGGGCTGCCTGTGAATGCTGCTCCATAGTAACCCGATGTTTGCTATGGATACAGCCACACAGGTAGCCCCAGGAACTGCGCTTTAGCAGAGCAAACAGGAAAACGTTTTCAGCAACATTTTCCTCTGAGCTCTGCTAAGGCGCAGTTCCTGGGGCTTCCTGTGTGGCTGTATCCATAGTAAACATCGGGTTACCATGGAGCCCATTCGCAGGCAGCCCCCGACGTTAACGCTGGCCGTTACTGCAGGCTGGGCACTGCAGTAATGGCATACGTTTAACGTGGGACACCTGCTAAGTGTGGCCCTAGCCTAAGCCGCTATCTCTCAAATAACTCTGTTCTTATAACCTTATTCTTCAATCTGTGTAAAACTGAACTTCTCGTGTTTCCTACCTCTACTAACATCTCTATTCCCAGTATTGTTATTTCTATGTGTAGTTCCACCATTACTCCCCAGCTGCATGACAGCTGTCTTGGATTTATATTTGCCGAAGATCTCTTCTTCACCTCCTACATCTAATCACTCGCTCACTCATGTCACCTATAACTCAAAAACATCTCTAGAATTCTACCATTACTGACCACTGACTATGCAAAAACTCTTAGGGTACCGTCACACCTGGTGATGTCAGCGGTGATTTGTTAGGCGATGCTGGGGCGTGGCCTATCGCCGCTGACATCGTCAATGCATCGCCTAATGTGAATGGGCTAGGGTGACGCATTTGAGTGGTCGCCTGGTTTCAGAGCAGCGCTGAGAAAGGAGTCATTCACTCCGAAACGTTGCACCACATGAGGTGGTGAATAAAAAACATCCACTTCACTGAAAGAAGGAGTGCTGCCTGTTTTTTGGATTTTCTGTTTGGGACGGTTGAGTACCGTGTTACAGGACTTGCATCGGTTGGGTATTTATAAGATTGTGCTGATTCTGCTTTTTCAATTGATAGATAGATAGATAGATAGATAGATAGATAGATAGATAGATAGACAGATGGATAGATCTACATATATATACAGTACAGACCAAACGTTTGGACACACCTCATTCAAAGAGTTTTCTGTATTTTCATGACTATGAAAATTGTAGATTCACACTGAAGGCATCAAAACTATTGAATTAACACATGTGAAATTATATAATTAACAAAAAAGTGTGAAACAACTGAAAATATGTCTTATATTCTAGGTTTCTTCAAAGTAGCCACCTTTTGCTTTGATTACTGCTTTGCACCATCTTGGCATTCTCTTGATGAGCTTCAAGAGGTAGTCACTGGAAATGGTCTTCCAACAGTCTTAAAGGCGTTCCCAGAGATGCTTAGCACTTGTTGGCCCTTTTGCCTTCACTCTGCAGTCCAGCTCACCCCAAACCATCTCGATTGAGTTCTGGTCTAGTGACTGTGGAGGCCAGGTCATCTGGCGTAGCACCCCATCACCATCACACCTTCTCCTCCATGCTTCACGGCGGGAGCCAGGCATGTAGAGTTCATCCATTCACCTTTTCTGTGTCGCACAAGACACGGTGGTTGGAACCAAAGATCTCAAATTTGGACTCATCAGACCAAAGCACAGATTTCCACTGGTCTGATGTCCATTCCTTGTGTTCTTTAGCCCAAACAAGTCTCTTCTGCTTGTTGCCTGTCCTTAGCAGTGGTTTCGTAGCAGCTATTTTTCCATGAAGGCTGCTGCACAAAGTCTCTCTTAACAGTTGTAGAGATGTGTCTGCTGCTAGAACTCTGTGTGGCATTGACCTGGTCTCTAATCTGAGCTGCTGTTAACCTGCGATTTCTGAGGCTGGTGACTCGGATGAACTTATCCTCTGCAGCAGAGGTGACTCTTGGTCTTCCTTTCTTGGGGCGTTCCTTATGTGAGCCAGTTTCTTTGTAGCGCTTGATGGTTTTTGCAATTACACTTGGGGACACTTTCGAAGTTTTCCCAATTTTTTGGACTGACTGACCTTCATTTCTTAAAGTAATGATGGCCACTTGTTTTTCTTTACTCAGCTGCTTTTTTCTTGCTATAATACAAATTCTAACAGTCTATCTGACTACCTCTTGAAGCTCATCAAGAGAATGCCAAGAGTGTACAAAGCAGTAATCAAAGCAAAAGGTGGCTACTTTGAAGAACCTAGAATATAAGACATACTTTCAGTTGTTTCACACTTTTTTGTTAAGTATATAATTCCACGTGTTAATTCTTAGTTTGTATGCCTTCAGTGTGAATCTACAAGTTTCATAGTCATGAACATACAGAAAACTCTTTGAATGAGAAGGTGTGTCCAAACTTTTAGTCTGCACTGTATATAGATAGATAGATAGATAGATAATATAGTTGAAACCAAAAGATTACACACTCTATATAAAAAGATACATCTGCATGGTTTTCTCACTATCTGACTTGAAATCAGAATAAACCTTTCCCATGTTAGCTCAATTAATATTACCATGATTATTAATATTTGACAAATGCCAGAATGAGAGAGAAATACTGAATTAAGGCTTTTTTATTACCTCCTGACAAAAGTGATGTAACTGAGCCATGTTTCTAGGTGGCCTTGCTCACACCTGCTTTTTCAGCTTTGCCCATACATTTTCAATAGGATTGTGATCAAGTCTTGGTGATGGCCACTCCAAAACATTGACTTTGTTATCCTTAATCCACTTTGTAACCAGTTTGACAGTATGCTTCGGGTCATTGTCCATTTAGAAGACTCATTTCCACCCAAGCTTTATCTTCCTGGCTGATGTCTTGAGATCTTGCTTTAGTATTGCCACATAAGCTTCTTTTCTTATAATGCCATCTATTTTGTGAAGTGCACCAGCACCAGTCCCAGCAAAACAACCCCACAACATGATGTTGCCACTCCTGTGTTTCACAGTTGGGATAATGTTCTTAGACTGGCTTCCAGGGGCGGACCCAGACTGTAGTGGGCCCCGGTGCAAGAAATTTTTCGGGCCCCCTTCCCCCACGGGACTCAATGTCACAATAAAGCTGAGGGTGTGTGGCCCAGCTCAAACCCGACAGCACCACACGGGGGAGTGAATGTCATAGCGATGCTGCGGGCGGTCGGCGGCCGCGGCGGCACTGTAATCTCCCAGCAAATGCACAATGGAGACTGCTGGGAGAAGTATGCACATTAAATGCTGCTGAGGGTTGTATGCACATTAGTGACTGCTGCGGGATGTATACACAGCCTGAAGGCTGTCAGCAGACTCACTTTCTCTCACCGTTTGACTCTGTCTAACTAAGTGACTCCTGTTGCCACCCCTCCCTACTCCTCACTACAACTAAGCCCTCCTCCAAGGAGTGTACACACACACATGCACACCCAGCCAGGCACGCACACACACGCACACTTAGCCAGGCACGCACACACATGCACACTCAGCCAGGCACGTACACACATGCACACTCAGCCAGGCACGTACACACATGCACACTCAGCCAGGCACGTACACACATGCACACTCAGCCAGGCACGTACACACATGCACACTCAGCCAGGCACGTACACACATGCACACTCAGCCAGGCACGTACACACATGCACACTCAGCCAGGCACGTACACACATGCACACTCAGCCAGGCGCACACACACATGCACACTCAGCCAGGCACACACACACACGCGCACACCCAGCCAAGCACACACACATGCACACCCAGCCAGGCACACACACATGCACACCCAGCCAGGCACACACACATGCACACTAAGCCAGGCATGCACACACATGCACACCCAGCCAGGCACACACACATGCACACCCAGCCAGGCACACACACATGCACACTCAGCCAAGCGCACACACACATGCACACTCAGCCAGGCATGCACACACATTCACACCCAGCCAGGCACACACACACACATGCACACCCAGCCAGGCACGCACACATGTACACTCAGCCAGGGACATACGGTCTAGATATGCATGGAGGACTTACAGGAAGGGACTGACTTGTCCCCCCCTATTTACCCTGCTTCTCCCATCCTGTTCCCCCTCCGCCCCATTTACCCTGCTTCTCCCGTCTTGTGGCCCCCCAATTTTCCCTGCTTCCCCCTTGTGTACCCCCCCCATTCACCCTGCTTCTCCCCTCTTGTGCCCCCATTCTCCCTTTCTCACCTCTTGTGCCCCCCCATTCTCCCTGTTTATCCCATCTTGTGGCCCCCATTCACCCTGCTTCTCCCCTCTTGTGCCCCTATTCTCCCTTTCTCACCTCTTGTGCCCCCCCATTCTCCCTATTTATCCCCTCTTGTGGCCCCCCATTCACCCTGTTTATCCCCTCTTGTGGCACCCCATTCACCCTGCTTCTCCCCTTGTGCCCCCCCCATTCACTCTGCTTCTCCCCTCTTGTGCCCCCCTATTCTGCCTGCTTCTCCCTTCTTGTGGCCCCCTCCACTCACCCTGCTTCTTCCCTCTTGTGGCCCCTGTTCCCCCCACCCCTGCTCTCTTCGGCTTATTGGCACTTACCTTGTCTTGCTCCTGCTCCCAGAGGGTCCTCAGGCAGCTGGCATCTCCGCAGCATCAGCGCTTCTGGGTCAGGAGGAGCTCAGCTGCTCTATCCAAGCTGAGCTCACACACTGATCCCGGAAGTGCCAGCACGCAGGGAAATCAGTGCAGGCAGTGCCCCAGCAGTATTCAATAAATCCTGGGACACTGCCGCTGCTCCGACACCCCCTGCATCTGCGGCGGCGGTGATTCCTCACAGGAGAGGGGGAGATTCTCTTCCTACGGCCACTACCACCCACCTGTCAGGGAGCGGAACGGACCCGCCACTGGAGCCTTCAGGGGCCCCCTAGCTGGCCGGGGCCCTGGTGCAGCTGCACCACGGTAGTTCCGCCCCTGCTGGCTTCACACTACATTTTTTACTATCCTGTTGTGTTTGTTTTTGGCCTCCATGTATCCCTTTGGTACCGGATTGGCCCTATTTGGCCATCCGGTTTTGTGAATCCGGTGCAGAATTCGTTTCTGTCATGTTTTTCACCGGTCCCAAAAACAATGCCTGCAATGTTTTTGGGCTCCGGTGACAAAACAGGACCGAAACGAATCCTGTCCTGTCCGGCACAATTATCATGGGGGCCTATGGCACCGGATCCGGGAAACAGAATCGTTTCTCAGATCCGGTGCCAGGGTACAAAGCATGCGCAGAACAGGTGCGCTGCTCTGTACCCATGGTAAATCTGTGTAATGTCACTATAGCAGTGTATCAATTTACACTGCTAAAGTGATATTAAGGCTACTTTCACATAACGATTTTTTTAAAATCCGATGCTGTCCGATTTATATCGGATATAAAACTGATCCCTGCAGTCGGATGCCAAATAGGCATCCAATCCGACATTCTGCAGGATCAGTTGCTGTCAGCTGTCACAGCTGTTCTCCCCTGGTGCTCCCCCTCATCTCCCCTGTGTGTCCCCCTCATCACCCCTCTTTTTCCCCCTCTTCACCCCTGTGTGTGTCCCCCCCCTCTTCTCCCCTCTGTGGCCCCCTCATGTCCCCTGTGTCCCCCCCTCTTCTCCCCTGTGTGGCCCCCTCACGTCCCCTGTGTGGTCCCCTCATGTCCCCTGTGTGGCCCCCTCACGTCCCCTGTGTCCCCCCCTCTTCTCCCCTGTGTGGCCCCCTCACGTCCCTGTGTGGCCCCCTCACGTCCCCCAGTACTCCCCCTCCTTTCCCCTGTCCTCCAGAATAAAAAATAAAAAACATTTTATGCTCACCTCTCCCCGAGCCCCCGCCGTCTCCAGCCGTCTTCCTGCAGGCTCCCGGTGGCTCCCGCAGTCTGCAGAGGTCTTCTACTGTAGTACAGGACCTGCCGTGATGTCACAGTCACGTGACCGCAGATTACCATGGAGGAGACATCTGATGTTTCCTCGGATCCTGCTCCATAGGGCCCCATGCTAAATTGATCGTACCAAATCGGATGTGCACTAAATGCCATACGATTTGGTTCGATCCAATTTTGTCCGATTTTATTTTTGGTGCAAAAATCAGAGCATGCTCCGATTTTTGCACCGATAAAAAAATCGGACAGAATTGGATCGGACAAATCGGATGGCATTTAGTGCACATCCGATTCGGTCCGATGCCCATAGGGCTGAATGGGGCCCAAAATCGTTCCGATGCTGTCCGATTTTTATCGGACAGCATTGGAACTGCAAAATTCGTAATGTGAAACTAGCCTAACATGTGCATTTTAAATACATTCCCAGGTGTGTCTCTAATTACCCAGATGTTGCCAATAAACCAGAAGCTTCCAAGCACATGACATCATCATATGGGCTGTCCCAAATTGTATAAAGGCATAGTAATTTTGTGTATGTAAACTTGTGACTATACAGAAAGTAATAAAAATGGCTTAAAATATTCTCTCTTGGGGGGTGTGGCCTGGATATGGAGGAGAGCAGAAGCTGAGCACTGGAGCTCCTGCCCTTAATCTACCACCGGGCTAAAACAGCCAGTACCAGACCCCTCAAAGTTATACACATGCCATCTAAGACGAAGGGCAACCGTCCCCAGGAAGCCCGGGAGCCGTCTGTACCCCCCCCCAGGGAGGATTTCCCATTACCTCCGCAGCACAGCCCTGGAGCTGGAGACCGTCTCAGGGAAGATGGCGGCCGGTGCTTCAGGCAAGGCGGCTTATCAAATGCAGCTCCACGCTGCTGAAAGCGGCAGCGACATGGAGGAGATATCCGCACAGCGGGAGGGACCGCAGACGCCGGACCGGGAGCCCCAGCAGAAGCCGGTAATGTGTGTCCCTCTCCCTCCTCCACGCAAGTTAGCAGTGCCGCTCCTACTTTATCACTGACCCCAGGGCTTGCTCCACCACCTCACCAGGCAAGTGGAGGGACAGTTACACAGGAGGTCCTGGCCCATAACATGCACCTAGCCCCCCAAGATGGCGGAGACCCCACTCTGACAAACACAGGGGACGCCACTGAGGCCCGGGTGCAGCACCAAGCTGATATACAAGCTACCTCGGTCTTGAGGGAATATAGCCAGCAAGCACTGACAAGTACATCGGTGGAGGGGGGACAGACTGCTACTA
This sequence comes from Allobates femoralis, assembly GCA_033576535.1. Taxonomy (NCBI): domain Eukaryota; kingdom Metazoa; phylum Chordata; class Amphibia; order Anura; family Aromobatidae; genus Allobates; species Allobates femoralis. The sequence continues at coordinate 186,486,315 of JARQOC010000006.1, read as the reverse complement.
AAGCACCACAGAGGTGAAAAGGGGGAGAAAGGACCACACAAACTCCATTACCAAAGGGGCCTATTGTAGACGATATGGAGGGATCCCCCTGTGCCCTGGCGAACACACCACTGAGGAATTATACGTACACCAGTCCCCCCTTACTTCCAGGACAGATACTGATGACCAACGCTCCAGGAGGTCAGGGGATTTGGGATGACCTCAGGTCACGTATCCAGACCATTCCTACCAGAGAGGAAATGGAAGGCTTTATTACTCGGATGGAAGCATCCTTCAAACCCGAGGCTGCCGAACTTCTGGGGTGAAGTTCATAAACTCAATATGAGAGTATCCTCAACTGAATCATCCTCCCAGAACGTAGACGAGAGGCTACGGATACTTGAACACAAAGTCTCTTCACAAGCCTCTCAGTTAGAAAGAATGTTAGATTCCATGGAAGACATGGAGAACCGGGAGAGGAGGAACAATATCCGGATCAGGGGTCTTCCCGAAAGTATTGGCCCTAAAGAACTGGACTTTGCCCTTAAAAACATATTCAATTCAATCAGGGAGGTGTCCGTGGATTCTGTTTTGGAATTTGATAGGGCACATAGATCCCTTGGACCCCCGCCTATGGAAGGAGATAGGCCCCGAGACGTGGTGTGTAGGATCCATAAGTATAAGATCAAAGAGACAATCTTTACTAAAGCCCGATCTAAAGGACAGATTAAATACCAAGATTGCCCTCTTCAGCTACTGGCGGACTTATCAAGGCGCACCCTGCAAAAACGGAGGGTGTTCCGCCCCCTACTCAAGATACTAAGGTGACAGGACATACCCTACACTTGGGGATTTCCGTTTCGCCTCCAAGTGCGGAGAGACGGAGTGCTACACTATGTCACCCATCCTAGAGGTGTACCGGAGTTCACGGAGGCTCTGGGGCTCCCTCCGGTGAGTATCTCACCAGAGGAATGGCCGGGACAGTTTGGATACCTGGACTGGATGCAGATGAACCCGGAGGCATTGAGGGGAAGCAGGAGGAGGGGAGGGGGCGCTTCACGGAGAGGAAGGAACAGAGGATGGAGAAGGGGTTCGTTTAACAATGGATGAAGGATGTAAATTCTTTTTTCAGCCTTGAAAGCTATGTCAACTGTTCCCCTGCGTTTAATGGTCTTTTCTTTCAGGGGAAATGATGGAGACGGTGGTTCGTGATGACTCATCTTACTATCAAAAATTATCTGTATGCTAAGGTTTCGCATGTTTCTTCTGTTATGCATAAAATGTTCTAAGTTTATCAATATAACACGGGGTATGAAGAATGTATACCGGCTCAGACATCTTAAACATACCTGACTAAAATTCTAAATAATTTACTTAGGTTTAGGTATTGTTGTTTGGATATAGTATCTTTATCCGTTTCTATTTTTTAAGTACACAAATATAGCCCGGGGTGAGGGGGACAGCTCCTGTGTGGACAGGCTACACCTCAGTCACCTGTTTTTAGGAAGACTGGTCGAATAGACCACCCCAAATAGGTATCCCAGATTATTCTGGGAATTTTCTCTGTTCCTAACTCTTTTCTTTTTTCTCTTTTCTCTTCTTGCTCCCCTTTTTCTCTCTTCTACTATATAATTGGGTAATTTGCTTAATCTTCTCACTCTTGGGCCCCTGGTCCACTCCTTCTATATTTCCCCCTTTCTAAGCATTTTCCCTTTCCTAGTCTCCTAGTTTCTTTTCTTCCCTCCCTTACCTCGATCCCAGTGCCGACCATGTCAACTTTAAAAATCTGCTCCCTCAACGTAAAGGGATTCAATACCCCCCAAAAGAGGTCTCAGATTTATACACTGCTCATAAGCAGAAGTGTCAGATCCTGATGTTACAGGAGACTCACTTTAAATCAGGACATGTACCGAGTCTCCGTAACAGATACTTCTCTGATTGGTATCATGGTACGAACCCAGAAGCGAGAACGAAGGGTGTTTCCATTGCGGTTCACAGGTCACTGACACACGAGATTCTTGATACCTGTATTGACCCACAAGGCCGATACATTTTTCTTAAGATGAGGATTGCTGGATCTTTGCTAACTATCGTTAATTGGTACCTGCCTAATAGGTTTCAAACGAAGACGTGCAGGTCGTATCTATTGCGGCTGACAGCCTTCGCGGAGGGATCAACCATTATCGGAGGGGATCTCAATTTCACCCTGGACCCGGTGGCAGACTCATCCTCTGGTAAGAGATCTATACCAAATAAACGGCTTGTCTCCATTAAAAAGCTCTTTCACAGTCTGAGCCTCATAGACATCTGGAGGACTTTAAATCCACAAGGGAGAGATTTCACGTATTTTTCCCCAGTACATGACTCATACAGTAAAATAGATCTATTTTTCACTAGCCATAACTTACTTTCTTGGAATCCTGAGGCAACCATAGGGATATTTTATTGTCAGACCATGCCCCCACTTACTTGACTCTTACTTTGCCAAACACTGGTAGTAGACCCTGGACCTGGAGACTCAATGAACATCTATTGAAAGACAAGGTGTGTTTGAAGGAGGTAAAGGAGACTATAAAGTCCTTTGGCCGAGACCACGCTACTGACCCCACCCCTTACCCCACAAAATGGGAGACCCTGAAATGTGTATTGAGAGGGGTGTTTATAAAACATGGCACTCGTTTGAAAAAAAATAATACAAAATTAGTAGAAGACTTACTTTCTCAGATTCACGTATTGGAAACTGCACATAAACAGACTTTGGCTAAAGAGACTCTTACCGACCTGACTTTAAAGAAGAAAGAGCTTAAATATATACTGGACCAAAAATACCGTAGATATTCTGAAAAATCTAGGAGTTATTTTTATACTAATTCAGATAAATGCTGGACATCCCTTGGCCAGACTGCTCCATCCTCGGTTAAAGTGATCCTAAACCTAGAAACTGACCCCCCCCCGTATCTTTAGACCTGTCCCTACACCCCCTCTTATCATTTCTAGCCATCCCTTTTGCAGAAAAAAATCGCTTTTGTAAAGAGAAAAAGTTATATTACTTTGTCCTGTGTGAGTTCTCTGTTCCTGAGGAAGCCGCAATAGCCCCGCCTGTCTGCTGCAGCCTTGTAATTATGCACGCCCCTCTCTGCTTCTAAGAGCCTGGCCGCGTCATGAAAGGGGGCAGGGCTCTGGCATGACGCGATTTAGCCCCACCCCTTTCATGACGCGGCCAGGTTCTTAGAAGCAGAGCGGGGCGTGCATAATTACAAGGCAGCACACAGGCCCCGCCCCGCTTGGTCAGAAACAGAGAACTCACACAGGACAAAGTAATATAACTTTTTCTCTTACTTTACAAAAGCGATTTTTTTCTGCAAAAGGGATGGCGCTAGAAATGATAGGTCTAAAGATGACAGGTCTAAAGATACGGGGGGTCAGTTTCTGGGTTTAGGATCACTTTAAACTTGACATTTGTTCCTACCATCTCCACTAAAACAGGAGGACGCACATCTTTGCCGAAGGAAATACTGGAGGAATTTAGACAGTATTACCTTGATCTCTACAATATCAAGGGACATTTGTCTGATATGCCCCCATTGGAACTGTCAGACAAGATTAGGAGATATATAGATAAAACAGCGATCCCTACACTAGCTAAGGAGGCTGGTGCGATGTTGGAGGAGGAGATCTCAGAAGAGGAATTGACACGGGCAATCCAATCTACCCCATCAGGGAAAAGTCCGGGTCCTGACGGATTCTTGCCTAACTTTTATAAACTATTTCAGACCCAGCTGACTCCCGCAATGTTAGAGGCTTTTAATTCTGTGTTGAGGGGTTCTGATTTCGTGCCTCAGTCTTTAGAAGCGTCATACCTAAACCGGGGAAAGACCCATCTTCAGTATCAAATTACAGGCCGATTTCGCTGCTGAATGTGGACGTTAAATTATTCTCTAAAATACTTGCGGACCGTTTAGCTCCGCTTCTCCCTTCTGTGATTGACTCAGACCAGGTGGGCTTTGTCAGAGGCCGGGAGGCTAGGGATAACACTATTAGGACCCTCCTCCTTATAGCCAAGGCCAAGAGCTCTTCCGCTTCACTTGGTCTGATTTCTGTGGATGTTGAAAAGGCCTTTGACAGAGTCCACTGGGGGTTTATGAAGGAGGCGCTGATTCAACTTGGCCTGGGCCCTCGATTTTTACATGGAATCATGGCCCTATACTCCTCCCCGTCTGCCAGGGTGAAGATTGGAGGGATCCTGTCTTCCTCGTTTAGTATCACGAACAGGACCAGGCAGGGATGTCCATTATCACCCCTGCTATACATTATTGTTATGGAGCATTTAGCCACAGCAATCAGAGCCAATTCTGACATTCATGGGATTGAGCTGGGTCATAATCATCATAAGACGGCGCTATTTGCTGATGATCTCCTCCTTTATGTCTCACAGCCTCTGATCTCTATCCCTTACATTTTGAGGGAATTTGAACAGTTTGGGCGGTTGAGTAACTTTAAGGTCAACTGTTCCAAAACGGAAGCTCTTAGGGCCCTTTCACATCAGCGTTTTTCGTAATTCGCGGCAGATGCGGTGAAAAAACCGCATCTGCCGCGTTTGCCGCATAACCGTTCCACTTGCGGCACGGTTGCGGTTTTTCCCATAGGAAGTATAGGGAGACTTGCGGCAGATGCGGCAAGTGCGGTTTTGCACTTGCGGCAGGTGCGGCAGCGAAAAAAACCACGGCTGACCGCGGTTTTTTTCGCTGCCGCACCTGCCGCAAGTGCAAAACCGCACTTGCCGCATCTGCCGCAAGTCCCCCTATACTTCCTATGGGAAAAACCGCAACCGTGCCGCAAGTGGAACGGTTATGCGGCAAACGCGGCAGATGCGTTTTTTTCACCGCATCTGCCGCGAATTACGAAAAACGCTGATGTGAAAGGGCCCTTAATATCTCTCTACCCAGAGATTTGGTATCTCACTTATCCAAACAGTTTCCATTCAAATGGAGGGAGGAAGCTATTTAATACTTGGGAGTTCAACATTCCAAAAGATCTTAGACAGTTGTTTAAATTGAACTATCTTCCCCTCCTATCTGACATAGAGAAGGCTTTTTCTTCATATCGTCAATTGAGGCTATCCTGGTTCGGGAGAATGAACGTTATTAAAATGGATGTTCTACCTCGAATCCTGTATATCTTTCAAACAGTGCCTATCCCCCCGGACAGAATGTTTTTTGCTAAATTACAATCCCTCATTATTAAATTTACCTGGAATGGGAAGAAATCTAGGTTGGGGATCCATATACTTTCCTTACCTAGATCTAAAGGAGGGGTTGGGTTGCCCAATATTCATAGATACTTTTTAGCCTCTTCTCTTGCCAGAGCCATGGACTGGCACTATTGTGCATGGGTTTGGCAGGCAAAGATTTCTGTGCTGGCAGAGTGTGAACGACACCCGAATGGGACAGACCCTTTTCAATGGGGATTTACCCTCAATGAGGGAGATCCAATCTATTGAGCCTACTAGATCTCTTAGATGGTTTGAATTCCTCCAATACAAATCATTCCTATTCCCGTCCGGACATGAGTGCAGGGTGAGATTGACCCCAAATACACTGGAGAGATTATTTCAATAGGACTCCCCCCCGAAGCGCAAAATTTCGACCTTATACCTGGCTTTAGGTTCCCTACGCAATCAGGACTCCTTACACTTCCAGCGGTCATGGGAAAAGGAATTAAGCAGGAACATCGCTGTCAACGAGTGGCAGAAATGCTTTTTATTTACACACAAATTAGCCAGTGCCTGTATCGCACAAGAGAGGAGTTACAAACTGCTCACCAGATGGTACTTATGCCCTGTAGATTTACACCGTGTGTTCCCTGAAATTTCAGACAGTTGTTGGCGTTGTGGGAAAGCACCAGTGACGATGCTCCACATTTGGTGGAGTTGTGATGAGATCCAGCGCTTCTGGTCTGAGGTGTTCGGCACTTACACACGAATAACTGGTAAACAGGTTAAGTGTTGCCCTGAAGTAGCTCTATTATCCATCTTCCCGGGTCCCATTGGGCTTAACAAGAAGGATATACTTCGCTTCTGTGTCTCAGCCGCCCGTACACTAATTCCGAGATTCTGGAAAACCCCTCAGGTACCTTCCTTACTTGACTGGTTCAAGGAGATGATGGACCTATTTAGAATGGCGGAATTGGCGGCTGATGCTTCAGGTTCTCGCGACAAATTCTCAGTGACCTGGACTGAATGGATTCTTTACCAAGACTCGATTGATTTGGGGAGAACTCCCTCTGAGGTTGATTAGACGGTACGATAAATGGTCAGCACGGGCTCGAGGTCTCCCTTAACCCTTTTTCCCCTCCCCTTTTTAGACCCATCCCCCTCATATCCAGACCCTGATTAATTTAATCCAGTTTATATTTTCCCTCCTAATATACCTATTTTTTTTTCTTCTCTTAATCTTCTTTGTACCTACTCTAGGTCATTTAATAGCCTTAGTTTTGGGGATTACCTGTTGGTTTATCCTTTTATGAAAGCTCTAGCAATATTGATAAGAGCTTCATACCTGTCACCATGGGGAACTCCGTTAGAGGCAAATCTATTCAAGAGGGACTGAACTTCTTGATGACTCCGAGAGGCCTAACTTTCACTGATGCTATGTTGTCAGTATCGAGATAATAAGTGTTACATCAATAGTGGCCCGTTTACTATTGTTCAATTTGACAAAAAGGAGTTAGATACTATTATATTTTTCGAGAGATTACCAACTCCCTTTAGTGCAGAGGTCCCTTGATTAAGAAAGGGATCTCTCGTTTCCCTATATGCGGTTTTTGAATAGGAAACAGATCACCCTACACCTGAGGAGGGTATATCACTCTGTGATTGTACAGTGAATGACACTTTGTTTTGCTGACCCTACTGTGTATTCCTCATTTGATGTTTTGATTTATACTTATTCATATGACCTGTACTGTTTTGCCTTTTTCTTCTATAATTAATAAAAAGAGATTAACCATAAAATATTCTCTCTCTCTCATTATTCTAGTAATCCTAATTACCGTATATACTCGCGTATAAGCCGAGTTTTTCAGCCCAAAAATTGGGCTGAAAAGTCCCCCCTCGGCTTATACGCGAGTATATACCCAGTGGGGTAGAATACAGCCGCCCACCCGCCTCCCCCATCAGTATACAGGCCCCCCCATCAGGATCCAGGGCCCCCCCTCCTTGCTCCGCAAAACCTGCAAAGGAAAATCCTTATACTTATCACTCTCCAGTCATTGCCCGCGACCACAGGAAGTCGGAAGACACTGGAAGAAGACGGGGATCGTGATGGCAGCGGCGGGACGGCGGCGACTGGAGAGTGATAAGTATAAGGGTTTTCCTTTGCAGGTTTTGCGGAGCAAGGAGGGGGGCCCTGGATCCTGATGGGGGGCCTGTATACTGATGGGGGAGGCGGGCGGGCGGCTGTATTCTACCCACTGGGGCTGTATATACCTCTGGGGCTACTTTATACTACCACTGGGGCTGTATATACCTCTGGGGCTACTGTATACTACCACTGGGGCTGTATATACCTCTGGGGCTACTGTATACTACCACTGGGGCTGTATATACCTCTGGGGCTACTGTATACTACCACTGGGGCTGTATATACCTCTGGGGCTACTGTATACTACCACTGGGGCTGTATATACCTCTGGGGCTCTGATACTACCACTGGGGCTGTATATACCTCTGGGGCTGCTGGATACTACCACTGGGGCTGTATATACCTCTGGGGCTGCTGATACTACCACTGGGGCTGTATATACCTTGGGCTACTGTATACTACCACTGGGGCTGTATATACCTCTGGGGCTACTGTATACTACCACTGGGGCTGTATATACCCTGGCTGCGGTACTACCACTGGCGTTATACTTGGCCGATACACACTGGGGCTGTATATACCTCTGGGGCTGCTGGATACTACCACTGGGGCTGTATATACCTCTGGGGCTACTGTATACTACCAATGGGGCTGTATATACCTCTGGGGCTACTGTACACTACCACTGGGGCTGTATATACCTCTGGGGCTGCTGGATACTACCACTGGGGCTGTATATACCTCTGGGGCTACTGTATACTACCACTGGGGCTGTATATACCTCTGGGGCTACTGTATACTACCACTGGGGCTGTATATACCTCTGGGGCTGCTGGATACTACCACTGGGGCTGCTGGATACTACCACTGGGGCTGTATATACCTCTGGGGCTGCTGGATACTACCACTGGGGCTGTATATACCTCTGGGGCTACTGTATACTACCACTGGGGCTGTATATACCTCTGGGCTGCTGGATACTACCACTGGGGCTGTATATACCTCTGGGGCTACTGTATACTACCACTGGGGCTGTATATACCTCTGGGGCTGCTGGATACTACCACTGGGGCTGTATATACCACTGGGGAGGCTGCTGTATACCACACTGCTGGGGGCTGTATACCTGTGCTGGGGTCCACCCTCGGCTTATACACGAGTCAATAGGTTTTCCCAGATTTTGGGGGCAAAAGTAGGGGGGTCGGCTTAAACACGGGTCGGCTTATACACGAGTATATACGGTAACCTAAAGCAGGTAAGGTTTATTCTGATTTCCTGTCAGATAGTGAGAAAAACATGAATATGTGTCTTTTTATATAGTATATGTAAACCTTTGGCTTCAATTGCACATTGCATATTGTAACATACAAATGCAAACAGTGTAAATACATTTTACACATACATATTATATATAAATATACATACATATTGCGCACTCTTATTATACTTTTCCTCTGGTTGTTCCATTGCTGGGTTTGGCTTGTAAATATTGCTGTAAAATTCTGACCAAATACCCAATGTGTGAACGAGGTCCAATAGAAACACGTCCTCACTTCTGTATTATTCATCTACTCTTGGTTGTGGCTTATAAAAACTGATGTGAAAGACTGACCAAAAACTGACATGTAAATGCAGCCTTACACTTATTTGTTAATTCCAAAATGTATCATCTCATGCAGTCATTTGCTTAGGACATTTCTACCTTGATATCTACACAGGTTAGCTTTAGCACAGCTATAAACCTGAAAACTGATATTGAGTAGGGAAGATAGGTTATAAAAGGAAGTGATATCTTCTACTGTTGGTAAATGTGTCACAATTGTAGTGTATAGTTGTTATTACAAAGTAGAAACTTTACCATTAATACATAGTGATTAAAGCTTTTACAATATAGACTTAAGAAACATATTCTTTTTTTTTTTTAACGACATTTTATGTTTATGTAAAAAAACACTTTTAAAGGGAAAAGAAAAAAAATACATCTTAAATTGAACTAATGGATTTATGCTTTTCTACCAAGGTATTAAATATTTTATTGGCCCATTTCTTCAATACTTCCATCTCTACGCTTTTAGAGGGTATTGATGAGTAGAGTGTCAATGGCTGTTTTTATGCTTTTTGGCATCTTTAAAAAGAAATGGACAATTACTATTGTCAGGTGCCTCCTTTGTTGGCTACTCACTTATTTGGGAAAGGGACCAGTCAGTTGCATGAGTTACAAAAAGTGTGTATCTCATCATCTTCCTCATTGTTGTTCCATTTATAATGTGTGTGTATTTTTACAATATTCATGTCTGATGTGTGTTATTCTATGATTACATTAACAGCACATTGGTAATGTGTATTCAGATTTAATAAATGCCCACTGGGAGTCTGGTAATCTGTGAATGATTACGGTATTTAAAATAATGCTTTGGTCAACTATTGTCATAGAGGTTACCACCTACATTCCCCAAATTACATTTGCATTGCGATAATTGAGCTAAAACAGAGACAAAATCTAATAGAGGCTACTGACTATACCCATTGGAAAAAAATGCTGCAATTACTGAACAAAATAACATATTTACAATAAGACTTAACATGGAAGGCATTCCTACATCTTAGGGCTCATTCACAGGTCAGTGTTTCCTGTACAAGTGATATCCATGTTTTTCACAGATAACACCAAGGGTGCAAATGCCAGAAGGGCCAGTCTGGCCATGGGCCACCTTGCCTGCTAGGCTATTAACAGTATCAGCTTCCTCATTACGCTGATACTGTTAACAGCTATAATAGAGCACGGAGCCAAAGGTTCAGTCACCTAATCCGGCAAGCCGAAGCCTCCCTTGTGACTGCTGGGGCAGGGTAGAGTAGTGCCAGTCACCTCCTCTCCAGACATGCAGCAGGTCAGTACATATCTAACATCATTTCGCTGCAGAGGCATCTGTGATGGCTGTCCCCAGTAAGTGCTCTGTGGAGAAGCTGAAGATTAAATGTGTAATTATCACAAGGGAGGAGGGAGGAGGATTGGGGTTACTGACAAGCCAATCCTCGTTAAAGACGACATCATAGGTACTGTGTGGCTTCCGCCATATTGTATCTAAAGAGGCCATTTTTATTAGTTTATCATGTCTATTCTAACTAGCTATGTAGCAGTTTGTTCAGAGAAGATGAAGCACAACTCAGCACATTCTTGCCTTTGTCCTTGCTTCCTAGATAAGACCACCAAGCTGTATGTAAGCCAGAGTGTACCGCTCTTATCTTCTGTAACTTTCTTAAAGTCTCTTATTAATTATTCCAAAACTGTCTATAATGCATACTCATCATATTTGTCATTGTACGATGTAACCTATTTTTTCTAAACTTCTGAAACGTATATAAGCTCGTACAAAGATGGGGTTACTGACAAGCCACATATGAGGAAGAGGGGTGAATGGTACAATATAGCGAGGGGCAATGGTACTATGCAGAGGGGCAGTGTGAGGAAGGTATTATGAATAAGAGCAGTTTGGGGGGATATTTTGGAGAGAGGCAGTGTTGAAGGAGGGATAGTATGGATTGGTGCAGTGTGGGAGAATATTATGGAGAGATAAAGGGGTTGGACAAAATAATGGAAACACCTAACGTTTTGGCATCATATGCAAACCGTGACATATGTTAATGTTTTGTAGTTGATTATTGTGTTAAGTGATATGTGTATGTAAATTAACTGTTTGTTTTGCCAATCAACATTGATGAGAACCTGATACCAATGGCAGACCTTTCGGATTTTCAAAAAGGCCAAATTGTTGGTGTTCGTATGGCAGGCGCTAGTGTAACGGAAAGTCCCCGAATGCTTGGCGTGTCAAGAGGTACTGTCTGCAAAGTAATGACTGTGTTTGAAAGAGAAGGAAAAATGTCCGCAGCACAGCACAGCTTTGGCCGAAAGTCGAAGTTGACTGAGAGAGACCATCGGACTCTAAAGCGAATTGTGAGAGAGGATCGCAAGACCCCGGGTCTGAAAATCACTGCTGAGCTCAATGAACACCTACAGAACCCAGTTTTCATGAAACTGTTCGTCGGGAGCTGCACAAATCTGGATTCCACAGAAGAGCTGCAATTAGAAAACTGCTGCTCTCAATGACAAATGTTACCAAGCGTTTAGAGTGGTGTAGAAACCTCCAGAAATGGTCCCTCGAGCAGTGGAAACATGTCATATTCTCAGACGAATCATCGTTTACCCCATTTTCCGACCTCCGGCCGAGTGTACGTTTGGAGACAGCCAAAAGAAGCATTACATCCAGACTGCCTTCTCCCAACTACTACTTCGTGGAGATCCGCCGGGCCAATTATGTCACCTTGTTTGAATCCATACGTCAGAGAATTGAGGCTGTAATGGCAGCAAAAGGTGGACATACACCATATTAAATTTACTTTTGTTGATTTTTCCAGGTGTTTCCATTATTTTGTCCAACCCCTGTATATATGATAGAATGAGGCAATGTAGGGGGATATTATGGAGAGGGGCAGTGTGGAGGGATATTATGGAGAGGGACAGTGTGTGAGGATATCATGGGGAGGGGGAGTGTGTTGTGGATATTATGGAGAGAGGTAATTATTTTGTCAGTGGCACAGCATAGGAGATCTTTTTCTTTAAGGGGCAGTCCAATGAAACTTTTATTTTTAAGGGCACCATGTCAAGAAGTGCTACTCAAGATGGAAAAGAGGGAAATCTGGAGAGAAATGCTATGGGAGTGAAATCTCTTCATGGTGTCTGTATTGCTTGACAACATTCATGTACTGATGGTGGTTCTGGTGTTGCACTTATGTACTGCAGTGGTTCTGATCTTCTACATATGTAGTAATCCATTACATGCTTCATGGCTATGTTAAAACATTCTCAAATCTTTAAGTTTTGAATAATTGACAGTGACTACTTTACTGCAGACTTCTGATCCTCACATTCAGTGGCATTGTTGGGATTTGACGATCATGCGACCACAAGTATGTGATTAGCATACATGCGTCTACTTGCTGTCTAGACATGCACAGCTTTGCTCAAAACAAGTGAATTTAGCAACACTGAATACGTTTAGTTGGAAGGAGGCCGGAGGTGTGAAATGACAGTGCACGCTTTGAGGATTTTGAAGTTTCAGGTCACATAGACTTTAACCTCAACCCCTTTAATGATCAGTATGGTGGTACTATCATTGCTGTATATGCTGTCAATATTTGGTTATGGTTGGTTGGTATTTGTCTTTCATATTGCAATATTATTTTTGTGATATTATTATCATTCAGTCTTATATTATTGGCATTATTAGAAATATTGGTCTTGTAAATTTTGATTTCCTCCAGGCAGGATAATATTATTAATAGATATCCCCATCTGGGGCCAGGTCAAATTCGCCAATGCAAGTCTATGGATCTGCGAAAATTTTAGACCACACATGGATGCCATTCATGTGCTGTCCATTTTTCACTAACTGTTTGATAGAAGCTTGAGAAACTTCAATCAGTTTTTTCTTCAATCCAAAAAAAACTGATAAAGTTCTGATGGTAAAAACCGACAAGGTGACCATACTCTGATGACACTTATCAAAAATACTGATGAAACTTGGAGCATTTTATTGTGTACAAGAATAAGATCACTGATGTGTGAATGAGCCCTTAGGCTAAAAGCAAAGGTCAAAGCATCACATAATTGTATCTATTACTATGTGAATGTACTAGCATGTAGGTTCTAGCAAATCTGGAGCAATGCTCTAGCCTTAGGATGGATATGCTCTTCTGCTCTCCTTTAAGAAATGTAGCTAGGAATAAAAATATATTAATTTTCCTTCAGTTGATGCTTTGTGTCCATCACTCACTGCATTATTACACAATGACCAGAATTCATAATACTCATCTAGAATGTCCCTTAGGGCTGCTTTCCATGTTGTGATTCCCCTTGCAATACATTTTTAATGTATCCAATTGTCTGTGTTCTTGAATGGAAGATTGGAATTACTGAGAGGTTGATTTCAAGCCAACAATTATACTACCCAACAAAGTTCAAGTTTCATATCTCCAATGTAGACATTGCTGCTCCAAGCATAGTATCAAAGTGATACAGGAGAGATGGAACAGATTTGATGATGAAGACTTGACTTGTTTACAGCTTCCACAGATAGTTGGCAAATAGTATGGGACATAGCTTCTGTGTATGGAATTGAGAGCAAGCTACGCCTTAAAGAAGTGTGGCCCAGCTTTTATTAGCAAAGTTTCGAGTAAAGTATGATTTTTTTAATTTCATATGATAATTTAATATTCTAAAAAGGTAAAAACAAAATAAAAAAATACAAACAAGAATTTGTTAGATACATTTGCTACTGTTTAAGGTAAACAAAACTTAGCTGCTCACTAGACACCAATTCACTGTTTATAGTGACGGGGAATCTAATTTCCTTGGTTACAAATGAACCAGACATTTCTTATTGAATAAGAAAGAACCAGGTTGTTAATGCCACGTTAACACAAGAAGTGTAAACAAACTATAGATATTGCCTTGATTAGATTCAAGACCAGAAGTCCATAGCTGATAATGAGGGTACCCCAAAACTGTTTACTAGTGACAATTCGTTCACGTGGAAATATATTTCTATATTTACAACATATTCACACTTGTAAGTGGTCTGTTCCAGAGATATGGTGTCAACTATTACTGCAGCCATCACAGTCTACATAATTACGAAACTGAGCACATCTCAGGTGTACCCTGCTATATGCCACCAAAGGTCAAAGAGATATAATTCTCTACTGTATGGCTTACTCAATGGGCCAGATACTCAAAAAGATGCACTCGTCATGCCTTTCAATACAATTATGGTCCAAGATGTTGAATTTGGAAAATTTTCAGTGTGACTCCATTCAACTTGCCTAACTGGCCAATAATTTAGCATCAATTAATCTTACATTCCCATTAAGGGCATCTTGATAAGTATAATCCACTTTTAATGCTGTTGAGAATATTATAATAAATACTCAATTGACAATGCTCCCAGGGATAGATAGAAAAGGTGTAGATAGATGCATTTTTCAGTAATTACTGAGATTTTATTATCTTCCTTCAGGTCCCTCTCCAGACAAATTACTGTATACATATTGCCAGATTATGGTCACTGTAGGATCTTTCTCTCTCTTACAAATTCTCTGCCGACTCTCAACAGTGTGACTCCCTTTTTCCTATGTTCTCCAATGCCCAAGAAATGTACAGTATCTTAGAAGCTCCCTGCAGCAGTGTCATAACTCCGTTGGTCTCACAAGAGCTTCTTCTATGAATTCCCTTTTGCCGTAATGTGTCCATCATTTACTGTTCTAGTTGGCAAATAGAGCACACATCATCAACAAACTAAGCAATAAAAAAATAAAGAGGTTGGCCCCAGTGGAATAGCTAGATTACTGTGGACAACAGGGTAAACTTTGGACTGGATAGCCCGCAATAGCGTTCTGTCCACCATGAAAATAGTACATCCACTTTAAATGTCAAAGGTGGCTCTGGCACATTCTGCTATAATCATCTTTCTGCTGAAGATGTCACTTAAACCATGTCTTGTTCTTATGAACAAAGACAATGCAGTAAACTGTAGTCTATAGCATAGTGGCACACAAGGCAAGAAGAGAAGTGCTGTTTTCACTGGCTGCTCTTCTGTTGAGGTCAACTTGTGAAACTCTCTCTTTTGTACTCATGTGTTGAACAATCGGACAGAATAAAATCTTGAAGAAATTAGAGCCATATAGTGGTAAAGTAGGACCCATTAGGAGCCCATACAGTGTTGTAAATATATTACTCTATAACCCAATTCAACTACAATACAGCCCAGAAGGTGAAATGCGTATTAAGCACATCAGCAATTTTCCCAGTAAATATATTTTAAAGGTGCTATCGACATGAATTTTTCACCAAATGTCAGTAACCACCCAACTAATCCACACAGGCAAAGAAATCAAACCATAGATGTTCACAAATTAAGTTATGTGCTATAATGAGAAATGACACAGGAAAAAGTATTGAATACATAAAGAAAGACGGGTGCAAAAAGTCATGGAAAGTCATGACACCAGCTGAAATTTATCAGTTATTATAAAGCAATCCTATCACTTAGGCAAAAATAGTATTGGCTGGTTCAACTCGTGGTCTATGGAAAGATGTCTCATTACTAATGTGCAACACAAGAAACATTGGCTAAAACCAGTGCAATGTCTCAAGACTTTTGTAACCTTATTGCTGTAAAATATACTGATGCATAGGTTACAGAAGAATCTAATGAAGGTCCCTGTGAGCACTGTTGGCACAATAATTGAAAAGTGGAAATAACAACATTTCACCATAAACTGCCCATGATCACGTGCTCACCACAAGACTTCAGAGAGAGGAGTGAAAAGAATTATCCGATGACTTGTCCAAGAGGCCCAGTTACACACACAGATAATTGTGCAGAGATTGTTGGCAGATCTCTGGTTGCAGTGAAATCATGGACACATTGTTACATTTGTACACAGGCCACAAAATGGAGCAATATGTCCATGATTTCACTGCAACCAGAGATCTGTGACAAATATCTGCACAATTATCTGTGTGTGTAACTGGGCCTTACCTGTGGAAAAGTACAGAAAGACCTGGAATCAGCAGGTACAATTGTTTCATAGAAAGCAATAAGTAAGTAATGCACTCAACCTCTATGTCCTGTATGCATACTCACCACACATTGTTGCACAAAAAGCAAGTTCAAGCATGTTTAAAGTTTGCTCAACAAGATTTAGGGCCCCATTACACGTAGCGATGTTCCAGCGATCCCACCAACGATCCGACCTGGCCGGGATTGCTGGAACATCACTGTGTGGTCCTGGTGAGCTGTTAAACAGGTAGATCTCCACAGCGACCAGCGACCCTGTAATGACCTCGACATCGTGGAAAAGAATAGAAACTATTGTGTTTCCACGATGTCGAGGTCCCGCTACTGTATTAGCGGGAGAACGCTGGTAACCTGGTACTAAGCAAAGTGCGCTGTGCTTGGTAACCCGATTGTACCCTGGTTACCAGTGCGCTGTGCTTAGTAACCCAATGTGTACCCTGGTTACCAGGGAACACATCGGTTACTAAGCAAAGTGCGCTGTTTTTACTAACCCAATGTGTACCCTGGTTACCAGGAAACACATCGGGTTAGAGAGGCATCCACACATCGATGTATGCTGCCCAGTGGGAGACCGACGACCAAAAAATGATCCTGGACATACCGCAGCGATCAGCAAGCTCATCACTGGTCGCTGCGGCATGTCACACACAGCAACTTCGCTAGCGAGGTCGCTGCAAAGTCACTAAACCTGTGACGTTGCAGGTATAGCGCTAGCGATATCGCTGTGTGTGAAGTACCCCTAAGACATGCTGGGGAAAACACAGACTGGTCAGTTTAGACCAAAATTGGAAGTCTTTAGATGCTATAATACACAACATGTTTTGAGGCAAAAGGTACTGCATATCACCTTAAAAACAACACGTCAGTGAAGTTTGGAGGTTGGCACATCACGATGTGGGGCTGTATTTCAGCATATGGATGTTAACCTCTTACCCCTGTTTTTTGTCTACTCCCCACATTTGGCTTTGCAGGCAGCCTGGCACCCTGCTATTGCACAAACTACTTGGACCTATTTAAGGGCTAAGATCACAATCACCTGGGCTCTGATATTAACTTTAATTAACTCTTGGAGACTTACCTTTCGAGTTCTGATGGATTGAGTTGGATTATGTATGTTTTTTTCCATGTGGATTCTGCTTGAACCATGGAGTCTTGTATGCAACCTGCCTCAGGTCTTGGACCTTCTATTGTTTGGTTGTCTGACTTCCATGTCCTGTGAGACTCCTGCTCTTCACTTGTCTGTCAGCAGCCTTCTGTCCTCTCTGCTACCAGCCTGCCAGAAGTGTCCAGTCATTCTGTATCTGTTCATCAATAAGTCTACTGCCTTTGGTCTCCAGTCATCTTGCCACCTGTCTATCAGTGGTTATCTGTCTGACTGATACCTGGATTCTGCTCATTACTATTCTTCTTACATGTTTGCCAGCAGCCCCCAAGCTAATCTGTTATAGTCGCCCTTAACCTTCGTTGCATCTCAGTGCTGTTCGTTCAGTTACGTTATTCTGTTCTGTCAGTTATTCTGTTTATTATTCGTGGGTTCTTTACTAACTTGAAATTCTGTTTTTCTTTATACCTTTGTTCCATTTGATTGGTTGACAGCTGCATCGGCACCCGTGTGTCACTCCTGGATCTGAGGGCTTAGATGGTTCACTGCCACTGTGTGGGGCTCCATTCACATTACAATGGCAATGGCAAACTTCCCATAATTGAAAAAAGAACGAATGGACAAATGTACCAAAAATGTACTCCTTATAAAAATCTGCTAGCATCTAGCAATATGATGAAGATGAAACGAGGGTGGGCATTTCAGCAAGGCAATGACCACACACACACAGACAAGGAAACTCGCAATTCATTTCAGAGGAATAAAATAAAACTGCTAGTATGGCCCAGCCAATCACATCAACTGAATCCTATAGAAAATGTATGGACATCTATGGTTTGATTTCTTTTCCTGTGTGGATTGGATAAGTTGTAACTGACATCTGGGGAGAAATTCAAGTAAATAGTACATTTAGGAATAAATTTACTTAGAAAATTGGTGACGTATTCAATACTTATTTCACCCGCTGTATAAGAGCCCGTAATGCAGAACAGTGAGGGCAGCTTCACACGTCGGTCCGGGGCTGTCAGGGATGAACCTGACAGCCCCGGACCGGATCTGAACACAGAACCGGAGGGCAATCTGGCCCCATAGACTCCCATGTTAGGGAGCACCGGATTGCCCCGGATCCTCCCGGACAGATGGAAACTGGATGGCGGATAGCTGCCATATGGCCCCATAGGATACTATGGGGCCAAAATCCGGTCCGGGGCTGTCCGTTTACATCGGACAGCCCCGGACCGGACCTGACCGCAGTGTGAAGCTGCCCTAAGAGAAGTGAAGGGTTGATGGAATCACTAATAGCAGAATTGCATCTCCAATGTAGTTTGCTCATTAAGTTAAAAGCACCAATTATCTTAATTGATTTATTGGGTGGGGAAAATGTTCTTCGTAGGAACAAGAATATAGTTTTAATATCAGATTCCATTAATACTTTTGGAGTAGAAACATTAACTTGTTCAATACAGCTGGCATTCTGTAAAAATATTATAATAGAAATTAAAATTTTATTATACTTAGAATATATTAATTGTGTATTAAAACATTGAATAACATTATCTTTAGGCAAAAAAATCCACACAAAAAACAAAAAAATGTTGCATTTGTACAGGGCTATAAAAATATGTTTCTGCAAGAAGCCCTCATAGAAGCAGGTAATAACTTGTAATCTAATATATAAAGCTGAATGTGTGTGTCTGTGAATGTATGCGTGTATGTATGTATGTATGTATGTATGTATGTATGTCCGGGATTGGCATCTACACCGTCGCAACTACAGCCACAAAATTTTGCACAGTCACACGTCTGGACCCCGAGAGCGTCATAGGCTATGTTGTGAGGCGAAATTTTAACCCCGCGCGTTCCAGTTCACCAAACAATTTTGCCCCTATCTACATAATGGGGAAAAGTGAATGGAAAAGTGTTGAGGAAAATCGACAGCTGTCAGCTATAGCCACAAAATTTTGCACAATCACACGTCTGGACCCCGGGAGCGTCATAGGCTATGTTGTGAGGCGAAATTTTAACCCCGCGCATTGCAATTCACCAAACAATTTTGCCCCTATCTACATAATGGGGAAAAAGTGACAGTTACCAGTTGACAGTTGTGAATGAGAGGGGCTTAATGATAGTGCCAAAGACTAACAACACATACCAGCATATAGTCACTAAGGTGGGCCCCAACATGAGATATTCACCACGCACGGGGACATGTATGCACACCACACGCCCACAAAGAGTAACAGCAAGTGTATAGTCGCTAAGGTGCAGCCCCAATATTGGATACTCACCACGCACCCGAACGAACACACACACCACAAAGAGACACACACAACACAGAGACACACACACCCCCACGGGGACACACACACACCTTACAGCGACACATGTACTCACCCCACAGGGACATACACACACAACTCAGACACACACACCACACAGACCCCCCCACAGGGACACACACACATACACACCCTATAGGGACTCATGCACTCACCCCACAGGGACACACACACACACCACAAAGAGACACACACACACCCCACAGACCCCCCCCACAGGGACACACACACATACACACCCTATACGGACACATGCACTCACCCCACAGGGACACACACACACCACAAAGAGAGACACACAACACAAGACACACACACACCCACACAGACACCCCCCACCCACAGGGACACACACACATACACACCCTATAGGGACACATGCACTCACCCCACAAGGACACACACACACCACAAAGAGACACACACAACACAGATACACACACACCACAAAGAGACACACACAACAGAAACACACACCACACAGACCCCATCCCACAGGGACACACACATACACACCCCAGGGACACACACACCACACAGAAAGACACAGATGTGCACAAATCACTTCACACAACTCGCCTCATACATCTGCTATCTTTAATTTCCAAATATAAACATCTTATTAAAAACAACCAATGTGCAACTCATGTGCCATATCGGGAATTAAGGCAGATGTCAGTCACATGAGCTGTCTATTATGTGTATGTGTGAGGTAACATATACTGCCCGGCTGGGGGAGGGTTTACTGTTGGCTGGAGATTTATTAGGCTGCCTATAGCAACCAATCACAGCTCAGCTTCTACTTTCTTACAGGTCATTAATATGACATATTCAAATTATTCAAGTTATTTATTAACTCGGGCGTAGGCGGGTAGTACAGCTAGTCTAATATATAAAGCTGAATGTGTGTGTGCGTATGTGTGTGTGTGTGTGTGTATGTATGTATGTATGTATATCCGGGATTGGCATCTACACCGTCGCAACTGCAGCGACAAAATTTTGCACAGTCATACATCTGGACCCCGAGAGCGTTATAGGCTATGTTGTGAGGCGAAATTTTAACCCTGTGCATTCCAGTTCACCAAAAATTTTGCCCCTATCTACATAATGGGGAAAAAGTGAATGGAAAAGTGTTGGAAAAAAATCGACAGCTGTCAGCTATAGCCACAAAATTTTGCACAGTCACACGTCTGGACCCTGGGAGCGTCATAGGCTATGTTGTGAGGCGAAATTTTAACCCCGTGCATTCCAATTCACCAAACAATTTTGCCCCTATCTACATAATGCGGAAAAAGTGACAGTTACCAGTTGACAGTTGTGAATGAGAGGGGCTTAATGATAGCGCCAAAGACTAACAGCACATACCAGCATATAGTCACTAAGGTGGGGCCCTGACATGAGATATTCACCAGGCACGGGGACATGTATACACACCACACGCCCACAAAAAGTAACAGCAAGTGTATAGTCGCTAAGGTGCAGCCCAAACATTGGATACTCACCACGTACCCGAACAAACACACACCACAAAGAGACACACACAACACAGATACACACACACACACCCCCAAGGGGACACACACACACACTCTATAGCGACACATGCACTCACCCCACAGGGACTCACGCACACACCACAAAGAGACACACACACCCACAGACCCCCCCCCACAGGGACACACACACATACTCACCCTATATGGACACATGCACTCACCGCACAGGGACACACACACACACACACCACAAAGAGACACACACAACACAGAGAAACACACACCCCACACAGACACCCCCCCCACAGGGACACACACACATACACACCCTATAGGGACACATGCACTCACCCCACAGGGATACACACACACACACATCACAATGAGACACACACACACCACACAGACCCCACACACAGGGACACACACACATACACACCCTATAGGGACACATGCACTCACCGCACAGGGACACACACACACACCACAAAGAGACACACACAACACAGAGACACCCACACCCCACACAGACACCCCCCCCCACAGGGACACACACACATACACACCCTATAGGGACACATGCACTCACCCCACAGGGACACACGCACACACCACAAAGAGACACACAACACTGATACACACACACCACACAGACCCCCGCACAGGGACACACACACATACACACCCTATAGGGACACATGCACTCACCCCACAGGGACACACGCACACACCACAAAGAGACACACAACACTGATACACACACACCACACAGACCCCCGCACAGGGACACACACACATACACACCCTATAGGGACACATGCACTCACCCTACAGGGACACACACATACACACACCCCAGACACACACACACCACACAGACACAGATGTGCACAAATCACCTCACACAACTCGCCTCATACGTGTGCTATCTTTAATTTCCTAACATAAACATCTGATTAAAAACTGCCAATGTGCAACACATGTGCCATATAGGGAATTAAGGCAGATGTCAGTCACATGAGCTGTCTATTATGTGTATGTGTTAGGTAACATATACTGCCCAGCCAGGGGAGGGTTTCCTATTGGCTGGAGATTTATTAGGCTGCCTATAGCAATCAATCACAGCTCAGCTTCTATTTTCTTACAGGTCATTAATATGACATATTCAAATTCTATTTTGTTATAGCTAACATCAGTTATTTATTAACCCGGGCATAGTAATACATATTTGTTACAGGGAATCTGACAGCAGGTTTTTGCCTTATAATCTGAAGTTAGTATTAAAAATTGTTAAAATGTAGAATTCCGGAATGCCTGTCTTGTCAAAGTCTGATCTGTTCCTGGAATGTTTGTTTAATCCACATGCAACAGGATTTATAATTGCTCAGACTACATTGTCATGTGCACGGAAGCCAATATGCCCAGTCATCTGATTGGAATGTTACGGTCAATGTTCAAAGTCTATTGAAAGTCTGTTGTGGGTTGGGGGGTGCATTTTGCTTTCAGATCTGCTGCATGACTACATATAAAAACTCTGTATCACAACTGCTGCACCAGTAAATTAAAGGCCCCATTACACAGCTCAACATCGTGCACAGCATTGTTCAAAAGTGACGTGTGTGGACGGAAGTGACGCGGGGCCTGCAGCACGTGACCCGCTCATTGCGAGGACGCAATGGGCAGGTAATTTGAATCCTGGGAAGAAGATGGACAGCAGAGAGGAGACCCGCCTCGCTGACAAAGCCTGGAGGAACTCCCATCCGACATGAATTTGGTAAGTATAAAAAGTGATTTAGTGTGCCTCTAGTTAGTTAGATTTAGTAAGTCAGGGATGGTTAGAATAGTAATTTTAGGCAACAGGGACAGATATTTATAGCTTAGATAGCGATTTTTAGGTGGTTGGTTCCCTTTAAGGCTGATGCAAGCGCTAAAAACTTTAAAATTCAGCAGCAGTGCATAGCGTTAACGTTATACGCTGCCTGCCAAAGCTGCCCCATAGAAACCCACTGTTTACCTTAGCAGCGACCACACACAAAGCTACAGAACGTCCGCTTTTTCATAGCGCACAGGAAATGCTGTCTGCAGCATTTTCTTGTGCGCTCAGCTAACGCGCACATCTTGTGTGGCCGCTGCTAAGGTAAACTGAGGGTTTCTATGGGGCAGTGTTTGCAGGCAGCTCATAGCGGTAACACTATGTGCTGCGGAGGAAAATCCTAAATTAATAGCGGAGGCGTCAGGCGTGGGTTACCGTCCAAGTGTGGCCCTAGCCTTTGCCTACATCATGCTGCTCTTAATAGAGGTAACAAAACCTGCTAAGGGTACCTTTACACGCCGCAAATTTTGGCGGTGATAGGAGGCAATCTAACATGCGTGTGCACATTTTTCATGGTTGCCTCAGATTGCCGAAGGCGCTTTTACACGCCACAATTTCGCCCTCAACCTAAGGCGATGTGTCACCCCGGAAGTTGCCACACCAACAGCGGGCAACATCCGGTAGACTCCCGTCGCTGCTTCAGACGCCGCAATCCCCAAAGGAATGTGGGTGTACATGTTCAGCGCAGCGAAAACATAGGCGTGCCAAATAGTTTTACACCGCTCCCCAAACACGCTCATTGGACAACGCAATAGCGTCCTGATTGGCCAGCCTGCGCTGGAAGGCTGGCTAATACGTGACGCCATTGCAATTGTGTGGTGGTGAATGGACAGCTCTTCAAATATGGCGCCCTGTGAAGGGACATCCAATGGAAACACAGTAGCCACCACCAATCATCGCTGACGGGGAGCGGTCTCCAGCACCCTGTAGCACACCTCCGGGAAATCAATAGGCGAAACAGATTCCATCCCTATCGCCCGTTCACACGCCAAAAGCCAGGAATGTCGCTTTCATGATTGTCTCAGATTTTGGAGCAGTGCTGTGATATCGGAACCAGGTGCAACCTTTTTTATCGCCACCAGATTCAACAATTACATGCCGCAATAAGGAGGCAATTTGGCAGCAATCCTTCCAGCGAGAAATATCACTGCCAAAATTGTCTCCTGTGGTTGCGGCGTGTAAAGGTTCCCTAATAGGTTGTCCTTAAGACTAGGGTCTCACTTATGGCTGTCGCAAGCACTAAAAACTTTGAAATTCAGGAGACAGTGTTTCCTGTGCGGTCAGCTAAAGGGCACGTCCTACAGCTTTGTGTGTGGCCACTGCTAAGGAAAACATTTGGCTGACAGCTATCTGCAGAATCCTACTTATACAAGATAATAATAATATAATCACTTTATTTCTATAGCACTACCATATTCCCAGCCAGTGGCGTAACCAGAGTCTGGCAGGCCCTGGTGCGAAATTTAGACCTGGGCCCCCTCCTCCACATGTTGATGAAATGTATGGGCCTTATGTAATGTTCTAAATCCTTTAAAGACTCACAAATTGACCCCTCTCCCCATTCATTATGTATTAATTTCACTCATCCTGCTATATATGGTCCTCCTCCTGGAACATGGCCCTTATCGTGGTATATGTGTCCCCCATCCTGGTTTATATGGTCAGCCTTCTCCCGTCATAGTCGTTCAATTATTATAATGCATCCCCATATTCCTTCATATCTTACAATGTACTCCATAGTCCTCTATGTATTATAATGCATCCCATAGTCCTCCATGTATTATAATGCATCCCATAGTCCTCCATTCATAAGGGAGGCCCCATAGTCATTCAATTATTATAATGAACCCCCATTATCCTCCATATAATATAATGCAACCTCACATCCCTCAATATATTATAATACAGCCTCATAACCTCTCCATATAGCATAATACAGCCTCATATCCACTCCATATAATATAATGCAGGCTCACACCCCTCCATATAGTATAATGCAGCCTCATAGCCTCTCCATATAGTATAATGCAGCCTCATAGCCTCTCCATAAAGCATAATGCAGCCTCATAACTTCTCCATATAGTATAATACAGCCTCATATCATCTCCATATAATATAATGCAGCCTCACACCCCTCCATATAGTATAATGCAGCCTCATAGCCTCTCCATATAGTATAATGCAGCCTCATAACTTTCCCATATGGTATAATGCAGCCTCATATCCTCTCCATATAGTATAATGCAGCCACATAGCCTCTCCATATAGTATAATGCAGCCTCATAGACCCTCCATATAGCATAATACAGCCTAAAAGCTCTTTATATAGTGCAGTCTCAAATTTTTGCATATAGTGCAGCCTCAATACTCTCCATATAGTATAACTCAGTCTCAAAACTCTCCATATAGTGCAGCCTCTAAACTCTCCATATGATGCAGCCCCAAAACCTACCATATAGTGTAGCCTCAAAACTTTCCATATAGTGTAGCCTTATATATGCAGCCTCATATCATCTCCATATAGGGCAGTATTATGTGCAGCCTTTTATCTCACATAGGGCAGTATTATGTGCAGCATTTTATCCCACATAGGGCAGTATTATGTGCAGCCTTTTATCTTACATAGGGCAGTATGATGTGCAGCCTTTTATCCCACATAGGGCAGTATTATGTGCAGCCTTTTATCTCACATAGGGCAGTATTATGTGCAGCCTTTTATCCCATATAGGGCAGTATTATGTGCAGCCTTTTATCCCATATAGAACAGTATTATGTGCAGCCTTTTATCTCACATAGGGCAGTATTATGTGCAGCCTTTTATCTCATGTAGGGCAGCATTATGTGCAGCGTTTTATCTCACATAGGGCAGTATTATGTGCAGCCTTTTATCTCACATAGGGCAGTATTATGTGCAGCCTTTTATCTCACATAGGGCAGTATTATGTTCACTCTTTTATCCCATATAGAGCAGTATTATGTGAGGCTTTTATCTCACATAGGGCAGTATTATGTGCAGCCTTTTATCCCATATAGGGCAGTATCATGTGCAGCCCTATGACCACCCCCTTACTTTACTTACTTCCCCTGGCTCCCTTGCTGCTCCGGCGGGCTCCTCTTGCAGAGTCTGAGGATTCAAGCCTCAGGAGAAGGAGGGAAAGGTGCCGCCGGCTTGCGTTCCACTGTGCATCAAGCAGGAAGTGGGAGGAGGCAGCACAGTGGAGCGCAGACCAGGAAGCCGGCAGGTCAGAGGAGGAGAGGAGCGGGAGCAGCAGCAGGAAGCTCTCACTGACACATGGGCCCTACTGCCGCGCTGTCACAGGGTTGTGTGTCCTCCTGGATGCACATTCATGTGAAATGGGCACCTGGCGCTGCAACCAGCGGGCGCAGGATGCGGCTGGCGGCGCGGGCCCCTTATAGATCCGGGCCCCGTCGCACCCACGACCCCTGCGACCGCGATCGTTACACCACTGTTCCCAGCTCTTTACAATTCGGAGAGAACAAGTACAAACAAGATATGTCATTACTGAATAATACATTGCAAAACTGAGTAAAGCCTCTGCTCGCAGGGTTACAATCAGCACTCAGCTTGGTCGAGTGCTGCTGTTTCTCTATTTTGATTAAAAAAAAAAAGTTTGTACCGTGTTATCCAGTAGACAGAAAAATATATATTAGAATCTGACAGTCCTCAGTGGTTGATACCTTTTAATGGCTAACTGAAAAGATGGTAAGAACAAGCAAACTTTCGAGACTCTATGGTCTCTTCATCAGGCCAATAATGACACAACGTCTGAACACACACATATATACACATATGCAGGGTTGGATAATGACCTTTGACACATTCAGCTCAAGAATGAATGTATCGCATGCATGTATGTCTTGTTACTTTAATTAAGGAATCTCCAAATCTTGAAGAAACAGCTAATAAAAGGATAAAACTATCTGCTTCTTATCTCTGGACACTGATGTTTACTGCCCCAGATGCTCTCTCCCCCCTCCCAACTCTGACCAATGCTTCACCTCACTTGGTTTATTTTCTGCATTATCCAACCCTGTATGTGTGTATATGTGGCACCCCAGGGGTTAATGTGTCACAGTAACATCACAAGGGTTAACTCCCCACACAACACTGGACACTGCACTAGCACCTCTAGGCCAGAAGGGGGAGCACAAGCAGCTCCTTGATATATTCTGGTCTGAGGAGGAAGTAGTTAGTTGATAGTTGACAGTTGACAGTTCAGTTTAGAGCAGGGAGCACTAGGAGAAGGACCTGTAAATGGAAGCAGTCCTGAGCTCCTGACAGGGACCACTGATTACTTTCAGGCCTGAAGCCAGGGTCTGAGAAGAGGAGTACAAGAAACAGAGGAACATATCTGGGAGAGTGAGTTACCTCATAACTCGCCCCAGAGGAGCGCAGAGACCGGATACCGGATCCGAATCTGTGACTGTAACACGCAGCACAGAAAACACTGGGACAGTGGAGGTTATATATCTACACCTTACCTCAGCGAAGCAACACGGCGGGGTCAGAAGCACACAGAAAGACTCAAGTTGCCTAGCAAAGGGGGTACCTGTGAGGAGAAACAGGGCCAGCAGCTCAGCTAAAGCAGCAGCAGGGCCACACACAAGGCGCAGGAGTAGGAAGCTGAGGACCCGGACAGGGTGGGAGCAACCCGACCCCTATACAGACTCCGTGGACAGTACTTGCTGAACAACAACTCCAGTAAAGCCTTGGAAAACTTCAAAACCGTGAGTGTGTGTGATCCTTGTGCTCAAACCCTGCGTACCCTCACAAACTACCATCATCTCTACTACTACCCCTATCCTACAACATCCATAGCACTATCTATAGACTATTACTACCATTGCCCCGGGGAATCAAGCTCTACCCGTGGAGAGCCATTACATCTCCAGCTGCCAAACATCATCCCCGGAGGTTCTGCAGCAGCGGTGGTCCCCTCACTGATCACAACCCGTGGGTGGTGTCACGACAAACTCCCCTGTAAGTATCCCTTAGATTATCAGTCGATTGACTTGTTATATTAGGAGGTACCAATTATTATATTTTTCAAACTAGGAAATACCAACTTATAAATGTTAAAAAATCTCTTTATTTGTATCAAAGATTAAAATGTGATAGACAAACCAAGGGAATTAGACAAACATACACATTTATATACATTTCTGGGGTTCAGCATATATAATTTCTCTAATAATAACATAGAAGGTCATAGACTTTTACCCAACAAGATAACAACTAAGTCGTCCTTAGGGTATAGTTTTATAAGTATAGACGTTTGTACTCTAGTGTCTCGTGCCCAATGTGGGAGAGGGACAACTTGTAAGAGAGAAATAATACAGATTTCAAACCCCTATATGGATTTCGAACAATGTTCTGAAACAGTTAATGAAGACCTTCCATTAGATTACTGAGCTCCCAGTATACATATGGATTAAACCTCCAACGCTTGACGCGTTTCGCCTTCTCAATGTCAGAAGGCTCATCAGAAGACTTTTGGGGTTACAGAAATAATGTTCCGTCTTATAACCGTACATGCCAAATAAACAAATTCTTCGATAAGGCAAGAATACCCAAAAAGGTCAATAAGCAATAGATAGAGAGACCACGAAATTTTTCTAAGGTATTTGTTGTATGGTCATGAATGGGGCATCCAAAGAATTGGACATACTAGGGCATAGATAAACCACTATGTAGTCATCCTGTGTCTCTGAATGCCTTCAGAGACACAGGATGACTACATAGTGGTTTATCTATGCCCTAGTATGTCCAATTCTTTGGATGCCCCATTCATGACCATACAACAAATACCTTAGAAAAATTTCGTGGTCTCTCTATCTATTGCTTATTGACCTTTTTGGGTATTCTTGCCTTATCGAAGAATTTGTTTATTTGGCATGTACGGTTATAAGACGGAACATTATTTCTGTAACCCCAAAAGTCTTCTGATGAGCCTTCTGACATTGAGAAGGCGAAACGCGTCAAGCGTTGGAGGTTTAATCCATATGTATACTGGGAGCTCAGTAATCTAATGGAAGGTCTTCATTAACTGTTTCAGAACATTGTTCGAAATCCATATAGGGGTTTGAAATCTGTATTATTTCTCTCTTACAAGTTGTCCCTCTCCCACATTGGGCACGAGACACTAGAGTACAAACGTCTATACTTATAAAACTATACCCTAAGGACGACTTAGTTGTTATCTTGTTGGGTAAAAGTCTATGACCTTCTATGTTATTATTAGAGAAATTATATATGCTGAACCCCAGAAATGTATATAAATGTGTATGTTTGTCTAATTCCCCTTGGTTTGTCTATCACATTTTAATCTTTGATACAAATAAAGAGATTTTTTAACATTTATAAGTTGGTATTTCCTAGTTTGAAAAACCTGTAAGTATCCCCCCATTTATTGCGGAACCTGGGACACGGTCCGGACCAAGACTGCCGTGATATCCCCAGCAGTACCCTGGTCCGGTACCGAGTACCCCGTCCCAGTGGGCTCCACATATATATGTGTGTGGTCAGAAGTTGTCATTATTAAGCCTTGTGAAGAGACCATAGAGTCTCGAAAGCGTGCTTTTTCTTACCATCTTTTCAGTTAGCCAATAAAAGGTATCAACCACTGAGGACTCTCAGATTCTAATTTATTTTCCTGTTTCTCCATGAGATAGTTACTGAAAGACTCCTCTGAAGGAGTCTTATCTCCCAGAGAATAAAACTATCAGTTGCTGGAAATACAACACACCACATCCGTCTCTTGCTGATATCATCTGCCAGGAAAGTGTTGAATGCCCACACACATTAGACTGCTGGGTAATCCCTCTGACATCAGCAAGTTTGTATGAATTTATTTTAATGTGCCTGGGGGACTTTGGGCCCTTACAGTGCTGTGAGAGTGAGATGAGGACACCCAAAGATGCACAGGGGGAAGTAACAAAAGGCTGATGGAGCAGGGCCAAGTGCTGTAAAACACATTTCAATGTTCTACAATATTTTAGTAAATGCAGACAAACACACATACATTACTGAAGGAGTGGTTTACTGGTGGTGGGTAAGACTCCATGCAATTTATGCATGTAGGTTTCTGAGATATCAATCTGGTACTGAATACAAACATGCATACGTACCATGTACCGCAAACATACAAACATACCTACCACATACTGCATACATACGTGTATACCCACCACATTGTCATGCTTGGACTAAGGGGGATGTCCAGCTACCGTACATGACAGTGACGTACGGACCTACAATGTCCGGCACACAACACAATACAACAGGCGGTGAGACACCAGGGGGGCACAAATACAGTAGAGAGCCCTTTTCATAGGGAATGGGGAAGAGGTGACCTCCTGCTCTCACCTGCAGCAGTGCCCTGATCACCCTACCATTCCTACACAGGAACTTTCAACCTGTCGACAAGCAGGATACCTAGTTCTTCGCTGGCACTGATATTAGCCCTCAATAGGGAATGGCCGGCAGGAGCGCTAGTCCTAACAACTGCAATAAAGAAGACAAGAGGGAAGGGGAGACAGACAGGGAACCAAGGCAACTTCATACCTGCTGCCACACTCCTTGGCAGCAGATGACTAAACAGTAGACAGCTCTCCAGAAAACTTCCTTCTCAGGATGTTTGCCTAGGAATGTTCAAACTCCAGCTAAGCATGCTGGAACCATGGGATCATACAAAGGGGATGGGAGTAATCACAGAGAGGCCACACCTGGACAAGAACTAGCTAGCTTGCTAGCAGTAGAAACTGACATTAAATCCTCAACTGCCAAAGGAAAGAAACACGTTTAATATGAAGTCTCAATACAGACATGAAACAGAGATCCAAAACCAGTCACAAGTTTCCCAAGTAAGAGAGACCATGGTGACACAAATACTGCATATGTACAAGCAAGCTGAGCCAACCAAAGACAGAATCTTAGAGCCTGGGTTCTGTGGGACTACTGAATGTTCTTAGGTTTTCTCTCTACTCCAAAAAACAGGCCAATACATTAATTTACTTCATATGAAAGTAACATGGAGAATTTAAATTGAGTGCCTTAAAGGAAAGTCTAGAGTCTAACAATGGAAGAGCTATTCATACGATAGGTCATCTCTCTGAAATTTGTGGGATTTCGGCACTCAACATCATCAGTTAGCTGATAACTTCTTTTGATTATTTATAGCCACAAAAAGATACAATAGTAAAGTCAGGGGCGTAACTAGAACTGGCAGGGCCCCATAGCAAACTTTTGAACGGGGCCCCCTCCAAGACACGCCCCCTTCAAGACACACCCCCTTACCGAATCAGTGTTAACAGGCTGACGCCACCCAGTTTACCGTATATACTCGTGTATAAGCCGACCCCCCTACTTTTGCTCCCAAAACCTGGGAAAACCTATTGACTCGTGTATAAGCCGAGGGTGGACCCCAGCATAGGTATACAGCCCCCAGCAAAGTGGTATACAGCAGCCTCTCCAGTGGTAGTATACAGCAGACTCCCCAGTGGTATATACAGGCCCCAGCAGTATATACAGTAGCCCCAGTGGTATACAGCAGCCTCCCCAGTGGTATATACAGGCCCCAGCAGTATATACAGTAGCCCCAGTGGTATACAGCAGCCTCCCCAGTGGTATATACAGCAGCCCCAGTGGTATACAGCAGCCTCTCCAGTGGTAGTATACAGCAGCCTCCCCAGTGGTATATACAGGCCCCAGCAGTATATACAGTAGCCCCAGTGGTATACAGCAGCCTCCCCAGTGGTATATACAGGCCCCAGCAGTATATACAGTAGCCCCAGTGGTATACAGCAGCCTCCCCAGTGGTATATACAGCAGCCCCAGTGGTATACAGCAGCCTCTCCAGTGGTAGTATACAGCAGCCTCCCCAGTGGTATATACAGGCCCAGCAGTATATACAGTAGCCCCAGTGGTATACAGCAGCCTCCCCAGTGGTATATACAGGCCCCAGCAGTATATACAGTAGCCCAGTGGTATACAGCAGCCTCCCCAGTGGTATATACAGCAGCCCCAGTGGTATACAGCAGCCTCCCCAGTGGTATATACAGCAGCCCCAGTGGTATACAGCAACCTCCCCAGTGGTATATACAGCAGCCCCAGTGGTATACAGCAACCTCCCCAGTGGTATATACAGGCCCCAGCAGTATATACAGCAGCCCCAGTGGTATACAGCAGCCTCCCCAGTGGGTATATACAGGGCCCCAGTGAGTATATACAGGCCCCCAGTGGGTATATACAGGCCCCCAGTGGGTATATACAGGCCCCCAGTGGGAATATACAGGCCCCCAGTGTGTATATACAGGCCCCAGTAGGTATATACAGGCCCCCCCCACTCCTCCTCTGCTGCACACGTCACCTGTAAAGGAATACATCATACTTACTTATCTCTCCCGGCTGCCGCTGTCGCCGCTCTGCACCGCGCTCCGTCTTCATCCAGCTTCTTCCTGGTTGTGACCGCCGGGTGCAGGCAATGACGTCACAACCAGGAAGAAGCTGGATGAAGACGGAGCGCGGTGCAGAGCGGCGGCAGCAGCCGGCAGGGATAAGTAAGTATGATCTATTCCTTTACAGGTGACGTGTGCAGCAGAGGAGTGGGGGGCCTGTATATACCTACTGGGGGGGGCCTGTAGCTGACCGGATAGCAGCGTAGCGGCGCTGGGTCCAGGCCCCCCACAAGGGCCGGGCCCCAAAGCGACTGCTACGTCTGCTATGCCGGTAGTTACGCCCCTGAGTAAAGTAGATATGCAGACATCAGTCCTTGTTGATACTCTGCACTGATTGACCAGGGATGCAGTGGCTGTGTAATCTCACACAAACAGAATACAAGGCATGTTTGAAGCACTAACTTTATTTATGACTGAGATGGGAATAACTGGTACTTCTTCTCTCTGAGCTGTTCACACAGGGACTCTGAAGACATCTAAGGGTACTTAGCGACGCTCCAGTGATCCCGACAACAATACGACCTGGTAGGGATCGCTGGTGCGTCACTACGTGGTCGCTGGTGAGATATCAAACAGTCAGATTGCACCAGCAACACAGGAACGATACGGCGGTCGTTGAGACCCTGTCATTCTCGGGCATAGTGTTGAGATCGTTAGCCGTTGTCCCTGTCAAACACAGCGATACATGCTGCCCAGCGGGTGCGCAATGACCAAAAAATTGTCCAGAACGGTTTGTCACGATCAGCGTAGTGAGATCGCTGTTGAGGTCGTTGTTGCGTCACAAAACTTGTGACTCAGCAGCGATCTCACTAGCGATCTTGCTCAGTGTGACGGGGGCTTAAAAAGTGGCTTGTGCTAAATGGTGTCCTTAAATCCCATTGAAATTCATGTAAACAGGACAACTACCTCTTTCCTGCGACCAGCACATACATAGTTATTCCCCTCTCAGCCAAGAATGGCTGTTGTGGGAATAAAACTTTCAGAGACCACAAAACAAGAGAAGAAAGTGATTAAAGCCCATGCAGATACTGTGAAGGAAATTTAATCCCTTGATAATTTTGTACATTTTCCACTGAGAAAGACATGAACAGTCTATAATTTTAAGGGTAGGTTAATTTTAACAGTGAGAGATATAATATCAAAAATAAAATCCAGAAAATCACATTGTCTAACTTATATAAATGTATTTGCATTTTCAAGAGAATATAAGTATAAGTATTTGATCACTCTGGCAAACAAGATTTAATACTAGATGGCAAAACCCTTGTTGGTAAACACAGCACTCAGACATTTTTTGTAGTTGATAATGAGGTTTGTGCACATGTCAGGAGGAATTTTAGTCCACTCCTCAGTGAAGATCATCTCTAAAGCATTAAGATTTTGAGGCTGTCGCTTGGCAACTCAGAACTTCATATCTCTCCATAATTTTTCTTGGAATTAATCTCTGGAGACTGGCTAGGCCACTACATGGCCTTAATGTGCCTCTTTTTGAGCCACTCCTTTGTTGGCTTGTCTGTATGTTTTTGGTCATTGTCATGATGGAAAACCCAGTCACAATCCATTTAAATGTTCTGGTGGAGGGAAGGAGGTTGTCTCTCAGTATTTTATGGTACATGGCTCCACGCATCGTCCCATTGATTCGGTGAAGTAGTCCTGTGTCCTTAGCAGAGAAACACCCCCAAAACATAATGTTTCCACCGCCATGCTTGACAGTCGGGATGGTGTTCTTTGGGTCATAGGCAGCATTTCTCTTACTCCAACACGGCGAGTTGAGTTAATGACAAAGAGCTCATATTTTGTTTCATTTGACCACAGTACCTTCTCCCAATCACTCTCAGAATCACCAAGGTGTTCATTGGCAAGCTTCAGACAGGCCTGCACATGTCCCTTCTTGAGCAGTGGGACTTTACAGGCACTGCAGGATTTTAATCTATTATAGCGGAATGTGTTACCAATGGTTTTCTTGTTGACAGTGGTCCCAGCTGCCTTGAGATCATTAACAAGTTTCCCTCATGTAATTTTAGACTGATCTGTCACCTTCCTCATGATCCTGGATACTCCACTAGGTGAGATTTTACATGGAGCTCCAGATCGATGTCGATTGCCACTCATTTTGTATTTCTTCCATTTTCTTACTATCGCACCAACAGCTGTCTCCTTCTCACCCAGCGTCTCACTTATGGTTGTGTAGCCCATTCCAGCCTTGTGCAGGTCTAGGATCTTTTCCTGACATCCTTACAAAACTCTTTGGTCTGGACCATGTTGTAAAAGTTAAAGTATGAATGATTAATTGAGTTTGTGGACAGGAGTCTTTTATACAGGTGACAATTTAAGACAGCTGTCTTTAATGTAGGTAACGCGTTAATTAGGAGTGACTAACTGGTCTGTAGGAGCCAGAACTTTTAATTGTTGGTTGGAGATCAAATTCTTATTTCTCTCTTCAAAGTAAAAATACAATACAATAATTTAGACAATGTGATTTTCTGGATTTTATTTTTAATATTCTATCTTTCACTGTTAAAATTAACTTACTCTTAAAATTATAAACTGTTCATATCTTTGTCAGTGGGCAAACTTACAAAATCAGCAAGGATCAAATAATTATTTCCTTCACTGTATGCCTTTTTTAAACAAAAAAAAGGCAAAACGGAGATTATAAAACTTAAAAATTATATGTATTTTATTGTGCATCACATATGCTTAAAAACCTGGCTATAAAGCCAAATATATCTGGCTATATGACTTGAAATTGCCCAATGTCTGTTCATAATGGTGTAAGTGCATCCTACCACGCATGTCAGCCGTCCGGCCCACAGCCATAAAGATGCACCTCGTACGCCAAGTAACATGACATTAAGTATTGGCGAGTCCTGTGGTAACCAACAGGAATTCCCCTCCCCCCCCTATAAAATACCTCCTTGATGCTGCTCGGCCAACCCCCCCACCTGATCGCCCAATAAAGAAGCAAGACTCGTGAATGGATTAAATTGGCCACAGCAGCCATTTATTATTAACATACAGTGCCTACAAGTAGTATTCAACCCCCTGCAGATTTAGCTGGTTTGATAAGATGCCAATAAGTTAGAGCCTTCAAACTGCAAACGAGAGTAGGATTTATTAACAGAAGCATAAATCTTACAAACCAAAAAGTTATGTTGCTCAGTTGAATTTTTATAAATTTTAAACATAAAAGTGTGGGTCAATTATTATTCAACCCCTATGTTTAATATTTTGTGGAATAACCCTTGTTTGCAATTACAGCTAATAATTGTCTTTTATAAGACCTGATCAGGCCGGCACAGGTCTCTGGAGTTATCTTGGCCCACTCCTCCATGCAGATCTTCTCCAAGTTATCTAGGTTCTTTGGGTGTCTCATGTGGACTTTAATATTGAGCTCCTTCCACAAGTTTTCAATTGGGTTAAGGTCAGGAGACTGACTAGGCCACTCCAACACCTTGATTTTTTTCCCTCTTGAACCAGGCCTTGGTTTTCTTGCTGTGTGCTTTGGTCGTTGTCTTGTTGGAAGATGAAATTACGACCCATCTTAAGATCCTTGATGGAGGAGCGGAGGTTCTTGGCCAAAATATCCAGGTAGGCCGTGCTATCCATCTTCCCATGGATGCGGACCAGATGGCCAGGCCCCTTGGCTGAGAAACAGCCCCACAGCATGATGCTGCCACCACTATGCTTGACTGTAGGGATGGTATTCTTGGGGTCGTATGCAGTGCCATCCAGTCTCCAAACGTCACGTGTGTGGTTGGCACTAAAGATCTCGATCTTGGTCTCATCAGACCATAGGACCTTGAACCAGTCTGTCTCAGAGTCCTCCAAGTGATCATGAGCAAACTGTAGACGAGCCTTGACATGACGCTTTGAAAGTAAAGGAACCTTACTGGCTCGTCTGGAACGGAGACCATTGCGGTGGAGTACGTTACTTATGGTATTGACTGAAACCAATGTCCCCACTGCCATGAGATCTTCCCGGAGCTCCTTCCTTGTTGTCCTTGAGTTAGCCTTGACTCTTCGGACAAGCCTGGCCTCGGCACGGGAGGAAACTTTCAAAGGCTGTCCAGGCCGTGGAAGGCTAACAGTAGTTTCATAAACCTTCCACTTCCGGATGATGCTCCCAACAGTGGAGACAGGTAGGCCCAACTCCTTGGAAAGGGTTTTGTACCCCTTGCCTGCCTTGTGACCCTCCACGATCTTGTCTCTGATGGCCTTGGAATGCTCCTTTGTCTTTCCCATGTTGACCATGTATGAGTGCTGTTCACAAGTTTGGGGAGGGTCTTAAATAGTCAGAAAAGGCTGGCAAAAGAGATAATTAATCCACACATGTGAAGCTCATTGTTATTTGTGCCTGAACTACTTCTTAATACTTTAGGGGGACCAAACAGAAGTCTGGTGGTTTGAGGGGTTGAATAATAAATGACCCTCTGAATTAACTTTTAACGCTTTAAAAAAAAAATGTAAAAAATCTTTTTGGCTGCAGTGCATTTTCCACTTCCAGGCTGATCTACAGTCCAAATGTCACAATGCCAAGTTAATTCCGCATGTGTCAACCAGCTAAATCTGCAGGGGGTTGAATACTACTTGTAGGCACTGTACAACAGTTAACCAAAACATCATAAATTCCAAAGGGGACGATCCTCGAAGCCCAAAAGCACCCTTAACCTGGGTGATCTCACCAGGCTGAATCTTACCTCCAGCCGATTATCTCCAGCTCGGAAGCACGTCTGCCAGCCTATTTCCATTAACCGCCACTGTCCATTTTATCCTCTCTGAGGAGTCCAGAACCCACGGGGTTCCCCTCCATTGCACCTCCCATGACCACATCCACCAACTTCGAGGATCTTCTCCCCTTACACCCTGCTACTGTGACAAAAGAAGGTAAAACAGAATAAATTAAATCGATAACAACAACGCAATGTTGCCCCAGATTCCAAATAAGAACTCCAAGGCTTAGTCGCTGGAATAAGCGAGGGTGGGAGATATTTTCTGATGCCAGTGATCCCCAAAATGGCTGAACTACTAAGATGGCGGCCCCCTTTTATATTTCCACTACTTTACGATCCTGCCTCCTTATTCCTCCAACCCTTTAACTTGAATATTGCTGACCAATGTATAAGCCCCCTTTAACCTCAGCCTGCCCCCACTTCTTCAGTACCACCCGAATATTTAATCCCTTAGTTTGTATCTCTCTGTAATCTGCCTAGCAACTCGCTCCACATCCCCGCCCTAACACTGTCATGTCAGCCTGCCTTAATGATGGGGGGGTTTCACCTCCTTTTATTTTGTCCGGCCTCTCTGGAACGCATCTCCAAGAGATTTACAGACATGCTCAAGCGACCCAAAAATGCCAGGAGCTGGGTGAGGACAAAGTGAGCGGTAGGGCCTTGCATGTGCACAACAGAATGACTACAGAAAAAAAATGGCATCAATTAAGACAACAAATCTGCACACAGGAGAGGATGCGCTATGCAAAACAAAGCTTGTTAACAACATATTTGCCACCCACAGGGTACGATAACTTCCAAGACCTCCCAAGGACAGCAGTGAGCAGATAGAAGGAGGAGCATACCAGAGCTCGTAATTACCTCACGCTGGAGTCAGGTGTCTCTTTTCCATCATCACTGGTGGTGGGTGATGTGGAACGGAGGAATTTTTTTAACCTCTTTCTAACATCTACTGTAGATGTATGAAAAGGCAGGAGATGACATTCTGCAAACTGCAGACATGCATGGCGTGATGATGGCACTGCCTAAAAAGCAGAGCATGCACTATCATGAAAGGGTGTTAGCTATAGGTGTCTATAACTTAGCTGACACCCTGCTTTAACAGCCCCAATTGGAATCAACACTAATTGTGACCACTTAACTCCTAAAATGCCAAAAATATAGCTATTTCATTATACTGACACAAAAAAAAAAAGAAATAAAAAGTGATCAAAAAGTCATATACAAAATAAATTAGTATCACTGAGCACGTAATTTCATCCTGCAAGGAATGCTGCCCATCAACTTAACATGTGCAATGCCGGTGACCCTACAGCAAGATTGCAAATGCCCTCAACTCTCTGGCCGCTATGCAGCATCTGACCTAGTCCCCACTCCTGCTATCTGGTCTCAGTGCAAGCTGTACAAGTCCCTTGGGAGCATGCTTAGAGCGTGAGCATGCACACTCCCTACCTCTTAAAGGTACAGTGCAAGCACTCTGTATGTGTCCCAAGACAATGGCTGGAGAACACTTAGTATTTTAGGCAAACTCCCCCTAAGAGAGGTGTCTGAGCAATGTAAGCATTCATTAGATACATGCTTGCTAGTTGTCAGGTCCTGTTCCTGTGATCCTTACTTGTGTCTGACACCTGAATCCGTTACCTGCACCCCCTAATTTGTTCTGCCTTGTGAACCTGAAACTGCCATATAGTACTGCTCATTGTTGTTGGTACATTTAAGTACATAATGTGGAATATCTTTGTAAGAAAAATTAATCAGGTGAGACCGGTTTTTAGTACTAGAGTTAAATACAAAAGAGCAAATGATAACGAACAATTTTATATAAAAAAAAACAATGGTAGGGACAAATAAAAAACCTAAAGCTTACTGTGAGACTGGCATTTGCACAATCTATATTAAATTAGTATGGAAACACATTTTCATTTGACTGTGGTAATTCACAAATGAGGATCATCTGTGATAAACTGACAGTGCCCATGTGACATGAATTAGCCAATG
This sequence comes from Allobates femoralis, assembly GCA_033576535.1. NCBI lineage: Eukaryota > Metazoa > Chordata > Amphibia > Anura > Aromobatidae > Allobates > Allobates femoralis. The sequence continues at coordinate 186,447,321 of JARQOC010000006.1, read as the reverse complement.
AATGATAGCTTTGGTGTTTTAAAAAGCCACATGTTAGTCCCTGTTCCTTTGTCACAATGGTGAGACAAAGGAGCTGACTGAGGACATCAGAACTGCTATTATTAGAAAACATAAGACTTCCAAAGGTAAAAGGCCACCTCCAAAGACCTTGGTGTCCCGGTTTCAACAGTGTGCAATGTTATTAAGACGTTTGCCAGGCATAGAACCATCAAGAACCTCCCAGGACTTGAGGGAAAGAGAAAAATTGACAAGAAATGTTTTCGAAGGTTGGTGCAAATAGTGGAAAAAATATCATACATCCAAAGACCTGAAAGGCAACCTGGAACAGTCTGGAATCATGGCTTCAACAAGTACCATACGCAGCATACTAAACTAAGCAGAGCTTTATGGGCGAAGGCCAAGGAAGAAACCACTGCTGAAGAAAAGACATAAAAATAAATGACTGATCTTTGCCAAAGAGTATCTTGACAAACTACAATTCTTCTGGAAAATGTTCTGTGGACAGATGAAACAAAAATAGATCTTTTTGGCAATACAAACCAACAGTTCGTTTACAGAGAGCGCAATGACGCTTATAAGGAAAAGAACACCCTACTGACAGTTAAGCATGGCGGAGGATCCATAATGTTGTGGGGTTGCTTTGCTGGGTCTGGTACTGGAGGCCTTGACCATTTCACAGGAATCATAAAATCAGAGAATTATCAACTGAATGTAGAGAGAAATGTTCTACCCAGTGTAAGAAAACTTGGTTTGAATCAAAAATCATGGGTCTTCTGAATCCTGAGAATATAACTTTGGTACATTTTAATTTATTTCTGATGATATTGTAAAATCTATAAAAAAAAATGAAGGGGTGCCAATAATGGTGAGCAGCACTGTACATGACTGAACATGCCGTATCTGTTCATACCAGCCTGCATGCCAACACCTGTCTAACTGCCAATAGTTCCACTGGAGCGGTACCTGTTGGCTACCTGTAGCAGCAAGCCTATTCTCACCATCAGAGGCTCTAGTTAAGAACCAGGTTGTCGCTTAGCTATATCCCTCCAGGGTGAGCCAGGTCCCACAGCGCAGTAGATCCACCCTCACCAGCATGACAAAATATTTTCTATCTGAAACTCATTTATCCATCCGTCTTTGAAACCTCTGTTGTAGAGCCTCAGTATTATTAATAACAAGATAGAGGTTATTTTTTATTATAGACAAAAAGGGGAAAGGCATATGAGTACATAAAGTACATGATTGTGGCCACAAAAGACAGAAACAAATAAATGCACAATTACGGACAGATCATAATGCAAACATATAAAGTTCAGAATTATAAAGATACTAGATGGTGGCCCGATTCTAACGCATTGGGTATTCTATAATATGTATGTAGTTTATTTATGAAGATTTAAGAATAATGCAATGAATACACGATATCTATCTATCATCTACCTATTATGTGTCTATCGTGTCTATTAAATATTCTCCTGGGCTTGCCTTAGTTTGTAGAGCATTCGTGTTGTATGAATGGCATGAACATGTTGTTGTCTGTTTGCCCTGTCTTCTGGAAATTCATTCAGCCGACACTGTCTATGAGATTCGGCATCTTGGGCTTGTCTGCAGCAGTTTGTTGTGGTGTCTCCTGTTGCCGACGACGTCTGTGAGATGCCGCATCCTGGCTTGACTCATGGCAGTTTGTTGTGGTGTCTCTTGGTGTCTACGTTGTCATCGCCTTGCTGCTTCTGCAGCTTTTCTGTCATCATCACTGGCGTATTTGCGCTTACGAACAATTAAACCCATTGAATAAACATGACTGAAGTAGTTCAGACAGTCACTGACACAACGTGTGAAGTAAATATGACTGAAGAACAGCACACTATGACTGACAGACCTTGTAAACAGGAGTGAAGTGCGTTACACTATGAGTGGCAGACCTTGTAAACAGGAGTGAAGCGTGTCACACTATGACTGACAGATCTTGTAAACAGGAGTGAAGTGCGTCACACTATGAGTGGCAGACCTTGTAAACAGGAGTGAAGTGAGTCACACTATGACTGACAGCCTTCTAAAGAGGAGTGAAGTGCGTCACACTATGACTGACAGCCTTCTAAACAGGAGTGAAGTGAGTCACACTATGACTGACAGCCTTGTAAACAGGAGTGAAGTGTGTCACACTATGACGGACAGCCTTGTAAACAGGAGTGAAGTGCGTCACACTATGACCGACAGCCTTGTAAACAGGAGTGAAGTGCATCACACTATGACTGACAGCCTTGTAAACAGGAGTGAAGTGCGTCACACTATGACTAACAGCCTTGTAAAAACAAGGCTGCGGCTGGCAGCGACCAATCAGCGCTGGTGAGCTGGTGCGCGATTTCCGTAACAGACATGATTAGGCAATTATATAGTAGATAATGATACATGTATATGAAGTGAATGGTTAGAAGCATACGTTACAAATATATTGTGAATAAACAAAAAAGGGTGCGCAAAAGGAAAGATGCAAAGCAACATCATTATAAACTGAATGAGTGGGCAGGTTCTGTCTTTTTAGTACAGGACATTAATTTTCTTTATTTCAAAATATCACTGCACGTGACCGGAGTTCCCGCGAGAACATGACGTCACCACAGGTCCTATAAGCACAGGACCTTGCCAGAAAGCTTAAAATAGATATTTTTATGTTTCGGACACTTTCTTTTACTTAAAGAAAGGGTCCGAAACATAAAAATATCTATTTTAAGCTTTCCGGCAAGGTCCTGTGCTTCTAGGACCTGTGGTGATGTCATGTTCTCGCGGAACTCCGGTCATGTGACCGGAGTTCCTGTGAGAACATGACGTCACCACAGGTCCTAGAAGCCACAGGACCTTGCCGGAGGCGTCGCTGGACCGCGGACAGGTGAGCATTGATTATTTTTTTATTTTTAACACTTTCTTTCTTTTAGGGAATGTTTATTTTGGCTGAAAATGCGGCAGATGCGGTTTTCTGACCGCATCTGCCGCATTTTCGAACCAAAATCGAACATGTTCGAAATTCGCCGAATTTGAACCAAATTGTTCGAATTCGGCGAATGACTCGAATAGGGCCAAAATCAACTCGAATTTGAGATTGGCGAACTATTCGAATCGAACATCGCTCATCTCTAGTCATGTGCACTCCCTAAGAAAGCAAATGGGAACTTGCAAAATCAGTATATATTATTATTATTATTATTAATAATAATAATAATAATAATAATAATAATAATAATAATTAATAATAATAATATTTATTATTATAGCACCATTAATTCCATGCTGCTTTAGGCTGCTTTCACATTACGATTTTGTTAAATCCGATGCTGTCCGATAAAAATCGGACAGCATCGGATCCGATTTAGCCCCCATGTTCTCCAATGGGGATCTGATCGGATGTGCACTTAATGGCATCCGATAGTCATCCGATCCGATTCTTTTCAAGAGCCAAGATCGTAGACTGCTGCGATTTTGGTATCCGATTCAAAAATCGGATCGCATCAGATCCAATGCGATCCGATTAAAATAATATGGGAGTCTATGGGGATCGGATCGGATTTAACAAAATCGTAATGTGAAAGCAGCCTTAGATGTGGAAAGGGTATACAAAGACAAGTACAAGGTACATGGACAACATATGGCACACAGGTACAAGAAAAGACGACACTGTCCGCGAGGGCTCACAATCTACGATATATATATATGTATATGCAGTTGAAACCAGATATTTACATACACTATATAAAAAGACATATATCTGACATGAAATCAGAATAAACCTTTCCCATTTTAGATCAATTTAGATTACTGTAATTATCTACCGTATTTTTCGCATTATAAGACGCACTTTTGTTCCCCAAAATTTTGGGGGAAAGTGGGGGGTGCGTCTTATAATGTGAAGCAATACTTGTGTGATGGGGTGGGGGCTGTGGAGCGGTGTCCGGGGGCTCTCAGGAGGCTGTAGGAGGCTGCAGCAGTGGCCCCGTGGTAACGTGGAGCCGCTCATTATCTCCTGTAATATGCACTGCTTCCCGCTGTCAATCACCAGCGGGAGCAGCCCATACTACAGGAGCGGGACCGCAGCCCAGCTGGGCTTCGGTCCCATGTGGATAGTAAGTGCTTTCCACGCAATGAAAGCGTGGAAAGCACTGACTATCCCAGGGAGCACAATCATACTCACCGCTCTCCTCGCTCCCTGCTGTCACCGCCATCCCCGCTGTCTTGCCGGCATCCGGGTCCTGTGAGCGTCGCTGCAGAGTGACGTCATCACCTGCGCGCTGCTCACAGTACCCGGATGCCGCCACAGCACAGAGAGCGGTGATAGCGCGGTCGGCGAGGGAGCGAGGAGAGGGGTGAGTATGACATTGTTTATTAATTTAAATGTGCGGCAGCCTTATAGGGAGTGTGCCAGCACCATGAGGGGACAGAGTGCCAGCACCATGAGGGGACAGAATGCCAGCACCATGAGGGGACAGAGTGCCAGCACCATGAGGGGACAGAGTGCCAGCACCATGAGGGGACAGAGTGCCAGCACAATGAGGGGACAGAGTGCCTGCACCATGAGGGGACAGAGTGCCAGCACCATGAGGGGACAGAGTGCCAGCACCATGAGGGGACAGAGTGCCAGCACCATGAGGGGACAGTGTGCCAGCACCATGAGGGGACAGTGTGCCAGCACCATGAGGGGACAGAGTGCCAGCACCATGAGGGGACAGTGTGCCAGCACCATGAGGGGACAGAGTGCCAGCACCATGAGGGGACAGAGTGCCAGCACCATGAGGGGACAGTGTGCCAGCACCATGAGGAAAGAGTGTGCCAGCACCATGAGGAAAGAGTGTGCCAGCACCATGAGGAAAGAGTGTGCCAGCACCATGAGGAAAGAGTGTGCCAGCACCATGAGGGGACAGTGTGCCAGCACCATGAGGGGACAGTGTGCCAGGAAAGGGAAGGGGGGGGACAGTGTGCCAGCACCATATGGGGACTGTGCCAGGATGGGGGGGGACAGTGTTCCAAAATGAAGGCTATGTGGGGGATATATATACCAGTTTGGGGGACATATATATAAGATGGACACTGGTATAATAAGATGAACCCCATTTAACATTAAAAATTATTTTTTCCTCTTTTCCTTCATCAAATGTGGGGGTGCGTCTTATAATCCGGTGCGACTTATAAAGCGAAAAATACGGTATATTTGCCAAATGTCAGAATAAGGAGAGAGAGAGAATCTTTCATTTCATTTTTATTGCTTTCGGCAAAGTCACAAGTTTTCATACATTTCAGTAATATTTGGTACCATTGCACTTAAATTGTATGACTTGGGTCAAACACTTTGGATAGTCTTCCACAACCTTCTCACAATAGTGGTAGGAATTTGGGCTCATTCCTCCTGACAGAACTGGTGTAATTGAGCCATGTTTGTAGGTCGCCTTGCTCACACCTGCCTTTTCAGCTTTGTCCATAAATTGTCAATAGGATTGAGATCAGGGCATTTTGATGGCCACTCCAAAACATTGACTTTGGCATCACTTTGAAACCAGTTTGGCAGTATAGTTTGGAATATTGTACATTTGGAAGACTCATTTGTGCCAAAGCTTTAACTTCCTGGCTGATGTCTTGCTATGTTGCTTCAATAGTGCCAAATAATCCTCTTTCTCATTATGCCATCTATTGTGGGAAGTGCACTACTCGTCCTGCAGCAAAAGAACCCCACAACATGATGCTGCCACCCTCGTGTTTCCCAGTTAGGAGGGTGTTCTTAGGCTTCCAAGTTTCTCCCTTTTTCATCCAAATGTAATGATGGTCATTATGGCCAAGCAGTTGAATTTTAGTTTCGTCAGACCACAGGACATGCCTCTAAAGGGGATGTCACACGCGTCAATATCGCTGTCAATGTCGCTCATGCGTCATGGATTTTCAGTCGCTCAAGCGACGTAAAAGTGACGCAGGAGCGACATTAAAGCGTGTGACCAAACGATGCAACCAGCGATATGTCGCTAATCGCCAATCGCAGGTTTCACTTGTGCATCGCTGCGTGTGACACTAAACTCAGCGACGTATTCTCTATTTTGACAACGTACAAGCGACTAAATAAAATCGCTCGCAAGATGGCGACATCACCGCATCGCTGGGTCATATTGACGCGTGTAACATCTTACCTGCGATAATTCCACATCGCTCAGGCGATTAATAATTTGTGACGCATGAGCGATATCGCGGGCGACATTGACACGTGTGACAGGCCCTTAAAAAAATTACCTCTTTCAGTCATGGGTAAGATTGCTTAGTGCAGTTAAAACGCGTCGACTGGGTCATGTCGACCATGTAAATTTTTCTTTTGTATGCACTATATTTTCTTTTGAAAAATAAAAAAAAAAGGTAAATCCAGTCCTGTTGAGCCGAACTCCAATTTTTTTCTATTATCCTTGATGTGAGGCCAGGGCGAAGGCGGTGTCTGAGCACCAGGTGGATGAGCATAGAGCAACTGGGTGAGCTGGAATCAAGTTCCTATAAAAGTTTGGAGTTGCTAATAGTTACTACCACCAAAAGTTGAGCAGCTATTTTACCTTATGCTTAATTTGCCTAGCTCCAAAGAATATAATGCACCTAGTAAATTTGTGTCACGTTGGTCGGTGTGGACCCACTGTGCCACGGAGATGGGCTTACCTTGCAGGGGCATAAGTAAGTGACTTGCTGGGTTTCACTGATGCTGTGACTAAGTTGTGCTGCAGGTAGCCACCAGGTACCAACCCAAGGCATTTCCATACTGCCGCAGCTGACCCCAGGGGTAAAGAATACAGGAACATATTTTAGGTATCTGATAGGATAGCAGGAGCAGATTGGACAGCAGATATAAACAGGCTGACTGATACAGGTTGAACAGCTGGCACAGATGGGATAGCTGATGCAGACTGGATGGTAGGTACTGATAGAACGGCTTGTACAAGTTGGAAAACTAGTGCCGACTGGACGTCAGGCACTGGCAGGATGGCAGATACAGGCTAGACAGCTGGTACAGAAAGGACGACAGGTACAGACTAGAACACAGGTAACAGCAGGATGGCAAGTACAGATTGGAACACTGGTTCAGATACACAGAACTAGCTAAGAATTACAAGAACCTGACATCTAGCAACTTGCAAACAGACTGGATATACATGCTGCTCAGGCAGATCCCTAAGAAAGATGGTGCCTTAAATACCTAGTGCATCTCAGCCATAGGCTGGAGGCCGTTCCAGATTAAGCAAGTTGCCCCTTTAAGAGACAGGGGGTGTGCATGCTAGCACCCTTGGGGTACCGTCACACGAGGTGACGTCGCCGGAGATGTCATCGGCGACGGGCGGGAGAGCGCACGTTATGGCGCCCCACCAACGTCACCGTCGCATGTTTACATGCGGCGACACCTCCAGCGACGCATCGGTGATCTTACAGGCGGCATCGCTGCTGGGGTTTTCAAAAACCCCAGTGGCGATTCTGTAACATGGGAGCCTATGGCTCCCATCGCCTGTGAGATTGCCATCCCCCTGTTACATGGGGCGATGTATACACATCGCCCCAGAGTGCTCGCCTGGTTTCAGAGCACTGCTGAGAAACCAGGTGACCACTCAAATGCGTCGCCATTGCCTATTTACATTAAGTGACGCACAGGCCATGTCGGCGGCAATAGGCCATGCCCCTGCATCGCCTATAAAATCGCCACCGGTATGGCCTCATTTGACGGTACCCTTAGGTTGTTTCCAGGAAAGCTACACTGTGTTCAAAGGCCCTGTCAGAAGAGCGATATGGCGGGGACCAGAACGGAAACAGCTGTGCGGCCGGGATGGAGTGCATCGGCATTCCTATTGCGTGCAGTGCAGGGACGCCGGCAGCGTTAGAATTTGATTTGTCTAGGTATAGTATGTTGTTGCTTTACAAGAAATGGAAGATATATAGAAAACATATAGAAATGTAGACAAGATATTTAAACAATGAGAGAAATCGGGGGTTCTAAGGGTTAGATAGAACTGTTAGGGTATGTGCACACTGGTAGTTTTACTGCAGGTTTAGCAGCGGAAACCGCCGGTCGGTTTCCATGAGTTTTATTTAAATTTATGTTAATCCAAAAGCGGCTTTTGGGTTAACATTAAAACCTATGGAAACCGACAGCCGCTGTGCACACACCGGCGGTTTCCACATGATCATCTGTTGCTAAACCGCTGGGTTCCCAGCGGGTTAGCAACGAATGTGCATGTTCTATAAACCGGCCGGTTATGCAGCGGCTGCAAGCAGAATCATGTACTGCTTCCAGCCGCCGCAACACCACCGGCGCTAACCCGCTGAGCACCCGCCCGTAGCCCGCCGCACAGCTGCGGCACATACCCGCCAGGATGCCGGTGGACGGCTCCAGAGCTTCCTGGCGGGTCCGCCCAGCCGCCGCCGACACAAACCCGCCCACCAGTGTGCACATACCCTTAATGTGTATCGTACATTCAGTATTTTTCGCTGCATTATCATACTGAATAAAGTATAGAAGCAATGCTATATAATGAGCTTGTGAATTTGGATCTAAAAGATTATGTTAACTTCAAATAGTGCAAAATAATACAATATGAATTCAAAGGTCACCTCTTATACCATCCTACTCAGCAAAATACATAAACTTTAAATCCATTAACACATTTCCCCATTGTTATTCTATCGTTTACATGAGTGTTTAAATAAAAAAAATAAAAATAAGGTCACTGTTTATGGATTATCAATACACTTGTAATTAAATTCCAAGAAAGACATATTTGATTGACATGCTGTTATTTTATATGTTCAATATAAATGTTTAAGATCATTAATGTTTTTTGCATGGTCAAAACTACCTGTATAGACAGAATAGTATACAGCTATATAAGAACAATCACATAAACAAATAGAGACAATGAGACAGATGATAGATATGAAATGCTTTGTTGGTCTTTTTTGAAAATCGCAGTTCTTTTTAAACCGCACTGTTATCTTTGTCTTGTAATCAGTGAATTTCCTGAGGAAGAATCAGGGGCATGCTTCAAAACCCGTCAAATAAATCACCATTTTGTCTGACGAGTTCAACTCGAAATTTTGAGTAAGGGCCGCTTTACACACACCAACTTCTGTGACCAACTTCTGAACAGATCTCTGGTTGCAGTGAAATCATGGACACACTGCTCCATTTTGTGGCTGTGTACAAATGAACAATGTGTCCATGATTTCACTGCAACCAGAGATCTGTTCAGAAGTTGGTCACAGAAGTTTGTGTGTGTAAAGTGGCCCTTAACGTCTTGTGGGTTTGATTGAGTAAGTGAGGTGAGTTCAGCTTCGATTCATTGAGTCGCCAAGATCTGCAAATTTAATATGGTTAAGACAGGCCAAGTTCCATGGTTACCGCAGAATGGTCGGATTATAATGATGGGAGGATATTTGATCTTATCTCGTTGAGCCGGGAGGACTTGGGAACAAATAATCAACACGGTGATACGACTAATGGTACCGTTACATGCTTCAATGTCATAACGATCTCACTAACGATCTCGGGAGCACGCGGTTGTTAGGACATCGTTTAGACATCGTTGGTGAGATGTCACATGGCTAGATATCGCGAATGTCGCACCAACGATCCAGCGATCCAGACATTGCTCGAACGACTCAACGAACGATCTTGCCGGTCGTTATCGCGCTGTCACACAGTAACTACATGAATGACTCCAACCGCAATGTGGGCGTAGTTTGAGACACAGGCTACGAGATAGGCATGCGTGATTGTGTTTTACAGCATCCCTACAACTGGGATTGAGGAACAGGGAAGAGAAGGAAAAATACAACATAGGATCTAGAAAGAGAGAAAATAAGTATAGTCTGTGCGAACATTATGGCCCTGGAATCTCAACATAAAAAGTCATTAGAACCACAGGCGCTACACGCATTAACAAGCAAACTTCAACAGCTGAAAAACATTCTTAACCTGCAATCTGCAAAATTGTACACCTCATGTAAGAGTCATATGTTTATCCACAGGGATAAAGCATCTAAACACACGCTCTTGATGATCCAAAAACGTCAGGCCCACACGTATATACATTCAATTAAGACGAAGTGTGGTGCAATCACTCGAAATTATGCCCAAATTGAGTATGAGTTTCTAGACTTTTAAAAGAACCTATATAATTTGCTCCCAGACGAGTCGGATCAGGCGAGAGACCGAAGGAGACAGGACATTAAAATCTTTTTGGAATCTCTGAATCTCACAAAATTAACCAACACAGCCACACCCTATGACTGCACCCTTTACAATAGGTGAGCTCGGTCTACCCTGTCGAGAAGCCCAAAAGGCAAAGCACCTGGACCGGATGTCTTCCAGCTTCATATTATAAAGCCTTCACCTCTGGTTTACTCCCTCATCTTCTAGACACGTGCAATGCAGTGTTGAAAGGAGGCTCGATACCACTCCAAACGTTGGAAGCAAGGATTTCACTGATCTACAAAGAGGGCAAAAATCCCAGTCTGATCTCCCTACTAAATGTAGACTTAAAGCTATTCGCAAGCATGCTGGTGGGTAGAGTCGCTGAACTGCTGCCCTCTGGGATTATCCTTGAGCCAAACGGGATTTGTGAGGGAAGAGAGGGAAAGGATAATGCATTTAAAGTCTTGCACCTGATGCAATATGCCAAGCTCTGAAAGTTGCCATTTGTCATACTTGGGACTAATGCCGAGAAGGCTTTCAACAGGGTACACTGGACCTTTTTAGTGGAAACTCTCACTAGATTTAACTTTCCAACTCAAGTAACCGATGCAATAATGCAGATGTACACTATGCCCTCGGCTCAACTAGGGATCAACAGCTTGCTAATTTACTTATTTGTGATGAAAAATGGCACAAGGCAAGGCTGTCCATTGTTGCCACTATTGTTTGTACTTGTGATGGAACCTCTGCTTCAAGCTGTGCAGCAAAACTCAGAAATTGAGGGAATTTGCATTGGAAAAGTGCATCACAATACCGCATCCTTTGAGGATAACCTTTTGCTACTGATGTCTAGGCCCTCTAGAGGTTTTCCAGCACTCATAGGTATTTTAGGAACCTATGACAGCCTCTCCAATTTTAAAATAAATCGAACTAAGTCGGAGGCCTTGGGTTTGAACATGAGTGAGGCTGAAGTGTCCATTCTCAAAGCCAAATTCTCTTTCACCTGGCCACACAAATATCTTAAGTATCTGGGCATAAAACTCAGCAACAACGATAAAGAACTTTACACACTTAACTTCACCCTCTTTTAGAATCCACAGCCACTTATATACAGTCATAGAAAGACCCCTATAGATCGTGGATGCGTAGAAAAAATCTTATTAAAATTTTATTTCTCCCAAAATATTTCTATATCTTTCAGATGTTACCCATTAATATCCCGTACTTCTTTCTTGTAAGATAGAGTCCCTCTTCTCTAAATATATTTGGTGGAGGAGTAAGCCCCGCATTAACTTTCGGACTCTGACATTGCCCAGAATTAAGGGAGGAATGGATATAAAAATAACACTACCAGGCAGCATTACTCTCCAGGACAGTAGACTGGGTGAGAAACACAGATGATAAACTCTGTGTTAAAATAGAAAATTCCATGTCGACATCGCCCTTGAGATCTGTTCTACTACTCCCATCCCCAAGAAATCTTTCTGACAAATATCCCAATATCCACACAAAAGCCACTCTGAGCCTCTGGAAAAATCTCTCGAAAACACGTGCCCCTCCCATCTCACCGCTAGTTAAACTCCCAGATTTTATACCCACCACCCTACCTAAGGGGAATCTGAATACAAATGTTGCACTACACCAATTACTAATTGATGGTGCCCTACTTCCACTACGAGACCTACGTAAGTTGCCAAGACTTGCAGGCCTCAATTTCCTGCACTACTTCTCCATACGAGACACTTTGAGACAACATGTGCAAAACATAAACCTGAATAGACCACTTACTGAGTATGAGATTTTTGCGCTCGTAAGGCTCGACCTAAAAAAGTGCTCTCTTCATTGTATTGGATACTGCTCTTCTTGGACTTGTGCCTGAAAAGAGCATATCTAGCACAGTGGGAGAAAGACCTAGGTATTACTTTCACTGAGCAGCAAACACACCACATATATAAAGACTCTCATGGCCCATCGCAGTGCGTGAGAATACAGGAAAATTCCTTCAAGATTGTATCCAGGTGGTACCATACCCCAGTACGCACACACAGGAGGCACCCAGATACTTCGGACATATGGTGGCGATGTAATAAAGATAGGGGCACATACCTCCACTTGTGGTGGACCTGTTCAACCTTGCAGGGCTTTTGGAGTTTAGTCACTGAAACAATATCTGTGGTTCTAAATATATGTTAGCCTGTCTCCAGAAACTGCTCTACTAAACTCTCCGCTATGCCCGAACAATAAAACTGCATCTCGACTATCGAGCCACATCATTGCAGCAGACAAGACACTAATTCCTACACTTTGGCACACAAATTCTGTACCCACGTTATCCCAGCTGTATTGTAAGGTGGACCAACTCTGTTGCATAGCTGAACTGGCGGCGATGGTGAATTTTACAATGGCGTCTTTCCATGAAACATGGCAGTCATGGATTACTTTAAGATCAAGCCCTAAATACATATCTGTAATCACATCTTAGGTATATCTTAGGACCAACCAGCCCCCAAGACCTACCCCACCACCATTTCTTCCCTCTCACTTCCCTTCCCCCTCCACACCTACACTCCATTTTTCCCCCTTTTCTTATTCTTTTTTTTTTCATCACTATATTGCTATTACTCTTTCTATTCTCTCTCTTTCCTGTTAATAGCTTCAACTTTCTTTAGATAGAATCTGTTCTTACTAGTATTGCTATTAGTGGATTTTTTAATCCTCTGATTTTTAGATTGGAACTTAGAAAGACTTTATGTTATCTGAGCACAAGGAACGCTGTTGTCACCCAGATATTCCATTGGAACTTGAGCAGGATTTCAACTTTCCATCCGATAACTCAGACTTCCGATTTCCAGAGTCCTGCTTGGTACTCATCATTTGAGAGGTCATTAGACCTGCCCACCCACATTTGTTTCATGCAAGATATTCCTTCTGCATATTACTTGTTGCAACCACTTCAACAATAATTTTTTCGCTTTATCTGTTCTATCACATTATCTGTTTGTAAACTGTTTAATAAACAAAACATTGAATAAATAAATAAATCATTATTTTTATTATTATTACTTTTATATCATGTCATTTACAACAGCGGCGCAGAACTTTATCCACGGGAAAAAGCAGGCAGCACACAAAAATGGAAACCTATGACTTATTAATGCCGATTTTCTATTTTTTTCTTTTTCCTCCCTTTTCCATGAGTCATAGCTTTTTGTTTTTCTGCCTATACAGTCATATAAGGGTTTGTCTTTTGCAGAACACATTGTACTTTTGAATGACATCATTCATTTTACCATATTTCACTGGAAAATGGGAAAAAATTCAATTTTTTTTTAAATTATTTACCATGTCCACTATATAGTAAAACTGACCTGGCAGTGTGATTTCCAGGTCAGTATAAGTTCGTAGATATCAAAACATGTATACATTTACTTTTAACTAAGTGTTGTAAAAAAAAATCTGAAATTTAAAAAAAAAAAAAAAGAATTGTGGTTTAGCCATTTTCCCAGACCCGTAGCGTTCTTATTTTTCAGGATCTGGGGCTGTGCGATGGCTTATTTTTTTGCATCTTGAACTGATGTTTTTAATGACACTATTTTTGGGTAAATATGCTGTTTTGATCGCCTGTTATTGCATTTTATTGCAATGTTGTAGAAACCAAAAAACGTAACTTTGGCATTTTGCCTCTTTTTTTCCCGTTACGCAGTTTACCGATTGCATTAATTTATTTTATATTTTGATAGATCGGGCATTTCTGAATGCGGTAATACCAAATATTTTTATTATTTTGTTAAAGGGGTTGCCTTATTCTTACCGTTATCCTGAAGTGGCAGTATCTGTAACTATTTTGCCATTGTACAATTATCAACATAAAGTCTTTCTGTTGCTTTCAATACCGTCTATGAGAAGACTCATGACACTTTGTTATAATAAAGTATAACAAGTTTATTCCTCAACACAATTAAGCTAAATCACAATATAACACAGTTGCAATATAATAGTAACAATTAAACCCACAGTTTCCTAACTATACAACCCACCCACATTAACTAAGCATAATAAAACCCACCTAACTAATAAACTATCCCTATATATGGATAGGTTTATGGAGGGAAATGGTAAGATACTCAGCCATGTGTTTCGGGTCCTTCCTCATGCTGATCAAACGTCCAAGAGAGCGCGTGTGTCCTAGGCACCTTGGTAAAAACCCTAGGAAAAAGGGGCCTGTCCAACAATCCCACTCTGATTGGCTGAAAGCTATGATCTAATAGGGGCTTCTATATGACCAGGTGTTGAGAACCCATATTCTACCCACCCACTGGCCAGTGCTACTCCTCCCATCCTGGCCAGAGATGGCCACAACTGGGAGAACTGGTTTTAGTTTCTCTTCTTTGTAGCTCCCCCCATTCCCAGCATGTGTTGGACTATTGATATACAGACATACTGTATATTGTATATCTATAAAGATACATAGGTACATATCTATATATAGTAATTATTAATCATGCCAACAGTTCCCCCTCAACAATTTTTAAACTATTAAATAAATAAAAGTACAATTATTATTTATGTGTGAGACTATGCGCTAGCTCTTAAAATAATAAATAAATAAAACTATTTATTTATTTATTATTTTAAGAGCTAGCGCATAGTCTCACAAATAAATAATAATTGATTTAAACAACAATAAGGCGATTAAATACGCGGTACTGCTTTCAGACTACTGCAGCAGCTCAAGTGCCAACTGCTAGCTCCAGTGTACTCTTGCAAAAAATAAAAATACAAATTTTCAATGAGGCAAAAGGGGTTCATTTGAACCTTTGTAAGTTTTTTCAGAATTATTAAAACTTTTTTTTACACTTTTATTAAAGTTAATAGCTCTCTTAGGGTGCTTGAAACCTGCACTGCCCGATCTCTTCTGCTATTCAGAGCAATGCTTCAGTATTCTTCTGAACAGCATAAATGCTTATGATCTGATGAGTCACAGGATGTGAGTCGTTACAGTGACAGCAGTCATCATCTAACAAACCACTGGCACCCCTGATTGAGTCACTGCCGTGTGTTAGATTGCGCTGTCAGAGTTTGAAAGCGCGATCTAACTAGTTAACAAGAACAGATAAATCTCCAATCCACACGAACCTGTGTAGCTACACATGTTGACTGATCAGTTCAGCTGACATGAAGAAAATGATGCAAGCTCAGTAAGTGAGCTCACCTCAAGTCAGGGATACATAAGACGTAAGGCTATGTCCTAGCTCACGAAGGGGTTAAAATTTTTCACTGAACTTTTGATAGCTTCCTATGTTTGAGTGCAGTCTGTTTTTTCTGTTACGAGATCCTGTATATCTAGTTAGAAAGATAGATAGATAGATAGAAAGTAAATTCAGCCCAGAGTGGGGTTCAGTCACTCCTCAATACAGACCAGTAAACAAGATTGCAGCACTCCGTTCTCAGATGTAGTTAGCCTTTATTGGCCTTCAGGCAATGGTGTGACGGACGTTTCGGTCTCTAAGACCTTCTTTCAGCAACCTGTTGCTGGAAGAAGGTCTTAGAGACCGAAACGTCCGTCACACCATTGCCTGAAGGCCAATAAAGGCTATCTTCATCTGAGAACGAAGTGCTGCAGTCTTGTTTACTGGTCAAGATAGATAGATAGATAAATATGTGACAAAGAAATACAAAAGAATATAGCCATCTCTGTAAGTGCTGAGATATTTGCAAACATTGAATATACGAAATGTGGACAGCATTACTGCTATACAGAATATACTTATAAAAAGGAAGTAGTTAATGCACAAATTGCCAAACTCATGAGAAACCAACAGCGGCAATAAGTTTTCTTTCATGAGACCCTAATCATACTATTTATCAAATATGCTCTGAAGTGTTGGTCAGTTTTTTGCTTTTTGTATTATAGTATCGGAGGTGGTGACTGCCTTCATACTTGGCTGAGCCCTTCCCATCAGCCTGAGGCTGTTTTTCAATTAGTGCTGGATTCTACCTGCCTTTTAAATTTGTAGGCTTTTAGCCCAGTAGAGCATGTTGGATAAATACTAGGCTTAGGATTCAATCAGAGAAAGGTCATCTTGCAGTGGCTGGTGGGCTCTCATCAATTGGCCAGTTTTAACGCTAAGTACCTTCATAGACTATAAAGCATTAATGCAGTCCAAATTTCACATAATCAATCTTTGCATACATCTTAACACTTACAAAGTTGACTATATCCACTCGATGTTGTCTCATCCTAATAGCCTGAATATTCTAATAACTAAAGTCATATTTCCTAATGCATCCTGTTGGATACCAGATTATTCATGTAAAACTATATTTTACCTGGTGTGTTGTTATTTGCACATTTTGTAGTTAACCGTTTTAATATAAAACAAAGATATTAATATTGTTCCTCAATACCACAATTGCTGACAAGTCATAGGGACGTGTGGTATAGTGCCAAGCCGCCCTTGCTGCCATACCTCTTCCAAGCTGGTAAGAAAATGAAGCTTGCTCTATTTAATAATTGATATTGTTTTGCGGTTAAAAGCGTTCCCTGGTTGGGAGTAACAAACAAGGACAGTCTTAGCATAAGCAAGTCTCACATATCACGAGGTTTCAAATGGAATATATATGTAGGCCTTTTGTGCAGTGGCAGCAGCAATATAAAAATAAGGCAGTGAGAAGAAGTGACAGAACAAATGGCTAGTATAAAAACTTAATTTATAGGATAGTAAAACCATGAAGGATAAAAATGGGAAAAAAACTGCAGCACATTCTGCTTATGTGCAGCAGGCAAGGAGAAAATCATTAATATCAATGTGGCAGATTAAAATACTGCCTGCATATGAAAAATCGAGAGATTGTCTCTACATCAGCAGAGCGCCACTTTTAAGTTCCGCCAATTTAAATACATTGACTAATGAAGTGAGAACATAAGGCATCTCAGCAATCATTACTGTCCTGTGAGGCTGGACTATGATGGCTCTTCTGACTAATGCCTTTCCAAGTATGAGTACACGGCTGACAAGCCAGTCTAGCTTGGAACCTTCAAATATCCCTCATTACAAAATCATTAAATTAGAAGACCACCACCAAACCGAAAAATCTAGACCAAGGTAACAGACTGCACTGAACATTTTAGGATTTGTCCATAGAAATATTCATGCATCTATAGAAGGCATTCTATTGATAGGCATTGTAATTTGTTACTAACCTACTACAATATCTCTATAGCTAGAAACACTTAGGTCATTAACACAAATTTTCATTGTATTTTAAGGTTAAAGGTAGATTATAAATCCATCTAGTTCAACCCATAGCCTAAGGCTGCTTTCACACAGCGTTTTTGTGCTGTCCGAGGGGATCAGACTTTTTGCTGCTCCCCTCGGACAGCATCGGATCCAAACTGATGACTGCAATCGGATGCCAAATAGGCATCCGATCCCGATATTTTGCAGCATCAGCTGGATCCTGTCCCTGCTCCTCCTGTCATCTCGTCCCCCTTCTCTCTCCCTCCTGTCACCTTTGTCCCCCCGTGTCTCCCCTCTTTGTCCCCCTGTGTCTCCCCTCCTTGTCCCCTACTGTCTCCCCTCTTTGCACCCCCTCTTTGTCCCCGTGTCTCCCCTCTTTGTCCCCCTGTGTCTCCCCTCTTTGTTCCCCTGTGTCTCCCCTCTTTGTCCCCCTGTGTCTCCCCTGTGTCTCCCCTCTTTGTCCCCCTGTGTCTCCCCTCTTTGTCCCCCTGTGTCTCCCCTCTTTGTCCCCCTGTGTCTCCCCTCTTTGTCCCCCTGTGTCTCCCCCCTCTTTGCTCCCCTGTTTGCAGACCTTAAAAAATAAAAAAAACTTCATTCTCACCTCTCCGCGACACCCGCGCTGCTTCCAGCTTCTTCTGATCAACAGGACCTGGCGTGATGTCACAGTCACATGACTGGTTACCGCGGTAACCGGCCATGTGACTCAACTGTGACGTCAGGCCAGGTCCTAGAAGCACAGAGCGCTGGAGGCATCGCTGGATCGTGGAGAGGTGAGAATGAAGTTTTTTTTTATTTTTAACCCTTTATTTTCAGGAGATGTCACTTCTGCAATGTATGAATATACATTGCAGAAGTGATATTAGATGGCACAGAGCGGTGTTAGTGTACTGAGCATGCTCAGTGCACTAACATCGGGTCCGAGGAGACATGAGCTGTTTCCTCGGATCCTCGCTCCATAGGCCCCATGTTATTTGGCGCGGATCAGGTCGGATCCAATTCGGTCTGATCTGACCCGCTGTGCCAAAAATCGCAGCAGGCTGCGATTTTGGGCACAGCAAAAAATCGGCCAGGATCGGATCCGACCAAAATCGGATGCCAATAAGGCCAAATCCGATGTGATCCGTGCCCATAGGATAACATGGGGCCAAAATCGAATCCGTGGCTGTCCGTTTTACAACGGACAGCCACGGATCACAAAAAAACGCTGTGTGAAAGTACCCTAACATAGCAAAAAACCCCAAGTGGCAAACAATAAGCTCCATATTCGAAAAAAATTCCTTCCTAAGGGTACCTTTACACACGGCTACATTTGTAGCTTGTCACCAGGTAACTTACTGGTTGCAGTGAAATCATGGAGAGATTATTCCATTTGTACACAGCAGCAAGATAGAACCATGTATCCATGATTTCACTGCAACCAGTAAGTTACCTGGTGACAAGCTACAAATGTAGCCGTGTGTAAAGGTACCCTTACTCCACATACGGCAACAGGCTAGTTCCCTGGATCAACGTCCTATCAAGGAATGTAGTATAATAAACAGGTAATATTATAGTTTTCAAGAAAGGCATCTAGGCCCTTCTTAAATGTTGTTAGTGAGTCACTCATTACAACATCATGTGGCAGAGAGTTCCATAGTGTCACTGCTCTTAAGGTACCTTTACACGCCGCCACTGCGGTGTAGCAACTTCCAGGCAATTGGGATTTTTGTCACGGTTGCCTTGAAATTGCTACGAAGTTGCGGCATCTAATTTGGGAAAGTGATCGGGATTTTTGCAGTTGCTCCGGTTGCGGTTTCAGAGCATTGTTCTAAAATCAGAGGCAACCCAGATGGTGAATTGCCCTGGTTTTGGCGTGTAAATGGGTGATAGGGATGGAATCTGCGTCGCCTAGTGATTTCCAAGGGGCGTGCCACAGCGTGATGTTTTTCGCGGCCCATCAGCGATGATTGGTGGGGGCTACTGTGTTTCCATTGGCTGTCCCTTCACAGGGCGCCATATTTAAAGAGCTGTCCATTCACACTACACAATTGCAATGGCGTCATGTATTAGCCAGTCTTCCTGCACAGGCTGGCCAATCATGACACTATTGCGTTGTCTAATCAGCGTGTTTGGGGCGCGGAATACACAACTCTGTCACGCCTATGTTCTTGCGGCGCTGAACATGTACGCCCACATTCCTTTAGTGGTTGCGGCGTGTAAAGTGGCGACGGGATTCAACCGGATGTTTCCCGCAGGATCAGTTTCAACTTCCAGGGAACTACGTTCCCTTAGGTTGATGACGCAATTGCGGCGTGTACATGCGGCATCAGCGATCGTTAGCAACCGTTAAAAATGTGCACGCAGTTACTACCGATCGCAAGTGATAGTTGCGGCGTGTAAAGGTACCTTTAAGGTACCTTTACATGCCGCCACTGCGGTGTAGCAACTGGCTGGCAATTGGGATTTTTGTCACGGTTGCCTTGAAATTGCTACGAAGTTGCGGCGTGTAATTTGGGAAAGTGATCTGGATTTTCGCAGTTGCTCCGGGTTGCGGTTTCAGAGCATTGTTCTAAAATCAGAGGCAACCCAGATGGTGAATTGCCCTGGTATTGGCATGTAAACGGGCGATAGGGATGGAATCTGCGTCACCTAGTGATTTCCCAGAGGCGTGCCACAGCGTGCTGGATCAGCGATGATTGGTGGGGGCTACTGTGTTACCATTGGCTGTCCCTTCACAGGGCGCCATATTTAAAGAGCTGTCCATTCACACTACACAATTGCAATGGCGTCATGTATTAGCCAGCCTTCCTGCGCAGGCTGGCCAATCATGACGCTATTGCGTTGTCCAATCAGCGTCTTAGCATCACGGAATACACAAGTCTGTCACGCCTATGTTTTGGCGCCGCAGAACATGTACGCCCACATTCCCCTACTGATTGCGGCGTGTGAAGAGGCGACAGGATTCAACCAGATGTTTCCCGCAGGATCTGTTTCAACTTCCGGGGAACCACGTTGTCTTAGGTTGAAGGCGCAATTGCGGCGTGTACATGCGGAATCGGCGATCGTTAGCAACCGTTAAAAACGTACACGCGCACGTACAGTTGCTACCGATCGCCAGTGATAGTTGCAGCGTTTAATGGTACCTTTACAGTAATCTGTGATTGATTAAACCTTCTTTCCTCCAGACGTAGAGGATGCTCCCTTGTCCCCTTTGCAGGCCTAGGTGTAAAAAGATCATTAGAAAGGTTCTGTACTGTCCCCTCATATATTTATACATTGTAATAGATAGCCCCGAAGCCTTCATTTTATAAAACTATTAACCCCAAGTTTAAAGAGGATATCAGGGATATATATAAAAAAAATTGTGCCTAATCACTAACATGCAGATAGCTGGCACCTACCTGCTTGTTGTGCCTGGCGGTGTTTACCACCGACTGGCGAGGCCTTAGTGTACGTTACATGGTGCCACCTCGCCGGCGATGTCGGCCGGGAATCACGGGAGCGCGCATCCCCGCCAATATCGCCGGTGAGTTGTTACACATAGCAACTCGCTGGCGAACTCGCCGGCAAGTAGTGTCGGCGACCGGTAAACCCACGACGTTAACCACAACGGGCGATCAGGCATGATCACCCTGTTCAGACTGCCAGGTTTCACAACACTGCTGTGAAACCTGCGATCATTCAGAGGCGATTTTTCGCCATAGAATCACCCTGTTACACTGGACGGGCACCATGTAACGGGCCCCTTAGAGTGCTCCTGTTAGCAATTTTTTGGCATCCGCGGATGTCACAACTACAAAGGGGAGGAATCCTCCCCTCTGTCGACGACCGTCAGAGCCGACATCATGCTGATTGACAGCCGCGTCTCCCAATCAGTAGCGAGGAGCCGGCTGTCAATCAACATGACGGCGGCTGCCTGCCCTCTCCCGCAGAGCAGAGTGGAAAAGCACCATGCTGCCATGCTGCCCCCGGCAGGAGTGGTCTGTGACGGCTCTGTGGAGGGGGTGAATGGCGGTGACTGGCGCCGAGCACAACAGGCAGGTAGGCGTCAGCTAAATGCCTGTTGGTGCTTAGGCAATTTTTTTATATATATATTTCCCGGATAACCCCTTTAATAACCTGTCTTGGTATTGCAGACCTCCCAAACCTCTAATAACCTTGGACGCTCTTCTCTGCACCCATTCTAGTTTATGTCTTTCTTAGGGCCACGTCACACACACACATATTTGTGCAGATATTGTTCACAGATCTCTGGTTGCAGTGAAATCATGGACACATTGTTCCTTTTATACACAGCCACAAAATGGAACTATGTGTCCATGATTTCACTGCAACCAGAGATCTGTGAACAATATCTGCACAATTATCTGTGTGTGTGACGTGGCCCTTAGGCTATGGTCACACTTGCAGATTTTACATGCGTTTTTGAGACTTGCGTTTTGTGAAAACGCATGCAAAAAACGCATCCATAGGCCCACATGCAAAAAACGCATGCCCCAAGAGCAAAAACGTATGTCTGAATGTACCATGCGTTTTTGGGATGCGTTTCGGCTCAGCAGCAAAAAATACTGCAAGCAGCATTTTTGGTGCTTTTTCAAAAACCCATGCATTTTTTTTAACATTGGGACCTATGGGAAACGCATGCGTTTTTATATGGCACTAAATGGTACATGCGTTTTTGCATGCGTTTTTTAAGGGCCCCACACACATATCAGAAAAAACGCATGCAAAAACGCATGCTGGGAAAAAGCACCTTAAAAAACGCATGCCAAGTGTGACCCTAGCCTTAAACACCATGAGACCAGAATTGTACACAGTATTCTAGGTGGTCATACTAGGTTGTATGAGGTAAACTATTCATCTTATGAGCATCTATGTCATCTTAATGCATCCCATTATTTATTAGCCTTGGCAGCAGCTGCTGACACTGGCCACTAAATGTGAGTTTGTCATCCACCCATACACCCAGGTCTTTTTTAGTGACAGTTTTAGGCTAGGGTCACACTTGGCATACATTTTTTAAGGTGCTTTTTCCCCAGCATGTTTTTGCATGCGTTTTTGTTGATAGGTGTGGGGGTCCCTTAAAAAACGCATGCAAAAACGCATGTACCATTTAGTGCCATATAAAAACGCATGCATTTCCCATAGGGCCCCATGTTAAAAAAAACGCATGCGTTTTTGAAAAAGCACCAAAAATGATGCTTGCAGTATTTTTTGCTGCTGAGCCAAAAATGCATCCCAAATCCGCATGGTACATTCAGACATGCGTTTTTGCTATGGATGGTTTTTGCTGAGGTCTATGGATGCGTTTTTGCATGCGTTTCAAAACGCAAGTCTCATAAACGCATGTAAAATCTGCAAGTGGGACCCTAGCCTAACACAGTGTTCTACAATTAAGTACAGAGTGGGCCATTTATATGGATGCACCTAAATAAAATGGGAATGGTTGGTGATATCAACTTTCTGTTTGTGGCACATTAGTATATGGGTGGGGAAAAACTTTTCCAGATGGGTGGTGACCATGGAGGCCATTTTAACTCAGCCATTTTCGATCCAACTTCATTTTTTTCAATGGGAAGAGGGTCATGTGACGCATTAAACTTATTGAGAATTTCATAAGAAAAACAATGGTTTGCTTGGTTTTAACGTAACTTTATTCTTTCATGAGTTATTTACAAGTTTATGACCACTTATAAAATAATAATAATATTATTAATTTATATAGGATAAAGGTTCGTCACCGCGTGGCGTAGGTCTTGCAATTTCTTACTTTTATTCCTTTTATTTTAATAACTGTTTTATGCATATATGTAAATTGTCTCTTTTGTAATATCGTGTATATCTTTTGTAAACACTGCCAACTTTTGGGAGTAAAATATTCTAATTTACCAGTTTTGTTCTTCATGTTCTATGACGAGCTGAACACGTCCCCTCCACAAATTCCCGTTACCAAAACAGGTGATCGCTCCACCTGAAAGAGATCGGTGGTGGCAGCATAATGGTTTGTATTTATGTGATATTGTGGGTCTGGGGGTGACTGGATAGAGGTATATATACAGTTGTGGCCAAATGTATTGACATCCCTCAATTCTGTCAGATAATACTCAGTTTCTTCCTGAAAATGATTGCAATCACAAATTCTTTGGTATTATTATCTTCATTTAATTTGTCTTCAATGAAAAAACTCAAAAGAGAATGAAGCAAAAAGCAAAACATTGATCATTTCACACAAAACTCCAAACATGGGCCAGACAAAAGTATTGGCACCCTCAGCCTAATACTTGGTTGCACAACCTTTAGCCAAAATAACTGCGATCAACCGTTTCCGGTAACCATCAATGAGTTTCTTACAATGCTCTGCTGGAATTTTAGACCATTCTTCTTTGGCAAACTGCTCCAGGTCCCTGATATTTGAAGGGTGCCTTCTCCAAACTGACATTTTTAGATCTCTCCACAGGTGTTCTATGGGATTCAGGTCTGGACTCATTGCTGGACACCTTAGAAGTCTCCAGAGCTTTTTCTCAAACCATTTTCTAGTGCTTTTTGAAGTGTGTTTTGGATCATTGTCCTTCTGGAAGACCCATGACCTCTGAGGGAGACCCAGCTTTCTCACACTGGGCCCTACATTATGCTGCAAAATTTGTTGGTAGTCTTCAGACTTCATAATGCCATGCACACGGTCAAGCAGTCCAGTGCCAGAGGCAGCAAAGCAACCCCAAAACATCAGGGAACCTCCACCATGTTTGACTGTAGGGACCGTGTTCTTTTCTTTGAATGCCTCTTTTTTTCTCCTGTAAACTCTATGTTGATGCCTTTGCCCAAAAAGTTCTACTTTTGTCTCATCTGACCAGAGAACGTTCTTCCAAAACGTTTAGGCTTTCTCAGGTAAGTTTGGGCAAACTCCAGCCTGGCTTTTTTATGTCTCAGGGTAAGAAGTTGGGTCTTCCTGGGTATCCTACCATACAGTCCCTTTTCATTCAGACGCCAACGGATAATACGGGTTGACACTGTTGTACCCTCGGACTGCAGGGCAACTTGAACTTGTTTGGATGTTAGTCGAGGTTCTTTATCCACCATCCACATAATCTTGCGAAGAAATCTCTCGTCAATTTTTCTTTTCCGTCCACATCTAGGGAGGTTAGCCACAGTGCCATGGGCTTTAAACCTTTGATGACACTGTGCACGGTAGACACAGGAACATTCAGGTCTTTGGAGATGGACTTTTAGCCTTGAGATTGCTCATGCTTCCTCACAATTTGGTTTCTCAAGTCCTCAGACAGTTCTTTGGTCTTCTTTCTTTTCTCCATGCTCAATGTGGTACACACAAGGACACAGGACAGAGGTTGAGTCAACTTAAATCCATTTCAACTGGCTGTGTGATTTAGTTATTGCCAACACCTGTTAAGTGCCACAGGTAAGTTACAGGTGCTGTTAATTACAAAAATGAGAGAAGCATCACATGATTTTTCTAATAGTGCGATACTTTTGTCCACCCCCTTTTTTATGTTTGGTGTGGAATTATATCCAATTTGGCTTTAGGACAATTCTTTTTGTGTTTTTTCATTGAAGACAAATTAAATAAAGATAATAATACCAAAGAATTTGTGATTGCAATCATTTTCAGGAAGAAACAGAATATTATCTGACAGAATTGCAGGGGTGTCAATACTTTTGGCTACAACTGTATGAACGAGTTTATAGCCCAAAATAATGGTACAAAATATCACTTTATTGGAATATAATTTACATACTGTTCAATAAAAACACTTATACATGACAAGATACAAAATTCATATCCCAAGAGGATATATACAGTATATAGGTATTTTCAGTTCTTTAACTGGCTGTATGTTCCCCTGCCCCCAGTATACATTCATCTACCGTGTTTACCCGAAAGTAAGCCCCCCCCCCGATTGTAAGGCCGCCCAGGGGTAAAGGGGGGGCCTGCTAATGTAAGGCCTCCCCCGAATATAAGGCCTTACAACCGGGGGGGCTAATGTAAGGCCCCTAGCGGGGGGGTGAGCGGGAGCGGGTCGCACGTCACGTTCCCTCAGCTCATTAGATATGCACTGCATCCCCCTGTCAATCAGCGGCAGGGGGAGCAGTGCATTATATATATGGGCCCCCTCCTGCTGGCACACTACCCCCCCAGCCTGTGTTCTGAGGCCACCCCTGCTGCTGCTGCTGCTGCTCACATCTTACCCTCCAGGGTCTTCTTGCAGCAGCCAGCGCGTCGGTCCTCCGTCCTCGGCTGTGTAAGAGAGTAAACTAATAAGCTGCTAAAACCAAGCAGACTGCCATTTTGTAGTGGCCCAGGAAAGTGAAAAAGTCTCTGGTTGCCATGGTGACTGCTCTGTGTCTAGGAAAGTGAAAGCACAATCTCTGGTTGCCTTGGTGACGGCTCTGTCAGTTGCTCCTGTTGTTGTTGATCGCTCACTGCGGTGGCCATTACTAGTGTAAGGATTCCAGCAGAGCCAGTGCAAGCTATATGGGCCTTTAAAGTTGTTTGCAAGCCCTGTTGTGTGGACTAAAGACTTTGTCTTGAACTGAGAAAGTGTCCAGCATCCGAGGAGGCTGAGGAGATGTTCCCCTGATGGAGTGAGTGATTGGCGTCCAGGAAGGCCGTGAGTGACTGCGAAAGGAGAGCCGGCGTCCGGTGCCATCCACATTGGGAGGATCCTGACAAGGAGGCTGAGGAGATGTTCCCCCTGATGGAGCGAGTGATTGGCGTCCAAGAAGGCCGTGAGTGACTGCGAAAGGAGAGCCGGCGTCCGGTGCCACCCACATTGGGAGGATCCTGACAAGGTCCTGACAAGCCCTGGAAAAGAGTGCTCCACAGATTGCACCCCAAGCTTACAGAACTAAAGTGCTGGACATGTGAATCTGGCATTGGCTGGTAAGCTGCCAAATTTTGCTGTTTTTTTACAATACTTTTTTTTTGGCGCCAAAGGTTTTTCTTTTCTTTTTCTTTTTCTGGACTTGCTGCAGCCCACGTGGAATTACACCGTGTAAAGCTACATTTGAGGTTGATGGTACCATAGTTTTGAGATACCCGGGTATCCCTGTGCTACGTGTATAGCCAGCATTGATATAGTGTATTGTATTGTTATTAGCTGTGATAAGTTATACTCAGTGCGCCATCTCAGAGATCCCATCAGACCACCCACAGTTGATGTACATAGCCTTTAGTTAAGTTAAATCCTTGATAAGTCTAACGTGTAGGTAAATTTGTTCCTGGTTCTGAGTGTGATTTACATACCCTGGGAACTCTGAGATCGGTGCATTGATGTCGGGCTAATGCTGAGGGTGTTAAATTGTTATTGGTAATATTTTAAGGGGATTTTGAGACTTTTACATTCCTTACTGAACCATACCTTGATCCCCATATCAGTAAAAATACTGTTGTTTATTTCTGCCTCTGTCTCAGTCTGTGACTCACTGGATCTTAATAGGATCTCCAGTCATTACAGCTGTCTCCCGGATCATGTGACCGGCCGGTCGCAGTCGCGATGACGTCATACGCTGCGACGGGTCACATGATCGGGAGACAGCCGAGGACGGAGGACCGACGCGCTGGCTGCTGCAAGAAGACCCTGGAGGGTAAGATGTGAGCAGCAGCAGCAGGGGGGGCCTCAGAACACAGGCTGGGGGGGTAGTGTGCCAGCAGGAGGGGGCCATATATATAATCCACTGCTCCCCCTGCCGCTGATTGACAGGGGATGCAGTGCATATCTAATGAGCGGGCGCACGTGACGTGCGACCCGCTCCGCAGTGTGCCAGCAGGAGGGGCCTGTAGGCCACACTGCTGGGGCACCCAATATAAGACCCCACCCCCGAAAGTAAGACTGGGGGACACTTTTGGCCCCCAAAAAAATGTAAGACAGGGTCTTACTTTCGGGGAAACACGGTAGATCTATTATTCTGTGTAGGGTTGCTCCCAATAGTCAAAGACTGAAGACTTTCTATTAATAGTTCTTTGCTAAACCTGGTGCTAATGCATCAAGATAGCAGAGTGTTGCAAGCCATACAACATGCTTTCATTGCTAAGGCACTGGCTCATTGCAAGGATTCACCCAGCAACTATGTGAACAAAATTATGATTGTTTAAACATATTCTGTCACCCACCAATCGTACAATTTGCACTATTTTTATATGAAAGTCATCACCTTAGCAAATGCAGTAAGAGTGTGCAGTGATCTTCTTTGGATTAGCCATTCAACATGGGCATGCGAGGCATATGGGTTCCAAAGTCACA
Source organism: Allobates femoralis (assembly GCA_033576535.1). Classification (NCBI taxonomy): domain Eukaryota; kingdom Metazoa; phylum Chordata; class Amphibia; order Anura; family Aromobatidae; genus Allobates; species Allobates femoralis. Next base: position 186,419,656 of record JARQOC010000006.1, on the reverse strand, counting down.
GGTTTAATACCCCTGTTTTAATGTCATAATAAATCATTGACAACCAGGTTACATACAGTGTGCCACTGAGAAAGTATATACTGTATAAGGATACAAAGTAGAGATGGGCGAAGCCACAGATATTTGAATTCAGCGGATCTGGCCAGACTGAGAATGCCAGCCCACAGCTGCCTGATTGTGCCTTGACTGGCAATCAAACATAGGGCAGAGCCCACAGTTTTTTTAAATTATTTATTTAAATAATTCAAAAAAAAAAAAAAATAATGGGCTCCACTATATTTTTGATTGCCAGCCAAGGTAAAGCCAGGCAGCTAGGGTGGCAGTCCATAGCTGGCTGCATTATCTGTGCTGAGAAAAATATGTGGGACCCCTTCACAATTTTTTTTCTACTCAAGTGGTGTATATTGATTGGTTGGTGAAATATGAACCCCAACTATTTTTGCTACTAAGTTACAGACTACTTTAAAACCAGGAAAGTGCCGTATCAGGGTCTAATACTAGGTTGAGTCACCTACCTTTGAATATTATAGTCCCTTGTCGTGCCCCTATAGTGAGCTGTGAGGCACCGGTCTCTGTTGAACCCTTGAAGAATCCCACTAGGCCATATTATTTTCTCTATGTGTTTCTTATGTTATTTGTACTTACGTTTGTGGATAAGCTTGTTTGCAAGTATCTTAATAAAGATTGTACATTTTTTAGCCATCCTTTGGTCTTTTGAGACTTTTTGCTAAATGTTATTGGTGGGGTGGTGGTACCCTATGTGAGCTATGATTAAATTATCTGCGCTGAGAATAAAAAATACGGGGGAACCCTTTACAATTCTTTAATTATTTATTTTTACACACCTAAAATGGCAGGCTTGTTGCTAATACACTAATGTACATGGCAGCCAATCACAGATGCTGGCACAGAGAGTGGGCATTTGTGATTGTTGGAGTCAATGCAGTGAATATACATGAGGTTTAGGGTGGACTTGAAAGTAAGTGTGGTCGCAGCGCTGGAGACTGGTAAGTATACTCCTGCTATAGTCATCATTTTGCTGAACCCAAACAGCAACACAGACTTCTCAGGAAAGTCTGTGTTCAGGGTCCATGCCCAAACACTAGGTGTTTGGTACTGACCATGAACTTTACAGTTCGGGTTCGCCCATCACTAATACAGAGGTGTTATATACAAGCAGTTGTCCTAGGGACCTGTGTTTGGAGAAAAGACAATGGATGATCACTCATATAGAAAGACATGGTATTAAAATTAGGTAGAGAAGAGAGGACCCTGTAAGACATTTTGCATTTTGCATTGAGAAACAGGAGCCCCTGGTGTTGCAGTATAAATGAGTTTATACTACCATTCAAGGCTAGCAACTAAAGGTAATATGATTCTCTTATTCCAACCTACCCCCTATTTCCTATTGGTAATTGTAAAAACAATACAGTTTTAAAGCACTTGCTTCCAGAGTGTTCTACTATAAAAGATTTTCTGACTGTTCTAAATCCTGTGAATATTCAGTCTTCTGCATAACTGGAACTCTAGAAATTGGTACTGATCACCCCCAAAAATATATCAAATTGCTTGAGCAATTTATTGTATCTAGAGATAAAGGGAGGAGGACCTTCTTATGTAATTTTACACTGCTGTATGGCTATTATTAATGTAATATGTCCAATTTTTAGAATTTCCAGTTATGCATATTGTCATTTTTAAACAAGGCTTGCAATCAAATTTTTTCTCATGTACAATGACATGTAAAAATGAGAAAAAATAGGAAATATTGGATTTTTTGCCTTCTGAAATCAATGAGTAACGATTTCAGAAATGAAACTAAGCCTTTATGTATCTTTGTAGGATTATTGCTATGAACAATACATTTCCTACCCCATTAATTTTAGAATAATCTGCAATGCAGACATCCTTTAGGAATGTTCTAGTAAATTAAATCATACACCATAAATCAAATGCTCTGAATGTCAGTAAAAGAATTGGACTGAATAAAGATGCTGCTGCATGCCTATTTGGGTCAATTGTTTCATAAATGTCGTCAGAATCTCATGGCTAGTCGACAGCCATTTATTGCTGAGATTCCCAAATGACATATACATGTGTCGGGCCTTACAAGGACATTCACTGTTTGTTTTGCTTTTCTGTATTATTCCCTCTGTAGGCCAAGTGTCCATAGTAAAAGATGTCTGCAATACTCTGCAGCTTTCTGCATGGCAGAATTAGTAAGGTTATTCCCTCTTGCTGCGCTTTGCTGGGCTGTAATTGGTGTGCTTATTATGTCTAAAGCTCTGTTGACATTTAGAAGCAAAAGGCTTCGTTCTGTATGTTGCAAGCTTGGTGAATAGAAGCAGGCATGGGGTGGCAGAGCAGAGTGCCAGGCGCCAGCAGGGATCCGGATTTCACTGAAAAGCAGACTGTTGAGCATTGAGCTGCGGGAGCCCCCAAACTCCTTTTGAAGCAGAGAACCCCTTTCATATCATAGGTCCCCTCTCCCCCTGGGTCAGACTAATTGTTAAGAGCTGTGCTCTTTTAGTGCTAAACAGAATGCTTCTATGGCAGTGAAGGAGATCTATATAACATCTATCAATGTATTTCCAAATGTATGCCACTAATGTCTCTTTCCACCACCTCCAAACAGAGCTCCAGCCAGCTGTGGAGACTTTCTGCTCTACAAACCATGCAAACAATAACATTACTCATTTACTAGTTTTACACATTACACACTTTTATATCGATTTATTAAACATGTTTAACAGCTCATTCTTAAATTGAATCTGTTCCCCAGGTTTATGTTGTTCTATCTGATGGCAACATCAAGCTGGTGAGATAAACTGTGATTGGACCACTGGATTGCATGCTTAATTGTATACCTACTGCATCGCATGCAGCTTTGAGAAAATTGATGTTTTTCTCCTGCAGTGCTGAGTCCGTCAGTATGCAACAAACTGCATTTCCATTAGTGCTATCTCCAGCTCACTATACCATGGATGAGCAGAAGCCTAACAATCAGTGGGAGGAGGGCACCAAGAGCAGACACTCATGAATACTTGGGGCTTCGCATACACATAATGGAACGGACTCTTGATCTCCCTTTCCAGGAGTAAAGAGATTATTACATTGTGCTTCTAAATTTAGTTGTTCAAAGTCTTGGAGTGCTATTGGTAAAAGCAGTTCATAATTCACGAATGACCCTTCATTCAAATTTTTCCTGACTTAAAGCAAACCTGCCCTGTCCCCTAACCCTTAAACTATCAGCAAGCACGTGTGGGTAAATATTCCCTGCTCAACCATCCCTGTACAATGATATTCTCAAAATCAAATGTTTAAAAAAATGATTTTTATTGCTGGTTATAAGCTATGCTAATGAAGTCTTTGACTAGTTGAGGGGATGTTGTCTTGCCCAATTAGTCAGCTTTCTTTCTATATTATTACACCCCAGACAGCGTTTCCTGTGCACTGAGGAAAAGCGCACCTCTTGCAGCTCTGTGTGCGGCTGTAACTAACGTACATAACGGGTTTCTATGGACCCACGTTTCAAGGCAGCGCTTGCCATTAACGCTGTCCGGTATTAGCGATTCCTGGAAACGTGGGTCCCAAAACAAGTCTGACCCCAGCCATAGACTGTTTGCCTTCCTCTGGATCAACATGGTAGGCAAAAGGTGTTAATTCTACTTTTAACCTTAAAACTATGAAAGTATTACTTTTTTCTCACTTGATATCCATGTACATCAGGTTTTTTTAAAGCAGCTATTATATACTGTGCACTCATTTTTTTTCTCGCATCAATAGAACTGAATGGGTGAGTCTCATTTGATTTCTGGAGAAAATGTAAGCATGCTGAGTTTTTTTCACACACAAATTCTGTCAGTGAACACAATTGGTAATGTGCACTGCCCCATTGAATACCATTGGTCAGATTGCATTCTGTCTGAACATATGGTCTTGTGGATGAGCCTTAAGAATAATTATTATCTTACGGAAAGAACATTTCCCAAAACGGTTTGTTTGATATGTGATACAGTTATGAAAATGTAATACATTTGTGGCATTCATGTTATCTCATTTAATCTAATAATAATGTTTGGAATGCCCTTCAGAATTTATTGGTTACTGTTCAATTAAAAAATTTCCTACTGTCATTTTCTTGTTAAAATATACATTCAGTTCATTGATGGTAACTCAATGTGAGGAGAATCAACTTCCTATTCAGGCATTTATGATAAACAATTGGGCGAATACAATTGACATGGTCACAAGGCATGGGCTTGTTTATCTGGGTAGAAATATTTAGTAGTTAATTTTTATGACACATGGTTATTTTTATTATACTCATGTAAAATGGACTGTAGATAGTAATAACAATAAAAGAACATAAAACAAAACATGCATTTTCTAAAGATGCTACTAAATCTAATCCTGAAACTAATTCTTAATGGTAATCTTCATTTGGTTGCACGCAACTCATAACTTAAAATTTGAAAACAATTTTGATTTTCACAAGAACCCTATTTTCCACATAGCAACAGTATTGGTAGCAATCGGTGTGTCCGGTTTAGACACCCATCATGGCCTTTGCATGAGGCTGACACTTCCTGTACAAATGCTTATCATGAAAAATTAACAGCAGAGGCAATACTAAACTAATATTCACTGCCTTATCTATGAAAATACCTGGCGTATAATTGCAAAGATGCCTCTGAAGATGCAGACATGACTACTGCAAAGCAGAAGTTCTCATTTTAGAATATGTACCACTTCACTTGTGAATGTCACAGGGAAGTGCGAGCGGCAATCTGACCAATAAAGCTGACTTGGAAAAGTGCAGTAGCAGGCCATATCAGGAACAATAGGTGGAACGTCAGACATGTAGGATGCTGAGAATATGGGTTAAGGTTAGAAGAACAAGTAGCTACAGGCAGGATAAATGTAGACAAATATATGTGGACTAAGACTAATAGAACTATAACTGGCAATGGGGAACAGACAGCAGTCCTGTAACATAGTGTGGGGTAGAATCAATGGGTAAGTTCTTCTCCTTTAACACCTTGGCATGCTAAAGAAAACTGAGTATCTAGAGTGTGGTGGTAGCTAGGGTCACACTGCCTTATGAGCTGATTTTAACGCTCTCCGCTAAATTATCCACAGCTGAGCGCAGGAAGTCAGAGCGTGTGCTCGCGACCCGGCTCTAGCTGATGACGTGTGCACGGGCATGAGATCCCGTGCACCAGCCTGCGACTAGGAAGAAAGGGCTGGGCTTCACTGCAGCGATGGGAAGAGGATGATGACGGGCAGGTGCAACTCAGCTGGAGAACGAGTTAAGTAACGCCCACTCGTCCTAATGTTATAAACTTTACAAAGGTAGATCTTCACTTCTATAAAACAGTTTTTTTAGCAAAAACGCTTGCAGCAAATGGGTGTGCTGGGTGTAGGGACCTATATAAACAGTCCGGGGGGGTCATTTGGGGTGGTTGGTTCCCTTTAAGTTCTCTTTTGCATAATACAGAGAAACATACAAGGTGGTTTGAATGATGGCACTTTACGTGTGAATGTCACATAGGCGGAACAGAAACGGTGTACCTTTACCTTCCTGATAATTTTGTTAAAGCGTTTTTCTCAAGTTTGAAAGTTATAACCTACCCCAAGGATAGAGGATAACTTTCCAATCGCTGTGGGTCCGGCTGCCCTATCTCACTGAAGAATCCCGGCTGAATGTAGCAGAGGTCAATCATGCACACTGCTGCTCTAGTCATTCTAATAGCAGCAATGAATATTGGCTGACTGCAACACTTCCATTAGAATGAAAGGAGTGAAAGTATGCATGATTAACCTCTGCTCCATTCAGGTGGGGCTCTTCAGAAACCTAGTTCTGGATATTTCTAGGGGCAACAGTGGGTAGACCCAGAGTAATTGGAAAGTTATCCCCTATCTTATGGATAGGGGATAGCTTTCATACTCAAGAACACCCCTTTAAGTCAATTCATAGTCTTAGACCATAACAGTTAACGTGGATGGTTCGATAAACAATTTTTACAGACTGATATATATTATATATTGAGTATATAGATTCAGTAACATAGTACTGAAAGGGGCAGAGGGGGTAGTCACCCTGGGCCCTGCACTCCAAGGGGCCAACCCAGAGCTATTGCTAGTTTTAACTGTATTGGCATACAGAACATAAGGGAGACTTGAAATTCCTGCTCTGCCACTCTCCATTCTTTAGAGTACAGGTCACTTTGTATTGCATCCTGTAACGGATGGGCAACAAGTATAATGAGTGGAATAAAGCGGAGGCATCAGTAAAGCATCTGGATAGAAAAAAATACTCTAGCAGCTGCAATAAAGATGGATTGGAGAGGAGGAAGTTTGGTTGGAGGGACACCGAACAGTAAAGAGTTGCAGTAGTCCAGACGATAATGAATGAGAGCAACAGCAAGTTCTTTTGTAGTTTCAAATGTAAAAAACGGCTGAATTTTAAATATGTTTTTAAGGAAACATGAGCTGGTGAGTGATTGGATATAGGGAATAAAGGAGAGTTCAGTGTGAAATATGACCCCAAGGCAATGTGCCTCCTGCTTGGGAGTTATGGTTGAGCCATCAAAGGTAATTGAGATGTCAGGAATCGGTTGGTTAATAGAGGGAGGAAACACTAGAAATTCAGTTTTGTAGAGATTTAGTTTCAGAAAAAGGAAGGACATGGTGTGAGAGAAAGCACTTTGAAGAAATGCAGGGGTGACATCAGGAGAAGAGGTGTATAATTGGGTGTCATCAGCATAGAGATGATGATACTGGAAACCAAATCTGCTGATGGTTTCTCCAATAGGGCAGTGTACAGAGAGAAAAGGAGGGGGCCAAGGACTGAGCCCTTAGGGACCCTAACAGTGAGAGGAAGAGGAACCGGTGAAAGATACAGTGGAGGAGCAGTCAACGAGGTAGGAGGAGAACCAGGAGAGAGCGATAACCTTGAGGCTGAATGAGCTGCGCATGGTGAGGAGAAGCTGGTGAACCACGATGTTGAAAGTGGCAGAGGGAACTAGGAGAAGTAGCTGGGAGTAGTGGCCATTAGCTATTGCTCCTAGTAAGTTATTAGAGACTTTGGTGAGAGAAGTTTCAGGTGAGTGTAAAGGGCCTGTCACACGTGTCAATGTCGCCCGCGATATCGCTCATGCGTCACATATTATTTGTCGCCTGAGCGATGTGGAATTATCGCGGGTAAGATGTCACACGCGTCAATATGACCCAGCGATGCGGTGATGTCGCCATCTTGCGGACGATCCAGCGAGCGATTTTATTTAGTCGCTTGTACGTTGTCAAAATAGAAAATACGTCGCTGAGTTTAGTGTCACACGCAGCGATGCACAAGGTCTACTGAGCGATAAGCGACAGGTTTTTACGTCTGGCAGTGAAACCTGCGATCGGCGATCAGCGACAAATCGCTGGTTGCATCGCTTGGTCACACGCTTCAATGTCGCTCCTACGTCATTCCTACGTCGCTTGAGCGACTGAAAATTTGTGACGTATGAGCGACATTGACAGCGATATCGACGCGTGTGACATAACCTTAAGGAGCAGAATCCAGATTGGAAAGGATCAAGGAGATCTGAAAGATAGAAGATCAGATGGGTGTGGACCAACTGGGGTTTTGAGATAAAGGGAAGATTAGAGACCAGTCTATAGTTAGCAGCACAGGATCAAGGAATGTTTTTGAGTAGGGGGACTATGAAGGGTGTTTGAATGAAGGATGAAAGATACCAGATGAAAGAGAGGTTACATATTTTAGTTAGGTAGGTAGTGACAGCTGTTGAGATTGACTGAAGGAGATGTGAAGGAATAGGGTCACTAGTACATGTTGTAGATTTAGAAGAAGCAAGGCGCGGGTAACATCTTCTTCTGTAACCGGCTCAAAAATGGAAAATGAGCCTGAGGTGCGTGAGGGAGGGGGATCCAGTCTGTGAGTGGATTATGTAGAGATGTCCTGATGAATATGCCTTGTTTTTTGTTGTATTTTTGCTGAGGTTGCTGACCAGGGTCTATACTTTAAGCCTCGGGAGAAAGTGGAATGAGAGGTGGGGAGAATATGGCTGTGGAAACAATATGGACAGGGGGTGGATTTGGAAACAGTATGGACAGCAGGTGGGGAATGGTTGTGGAATAAATATGGAGAGCAGGGGGTAATGGCTGTGGAAACTATAAGGGGAGGGGCAGTAGCTGGAAACAGTATGGGGAGTGGAAGTGAGGGAGGATGTATGAGGAGACAATTTGAAAAGCTATAAGAGTGAAGTATGTGAAGAAACAGTATGAAGAGGAGAAGGGGTGAATAGGTGCAGATCAAGTATAGGGAGGGGTGATGTATGATGAGATACTATGGAGAGTGAGGGAGGAATGTGTGAGGAGAGAATGTGGTAAACGGTGGGGGTAATGTCAGAGGTGACAATATAGAGAGCAGTATGGAATGAGTAAGGAGACGGTATGGGGGGGGGTGAAATGTTGGAAGAACCAATATGGGGAGCTGGGGTATGTGTGAAGCGATAGTATGAGAAACGATTGGATAAATATGTAAGGAAATAGTATACTGAGTGGGGGGGAATGTGTGAGGAAGCTGTATGATGGAGGTGGAAATGTGTGAGGAGACAACTAAGAATGTGTGAGGAGACAGCTAAGAAGAATAGTGTGACAAGATAGCAAGGCAGAAGCACAGTGTGTGGGGGCAGAGAATAGAGAGGTCGCACTAGCATATTGCTTCAAATGTGATATGCTAATGACACTTGGCTCAAATTCTACTGCAAGTGTGAGGTGAGTGTCATTACTGTTATTACTGATTCTCTCACATGTGAGAAAGATTACAGATGTGAAGAAGATGCAGAAATTAATCCCTCCTCCTCCTCCTCCTCTTGGCATAAATCGGATTTCACTCGATGTTTCACTAGCTCTCATAGACTTGTATACGTGAGAGTGAGCTGAGATACGTTGCCAATCGCAGAAGGCTGTGATTTTATGCTCATGCCAAATTGGCATGAGAAAAAAATTGCTGATCAGCATTGCCCCATAGTATAATATTGGGCCAACTGCTATCCAATAAAACATCTGATAGCACTCAGTCGTGTTATATGCTGGCTATATGCCAGTGTGAGCGAGCCCTAGGACTGAGCATGATGCATCTGTCTTATCATAGGATGCACTTATGAATCACATCATTGGGGTGAGGGCAAAATGCAAAGTAATGCATGTTAATGCGTCTACACTCTTCTTTTATTATACTTCCAGGAACTTTCAAGTATGCATAAAAAATGGAATTTCATTTACAGTATGTCTTCCTAATTGAATACTTAAAGGCATAAACAGTAAGATGACATAATGATTTTTCATTTAAGGTGGAAAGAAATTAAAATGAAAAACTAATACATTTATGTCATTAGAATGTATCTTAAATCTAAAAAACCTCTTTGGTGGGGGTACTGTATATACATACAAATCATTGATGAGAATTCACTGTAAAGAGAAGACACTTCATGTACAATAAATGACATTGTTTATGGGACGTGACAAGTGAGGCAAGTTTCACGGACAATAAATGTGAAAACTGTATAAAAGTGCTTATGCACATGACTATTTTTATTATTAACTTATATCATTTTACAGGCATGGAAAATTTGTGTCACAAAAATGCCATATTAACCCATGTACAAGTCTCTGAAGTCAGTCTCTTCCTTCATGCGTGAGAGTGACGCTTGTTTTTTTGCATTCAAATTCTAAAAACGCATGAATTATGACTGAGAAAATGAATGGTTTTTAGAGAGCATGATTCCTACAGAAAATCCAACTAAATGTAAAGAATTTATCATTATCATTTGGTTGCATGCAAGCTTAAAAATCATTTCCCTATTTGCCCCTTCATTGGTTGATTGGCAGCCTTTATACAGTGACTTTGTATTGTCTCCACATGTCCATATTTAATGTATATGTATTACACTATATTTGATAAAATATGGGAAAAAAAATGAGCAAAATAAAAATCAATGGATTGAAAACAAGAAAAATAAAGTGAAAGACTACAGAATAACCTCAATGACTTTTGGGCAAAAAAAAAACAACCGTATATACTCGTGTATAAGCCGAGTTTTTCAGCCCAAAATTTGGGCTGAAAAGTCTCCCCCTCGGCTTATACACGGGTCTATACGGGGGCCCATGGTGTGGTGGCTGTGGTGGGGGCTGTGGAGGCTGGAGGAGGCGGGGGGGGCTGCTGTATGAGCGGCCCCGTCACGTGGGGCCGCTCATTAAATATGCACTGCTTCCCCCTGTCAATCAGCGGCAGGGGGAAGCAGTGCATATAGCCCCCAAATGCTGGCACTCGCCCCCCCCTTGTAAGGGCCCCCCCCGCTGGTTATATTACCATCCCGGTCTTCTGATCATCGCCGCTCCTCGGTGCTCCTCGCTGCTCTGTCCGTCCTGCTGCTGCATCCGGGATCTCCGGCCGTCGCAATGCATATGACGTCATCGCGCGACAGACGGGGATCCCGGATGTAGCAGGCCGGGAGCAGAGAGGACGGAGCAGCGAGGAGCACTGAGGAGCGGCGATGATCAGAAGACAGGGATGGTAAGAGAAGCGAGGGGGGGCCCTTGCAAGGGGGGGGCGAGTGCCAGCATTTGGGGGCTGTTGGGGACCCCCAGGGGGCTGCTGGGTACCCCCTGGGGGCTGCTGGGGACCCCCCAGGGGGCTGCTGGGGACCCCCTGGGGGCTGCTGTGTACCCCCTGGGGGCTGCTGTGTACCCCCTGGGGGCTGTTGGGTACCCCCAGGGGGCTGCTGTGTACCCCCTGGGGGCTGCTGGGGACCCCCAGGGGGCTGCTGAGTACCCCCTGGGGGCTGCTGTGTACCCCCTGGGGGCTGCTGTGTACCCCCGGGGGCTGCTGGGTAGCCCCTGGGGGCCTGCTGTATACCACTGGGGCTGCTGTATACTACCACTGGGGCTGCTGTATATACCTCTGGGGCTGCTGTATACCACTGGGGCTGCTGTATACTACCACTGGGGCTGCTGGGGCTGCTATATACTACCACTGGGGCTGCTGTATACTACCACTGGGGCTGCTATATACTACCACTGGGGCTGCTATATACTACCACTAGGGCTGCTATATACTACCACTGGGGCTGCTGTATACTACCACTGGGGCTGCTGTATACTACCACTGGGGCTGCTATATACTACCACTGGGGCTGCTATATACTACCACTGGTGCTGCAGTATACTACCACTGGGGCTGCTGTATACTACCACTGGGGAGGCCTGTATACCACTGGGGGGGGCCTGTATACCACACTGCTGGGGGCTGTATACCTGTGCTGGGGTCCACCCTCGGCTTATACACGAGTCAATAGGTTTTTCCAGATTTTTGGGGCAAAGATAGGGGGGTCGGCTTAAACACGGGTCGGCTTATACACGAGTATATACGGTAGCTAAACTATTTGAGAGCCATCTTCAATGTGTATAATTCATAAAGTAACGAAATCTACTGAGGTGTTGGATCCTAGCAGTTAGTTTTGCTGGATCACAGTGGTTAGTTTAACTGCATCATAGTGGTTAGTTTTGGGGGATTGTAGTGGTTAGTTTTGTTGTATCGTAGTGATTAGTTTTGTGGGATCGTAGTGGTTAGTTTTGCTGGATCGTAGTGGTTAGTTTTGCTGGATCGTAGTGGTTAGTTTTGCTGAATTGTAGTGATTAGTTTTGTTGGATCATAGTGGTTAGTTTTGCGGGATCATAGTGGTTAGTTTTGCTCGATGGTAATGGTTAGTTTTGGTGGATCATAGTGGTTAGTTTTTCTGTATTGTAGTGGTTAGTTTTGCTGGATCGTAGTGTTCAGTTTTGTGGGATCATAGTTATTAGTTTTATTGGATCATAGTGGTTAGTTTTGCTGGATCATAGTGGCGTTGTTGGATCGTAGTGGTTAGTTTTGTTTTATCGTATTGGTTGGTTTTCTTGGATCGTAGTGGTTAGTATTGTTTTATCGTAGTGGTTGGATTTCTTGGATCGTAGTGGTTAGTATTGTTTTATCGTAGTGGTTGGTTTTGCTGGATCGTAGTGGTTAGTTTTGTGGGATCGTATTGATTAGTTTTGTTGGATCATAGTGGCTAGTTTTGCTGGACCATAGTAGTTAGTTTTGTTTTATCGTAGTGGTTAGTTTTGCTGCATCATAGTGGCTAGTTTTGTTTTATCGTAGTGGTTAATTTTGCTGGATCGTAGTGGCTAGTTTTGTTGGATTGTAGTGGTTAGTTTTGCTGGATCATAATAGTTAGTTTTATTTTATCTTAGTGGTTAGTTTTGCTGCATCGTAGTGGTTAGTTTTGTTTTATCGTAGTGGTTAATTTTGCTGGATCGTAGTGGCTAGTTTTGTTGGATTGTAGTGGTTAGTTTTGCTGGATCATAATAGTTAGTTTTATTTTATCTTAGTGGTTAGTTTTGCTGCATCGTAGTGGTTAGTTTTGTTTTATCGTAGTGGTTAATTTTGCTGGATCGTAGTGGCTAGTTTTGTTAGATCGTAGTGGTTAGTTCTGCTGGATCATAGTAGTTAGTTTTCTTTTATCGTAGTGGTTAGTTTTGCTGGATTCTGGTGGTTAGTTTTATTTTATTGTAGTGATTAAAAAAAAACTAGCTAAACTATTTAAGAGTCATCTTCAATGTGTATAATTCATAACTGACAAAAGCTGCTCAGGTGCTGTATCATAGTGGTTAGTATTGCTAGATCGTAGTGGTTAGTTTTGTTGGATCATAGTGGTTAGTTTTGAGGGATTGTAGTGGTTAGTTTTGTTGGATCATAGTGGTTATTATTGAGGGATTGTAGTGGTTCATTTTGCTGGATCATAGTGATTAGTTTTGCCAGATCATAGTGGTTAGTTTTGCTGGATCGTAGTGGTTACATTTGTTGGATCATAGTGGTTAGTTTTGCTGTATTGTAGTGGTTAGTTTTGTTGGATCATAGTGGTTAGTTTTGCTGGATCGTAGTTATTAGTTTTGTTGGATCATAGTGGTTAGTTTTGCCGGATCGTAGTGGTTAGATTTGCTGGATCATAGTGGTTAGTTTTGCCGGATCGTAGTGGTTAGTTTTGCCGGATCGTAGTGGTTAGTTTTGCTGGATCATAGTGGTTAGTTTTGCTGTATTATAATGGTTAGTTTTGTTGGATCGTAATGTTCAGTTTTGCGGGATCATAGTGGTTAATTTTTCTAGATCTAAAGTGGTTAGTTTTGTTGGATCCTACTGGTTAGTTTTGCTGGATTATAGTGGTTAGTTTTGTTGGATCATAATGGTTAGTTTTGCTGGATCATAGTGGTTAGTTTTGCTGGATCATAGTGGTTAGTTTTGAGAGATTGTAGTGGTTAGTTTTGCTGGATCTTAGTGGTTAGTTTTGCTGTATTGTAGTGGTTAGTTTTGTTTGATCATAGTGTTGATTTTTGCGGTATCATAGTGGTTAATTTTGCTGGATCGTAGTGGTTAGTTTTGTTGGATCCTAGTGGTTAGTTTTGCTGGATCGTAGTGATTAGTTTTGTTACATCATAGTGGTTAGTTTTACTGGATCATAGAGGTTAGTTTTGCACTATTGTAATGGTTAGTTTTGTTGGATCATAGTTATTAGTTTTGTTGGATGATAGTGGTTAGTTTTGCGAGATTGTATTGGTTAGTTTTGCCGGATCGTAGTGGTTAGTTTTGCTGGATCATAGTGGTTAGTTTTGTTGAATCATAGTGTTTAGTTTTGCTGTATTGTAATGGTTAGTTTTGTTGGATCATAGTGGTTAGTTTTGCTGTATTGTAGTTGTTAGTTTTGTTGGATCGTAATGTTCAGTTTTGCGGGATCATAGTGGTTAATTTTGCTAGATCTAAAGTGGTTAGTATTGTTGGATCCTACTGGTTAGTTTTCCTGGATCATAGTGGTTAGTTTTGTTGGATCATAGTGGTTAGTTTTGGTGGATCATAGTGGTTAGTTTTGTTGGATTGTAGTGGTTAGTTTTGTTTTATCGTAGTGGTTGGTTTTGCTGGATCGTAGTGGTTAGTTTTACTGGATCATAGTAATTAGTTTTGCTGGATTATAGTGGTTAATTTTGTTAGATTATAGTGGTTAGTTTTGCAGGATTGTAGTGGTTAGTTTTGGGCGATCTTAGTGGTTACTTTTGGGGGATCGTAGTGGCTAATATTGATGGTTCGTAGCGGTTAGTTTTGCTGGATCGTAGTGGTTAGTTTTGTGGATCGTAGTGGTTAGTTTTTGTTTTATAGTACTGGTTAGTTTTGCTGGATCGTAGTCTTTAGTTTTACTGGATCATGTTGTTCAGTTTTGCGGGATCGTAGTGGATAGTTTTAGCTGGATCATAGTGGTTAGTTTTGCTGGATCATAGTGGTTAGTTTTGTGGGATCATATTAGTTAGTTTTGCTGGATTGTAGTGGTTAGCTTTGCGGAATCGTGGTGGTTAATTTTACGGGATTGTACTGGTTAGTTTGACAACAGTTAGTAACAAAGACTCTTTGTTTCAATCCAAAGGGTAGCTTTGCAAGTTTTCAAAATTGCCTGAATGAAAATACTTTAAAGGAAATATGTTCAAAAATAGTGTCAACAACACTTACCAGCACACGACCTGTCAGCGTCTGAGCTGAAATCATGACACCCGCCCAGTCTTTTACAGATGTCATCCAGCCCACTTCGGCAACAGCAACCTCTTCTTTTTCATCTGCTGCCTTGTAGTCTCCATCAGTTCCCTGGGTGCTGACTGTATTTGCAACTTTTTGTACCTCCTGAAAGAAAGCATAGAGTTTAATTCTGAGGTTGTAAACTTAAAAACGGTGTACAGAAAATTACCAACATGTATCAAGAAAACATTATAAACCTTCCTTCATACGGCTGTATAAAACATATGTGAAAAAATTGTAACAGTGCCACCAGTGTTTTGGATAAATGTGTCATCAGTGTGTCCGTTTTTATTATTAGTTGTCTTCTGTGTTTATCAAGTATGGATAAGGAAAGAATGAAATTACAAAATTTCTCCTATACTTTTCATTGTTAAATGTGTACAATACATGCCATCAGTGTACTGCATGGTTTTTCACAAACCCAAAGACTTGTATAAGCCCTAGTCATGCGTTCTGCAAGGAGAAAACGGACATATGAGCAGCCCCATAGGTTATAATGGTTACGTGTGGTATTCAAGAAAAAAATGGATATCACGCATACATGAAACATAGACGAGTAAAGGAGGCCTAAGCCTAGGCACACACTAGGTTATGGACCCACGTTTCCAGGCTATCGCTAATACCGGACAGTGTTAACGGCATGCGCTGCCTGGAAACGAAGGCCCATAACAACCCATTGCTTACCTTAGTAGCAGCCGCACACAGAGCAGTAGGAGGTGTGCTTTCCCTCAATGCACAGGAAACGCTGCCTGCAGCGTTTTCTTGTGCGCTGAAGAAAAGTGGCCGCCCAGCAGCTCTGTGTGCAGCTGGCTCTAAGGTAAACAGATGGTTTCTATGGACCCACGTTTCCAGGCAGCCGTTAATGCTGTCCGGTATTAGCGATAGCCTGGAAATGTGGGTCCATAACACAGTGTGACCCTAGGCTAAGGCCAGGTTCAGATCACATTTAGCATTGCGTTTGAACGCAATGTGTTTAACAGCTGCATTAATGCAATGAAACGCAAACATTTGATTGTGTTAATGCACCCATAGACTTCTGTTGGTAAACGCAGTCAAACGCATTACAAATGCAATGCAAAATGTGGTTGCGTTTGAACACATGCGTTTATCCCAAGCACACAGGGAATGTTGCCCGCAAGAGTCCCAGGTGTTTTAGGCCACAATACAAATTAGATGTAATGACCTAACCAAAATCAGCAGGTTTAGCTATGTCAATATAGGGGGCAGTGATACTCTCTGCTGAGTCCTGTAATAGACATCATCACTGGCTATGTAAAAGTAACTCATCAGTGTTTACCCATCCATTATGTACAAATTCTGGACATGAGGAGGTGCCACATAAAATCCAGAAGAAAAATAGGTGTAATTTTATGTAATATTTGGGTCCCGATCAGTTCTTAGTGTGCTCCATGTTGATCAATAATGACTGCCCAGTGAGTAAGTGGGATAGTGTAAGGTATAAGGCCAGCTTTAGCTGCAGAAATAGTCATAGTAGAGATGTGACAACGATGAGGGTGTTGGTCTGACACCATGACATGTCCGAAAGATTAACTCATGTTGTGCATATTTACATTGGTATCAGGATTAATAGGGAACCAGTTGCATTAGTGATGAAGAGGCTCAAAGACCCTATGTCACATAAGTATAGATCAGCAATGTAAATGGCAGATTGGAGGTCATACATTTTGGAGTCGGGCCAGATTCATTGAGTAATGTCTCTGCATTGAACAGTTTTTAAACAATAAAACAAAAGAAACACGAGGATCTATACAACTAGAGCTGATTTAGGGATTATCCAGTTCCGTGGCCAGTGTGATAAAATGCTATCATTTTTGCTAAGTCTCAAAACAAAAGGATTTTCTTCCTCCATCACATACAACCTTACTAGAAAAATATATGCAACTATAAAGAACAAGTTGTTCCTTTGGAGAGCACATTATTTTTATTGAAATACCACTTTATATTGATAGCTGAGCCTGTAGGTCTTGCAATGAATAAGCCTAGTAGTTCACGATCATTACACCCCAAACATCCACATGAAGGTTAAAATAGCTCCATGATTAGCTAGAGCCTCATTTTCCACATCTCATTTCTCTGCAATCCAAACACACATCAATGATAAGTGAATAAAGCAGATGGGATTTTCATGCAAATGTACAAAATCTTTGCAGCAACTGCTCTTCATGCACTAAATATTCCTTTCTATAATCAGTGACTAGGGGACACAAATCTGGGCATCCTAAAGCTTAATATAGTGAATTGTGACAAGGACAATTAAAACAGTGATGGCACCCACTATGGAGCCAACAATTCTTGTTAATTGTTATTGTGTGGTAGTTGATTCTATTTCTTTAGTAATATCACTTACAAAACACGTCCGTGTGCTGTCAGAATTTTGAGCGGCCATGCACTGACCCATAGAATTTCATTGATCTATGAATACATGCACATTTGCTTGAAAAACAGATCTGTGTCTGTTCCTGATCTCTGAACATGTCCTATTCACAGCCATTTTGATGAGCAGCCTAGTAAGGCTGGTTTCACATCACAGTCTGATCAGGTCCGGGGCTGTCCAGTGTGAACTGGAGAGCACTGGACCCAATTTTGAAACAGAATCGGAGGGCAAATATGCCCTCCAGTCCAGTTTGCAGCCGGACTCCTCATATCGCAGCTGCAGCTTCTGAAATGTCATAATTGCGGCTAGCAGGGAGCTAGCCGCGGTCCTGAAATCTCATGCAGGGGACAGTTCATGGTACTGAAGTTTAGCAGTGCACGCTGCTAAACTTTAGCACCCGGTGTCTGGCTCCCGGATCTGGTTTTATGTCGGATCCAGCGCCATAGACCCCCATCTCAGGGTGTGCCGGATCCGGAAGGATCCTATTTTGTCCGATTTTTCCCCTGAACACAAAAAAGCTGCAAGCAACGTTTTTGTGTCCGGGAGAAAAATCCGAATTGTCCCGGATCTTCCCAGATAGATAGAAACCGGATGGCAAATAGGTGCCATCTGGCTCCATCCGGCCCCATAGGGCTGCATTACTGCAAAATCGGGTCCGGGGCTGTCAGTTTTACACCGGACAGCCCTGGACCTGATCTTGCCATGGTGTGAAGCCAGCCTAAGGCTGGTTTCACACGGCAGTTTTTTCCCTGATCGGGTTCCATCCGGTTTGTGTGCCAAAACCAGGAGTGTCTCCAAAACTCAGAACAGATGTCAATCTTTCAATTATAGTTTTTCTCTGCAAGTTCCTCTCCTGGTTTTGACACACAAACTGGATGGAACCTGATCAGGGAAAAACTGCATGTGTGGAACCAGCCTAAAGGCCCTAATGCACGCTGCGATGTCCCAGCGATCCCACCAACGATCGGGATCGCGGGGACATCACTATCTGATCGCTGGTGAGCTGTCACACAGGCAGACTCACCAGCGATCAGTGACCAGCGAGAATGCTGGTAACCAGGGTAAACATCAGGTAACTGCACACATTTACCCAATGCTTACCCTGGTTACCAGCATCCCAGCTTGTCTCTGCGGCGCTGGGAGGTCGTTGATCGTTGGTCTCCCGCTGTCACCCAGCGGGAGACCAACGACGTAAAAATGGTCCTGGCCATTTACTAACGATAAGCGATCAGCTAGCTGATCGCTGGTCGTTGGTACATGTCATACGCAGCGGCTTTGCTACGAGGTCGCTGCAACGTCACAAAACCAGTGATGCTGCAATGATATCATTAGCGATATCGTTGCGTGTAACGGTGCCTTTACTCTTTGAAGAAACAGTCATAGGCCAAATTGAGTTAAAACAACAAATGTATCTTTTCCTTCTTTAAGCTAATGTTGCCTTCACACCTACTATGACGGTGGGCTGCATCTGTTCCTCAGTATTTGCGTTAACTAAATATAAGTTCAAACGTAATTTATTAATACAACTTGCAGTGGTGTTTGTTATCGATATGGCATTATCTACAGGAGCTGTTCCTCTCCAGTTCTCGGCTATTCCACTCTCATAGAGTTTACTACACTTCAAGGCTGCTTTCACACGCATGTATCTGTTTTGTAAGCGGTGTGTGCTGCATGTGTCTGATATGTGAGCGGTGTGTGCTGCATGTGTGTGATATGTGAGCGGAGTGTGTTGCATGTGTCTGATATGTGAGCAGTGTGTGCTGCAAGTGTCTGATATGTGAGCGGTGTGTGCTGCATGTGCCTGATATGTGAGCGGTGTGTGCTGCATGTGTCTGATATGTGAGCGGTATGTGCAGCATGTGTCTGATATGTGAGCGGTGTGTGCTGCATGTGTCTGATATGTAAGCGGTGTGTGCTGTAAGTGTCTGATATGTGAGCGGTATATGCTGCATGTGTCTGATATATGAGCAGTGTGTGCTGCATGGGTGTGATATGTGAGTGGTGTGTGCTGTATGTGTCTGTTATGTGAGCAGTGTGCTGTATGTGTCTGATATGTGAGTAGTGTGTGATGCATGTGTCTGATATGTAAGCGGTGTGTGCTGCATGTGTCAGGACTAAATACACATTAGTTTTGCCAAAGCAAGTGTACAAAAGGGAATAGGGATAGGGACTGTGGGGATGTTAGGTTGGGGCTGTAGGGAAGGTGGATGGGGGCAGATCCAGGGTAGAGGCTATATAAGTCCATGGCATATTATAGTTCTCTTTCTCGTAGTTTATGACATTCGCTCACATACCGCACTGCTTTGTATCTAATATGTGAGCAGTGTGTGCTGCATGTGTCTGATATGTGAGCAGTGTGTGCTGCATGTGTCTGATATGTGAGCAGTGTATGCTGCATCTGTCTGATATGTGAGCAGTGTGTTGCATGTGTCTGATATGTAAGCGGTGTGTGCTGCATGTGTCTGATATGTGAGTAGTGTGTGCTGCATGTGTGTAATATGTGAGTGGTGTGTGCTGCATGTGTGTGATATGTGAGTGGTGTGTCCTGTATGTGTCTGTTATGTGAGCAGTGTGTGCTGTACGTGTCTGATATGTGAGTAGTGTGTGATGCATGTGTCTGATATGTAAGCGGATGTGGGCTGCATGTGTCTGATATGTGAGCAGTGTGTGCTGCATCTGTCTGATATGTGAGCAGTGTGTTGCATGTGTCTGATATGTAAGCGGTGTGTGCTGCATGTGTCTGATATGTGAGTGGTGTGTGCTGCATGTGTGTAATATGTGAGTGGTGTGTGCTGCATGTGTGTGATATGTGAGTGGTGTGTGCTGTATGTGTCGGTTATGTGAGAAGTGTGTGCTGTATGTGTCTGTGTGTGATGCATGTGTCTGATATGTAAGCGGTGTGTGCTGCATGTGTCTGATATGTGAGCAGTGTGTGCTGCATGTGTCTGATATGTCAGCAGTATGTCCTGCATGTGTATGATATATAAGCGGTGTGTACTGCATGTGTCTGATAGGAGAGCCGTGTGTGCTGTATGTGTCTAATAAGTAACAGGTGTGTGCTGCATGTGTCTGATATGTAAGCAGTGTGTGCTGCATGTAACATAGTTTTTAAGGTTGAAGGAAGACTTTAAGTCCTTCTAGTTCAACCCATAGCCTAATATGTTGATCCAGAGGAAGGCAAAACACCCCATGTGGCAACACTAAGGTCCACATGGGGGAAAAAAATTCCTTCCTGACTCCACATACGGCAATCAGACTAGTTCCCTGGATCAACGCCCTATCAAAGAATCTAGAAAATATAACCGGTAATAATATTATAGTTTTCAAGAAAGGCATCTAGTCCCTTCTTAAATGTTAGTAGTGACTCACTCATTACAACATCATGTGGCAGAGAGTTCTATAATCTCATTGCTCTTACAGTAAAGAATCTGCGTCGGTGATTAGGATTATACCTTCTTTCCTCCAGATGTAGAGGATGCCCCCTTGTCCCCGTCTCAGGCCTAAAAGTAAAGAGATCATTAAAAGGTCTCTGTACTGTCCCCTCATATATTTATATATTATTATAAGATCACCCCTAAGGCTGGTTTCACACCACGGCACAATCTGATCCGAGGCTGTCTGGTGTAAATCGGACAGCCCCGGACCGGATTTTGGCCCCATAGTATCCTATGGGTCCGGATGGAGCCATATGGCAGAGAGCTGAGAGGTTTCCATGTGTCTGCGAGAATCCGGGAGGAATCGGATTTTTCTCCCGGACACAAAATCAGAGCATGCACCATTTTTGTATCCGGTGAGAAAAATCTCCCCAAATTGAATCCTCCCGAATTCTCCCGGATCCGGAGCAATCATGGGAGCCTAAGGGGATAGATTGCTCCGATCGGGGAGGACCCGGGAACCGGACACCTGCGGCTGCACACTGATGTAATTTCAGGACCACGGCTAGCTCCCTGAGATCCTGAATTATCAGCAGCGGCAGCTGCGTCCAGCTGCACACCGGACCGGAGGGCATATTAGCCCTCCGGTTCTGTGTGCTGATCCGGTCCGGTTCATCCCTGACAGCCCCGGATCGGATTAAACTGTGGTGTGAAGCCGGCCTAAGCCTTCATTTTTCCAAACTAAATAAACCCAAGTTTAATAACCTGTCTTGGTATTGCAGACCCCTTAGTCCTCTAATAACCTTGGTCGCTCTTCTCTGCACATGCTCTAGTTCAGCTATGTCTTTCTTATATACTGGAGACCAGAATTGTACATACTATTCTAAGTGTGGTCACACTAGTGACTTGTATAGAGGTAAAATTATCTTCGCCTCATGAGCCTCTTATAATACATCCCATTATTTTATTTGCCTTTGCAGCAGCTGCCTGACACTGGCCACTAAATGTGAGTTTGTCATCTACCCATACACCCAGGTCTTTTTCAGTGACAGTTTTGCCCAGTGTTTTACAATGAAGCACATAATTATAACTTTTATTTCCTCTGCCCAAGTGCATGACCTTACATTTATCCCCATTAAAGCTCATTGGCCATTTATCAGCTCAAGCTTCTTCTCTGTATTGATTACCCTGCAGAGTTTAGTGTTATCTGCAAATATTGAGATTCTACTCTGTATGCCCTCCACAAGATCATTAATAAATATGTTAAAAAGAAGTGGGCCCAATACTGACCAGCGTGGTACCCCACTGTTAACTGTAATCCATTCTGAGTGTGTTCCATTAATAACCACCCTTTGTTTCACTGACCCAGGTTTAACCCACTTATACATATTTTCCCCTATCCCCATTGCTATCATTTTATGTATCAACCTTTTGTGTGGCACCATATCAAAAGCTTTAGAAAAGTCCATTTACAACATGTCCACTGCATTTCTTTGGTCCAGTTCACAACTTTCCTCTTCAAAGAAGCTTATCAGGTTAGTTTGACAGGAATAGTCCCTCGTAAACCCATGTTGATATTGGGTCATGAGGTTAATTTTCTTCAGATACTCCAGTATAGCATCTCTTAGAAAACCCTCTAGGATTTTACCCACAATAGAGGTTAAGCTTACTGGCCTATAATTTCCATGTTCAGTGTTTGTCCCCTTTTTGAATATTGGCACCACATTTGCTGTACGCCAGTCCTGTGGTACAGACCCTGTTATTATGGAATCTTTAAATATTAAAAATGATGGTCTATCTATAATGGTACTTAATTCCTGCAGTACTCTGGGGTGTATCCCATCCGGGCCTGGGGATTTGTCAACATTAGTGATTTTTAGGCGGTGCCATACTTCCTGCTGGGTTAAGTAGGTGACATTTAAAGGAGAATTTTTGTTATCACTGATCATGTTGTCTGTCATAGGATTTTCTTGTGTAAATACTGTCGCAAAAAAGTCATTTAGCATATTGGCTTTTTCCTCATCCTCATCCACCATTTCACTCAGACTATTTTTAAGGGGGCCAACACAATCATTTTTTAGTTTCTTACTATTTATGTAGTTAAAAAATATTTTGGGATTTTTTTTTGCTTTCTCTGGCAATGAGTCTCTCTGTCTCAATCTTTGCTGCCTGTGTCTGATATGTGAGCGGTGTGTGCTGCATGTATCTGATATGTGAACAGTGTGTGCTTCATGTGTCTGATATGTGAGCAGTGTGTGCTGCATGTGTCTGATATGTGAGCAGTGTGTGCTGCATATCTAATATGTGAGCAGTGTGTGCTGCATGTGTCTGATATGTAAGTGGTGTGTGTTGCATGTGTGTGATATGTGAGCAGTGTGTGCTGTATGTGTCTGATGTGAGTGGTCTGTGATGCATGTGTCTGATATGTCAGCAGTATGTGCTGCATGTGTCTGATATATAAGCGGTGTGTGCTGCATGTGTCTGATATGTGAGGCTTGCATGCTGCATGTGTCTGATATGTAAGTGGTGTGTCTTGCATGTGTGTGATATGTGAGCAGTGTGTGCTGTATGTGTCTGATGTGAGTGGTCTGTGATGCATATGTCTGATATGTCAGCAGTATGTGCTGCATGTGTCTGATATATAAGCTGTGTGTGCTGCATGTGTCTGATACGAGAGCAGTGTGTGCTGTATGTATCTGATATGTAAGCGGTGTGTGCTGCATGTGTCTGATATGTGAGGCTTGCATGCTACATGTGTCTTATATGGAAGCGATGTATGCTGCACATGTCTGATATGGAAGCGGTGTGTGCTGCATGTGTCTGACATGTAAATGGTGTGTTCTGTATGTTATTATTATTATTTATTTATATAGCGCCATTAGATTCAGGATTTGCGAACGATACCTGCTCACAACATCGTTGGTGAGTTGTTCACGATATCTAGACATGGGACATCTCACCAACGATGTTGAAATGATGTTAAAAACAACCGCGTGGCCACGAGATCGTTGCCGACATCGTTTCAACGTCGTGCCTTGTAACTCAGCCTTTACAGGCTGCCAATCACTGAACAAACGAATGCGTTGCATTAGGTGAGAGGATATTTAAACAGCTTGTGTAAACATGTGATGTGTTGCTGAAAAAATGACGTACACAGATCAATGACCCAGCATGTTCATCGACTTGTGTAATTATGCCATTAGACGACCACTGATCAACTTACATTTAGGCAACTGGAAGTTGATTAATGGTTAAGGTTGGCACACGTAAATGTGCCGAGATTGCTTTCCAGCCCTTAGAAGCAGGTCTAAAAAAAACATGTGAGACACTTAAAAAATGGCCAGTCAGAGAACATTATGTACATTTTTTAATAGTGTTCCTAAATGCATCATTCTGTACATTCAAATTTAGTGAGTGTCAGAAATCTGGCCCACAATGCTGAGTAACAGCAGAAACCCACAAAGCAGCCCCAGAATAGTTGAGGTGCAGAAGCAATCAGGACAAAACCAACACTACCATGACGTTTTACAGCAAACTTGCATAGTATGCAAACTGAGGGTACCTTTACACGTCGCAACATTGCATGCAATTTCACTTGCAACTTACTGGTTGCAGTGAAATCATGGACACATTGTTCCATTTTGTTGCCGTGTACAAATGTAACAATGTGTCCATGATTTCACTGCAACCAGTAATTTGCAAGTGAAATTGCATGCAATATTGCGACGTGTAACGTACCCTGACTTTCAATGTTTTTATGGGTTCTGCAGGAAAGGTTGGAGTTAAACACGAGTGTATTGCCCCGGATCCAGGAGGATCCAATTTGGGCAGCTCATCTGAAGACAAGAGAAGCGATTGCACTGTGCAGCGCTGAGGCCATCTGTTGGGCCAAGTAAAATAATGAAAGAAAAAACTGTTTTTAAAAGTATGAAAAAAACCCCACAAAGATCAAATCACCCCCCTTTTGCGCCATTGAAAATAAAACTATTAAAAAATACACACATTTAGCATCGCTGAGTTCAGAAATGCCCAATCTATCAAAATATAAAATCAATTAATCAGATCTGTAAACAGCGTAAGAGAAAAAGGTCTAAACTCCAAAATTATTTTTTTTTGGTCACTGCAACATTGCAATAAAATCCAATAATGGGTGATCAAAACAGCGCATCCACCCTTAAATGGTATCATTAGAAATGTCAGCTCAAGACGCAAACAATAAGCTGTCACACAGCCCCCTCAAAAAATAAGAATGCCACGGGTTACGGAAAAAGACGCAAAGCGCAATTCTTTTTCGATAAAAGCTTCTGAATTTTTTTTCACTACTCAGATAACAGTAACGGTATGTACGTTTGGAATGTGCAAATTCATACTGAGCCGAGGCATCATACTAACACGTCAGTTTTACCATATAGTGAACATGATAAATAAAAAAAACAAAAAATAAATGTAATTGTACTTTTTTTGCAATTTCACTGCATTTGGAATTTTTATCCCATTTTCTGTACACTATATGGTAAAAGAAATGATGTCTTCTGAAAGTACAACTCGTCCCGCAAAAAACAAGCCCTCATATGTCTATATTGACAGAAAAATAAAAAAGTTATGGCTCTTGGAAGAAGGGGAGGGAAAAATGGTAAATCGCCAGGGGTTAAGGGGTTACCTTAAAGCATAGCCAAACTGAATATCTATTTATTAAATCAATACTACACATGAAAATATACAGCTTGGTAATATATCTTATCAGATAAGTTTGATTCAAACGCATTTCGGAGCCAGACCCGACTCCTTCCTCAATGCGACTTCTGAATGTGTGCTCCCTGAGGAAGGAGTCGGATTTGGCTCCAAAATGCGTCGGATGAAATAAAAAGCCACTTGCTACCAACAACAGTTTGGATGTCTCCTCTGTTGGCAGCACGGGTCCGGTGAACCACAGTCCTGTGTATTTTCTTGGACAACCATGTATGTATGATGGCGCTCCTGGGTGTAAGTGTCATGTATGTATGGTGCAGATCTGGTTGTATGTTATGTATTAAGATGGTGACCTGGTGTATGTTAGTGATGGTGTATGTGTATGTATGTGTGATGCTGATCCTGGGCATATGCGCCATGTATGTATGATGGTGCACCTGAGTGTATGTGTCATATATGTATGGTGCAGACCCTGGTTGTATGTGTCTATATTATGATGGTGAAACCTGTGTTTGTGTCATGTATGTTGTATGGTATGATGTATTGTGTCATGTATGTATGATGATGTATGTGT
Source organism: Allobates femoralis (assembly GCA_033576535.1). NCBI lineage: Eukaryota > Metazoa > Chordata > Amphibia > Anura > Aromobatidae > Allobates > Allobates femoralis. The sequence continues at coordinate 186,393,962 of JARQOC010000006.1, read as the reverse complement.
CATTATGTATGATGCTGATCCTGAGTGCGTCATGTATGTAGGATGATGTATGTGTCATGTATGTATGTATGAGGGTGTTCCTGAGTGTTTTGTTATGTATGTATAATGATTAAGGATGGTGGACATTTATACCTAATGGGGATCATATATACAAGGATGCAGGCCATATATACTAGGTGACAGAATAACTAGGATAACAGAATGGGGGATATTAATGCATAATGAAGGAGGTGGGGGGGGAATTCATAATTTTTAATAGGAGTTAGAATGTTACAAGGGCCCATACATCTGACCAACATGAGTGTGCGGGGATGGAGCCCAGGTCCAAATTTCACACGGGGGCCCATCAGATTCTAGTTACGCCACTGGACCAGACAATCCATTTAAGAACTAACAGGCGAGGAGTTGCTGTCTAAAGCTCCCGTCACACACAACGACACACCAGCGATCTCGACAACGATAATGATCCTGTAGGGATCGTTGGTGCGTTGTTACCTAGTCGCTGGGAACCAGGGACCAGAGAGCCACCTCCACATCGCTGGAAACTATGATAAACAGCGGGTATGTAGGCAGCGCACGTGATATCGCTAACGATCTCATTATGTGTGACGGAGGCTTAATGGTTTGTTCTGCCCTGTGCTGATCTCTGTTGGCTGAACAGTCACAGATGGCTCCTGATGGTGATTCTGACAATGGGCACTACACTGCAACTCAAAATTCTTTGGTAACCTTCAGATTTCATTATGCTTCGCACACACACAAAACACACAATGCCAGAGGCAGCAAGACAACTTTAAGGGTATGTCCTCACGGTCCGGAGGAGCTGCGTGTTGGACGCAGCTCCTCCGGACCTGAGGGAAGCCGCGGGTGGCCGCAGGGAGACCGCAGCCGCCCTGTACTCACCGTGTGCGGTGGGTGCGGGGCGGCTTCTCCCTGCAGTCACCCGATGGGAGTTGCTTCCGACTCCGCAGCATGAAATAAACATGCTGCGGAAGAGCGGACTCCCGGCAACCCGCACCGCAGCTTCAAAGACACTGCGGGCAGGTTATGCATAGTGAGGATGGGATTTCTTGAAATCCCATCCACTATATTGATACTGTACGACACAGCACTTTGGACGCAGCGCAAAGATGCTGCATCCAGAACGCTGCGTCTCCTGATCGTGAGGATGCACCCTAAAACATCTTTGAACCTCCACCATATTTGACTGTAGGCTCTGTTCTTTCTTTGTAGGCCTCATTCCATTTTTGCAAACAGTAGAATGATGTGCTTTACCAAAAATCTTTATTTTGGTATCAAGTCGCTCTCCGAGAAGGATTTTGGCTTACTACCATACATTTTGGCAAACTGCAGTCTAGATTTTTTATGTCTCTGTGTCAGCAGTTGGATCCTCCTGGGTCTCCTGCCATAGTGTTTAATTTCATTCAAATGTCAATGGATAGTTCATGCTGATACCAATGCATTCTGAGCTGGAAGGACAGCTTGAATTCCTTTGGAACTTGATTGGAGCTGTTTATTCACCATCCGGACTATCCTGCATTGCAACTTTTCATTAACATTTCTCTGCCATCCATGACCAGGGAGATTAGCTACAGTGTAATCAGTTGTAATCTTCTTAATTATTCTGCACATTGTGTACAAAGGAAAATCAAGATCTCTGGATATAGACTTGAAACCTTAAAGGGATGTCACACGCGTCGATATCGCTGTCAATGTCGCTCATACATCACGATTTTAAGTCGCTCGAGCGATGTAAAAGTGACGCAGGAGCGACATTGAAGCGTGTGACCAAGCGATGCAACCAGCGATATGTCGCTGATCGCCGATCGCAGGTTTCACTGCCAGATGTAAAACCTGTCGCTCATCGCTCAGTAGACCTTGTGCATCGCTGCGTGTGACACTAAACTCAGCGACGTATTTTCTATTTTGACACCGTACAAGCGACTAAATAAAATCGCTCGCAAGATGGTGATATCACCGCATCGCTGGGTCATATTGACGCGTGTGACATCTTACTGCGATAATTCCACATCGCTCAGGCGATGAATAATTTGTGACGCATGAGCGATATCGCGGGCGACATGACACGTGTGACAGGCCCTTGAATTGTTGATATGTTTCAACATATTTGGTTCTCAAGTCTTCAAAGAGTTCTCTTCTCTTTCTATTGTCCATGATTAGCATGGCACACACAGACACAATGCAAAGATGGAGTCAACTTCTTCTTTTCTTATTTGGTTTCAGGTGTGATTTTCAAATTTTCAACACCTCCTACTTGCAACAGGTGAGTTTGATAAAGCATCTCATGCTTGAAACAAAGCTGTTTACCCACAATTTTAGAAAGGTGCCAAATACAATTCAAAATAATATTGTGGGAATCTGGGAATTCATGCGGATGTTCCAATCTCTAACAATGGGACTCAATTTAACACCTGGATCCATGATTCATTACTTGGACACAGTTTACACCTTCACAAGAAGGTCTTCAGATCATTAATAGAAACACTTCTACCTCATCTGCATTTACAACAAAAACCTTAATTTGATTTCCTTGGCCTATCTCTAGTTCGCATCACTTCATATCACGGAGTGATCTCTATTTAAATGTTGCAATATTGTTTCAGTAATTGATATGTAATATTGCCTGATGAAGGGGCCTTTTGAGCTCTGAAAGCTTGCAAATATCTCTGGTTAGGCGATAAAGGTATCCATCCTAAAATATTTTTTTTAATTTTTGGGGGGACATAAGTATTTACATCGTGAAAGGTGCCAACAATTTTGTACAGCTCATTTTTCAGATTTTGTGTGAAATTATTTTCAATTTGCCTTTTTTTTCTCTATTTTTTTGTGTCGTTCTAATACACACAAAGGAAATAAACATTGGTATGAAATAAACATGTACTTGCAATAATTTTCTTGGAGAAATGCTTAATTTTCTGGAACAGTTTCAAGGGTGCCAACACTTTTGGCCATGACTGTATGAATAAACATATACTCTTTATTTGGTGGATAAACAGTGTTAGGGTGCCTTTACATTTGCGTTTGGAGCGCAGCGCACCGAACGCAGCCAAACACTTGCGCACATGCGTTCCTATGTTTAACATGGGAACGCACGTTCCTGCGTTTGGCTGTGTTTGGTTGCGTTTGCGTTCGGATGCGCTTAATTTGTGCACCCTCCAAGCACACTCCGACTGCAGCATGTTGCATTTTTTGTGCGGTTGCGGACGCTTATTTTATCTGCAAGTGCACAAACCATGCATTGAAGTCAATGGATCCACAGTGTCCTCCGCATGACAGTGCAGGAGAACGCTACGGATCTCATTGAGATCTCTCCTGGTGGCTGCCGGTGATCAGCGGCAGCCACCGGGAGATCAGCTACAGCCACCGCTGATCTCCCGCCGGTGTCAGCGCAGGAGATTTGAAGATACAGCTGATCTGACAGCTGTTTAAATCTCCCGCGCCAACACCAAATAGGTGAGGTCGGGCGATTTGAAGCAGTGATCAGCTGTTTCTTATCTCCTGCACCGATATCACCCTATTCGGTGTCGATGCGGGAGATTTAAATAGCTGTCAGATCAGCTGTATCTTCAAATCTCCCGCGCTGACACCGGTGGGAGATCAGCTGTGGACGGGAGGAGGAGATCTCTGCCACTGATCTCCTCCTCCTGGCCGCCCCCGTGACAGCTGATTGGCTGGCCGGGGTGCATACTAATGTGAACGCATGCGGAGATTCTCCGCTGCATTCACATCAGTATGGGCTGTATTGCACTGCGTTTGCGTCTGCATGCCATAAGCATGCAGATACAAACGCAAGTGTGAAGGCACCGTTATTCATACTCATGACACTATTGTTCTGCTGTAGTGTAATTACGACTTCAGGAAATAACTCATAAATATATAACACTCTATGGTTATTGTACAAACAGATTTATGGCAGTAGGTTATATATGCAAAACTGGTCTTATACTGGACTCCTAGTATTAGCCTACATTATTTAATTATTCCAATTATTAGAAATACTGCTCATAAACAACAAATACTCTACAGTACAACTAATGATAATACATACAAAAAGGTAATTTCCAGTTCATGACCTCGTTGTGCTCCATTAGTTTAATGTTACTATTACACCATTACTTTAATAAGATATATTCATACTACAGTAACTGATTCCTAAAAGGTATAGTACAGAAATAGTATACATCACATATGAGGATAACAATGTTAAAATTACCCTATGGGTGGTTTTAAAATTATAAGCACACAGTGTCACAGTATCTGGGATTAGCAGATCGCAGGTCCTCTTTGGATTCCGCTTGGCGATTAACATGAGTGGAGAGGATTTATTTTAATTTCGTGTTGAAGGAAGTTAAGAGTTCTTTTTGATCCTGCTGAGATTCCATATAGTTCTCATCTCAGCTGCTGCACCTTGCTGCCACTCCAATTGATTATTTAAACACACTTATTACTCTCCCATGTGCCAGTTAGGCTATGTGCGCACTGGGCGGGTTTTCGGCGGTTTACCTGTGTAAACCGCCGTTTTGTTTACATTAGTTTTATTTAAATTTATGTTAATCCAAACCGGCGTTTGGATTAACATTAAAACTAATGTAAACCGCCCAAGGCAGTGCACACACCGGCGGTTACACAGCGTCATCCGTTGCTAACCCGCAGGTTTCCCAGCGGGTTAGCAAAGAATGATCATGTTCTAAAAAACGGCGGTTCTGCAGCGGCTGCAAGCAGAATCATGTGCTGCTTCCAGCCGCTGCAGATTCGCCGCCGAGAACCCGCTGTGCAACCGCCGGCTCCCGCCCGGCTCCCGCCGCACATACCCGCCAGGAAGCCGGTGGACGGCGCCGGAGCTTCCTGGCGGGTTCCGCCAGCTGCCGCCGACCAAACCGCCGGGTAAGTGTGCACTTACCCTTATAGTTCCCACACACTGACCTACCATGAGAAGTTGTCTTTGTAAGAGCTATGTGTGGCGCCCTGCAAAATTAGGCATCACAAATAACTCTGGTGTTGTGGGAAATAGCTCTACAGTATAGCCATTTTTATACACGCAGATGTGATTAGTGCAAGGGCTCTATTAAAGTCTGGTGGTTAGCAGCCACTGTAGGAGAACTACTGAGCCCAAGAGGCGCAAGAGTGCTCTCCTTGGATTCAGTGTTGCTGGAGAGAAAGAAGGCCAGCCAAAGCCTTTGCAATGGTCTCTGTTGGGAAACAGCAAAATCTGTGGGAGATAGTGTCCTGCGCGGTCCCAGTTGTGCTCAAATGACAGACATTCGACAGTTAGGGATCATGAGGTTGTGTGGAGCGAGCTGCTTTAATGGGATCCTGAGTTGTCAGCAGTGGGAAGAAAATGTGAAGTGCTTACCTTTATGTCTGAGGTACTGTGGAGGCCAAGGTCCAGGCTGAGAGTAGAAATTTAAAGGTGTAGTATAGTGCCATAATCAGCGAGAGGATGTCTGTCACACATTGCCAGATGGAGAGCTGAGTTCATCATGCCATCAGAGGCTACAACTCTGTGTTGAATAACTGTGGAGAGCTGTATATCACCACAATCATAAACTGCTCCAGTAAAAGTGAGTTTTATTCTGCTGCTATACATAGAAATTCCAGCTCACCATGTTGTGCTCTGTTTGAATCCTCCTGGAACTCAGATGCCGGCCCTGCTCGGCCCAATGCAAAACCAGGAAAATAAAGTGGGATCCAGCTCAACATGGAAGATTTTTATCTTTTACAATAAAGAGTTGAATACAGAAAAGATTACATGGTCAGCGTGACCAGAGTCGACGCGTTTCGGGTGCAATCCCTTACTTATTTATTCTGCTGCACCTGAAGTCTGGCCATTTTTTATTGAGAGCGACTGATCCTGGACCCCCGAACCATAACTTTAACCCCTTATTATTCTCCTGAGGATGGCCTGCCAGCTGGAGAGACCGCCATTACAGCCTGGTTCAGTAGAGGCCGACCCAGACATGTTGAGTTCCATTTTTTGTTTTATTCCTACTTGTTTGTCTTTTTTCCAGTGTTGTCCTATTGTAGTAGTAAGATTAGCGTCTGGCTGTTCAAGTCAGTAGCCAGAGCTAGCCCAGAGTCAGTCAGGGTTTAGGCACGTGATTGCACACAGGAGGAAGGACCCATCTAGGGATGATAGGTAGTACAGTGTTCAGCCTCAGGTGAGTGTTTAGGGATCACCCCTCTCCCTATTGTCAGGGTCCTCTTTTACCATTTCCCTATTTTTTTCCCTTCTTTTGCACTGCACACAGGACTGGTCCTCACTATGTAGTAACACTCAGCCAGAGGAATTGGAAGTGTGGGAGGCTGTGGAATACACAGTAGAAGAGCATCCAATATACATATCTCTATTCCACTCTCTGGAGACAGTGTCAGCAGAGAAGGGCGGATGTCTCTTCCGTACTAGGCAACACACAAGAGACAATTTAACTTCTACCTAACAAAGTAGCAGGCAAGTTATTGAAGCAGTAAGTGGTTATCTTTGTATATGGCTACTTTGGAAGACAAAGAAAGTTCTATCATTAGAATTGTATGGGTCTTTGTGACTGATTATGGTATAAAAGTTCTGTCACTGGCTATGTTACAAGGATCGAAGGCTGGCCTAGTAATTGGGCTCTTTAAGAGGCTATGCTATAAAGCTCTGTAGCTAAGGCTAGGGTCACACATAGCAATCCGTTTTTTGGAAGTGATTTCCATGACCAATGCGTTTTTTTTGGGGAGCTTTTTGAGCCTCCTGAACCTCTGAACGTTTTTGGACTTAGTCATTTTTTGACCAAAATTCTTGAAAAAACTGATCCGTTTTTTTAAGGCACCCAAAAAAAAGGATCCATTTTTCCATAGGGCCCCATGTAAAAAATTTTTTTTTTTCTTAAAACAGACCTTTTTTTAAAAAACAGACCATCTGTACCTAGAAATGTTTTTAGGCGCAGAAAAAAACGGATTGGGCGTTTATTACATCTAATCCGTTTTTCTATCCGTTTTTGGACTTAGAACAAAAAAAAATACAAATTCTGATGCCAAAAACAGACCAAGGGCTTATGTGTGACCCTAGCCTAACTCTGCTAACACTGCTGCTCTATTCAGGTCTACTATACACTTATAATGTTCGGGTCATTTTTGACCGGACCTATTAAAATCTTAATTTTTAGCTAATTTAAGTGTTTTACTTGAATACATGTTGCATTTTAATACTGTATGTGAACATGATTGTTCATAAACAAAAAATGAAATAAAAAATGTCAAATTCGGTCATTTTTGACTGCTGTATATACCTCTGGGGCTGCTGTATATACCTCTGGGGCTGCTGTATACTACCACTGGGGCTGCTGCTGTATATACCACTGGGGAGGCTGCTGTAACACTGCTGGGGCCTGTATGTACCACTGGGGAGGCTGCTGTATACCACTGCGGGGGCCTGTATACCACACTGCTGGGGGCTATATACCTGTGCTGGGGTCCACCCTCGGCTTATACACGAGTCAATAGGCTTTCCCAGATTTTGGGGGCAAAAGTAGGGGGGTCGGCTTATGCACGAGTATATACGGTAGCTCTTCAAGCTATATTTTTCTGAAATGACACAGAGTATAACATACTTGCCTCTTATTCATGCTGCCCTTGGATCAGAGAGCATGAATCTAATGATAGGTTCCCTTTAAGGGTCCCTGTAACATGCAATAATATAAAGGCTTTGCAGCTGTCATAATGAAATTTAAACCACCCATGTCATTATGTGGCCACGTATCATTGAAAGCCCTTCTTTCTTCACCTACATTTGCCATTGGCATAACATTTATGGAATTTGTTTGGGTGGTACTGACATTGAAATTGCAAGAATTATAATTATGTTCAAATTAGCTTGATGCAGAATCTTAGACGGGGAGGTATTCTTTCACAAAATAATATGGCAATAACGTTTGTCCTTATGGATCTGGACTTTTAGGTTGCTGCAATATATAAATGACCTGAAATTAGTAATCTGATTCACATCAAGTAGAATGGAGGAATTCACTTTTAGGTGTAAAGCAAGTAATGCTGACAGTCAATTATCATATGTCTTGCCATCTCAGCACCAAGTACAGAACAGATTGTCCAGTGCTGTGAATGAATGGACTCTCTGACTTGACATCTACAATGCTGAGGCTTTTGAAGGGCACAAGACTGTCCTTTCCACAATCTTTTCTACAATGAATCCAAGTTGTGAACACAATGACATTTTACCATCTTCTTGCAGTTTGCTATAAAGTAATTATTCTAACCAATGTTGAATCCAGGCTAAGACTGACCCACATCAGAGTTGGTGAATTCCCTGGTGGGCTACTGTGCACGTATAAGTCCTCAGACCCCAGCCTCCCTACACAAGAAATGCATGGCACTTGATGTGCTATATATATATATATATATATATATATATATATATATATAGTAGGCTAATATCATCTCATTTTTGTTAACAAGATAGCAATTTTCGTATTGTATAGATAACTAGGCTGGCTGCTAAAACATAAAAAACAGCTGCAGACCACACAGTATTCTCCTTCCTGCCTTCTCAACAAAGCCGCAGTAGTCTCTTCCACACACATTACATTAGATTATTGCCACCGCTTGTGGCCTGTTTCTGCATTTGGCCTGCTGCTGAGTGAGCATACCGTATTTTTCCTTTTATAAGACGCACTTTTTTTCCTCCAAATTTTGGAGGAAAGTGGGGGTGCGTCTTATAATCGGAATATAACATTCTGGCATCCTGGGTTACTTGGGGGGGGGGGGCAGCGGTGAAGTGGGGTCAGAAGTGGCAGGGAATGGTTCCTGCTGAAGAAACAAGCGGCAGGAGAACCACGTGTCCCCGGCTCATTACCGACATGAATATTCACTTCACTTCTCCATGCGCACTGAAGACAGCGCACAGAGCTGGGCATGGGAGCAGGGAGCGCTCCTTTACTCTAATAGTCGGCACATTTGGCTGCTCCCCAGCTTCCTGCAGCTGCTGGGAAGATCGTGCCGGGCTATTAAAGTAATGAAGGAGCGGGTTGTAGCAGCAGATGCAAGTGAATCAGCACTAAGCTTGTGCTGAATCACTGCCATGATGACAGGGGCAGAGCAGGGCAGATCCGTACCTTGTGTCAGCATTCCAAGGTCCCTCTGCTCTGTTTGCTAAGCCCTGCCTGTGTCGCAGAGCTGAGAACCAGGAAGTGGCCGATCTTCATTCACACTGCACTAGATCTGAAAATGGCAGGGCTGGAGGCCGAGCATCATCACTACAGCACAGCTCCTCCGGTTCAGCTCTGCCTCTATATTACAGGACATTGCACTACAGCACAGTGCAGAGTGCACAGCTCCCCCAGCTCTGCCTCTATATTACAGGACATCACAGTGCAGAGTGCACAGCTCCCCCAGCTCTGCCTCTGTATTACAGGACATCACAGTGCAGAGTGCACAGCTCCCCCAGCTCTGCCTCTATATTACAGGACATCACAGTGCAGAGTGCACAGCTCTGCCTCTATATTACAGGACATCACAGTGCAGAGTGCACAGTTTCCCTAGCTCTGCCTCTATATTACAGGACATCACAATGCAGAGTGCACAGCTCCCCCAGCTCTGCCTCTATATTACAGGACATCACAGTGCAGAGTGCACAGCTCCCCCAGCTCTGCCTCTGTATTACAGGACATCACAGTGCAGAGTGCACAGCTCCCCCAGCTCTGCCTCTATATTACAGGACATCACAGTGCAGAGTGCACAGCTCCCCCAGCTCTGCCTCTGTATTACAGGACATCACAGTGTAGAGTGCACAGCTCCCCCAGCTCTGCCTCTGTATTACAGGACATCACAGTGCAGAGTGCACAGCTCCCACAGCTCTGCCTCTGTATTACAGGACATCACAGTGCAGAGTGCACAGCTCCCCCAGCTCTGCCTCTATATTACAGGACATCACAGTGCAGAGTGCACAGCTCCCCCAGCTCTGCCTCTGTATTACAGGACATCACAGTGCAGAGTGCACAGCTCCCCCAGCTCTGCCTCTATATTACAGGACATCACAATGCAGAGTGCACAGCTCCCCCAGCTCTGCCTCTATATTACAGGACATCACAGTGCAGACTGCACAGCTCCCCCAGCTCTGCCTCTATATTACAGGACATCACAGTGCAGAGTGCACAGCTCCCCCAGCTCTGCCTCTGTATTACAGGACATCACAGTGCAGAGTGCACAGCTCCCCCAGCTCTGCCTCTATATTACAGGACATCACAGTGCAGAGTGCACAGCTCCCCCAGCTCTGCCTCTATATTACAGGACATCACAGTGCAGAGTGCACAGCTCCCCCAGCTCTGCCTCTATATTACAGGACATCACAGTGCAGAGTGCACAGCTCCCCCAGCTCTGCCTCTGTATTACAGGACATCACAGTGCAGAGTGCACAGCTCCCCCAGCTCTGCCTCTATATTACAGGACATCACAGTGCAGAGTGCACAGCTCCCCCAGCTCTGCCTCTGTATTACAGGACATCACAGTGCAGAGTGCACAGCTCCCCCAGCTCTGCCTCTGTATTACAGGACATCACAGTGCAGAGTGCACAGCTCCCCCAGCTCTGCCTCTATATTACAGGACATCACAGTGCAAAGTGCACAGCTCCCCCAGCTCTGCCTCTATATTACAGGACATCACAGTGCAGAGTGCACAGCTCCCCCAGCTCTGCCTCTGTATTACAGGACATCACAGTGCAGAGTGCACTGCTCCCCCAGCTCTGCCTCTATATTACAGGACATCACAGTGCAGAGTGCACTGCTCCCCCAGCTCTGCCTCTGTATTACAGGACATCACAGTGCAGAGTGCACAGCTCCCCCAGCTCTGCCTCTATATTACAGGACATCACAATGCAGAGTGCACAGCTCCCCCAGCTCTGCCTCTATATTACAGGACATCACAGTGCAGAGTGCACAGCTCCCCCAGCTCTGCCTCTATATTACAGGACATCACAGTGCAGAGTGCACAGCTCCCCCAGCTCTGCCTCTATATTACAGGACATCACAGTGCAGAGTGCACAGCTCCCCCAGCTCTGCCTCTATATTACAGGACATCACAGTGCAGAGTGCACAGCTCCCCCAGCTCTGCCTCTGTATTACAGGACATCACAGTGCAGAGTGCACAGCTCCCCCAGCTCTGCCTCTGTATTACAGGACATCACAGTGCAGAGTGCACAGCTCCCCCAGCTCTGCCTCTATATTACAGGACATCACAGTGCAGAGTGCACAGCTCCCCCAGCTCTGCCTCTATATTACAGGACATCACAGTGCAGAGTGCACAGCTCCCCCAGCTCTGCCTCTATATTACAGGACATCACAGTGCAGAGTGCACAGCTCCTCCCAGCTCTGCCTCTTATTACAGGACATCACAGTGCAGAGTGCACAGCTCCCCCAGCTCTGCCTCTGTATTTACAGGGACATCACAGTGCAGAGTGCACAGCTCCCCCAGCTCTGCCTCTGTATTACAGGACATCACAGTGCAGAGTGCACAGCTCCCCCAGCTCTGCCTCTGTATTACAGGACATCACAGTGCAGAGTGCACAGCTCCCCCAGCTCTGCCTCTGTATTACAGGACATCACAGTGCAGAGTGCACAGCTCCCCCAGCTCTGCCTCTTATTACAGGACATCACAGTGCAGAGTGCACAGCTCCCCCAGCTCTGCCTCTGTATTACAGGACATCACAGTGCAGAGTGCAGCTCCCCAGCTCTGCCTTTATTACAGGAATCACAGTGCAGAGTGCACAGCTCCCCAGCTCTGCTCTGAAATTACAGGACATCACAGTGCAGAGTGCACAGCTCCCCCAGCTCTGCCTCTGTATTACAGGACATCACAGTGCAGAGTGCACTGCTCCCCCAGCTCTGCCTCTTATTACAGGACATCACAGTGCAGAGTGCACAGCTCCCCCAGCTCTGCCTCTTATTACAGGACATCACAGTGCAGAGTGCACAGCTCCCCCAGCTCTGCCTCTATATTACAGGACATCACAGTGCAGAGTGCACAGCTCCCCCAGCTCTGCCTCTATATTACAGGACATCACAGTGCAGAGTGCACAGCTCCCCCAGCTCTGCCTCTATATTACAGGACATCACAGTGCAGAGTGCACAGCTCCCCCAGCTCTGCCTCTATATTACAGGACATCACAGTGCAGAGTGCACAGCTCCCCCAGCTCTGCCTCTGTATTACAGGACATCACAGTGCAGAGTGCACAGCCCCCCCAGCTCTGCCTCTGTATTACAGGACATCACAGTGCAGAGTGCACAGCTCCCCCAGCTCTGCCTCTGTATTACAGGACATCACAGTGCAGAGTGCACAGCTCCCCCAGCTCTGCCTCTGTATTACAGGACATCACAGTGCAGAGTGCACAGCTCCCCCAGCTCTGCCTCTGTATTACAGGACATCACAGTGCAGAGTGCACAGCTCCCCCAGCTCTGCCTCTTATTACAGGACATCACAGTGCAGAGTGCACAGCTCCCCCAGCTCTGCCTCTGTATTACAGGACATCACAGTGCAGAGTGCACAGCTCCCCCAGCTCTGCCTCTTATTACAGGACATCACAGTGCAGAGTGCACAGCTCCCCCAGCTCTGCCTCTATATTACAGGACATCACAGTGCAGAGTGCACAGCTCCCCCAGCTCTGCTCTGTATTACAGGACATCACAGTGCAGAGTGCACAGCTCCCCACTCTGCCTCTTATTACAGGACATCACAGTGCAGAGTGCACAGCTCCCCCAGCTCTGCCTCTTATTACAGGACATCACAGTGCAGAGTGCACAGCTCCCCCAGCTCTGCCTCTATATTACAGGACATCACAGTGCAGAGTGCACAGCTCCCCCAGCTCTGCCTCTGTATTACAGGACATCACAGTGCAGAGTGCACAGCTCCCCCAGCTCTGCTCTTATTACAGACATCACAGTGCAGAGTGCACAGCTCCCCAGCTCTGCCTCTATATTACAGGACATCACAGTGCAGAGTGCACAGCTCCCCCAGCTCTGCCTCTGTATTACAGGACATCACAGTGCAGAGTGCACAGCTCCCCCAGCTCTGCCTCTTATTACAGGACATCACAGTGCAGAGTGCACAGCTCCCCCAGCTCTGCCTCTGTATTACAGGACATCACAGTGCAGAGTGCACAGCTCCCCCAGCTCTGCCTCTGTATTACAGGACATCACAGTGCAGAGTGCACAGCTCCCCAGCTCTGCCTCTTATTACAGGACATCACAGTGCAGAGTGCACAGCTCCCCCAGCTCTGCCTCTGTATTACAGGACATCACAGTGCAGAGTGCACAGCTCCCCAGCTCTGCCTCTTATTACAGGACATCACAGTGCAGAGTGCACAGCTCCCCCAGCTCTGCCTCTATTACAGGACATCACAGTGCAGAGTGCACAGCTCCCCCAGCTCTGCCTCTTATTACAGGACATCACAGTGCAGAGTGCACAGCTCCCCAGCTCTGCCTCTTATTACAGGACATCACAGTGCAGAGTGCACAGCTCCCCCAGCTCTGCCTCTGTATTACAGGACATCACAGTGCAGAGTGCACAGCTCCCCCAGCTCTGCCTCTGTATTACAGACATCACAGTGCAGAGTGCACAGCTCCCCCAGCTCTGCCTCTGTATTACAGGACATCACAGTGCAAGTGCACAGCTCCCCAGCTCTGCCTCTGTATTACAGGACATCACAGTGCAGAGTGCACAGCTCCCCCAGCTCTGCCTCTATATTACAGGACATCACAGTGCAGAGTGCACAGCTCCCCAGCTCTGCTCTGTATTACAGGACATCACAGTGCAGAGTGCACAGCTCCCCCAGCTCTGCCTCTGTATTACAGGACATCACAGTGCAGAGTGCACAGCTCCCCCAGCTCTGCCTCTATATTACAGGACATCACAGTGCAGAGTGCACAGCTCCCCCAGCTCTGCCTCTATATTACAGGACATCACAGTGCAGAGTGCACAGCTCCCCAGCTCTGCCTCTATATTACAGGACATCACAGTGCAGAGTGCACAGCTCCCCAGCTCTGCCTCTTATTACAGGACATCACAGTGCAGAGTGCACAGCTCCCCCAGCTCTGCCTCTATATTACAGGACATCACAGTGCAGAGTGCACAGCTCCCCAGCTCTGCCTCTTATTACAGGACATCACAGTGCAGAGTGCACAGCTCCCCCAGCTCTGCCTCTTATTACAGGACATCACAGTGCAGAGTGCACAGCTCCCCCAGCTCTGCCTCTATTACAGGACATCACAGTGCAGAGTGCACAGCTCCCCCAGCTCTGCCTCTGTATTACAGACATCACAGTGCAGAGTGCACAGCTCCCCCAGCTCTGCCTCTATATTACAGGACATCACAGTGCAGAGTGCACAGCTCCCCAGCTCTGCCTCTGTATTACAGGACATCACAGTGCAGAGTGCACAGCTCCCCCAGCTCTGCCTCTATATTACAGGACATCACAGTGCAGAGTGCACAGCTCCCCCAGCTCTGCCTCTGTATTACAGGACATCACAGTGCAGAGTGCACAGCTCCCCCAGCTCTGCCTCTTATTACAGGACATCACATGCAGAGTGCACGCTCCCCCAGCTCTGCCTCTATATTACAGGACATCACAGTGCAGAGTGCACAGCTCCCCCAGCTCTGCCTCTGTATTACAGGACATCACAGTGCAGAGTGCACAGCTCCCCCACTCTGCCTCTTATTACAGGACATCACAGTGCAGAGTGCACAGCTCCCCCAGCTCTGCCTCTTATTACAGGACATCACAGTGCAGAGTGCACAGCTCCCCCAGCTCTGCCTCTATTACAGGACATCACAGTGCAGAGTGCACAGCTCCCCCAGCTCTGCCTCTTATTACAGGACATCACAGTGCAGAGTGCACAGCTCCCCCAGCTCTGCCTCTGTATTACAGGACATCACAGTGCAGAGTGCACAGCTCCCCCAGCTCTGCCTCTGTATTACAGGACATCACAGTGCAGAGTGCACAGCTCCCCCAGCTCTGCCTCTGTATTACAGGACATCACAGTGCAGAGTGCACAGCTCCCCCAGCTCTGCCTCTGTATTACAGGACATCACAGTGCAGAGTGCACAGCTCCCCCAGCTCTGCCTCTGTATTACAGGACATCACAGTGCAGAGTGCACAGCTCCCCCAGCTCTGCCTCTGTATTACAGGACATCACAGTGCAGAGTGCACAGCTCCCCCAGCTCTGCCTCTGTATTACAGGACATCACAGTGCAGAGTGCACAGCTCCCCCAGCTCTGCCTCTGTATTACAGGACATCACAGTGCAGAGTGCACAGCTCCCCCAGCTCTGCCTCTGTATTACAGGACATCACAGTGCAGAGTGCACAGCTCTGCCTCTATATTACAGGACATCACAGTGCAGAGTGCACAGCTCCCCCAGCTCTGCCTCTATATTACAGGACATCACAGTGCAGAGTGCACAGCTCCCCCAGCTCTGCCTCTGTATTACAGGACATCACAGTGCAGAGTGCACAGCTCCCCCAGATCTGCCTCTGTATTACAGGACATCACAGTGCAGAGTGCACAGCTCCCCCAGCTCTGCCTCTATATTACAGGACATCACAGTGCAGAGTGCACTGCTCCCCCAGCTCTGCCTCTATATTACAGGACATTGCACTACAGCACAGTGCAAAGTGCACTGCTCCCCCAGCTCTGCCTCTATATTACAAGACATCACACTACAGCACAGTGCAAAGTGCACTGCTCCCCCAGCTCTGCCTCTATATTACAGGGCACACTACAGCACAGTGCAGAGTGCACTGCTCCCCCAGCTCTGCCTCTATATTACAAGACATCACACTACAGCACAGTGCAAAGTACACTGCTCTCCCAGCTCTGCCTCTATATTACAGGGCATCACACTACAGCACAGTGCAGAGTGCACTGCTCTCCCAGCTCTGCCTATTCACTAGTCAGTGTGAAATACGACCAAGTTGGACGTGTCATAGATGATTAAACTGGAATGGCCTCCCCCTCTCTGGACGTCTGGATGCGAGCGTCAGCTGCTTGTGTTTTTAAGTAGCTCCACACTCCTGTCCTGACAGGGGGGGAGGCCATTCAAAGTTAATCATGTGTGAAACGTCCAACCTAGTTGTATATCACACGGACAGTGTGATACCAGCCTTAGACGGACACTGGCATTATAAGACGGACCCCATTTAACATTAAAAAATATTTTTTTTCTCTTTTCCTTCACCAAACTTGGGGGTGCGTCTTATAATCAGGTGCGTCTTATAAAGCGAAAAATACGGGTATTTTCCTGATTCACTCAACTGAAAAATGCAGCATTTTGGGGTAAAAAATGCATGTCAGTTTCGGACCTCGCTGCTACTTGTGCTCTTACCCTTTACAGTACAGTCGTGCTAATTGTTATTGGCACCAATGAAATTTAAGTACATAATGTTGAATATCTCCTGAAAAAAAAAAAATCAGGTATAACAGCTTAGCACTCACGTAAAATACAAAAGAGCAAATGATAAACAACTATTTAAAACAATGAACAATGGAAAAGGGAAAAATAGAAAAACCTAAAGCTTGCCATGACACTGGTATTGGAACCCTTTACATTATTAAATTAGTATTGAAACACATTTTGACTCACCTGTGGTAAATCACAAGTGAGAATCAGCTGTGATAAATTGTTGGTGCCCATGTGACATGAATTAGCAACATGAACCATCAAGAACCTCCCTGGACATAAGGTAAAGAGGAAAATTGACAAGAGCCATCTTTGAAGATTGGTGTACATGCTGTAAAAAACACCATGTCAAACATCCAAAGACCTGAAGGCCAACCTGGAACAGTCTGGGGCATGGTTTAAATAAGTACCATACGCAGTACACTAAACTAAGCAGAGTTTAATGGGTGAAGGCTGAGGAAGAAACCACTGCTGAAGAATAAACATAGAGAGGAACTGTGGCACCCCTCTGGCTAGGCACCACAGAGAGGTATTACAGTTTACAAATATATGTGTTCCTCTGTAAGTTGTGGGTTTAGAATTTAACCTATGGAGTCTGTTTTCACACACACACACACAGGACTAAGCCACCTTAGTATAGAGGGACTGATTATTCAGTAGGTCCAAAAGGGGGTGGAGCCTTGGTCAGTGCAGGAAGACTTGAGTGTCAGTTAGTACAGATAGTGCTGGGAAGTCAGAGAGGATGCGCCTGACAGCTCTGCGACAGGAGGGATCTTCATCTCTAAGAGGAGGGGCCAGGACAGAAGGGGACGGACCAGAACGGGTTGGAGCTGGCTGGTAACGTCTGGGGAACACCGGCGACACGGAAGTCGAGGTGGTCAGCGGTTTATCCCTGGCCGCAAACCAACGAGCTGAGAGCCCATAATCACCAGGTAGCCATAAGCACCACAAGAAGTTACCTTGCCCCTCAGGCCCAAAAATAGGTTCAAGATTACAGGAGTATCGGTCCGGATTCCGGTGGCGGGAGGATTTGCCTGGAGTTGCTCCTGTCTGTACCGGTAAAGGAAAAACCCATGCTTCACCGTAGGAGACCAGGGGACTGGCGGGAGAGCTCTGCAAGGGTGGTGAAAGATAGAGAAGGACAAAATTAGACCCCGAAAGACTTAAGAAAGGAACATCTGGAGACTCCATAGGGGGACCCTGAGCCGGTAACTACTACCCGTTAAACCAGACTGTACCGTATTTCTCAATAACATCTGCTGGAACCCAGCAAAGTGGAGTTGAAGTTGAATCGGTCTCTGTCTTTCCTCCTGCTGGCGGCCAGAGGGCTTCAGCATCGTCAGCATCTCACCGGAGGGGTAAGAACAACTACTCCCCTCATCATCCTCCATCACCGCTGCCCTGAGGTAAAAGCTCCACCTGTGGGGAGCTGGACCACACTGAGCTGCACCCATCATCACCTCAGCGGCTGGCCTGCAGCGCCGGTACCCAAATTACCGGAATCCACAGGTGGCGTCACGTACTCTTTATCCCTGTAAATATTTTACCTCCCCCATATAACAAATGACAGCCAGGGCGCGGAAGCGGGAACCCGACCACCCGTGATTTCCCGAGTTAAACCATCAAACCCAGGCTCGGTATCCAAGTACCCCTTGCCCTGGGCTCACCAGAACGACTGATCTTTGCCAAAAAGTTCCTTGACAAACCACATTTCTTCTGGGATAATGTTCTGTGGAACAGATGAAACAAAAATAGACCTTGTTGCTAATGCGAAGCAACAGTTTGTTCACAAATGGTACAATGAAGCTTATAAGGAAAAGAACACACTACCAATAAGCATGGTGGAGGATCCATAATGCTGTGGGGTTGCTTTGCTGTGTCTGGTACTGGAGGCCTTGATAGTATTACAGGAATCATGAAGTCAAAGAATTTTCAAGAGTTTTTAGAGCAAAATGGCCTACCCAGTGTAAGAAAACTTGGTTTGAGTTAAAGATCATGGGTCCTCCAGCAAGGCAATAACCCAAAGCACACATCCAAAAGTACATAGGAATGGTTGAAAAATAAAAAAATGGACTATTTTAAAATGGCCAGCAATGAGTCCTGACCTCAATCCTATTGAAAATCTTTGGGGTGAGCATAAATTTGCCATTGGCAAAAAAAACCCTGAAAATATTCAAGAGCTTGAACAAACTACAAAGGGACAGTTGGGGAAAATACCAGCTGAGGCTACTTTCACATAACGATTTATGAGGGAGCCGATGCTGTCCGATAAATTCGGACAGCATTGGCTCCCTTCTGATGCCTGGAATCGGATGCCAAATAGGCATCCGATTCCGGCATTAAATCGTAGCCTCCGGGCTGAAAAAAAGAAAAAAAAAAAAAAACGTTTATGCTCACCTTCCCCCGAGCCCCCGCCATCTCCCGCCGTCTTCCTGCAGGCTCTCGGTGGCTCCCGCAGGCTCCCGGTGGCTGCAGAGGTCTTCTTCATGTGTACAGGACCTGCGGTCATGTAATAGTCACGTGACAGCAGGTTCCACCATGGAACCTCGGACCCTTCTCCATAGGGACCCATGTTAAATTGATCGGGTCGGATCGGATGTGCACTAAATGCTATCCGATTTGGTCCGATCCGATTCTGTCAGATTTTATTTTCGGTGCAAAAATCGGAGCAGGCTCCGATTTTTGCACCGATAAAAAAATCAGACAGAATCGGATCGGACCAAATCGGATGGCATTTAGTGCACATCGGATTCGGTCCGATGCCCATAGGCCTGCATGGGGCCCAAAATCGGTCCGATGCTGTCCGATTTTTATCGGACAGCATTGGATTTTAAAAATCCGTAGTGTGAAGGCAGCCTGAGAGTGCAAGAAGTTGAAAGATCGCTACAAGAAATGTTTGGAGGCTGTCATCAATGATATAGTGTGTGCAACCAAGTATTAATCAATCAGGGTGCTATTCTTGCTGCACAGACTGTTTATTTTGTTTCTTCTTTGAAATTGCAACATGTAGTTTGACAAACAATGTTTTCTTGTTGTATTATTTTGGACCACTAATTAAAAAATCCTGAGGATAAAACTTTGGAACTTTTCCATTGATTTCTGAAAATATTGTTCAGTCTATGTAAAAATGAATGGGTGCTAATAATAGTGAGCAGCACTTTATGTACCATAAATGCAATTTCTGAATCATGCAAATGCATGGACAATATGTCAAGGAATGGCAATTTGCAAATGAAGGTCAGTTATTTGCATAGAATAGGCACCCAGAATCAACTGATGGGCCCCTAGTTTTCCAATCCAACAAGTTTACATCAATCCAAAAAAAGAGCAATTTCAGGATTACTGGTGTCTTCAATGGTGAGACATACAGGAAGATACTTATCTATCTGAAAATACTATGAGAGAGGCATCTGATTGGCTCCAAATATATTGTGTTTTGAACAACGTCCCCGCCAAGTTACTTAAAAAAATCTGTACAAGTGTATCTATTTGAACTGATCATTGATAAAAATAATTATAATTGATAATAGCATAATTCTTTTACTCCTGTCTTGTGTCGCGGACTGATGTTACCATGGGAAAGGTGGGATCTGAGCTTAAAACATCACAGTGTTAAGCTGATTGCCGCTCCCATGGAGAGTCCACTCATCGTTTATTCTGAGTAGGAGCCTATTTTATTTTATCTGGTGCTGAAAGGATTAAGGTTCGTTTTCTAGCCTGCTGTAATTAACATGTAGTTGTAACCTCAGCTGCTGCCACTCCCTTCCGCTATGTAAACCCACTTCTTACTCTCTCCTATGCCGTCTATAGTTCATTCTATGCGTGAACAGGTTGTCTTTAAAGAAAATCTGTAGTTATCATTCCAGTGGATGCGGTGGAGTTCCTTTCTAGAGAAGAATTTGAGTTCTTTTGTTAAATCTGTCCCTCTTGTTTGTGTCCCATTCCTCATGTTGTCCTTGTATTAGGCTAGCGTCTTGCTGGCTTACTCACTAGTAAGGGCAAGTCCAGGGTCAGCCAGGACCCATTCATGTGATCAAGCACGGGGGGGAAGCACCCATCTATGGATGTTAGGGAGCTCAGGGATCAGCTATAGGTGATGACCCCTCTCCCCTCTCCCTTTCATCAGGACATTCCTTCACACCTCTCCTGATATACCACTCCACTGTGGCGCCGCACACCCTCTCACTCATATATATATGAGAAAAAAGTTTAAAAACTTGCGTTTTTTTTCAAAAAAACTCAAAATCTTATCTTTTTTTTTTTTTTTTTTTTTCTGTCTTGTATCTTATGGAGTGGCTGGCTCCATGCTGCAATTTGCACACTTATTGACCACAGGTGATCTAGGGTCGAGATGGAGTCTGCCCAGTGAGAAGTGAGGGGTGGACAAGGAGGACAGGGATGTCAGCGTTAGGACTCATCAGACCTGAAGTCACTTTGTCGCAGTTGATGAGCAAACAGACATTGGCCAATGTGTGTACCAAGAACCTCAGAAATAAAAAGATAAGATTTTGAGTTTTTTGAAAAAAACGTAAGTTTTTAAACTTTTTTCTCATACATATATAGCTTATTAGCATATGTACATCATTGGTAGTAGCTGAGTGCTGCAGAGTATTTTTTTCTAGTTATATATATATATATATATATATATATATATATATTGTGAGACTGTGACCGGGGTTATCTATGATGGCCGGTATGTCTCACCCAGGTTGTGCTCCCTCCATGTGTAGGAATATTTCCACTCTGGGGTTTTGAAGTGGTTTTACCTCCAGGAACAGAAAGTGTTAAAAGGGAAACAGGTGCCCTGGGTGTGGTCCTTAGTGAGGGAGTGAGCACAACTCCCTAGGATCAGACAGAGAAGGAGTGTGAGCCAGACACAGATCCTTGTGGCTAGATCCTGGAAATTCATTAGGATAGTGAGTGGCCTGGGAAGTAAGAGGAACAGGCAACTCCGGTTGCGTCCCGGAACCCGAGGTCTGTGACGTATTGGACTTGTGTTGCAATAAACGTTTTTGTGTGAACCCTGGTGCCTGGATCCTGTGCCTGCGTCCGTGCAACCGCAACGCTACCTCGCAATATATATGTACACACACATAAACTCTATATATACATATATATACATATAAATTGGTGCTTGAAAGTTCAGAATTTTTTATATTTCAGCATACATTTCACCTGAAACTATATCAAATTTTTACACAAAGTCATAAAAGTAAAAAAGGACTGATTCTAACAAAAAGGTGAATTATATCGTATTATATATGATATCTAAAACTAAGGAAACAAGGACTCTAGCAAAATTATACCAAGCAGTCCAGTAAGTGATACATCACTGGGATCTTTCCTGCCCTATCTTATCCTGCCCTTACATTATATAGCAAAAACCTGCTTATAGATTACCTTTAGAAATGTCATATTACAGGCTATAGGTAGATTCTCTAATCAAGTGTGGATCCAGAGAACTAGCCTGATTGCCGAATGTGGAGAACAGTAGGAATTTTTTTCCTAATATGGGACAATTAGCATCTGCCTCATTGGGGTTTGCTGTCCTCTCTACCAGCATATTTGAATATAGGCTGTACTCAATGGAATAGTGTTTTAGTTAGATCTTAAAACTATAAAAACCTACCAGGAGTTTGGTGTTTCCCTTTGTGGAGTTAACAAGGTGCACAGAAATTATAATTTGTCATCTTGTCTGGCACTGAGTTATAACAGTCATTTAGGGTATGTGCACACGGGGGCGGGTTAGTGGCGGCGGCGGCTGGGCGGGACCCGACAGGAAGCTCCGGAGCCGTCCACCGGCTTCCTGTCGGGTATGTGCGGCGGGAGACGGGCGGGTGACGGGCGGGTTAGCGCCGGCCGTTCTGCAGCGGCTGGAAGCAGTACATGATTCTGCTTGCAGCCGCTGCAGAACCGGCCGGAATATAGAGCAAGCTCATTCTTTGCTAACCCGCTGGGAACCCAGCGGGTTAGCAACGGATGAGCATGTGTAAACCGCCGCTGTGTGCACAGCGGGTGTCGGTTTACATAGGTTTCTATGTTAATCCAAACGCCGGTTTGGATTAACATAAATTTGCATGAAATTTATGTAAACCGACCGGCGGTTTACACACCTAATCCGGCCCTAACCCGACCAGTGCGCACATACCCTTATGCTGCTGCATTAATATTAATAGTATAATGTATGGATACAGAGGTGACTGTCAGTGTCTGATAAATAATGGGAAAGGATAGGGTCCCCCTATACTTTCAGCCCCTCCATCAATCTTCTCGCTGCCTCTTGCAAGGAGCTCATTCAGGGTAACGTATGACTTCCCATCTCCGGATGCACACCCAAATCCTGCTGACTCTAGTAGAGGCAGGAGCTGGATGAAAGTCTGGTTTGTCCCTTATTATTCCTATGCAGTGAGTTGAATTTGACTTTCTTCAATCTGTACTTTTTGGGCTTATCAATTTTCAATTTATGGATGAAGGGAACCCACAACATGGCCCAAACAATTAGAGTCCAAGGGAGTCTTAATATATGCCTAGGTGAATGCCATGCAACTCCTTACATGTTACATTGCAAACTGTATATATAAAGCATTCTTCCTTAAGACGAGAATAGCTCTGTATATACGGTACCCTCATTCCTTGTATTCTAACATAGTACAGAACAGGACTCTACACTGTACATTTAGCCTCAGGTATACCATATAATATGTTGCCTTAGGCCCTGTTCATGTAACGTTTTTGCTATATATTAAGCATTGATAAAGTATATAAAAAAGGGATAAATCTTCTATTACTCTGTGAAGGCAGAAACTGAAGAAACTTAGTTTGGTCTTTAATATCACAGATTACCTCGAAATGACAAAGTAGTAACAAATAAGCACGAGTCGGTGTAATGTTGTTATATCTTCTGTAGTTTGCTTGTGTCTACCCTGTTTGTGTTCTGCCTAGTAACAGTGATGTAAGATAGAGGAGGAGCTGTGGCAGGAGAAGGGGGAGCTGGGAAAAGGAGGAGATTCATTAAAGTATGGCCGCTCGACTGAGCAGTTCAGCATATCTGTGTCTGCTTCTGGATTCCTCATCATCTGCACTACAACACTACAATTGGCGACGAGGAAGCGTTCATTCATCAGCTAAAGGTATTTCAGTGCCACAAGATCATCAGTGCTCACCATGGCTTGTCTACCAGCATTCCCAGCTTTTGATGTGCATCAGTCCCAAGCAAACCTAGCAGCATGTTGGGATAAATGGCTGAAGCGCTTTGAGATATTTCTGCAAGCCATGAACATAACTGATGATACAAGAAGGAAAGCCATGTTATTACACTATGCAGGGGAGCAAGTCTATGATATCTTCACTACTCTGCCTAACACAGGGGAGGACAAGGACTATGAGCTCACCAAAGCAGCATTGTGCAAACACTTCTCCCCACACAGAAATGCAGCATTTGAAATCTTCAAGTTTAGACAATCAAAGCAATCAGCCACAGAAAGCATTGATGAATATCATGTCCGGCTACGGCACCTTGCAGCTTACTGTGAGTTTACAGATGTAGACAAAGAAATCCAAATGCAGATATTACAAGGATGTGTTTCTTCAAAGTTAAGAAGACAAGCACTCAGAGACCCTACTATGACCCTTGCAAAACTATTAGAGACAGCACGTATAAATGATACTGCAGAGACACAGGCAAAACTCATAGAGAGCAGTGAGCCAGAAGCACCATCTTCTATAGCAAAGCTTACACAGAAACCACAAGTACAGGCGGCCACTTGTTACAACTGCGGTGGGTCGTATCCTCACCAGAATGTTTGTCCAGCAAAGGGTACAACCTGCCATAATTGTGGAAAACGAAACCATTTTGCAAAAGTGTGCAGATCTACACCGCAGCAATCTGCTCGTCCCACAGTACAGCCCAGGTCACAGAAAGTCCAAGCACTGCAGCTTAATGACGAGGCTCAAAGCACTTACTTATTCTCAGTGACTGAGGAAGGATCTCGGGCTGTGCACATGATTAACAATCCAAAACGAGTCATCCTCATAAACGGCAATCCAGTGGAAGCTCTGGTGGACACAGGGGCTTCAGTCAATGTCATCAGTCATACAATCTATAATCAACTCCTGAACAGACCTGCTCTACAAAATACCAGCCTACAGATTTTCCCTTATGGTTCCACAGCTGCGTTGCCCCTGTGTGGCAAATTTCAGTCAGAACTCACAGCTGAGGGGAAATCCATCACGGACACTTTTTACGTAGTGGAGTGCTCTGCAGATACGCTTCTCAGCTGCAGCAGCGCAGTGTCTCTAGGCCTGGTGAACCTGGTCAACAGCATTACAGGTTCTTCAGTCCCACATATTATGCAGAGGTACCCCAGTCTCTTTAAAGGCCTTGGTAAGCTAAAAGACGTTCAGATAAAGTTACATATTGATCAGTCGATACAGCCCTCCATCCAACCTCACAGGCGCATTCCCTTTCATGTCCGCAAACTTGTGGAGCAAGAATTGCAAGACCTGGAGGCATCTGATGTTATTGAACGGGTTGAAGGCCCAACTCCCTGGGTCTCGCCAATCGTTGTTGCGCCTAAACCAAAACAGCCTGGTAAAATACGGCTTTGTGTGGATATGCGGCATGCCAATCTAGCTATTCAAAGAGAAAGGCACATCACGCCTACTATTGATGACATTCTCACAGATCTGAATGGTGCAAAGGTGTTTTCAAAAATTGATCTAAAATCCGGCTATCATCAACTTGAGTTGCATCCAGACTCCAGGTACATCACAACGTTTAGTACTCATATGGGCCTGCGTAGGTTCAAGAGGTTGAACTTTGGTATCTCATCAGCTGCAGAAATCTTTCAAAATGTTATCAGTCAGGTTCTGTCTGGAATCGCGGGAGTCCTCAACGTCAGTGATGACATTCTCATATACGGAACAACCCAAGAAGAACATGACAGTCACCTTGAGCAAGTGTTTCAGAGACTGCAAGCCTGCAATCTAACTGTCAATCCATCTAAATGTGAGTTCAACCAAACGTCATTAACTTTTTTTGGATACATCTTTTCAGAACAAGGTGTGTCAGCAGATCCACAGAAAGTCACTGCCATCAAATCTGCTGGTCAACCTCAAAATGCCTCAGAGGTTCGCAGCTTTCTAGGACTGGTCACATACTGTGGACGATTCATACCCGACCTAGCCACTATTTCTGAACCCCTGAGACAACTCACAAAGAAAGATATTCCTTGGTCATGGGGTACTGAGCATCAAGCATCGTTTGACGCGTTGAAGTCCAGCCTAACTGGTGACACTGTCATGGCTTACTTTGACCCATTAAAGTCCACAGAACTGATTGTAGACGCTAGCCCGGTAGGCCTGGGTGCAATTCTCACACAAGTGTCCAACAATGGCAACATTTCTACAATTTCCTACGCAAGCAAGAAATTAACAGATACAGAACAGCGCTACTCACAAACTGAAAGGGAAGCTCTTGCAGTAGTGTGGGGATGCCTCCACTTTCATCTGTACCTCTTCGGACACAAGTTCACAGTCATAAGTGACCACAAACCGCTTGTTCCAATTTTCAACAAACACTCTTCCAAACCCCCTCCACGAATTGAACGCTGGTTGCTCCGCTTACAGAACTACCATCTTCAACTGAGATATGAAGCAGGAGCTGGAAACCCGGCGGACTATTTCTCAAGACACCCAATACCACAACCTACTAAGGACAACATTCCAGCAACTATTCTAGCGGAGGAACATGTAAATTTCGTTGCTGCACATTCAGTGCCAAGAGCTATGACCATGGAGGAAATACAACAGGCGGTGGACTCTGATCCCCAACTTCAGTTGGTTATAGACTCTGTTCGGTCTAAGAAATGGAGCTGTTTCCTTGCTGAGGCTCGCCTTCAACCACCAGATCGAGTAGGTTACTTGGAGGCTTTCTTTAATGCACGACATTCACTCTCAGTGTCGGACTCAAATCTGCTGTTGCGTGACAGTCGCTTGGTGATACCTCAGAAACTGGAGGACCGTGTACTTGATCTGGCCCACGAGGCTCATCAAGGGGTGGTAAAAACAAAGCAACTTCTTCGAGAAAAAGTATGGTTTCCAGGACTGGACAAAAGAGTAGAGGCATTGATCCAAACATGCATTCCTTGTCAAGCAACTATAGTTGACCATAGGCGTGCACCTCTACAAATGACACCCCTGCCAAAGAGCCCATGGACTGCTGTCAGTGTTGATTTTTGTGTTTTACCGGACCGCACCTACCTGTTGGTGGTCATGGATGACTATTCTCGGTTTCCAGTCATTGAACATGTTTCGACAACATCGGCCAGGGCGGTTATACCACAATTAGACAAGATTTTCTCGGCTTATGGCATACCCGAGACAGTGAAGACGGACAATGGACCTCCATTCAATAGCACAGACTTTCAGTCATTGGCAACTTATCTTGGCTTCTCCCACAGGAAAGTAACTCCGTACTGGCCTCAAGCCAATGGAGAAGTGGAACGATTCATGCAATCAATCAACAAGACCCTGAGGATTGCTACCATGGAGCACAAGGACTCGCAACAAGAATTACATAGATTCCTAAGACAGTACAGAGCCACACCACACTCCACTACTGGGATACCACCAGCAACGGCATTGTTCGGCAGGCCCTTGCGCGTCAAAATCCCATGCATTCCGTCAGTTCCTGTCCAAACCCCAATTGCTATTAATGATTCCGTCTCTAAGAGTAAAATGAAGCAGTATGCAGAAAAAAGTAGCCGCCGTTACAAGCATCCAGAAATAAAGGTGGGTGATTGGGTTCTGGTAAAGAGACTGAGACCTAGCGACAAGTTTGCATCGCCATACTATCCCGAGCCCTTTCAGGCCACACAGATCAGAGGCACCATGATTACTGCTAAAAACCAAAATCATCAGGTCACTAGAAATGTGTCCCATTTTAAAAAACTTCGTGGCTACGTCCCAGAGACGACGCATGCAGAGGAAGTAGATAGCGACGACGTACTGCCAGAGACAATGACCTCAGCTGTTCCCATAGGAGATACCTCAGAAGACCCCCCAAGTTTACCTGGAAATGAGATGTCTCGACGGTATCCTGGGAGAACAAATCGAGGGCCACCAGTCCACCTTGCGGACTATGTTCTGCAGTAGAGAGAAAAAAAAAAAAAAACTTTTCTACAACGCAAACTTTTGAACGGTTAACTATTTACTTTGTTTTTTTTGTAAGATGATAAGAGATGTAATGTTGTTATATCTTCTGTAGTTTGCTTGTGTCTACCCTGTTTGTGTTCTGCCTAGTAACAGTGATGTAAGATAGAGGAGGAGCTGTGGCAGGAGAAGGGGGAGCTGGGAAAAGGAGGAGATTCATTAAAGTATGGCCGCTCGACTGAGCAGTTCAGCATATCTGTGTCTGCTTCTGGATTCCTCATCATCTGCACTACAACACTACAGTCGGCTCACCAAGTAGTTGTATTTATCCCTTCCTTAAAGACCACTACTTCTCGTGAGATCATTCCCTTCTTGCTGTCATATACAGTAAGTTGAGCTGATCCTATTTCTTATTGCTGCAATACATATCACTATTTGGTATAGACACTGTCACTGCTCATACCGCACAGCCAGATCGATAAGGCCCAGAGGAAATCTTTTTCTACCTTTCTATTTTGTAGAATTGATTACAAACCTTATCCCTTTATTCTCTGGCATAAAACTTGTACAGCAACTTTTTTAAGAAGAAATTCCTATTCTGTAGAGGCCACCATTATTCAATACTTAGGGCTAATGCACATAGCTAGCACAGAACCAACCAAGTGGTCTAATTAAATGGACCATTGAAAGAGTGAATATGATGGTCACACTGGTAAAATGTTTCTTAGGGAAGAGTTCAACAAGGCCTGGAGGCGTAAGGAAGAAGGGAAAGTGAAAGACTGGACTAGAAATGGCAGTCAGTTATGTCCCTGGAGACAAGTAACCAGACCATTAAGAAGGCAGGAACATGTAGTTAGCTGTTAGATCACAGGCTTGTTGTGTTTCAATAACTGCAGTCTTTGTATGTCTGGAATTAGCAAAAAAAATAAAGCTGGAGCCAGGGAAGGTGAATGCATAATAGGGTGCATGTACCAGAAAGATAAACACATATAGGGCCCCATTCATTATCACATTGGAGACTTTTGGGACTAATATCTTTTAATTTGAGCATTTTTAAAGTCTATTTTATATATGTTCATCTATTTGCTTTTTTTTATGTTTGTCATTGTGTGTAGGATTTTTTAAAGACTCAAAATGTTTGCATAATTATACTTGTTTCTCCCCTGGGATTCATCTGAATTTTTTTACAAAAAATTTTGCAATATGTTAATGGAACTTGTGACTTTTCGCTCTAAAAAATGTACAGAAAAAGGTTAAAGACAAAAAAAGAATTTTTGATTTCAAGCAAAATTCATGAACCAAGTGCACAATTTGGAGGAATTTGGTGCAAAAATATGAAGTAATAATAATAATAATATTTATTTATATAGCACCAACATATTCTGCAGAGCTTTACAATGCAGAGGATTGGGCAGCACAGTGGATCAAGTGGTTAGCACTGCAGCCTTTGCAGCACTGGCATCCTGAGGTCCTGTGTTCAATTCCCACCAAGGACACTAAGGACATTTGCAAGGAGTTTGTATGTTCTCCCCGTGTTTGCATGGGTTTCCTCTGGGCACTCTGGTTTCCTCCCACATTGTAAAGACATACTGATAGGATGTTTAGATTGTGAGCTCCAAGAGAGACAGCATTACTCATGTATGTAAAGTGTTATGGAATTAATAGCGCTATATAAATGAATAAATATTATATTATTATCATATTTAACAAAACATCAATATCTCATTCAATATCCAACCTGGATACAACATGTAATCAAAAAGTCCCGAAAGACACAAAGGCGGATGTAAATGCTTAACAATTTTTATTTTCGGAATACCTGTAAACAAGTTTCATTCCATACATAATTCCATAAATAAATGCAAAAAAAGGGGGAAGACATATAATTATCAGCAACAAGTGAGCCTCTGAAAAATATCACAATAGCAAAATTGCATATATCTAGAAGCGGTCTCTGGCGGTACAGACAAGGGGTAGACCACGTGACTATGCAGTGGTTATGTGAATATCTGAAAGTGTCAGGAAAGTGTATCAGCATGGGCCAATTCAGTCTAATGTCCTAAAGGCTATCGGATTTTGTAGGTCAGTGGTAGAGCCCTATCAGGATTGCTGCAATATACATGATACTAGGCCTCTGGGACCAGATCCATTGCAAGCATCCAATTTCAAACAGATTAGATATCTCACCAATGACCAATATTTGTTATCCAAGATAAACCACTATTCGGCATACATACACACAAAAATGGAACAGCACTCGTCTATCACAAAATCTGCACATCTATGCCTCTGTTTTTTTATATGATGTTTCTTTCTCTGGTGTCATGCATCAAGTTAAGTTACTCAGTGGGGCCAATAGTGGCATATAGCAGTCAGTGTCAGGTTCAAAGCCTTTTTACCACCACTAATTTATGCCAAAATAGCACCCAGATCCATACTCAACAATACAGCACCAAAATTACAATATCAGGAGCAGGTGTGCAATAGGGATAAGAGAGCTGAACCACCATACACAATATCAATAATCTTCCATTACTACATACCACTGTAGGTGTTGTCACAGTCACGCTCAGGCCTCCCCTGGACCCCTACGCGTTTCGTCCTCAGACTTCTTCAGGGGGCAGAGTACTCAGGCCCCACAGAGTACTCTGCCCCCTGAAGAAGTCTGAGGACGAAACGCGTAGGGGTCCAGGGGTGGCCTGAGCGTGACTGTGACAACACCTACAGTGGTATGTAGTAATGGAAGATTATTGATATTGTGTATGGTGGTTCAGCTCTCTTATCCCTATTGCACACCTGCTCCTGATATTGTAATTTTGGTGCTGTATTGTTGAGTATGGATCTGGGTGCTATTTTGGCATAAATTAGTGGTGGTAAAAAGGCTTTGAACCTGACACTCACTGCTATATGCCACTATTGGCCCCACTGAGTAACTTAACTTGATGCATGACACCAGAGAAAGAAACATCATATAAAAAAACAGAGGCATAGATGTGCAGATTTTGTGATAGACGAGTGCTGTTCCATTTTTGTGTGTATGTATGCCGAATAGTGGTTTATCTTGGATAACAAATATTGGTCATTGGTGAGATATCTAATCTGTTTGAAATTGGATGCTTGCAATGGATCTGGTCCCAGAGGCCTAGTATCATGTATATTGCAGCAATCCTGATAGGGCTCTACCACTGACCTACAAAATCCGATAGCCTTTAGGACATTAGACTGAATTGGCCCATGCTGATACACTTTCCTGACACTTTCAGATATTCACATAACCACTGCATAGTCACGTGGTCTACCCCTTGTCTGTACCGCCAGAGACCGCTTCTGGATATATGCAATTTTGCTATTGTGATATTTTTCAGAGGCTCACTTGTTGCTGATAATTATATGTCTTCCCCCTTTTTTTGCATTTATTTATGGAATTATGTATGGAATGAAACTTGTTTACAGGTATTCCGAAAATAAAAATTGTTAAGCATTTACATCCGCCTTTGTGTCTTTCGGGACTTTTTGATCATATTTAACAATCATAAGAAATAGTTATCAGAAAATACGATACAATACAGTACAAAAAACAATACAATGCAAAGCATAATACGATAATTAGAGCAAAATAATGCCAGACCTGCTCATAAGAGCTTACATTCTAACAATGAGGTGGGGGTGACACAAAGTACATGTGCTTATTTACAATGATGGTATAGTCAGCTTAAAGGGATCCTGTCACCCCCAAAACACCTCAAAACTTATTAAAAGCTGTCCCTAGAGCATAGTAACACTTATCCTACACTACTTTTAGCTCCTAAATGCAGCAAGTGACATTGAAGAAAAATGTTATTATAGTACCTCATTATGGATGATAATGAGTGACTATGCTATTCATAGTCACCCTGGCAGGCGCTCCCTCTTCATGTTATCACGCCTCCATAGGCGTGATCTTGTAATCATATTAAAATGCGCGCCTCCCCGCCGCTCTGTGGTGTCTCTGCCGGCCTGTAGTGGGGCTGGGTGACGCGATTCGCGTCATTTCCGGCGCCGGGTGACGTATACACCCGCGCCGCTCTGTTAGCTTCAAAACGCGCACTGCGCATGCGCAGTGCGGATCTTGAAGCCAACAGCGGCGCGGGTGTAAATACGTCACCCGGCGCCGGAAATGACGCGAATCGCGTCACCCAGCCCCACTACAGGCCGGCAGAGACACCACAGAGCAGCGGGGAGGCGCGCATTTTAATATGATTACAAGATCACGCCTATGGAGGCGTGATAACATGAAGAGGGAGCGCCTGCCAGGGTGACTATGAATAGCATAGTCACTCATTATCATCCATAATGAGGTACTATAATAACATTTTTCTTCAATGTCACTTGCTGCATTTAGGAGCTAAAAGTAGTGTAGGGTAAGTGTTACTATGCTCTAGGGATAGCTTTTAATAGGTTTTGAGGTGTTTTGGGGGTGACAGAATCCCTTTAAGGAAATGGGGATCAGAAAGGAGCAGCATAAGTGGCCACTAAACATCATTTGTGATCCACTTGAGACTAGTGGAGTGGATAGGCTATGTCTAGATGACTCTGACTAGGAATCATGATAGGCCGCCCTAAAAAGATGTGTTTTTAGGGATTGCCTGAAACCATGTAAGTTGTGGATACACCTAATTTCTTGTGGTAGAGCATTCCAGAGAATTGGTGCAGCTCGGGAGAAGTCTTGGAGCCGGGCATGGGAGGTTCGGATTAGTGCAGAAGTGAGTCTAAGGTCACTTCAGAGCGAAGAGAACGGGGAGGGTGATAGACAGAGATGAGGGAGGAGATGGAGGGGGTGCTGCACTGTGAAGAGCTTTGTGGGTGAGAACAAGCAGTTTGAAGTTGCTCCGTTAGTGTATAGGCAGACAGTGCAGTGATTGGCATAGAGCAGAAGTGTCCTAGTATCAGCTAGCTAGATAGGTGATCCTGGCTGCTGCATTAAGGATGGACTGGAGTGGGGAGAGTCTAGAGCAGGGAAGGTCAATTAAAAGAGAATTACAATAGTCAAGGCGGGAGTGAATCAGGGCCACTGTGAGGGTTTTTGTGGTTTACTAGGTGACAAAGGAGTGAATTCTGGAGATGTTCTTCAGGTGTAAGCGGCAAGAGTAGGCGATAGATTGTATATATGGGGTGAAGGAAAGATCTAAGTCAAACATAACATCCAGACAGTGAGCCTGCTGACTAGGCGTTATTGTGGTGCCGCAAACTGAGAGAGAGATGTCATATTTAGGGAGGCTAGTGGAGGGCGGGTGCAAAAGAAGTTCCGTTTTGGAGAGGTTGAGTTTCAAATAGAAAGCAGACATGATATTGGAGACTGCGGTTAGACAGTCATTGGTGTTCTTTATTAGAGCAGGAGTAAAGTCGGGGGAAGAAGTGTATAGTTGTGTGTCATCAGCATAAAGATGGTACTGAAAGCCAAATCTGCTGATAGTCAGTCCAATCGGGGCCATGTAGAGAGAGAAGAGAAGAGGTCCAAGGACTGAACCCTGAGGGACCCCAATAGTAAGAGGGAGAGGGGAGGAAGTAGAGCCAGCAAATTATACACTGAAGGAGTGTTCAGAAAGATAGGAAGAGAACCAGGAGAGATCCGTGTCCTTGATGCCGATGGAGTGCAGCATGGAGAGTAGGAGATGGTGGTCAACAGTGTCAAAGGCTGCAGAGATATCAAGAAGGATAAGTAGAGAGTAGTCACCATTACGTTTTGCTATCAGAAGGTCGTTTTTCACTTTGGTGAGAGCAGTTTCTGTAGAATGTAGGGGGCGGAAACCAGACTGTAATGGGTCTAGAAGAGAGTGAGTGAAAAGGTAACAGGTGAGGCGGGAGTAGACCAGGCACTCCAGGAGTTTAGAGATGAAGGTGAGATTGGAGTCAAATTGTAGTTATTTGTGCAGGATGGGTCAAGAGACGTTTTCTTTAATAATGGAGTAATGATTGAGTGTTTAAAGGAGGCGAGGAAGATGCCAGAAGAGAGAGAGAGAGATTTAAGATTTTGGCTAGGTGAGGGGTGACCACCGGAGAGAGAGACTGGAGTAGGTGTGAGGGGATGGGGTCAGCAGTGCATGTGTTGGGATGAGAGGAAGAGAGAAGCCTGGAGACTTCTTCTGTGACAGAGGAAATGTGGAGAGAGGTAGGGGTAACAGCGATTTGAGGTTGGGAGTTGATTTCCTGGCGGATGTTTTCTATTTTCTCTGTGAAGTAAGAAGCCAGGTCATCTGCATAGAGGTCGGTGTTAGGGGCCGGCACTTTAGGACTGAGGAGAGAGTGAAAGGTGTCAAAGAGTTTTTTTTTTAGGGTCTTGGATAATGAGGAGATCAGGGTGGTGAAGTAAGTTTGTTTGGAGAGGTGAAGGACAGAGTTGTAAGTTCTCAGTATGACTTTATAGTGAATGAAGTATTCTGGAGTGCGGCTTTTCCTCCATAAATGTTCAGCACTCCTGCGTCGCTGGAGGAATCGAGTTTGTGATGTGAGCCAGATCTGTTTAACTCTGTGTTTGGAGGTTCTGAGGGTGAGGGGCGCTACTTGGTCCAGTGTGCTTCTGAGAGAGTCATGTAAGTGGTTTACTGCCAGATCAGGACAGGAGATTGGGGACAGTGATGAGTGTAGAGAGTCTGTGAATGTATGAGGGTTAATGGCCTGTAGATTTCTGAATGTGTGATAGGTTGGGCTGTGTTGGGGTGGGTGAGGGTTTGAGAGCGTGAAGGAGAGAATGTTGTGATCAGAGAGAGGAAGAGATGAATTATCTAAGGAGGAGGTTGAGCAGAGCCAGACAAAGATCAGGTCAAGGGTGTTTCCATCTTTGTGTGTCTCAGAGGTTGAGAGCTGTGAGAGGCCAAGAGAGGTGGTTAGAGATATGAGCTGGGATGCAGATGGGGAGATGGGACTGTTAATGGGGATGGTAAAGTCTTCCATAATAAGGGTTGGTAATTTTGAGGACATGAAATGTAACAGTCAAGTAGAGAAATGGTCGAGGAACTGGGTGGGTGATTTTGGGGGGCGGTATACCACTGTTACTCTGAGGGGGTGGGAACGGAAGAGTCTAATTGTGTGGACCTCAAAGGAAGGGAATGAGAGTGAAGGGGCTGGAGGGATGACCTGGAAAGTACATTGTGGAGACAGGAGTAAGCCAACTCCCCCACCATGTCTGTTGACAGGTCTCGGGGAATGAGAAATGTAAGCCGCCATGAGAAATAGCAGCAGGGTAAACTGTGTCTGAATCCTGGATCCAGGTTTCTCTGAGGGCCAGGAAATTAAGAGAGTTATTACAAAAAAGGCAAAAAAGTTAGCTAAAAAGAAACAGAGAGCAATACAGTACACTATAAGTAGGGCTGGGCGATTTTGGAAAAAAATCTTGATTTTATTTAACCCTATGGACGATTTTCGATTTAAATCTCAATTTTTTTTATATATGTATACACAGCATACACAGTATATACAGTATATATCATCAGTATATATCATACACACAGTATATATGTATACAGCATACACAGTATATACAGTATATATCATACGCACAGTATACACAGTATCTATCATACACACAGCATATACAGTATATATCATACAGACAGTATATACAGTATTATACACACAGTATATATATATATATATATATATATATATATATATATACAGCATACACAGTAATTACAGTATAAATCATACACACTATATATCATACACAGTATACACAGTATATATCATACACACAGTATACACAGTATATATCATACACACAGTATATATCATACACACAGTACACACAGTATATATCATACACACAGTATCTATCATACACACAGCATATACAGTACACATCATACACACAGTGCACTGGGCACTCACAGTACTCGGCGATGTAGTAGGACACGGCGTAGTTCTCCTCGCACCAGTCCAGGGCGGAGGTCGGTGGCCCCCAGTGTCCGGGCCTGTCCAGCGCCGGAGCCATGCTGCGCTCTGCTGCCAGTCACCGCCGGCCGGGGAGGAGGCGGAGCGCACCGCAGTGCGCACCGGAAGTACCAGGTGATGCCGGACCGGAAATGCCGCCATTTTAAATCGAATTTCACGATTGTTAATAAAACAACAATCGTGGCCACAGCAGGGGCAAATTAATCGAATTAATTCGATTAATCGCCCAGCCCTAACTATAAGTATCATAGACAAAAAGCAATATAGTACACTATATGTAATACAAGTAGAGAGCGATACGGTACACTATATATACAACAGATAGAGAGTGATACAGCAGACTATATGTAGCACAGGTAGAGAGTGATACAGATATAGAATGATACAGCACACTATGTGTACTACAGGTAGAGAGCAATACAGTACACTATATGTAGTACAGGTAGAGAGAGATACAGCACACTACAGCACAGTATGTGTACTACAATTAGAGAGTGATATAGTACACTATGTAGCACAGGTAGAGAGTGATACAGTACACTACATGTCGCACAGATATAGAGCGATACCGTAACTATATGTACTACGGGTAGAGAGCAATACAGCACACTATATGTAGTACAGGTAGAGAGTGATACAGTAAACTATATGTCACACAAATAGAGAACGATACAGTACACTACATGTAGCACAGGTGACACGCCCACCAGGGCCATGGGCTACTCAGAACTGGGCTGGGTCAGTCCTTTTCCGGGGAAGTCACAGGACTGTGACCCGTTTCATGACCCTGGCGGTGTAGTTAAATGGGAAATTATTATATGAGATTATGTGACGCCACTTGTGGTATTTGGCCATATAGTGCCGATGCTGCAGTTCAGGACCACTGGGGCAGTTAATGACGCAGCAAAGATGGTGGTGATCGTTGGGGTGCAAGGTGATAGACGCAGGGAAAGAACCGGAGGACACAGGGTTGTAGCTTCCGTTACCTTTACTTGGTGGTTGCAGATGCAGTCCAGGGCAGTTATTACAGATGTAATGGAGGCCCGGGTGGTCTGGAAGCAATTGGGTGATCCACCACACCAAGGGAATTCGGAGGCCTCTCTTTTGCGCTCTCCCTTTTAGTTCTTGCTGCCTAAAGCTACGCTGTGACCCTCTTCCTGCATGTTTAGTTGTTCCTACCCATATAGCAGGCAGTTTGGGCCTTTTTCAGCTGCCAACTCCTCTCCTGGTGGCTCCGGACTCTAATCTGCTGCTGTGCTGCTGGGTATTTGGTATGGCCAGAAGACTTGCAGTCTTCTGCCATCCGGACTCAGCTGCTGGGTCTTCAGTACCCCACAACTCAGGACTCTGGTGTCCTTTTCTCTGACACTTCAGCTCCGGGATGAGCTCTGTCGCAGCTCAATTTCCCCTCAGAGCTCTCTTCGACGTTTATCCTGTCTTCCTCTCCTCAGACCGTCTCCAATGGTTACCTCACACAGACTGAACTCCCACTTCCTGTTTGTCTCCTCTTTTATAACTGGTCCAACTGTCTTTCTACTGCGCACTTCCTGCTGCTCCCCTGAAACTGGGTTAGAGATCCCCCTTCAGGCGTGGCGCAGGAAAAGTGTTGGATGCTGAGTATTACCTGACTTGGGGACTCCTTCTTACTTCCAGGAATGACATCACCCCCTGTTAGTGAGGTAATGCCACTGTGGCAACCGGACCCTGGGGTGCCACACAGGTAGAGAGCGATACAGCACACTATATGTAAGTACAGATACAGTAAGATAGTAATAAGCATAGTACAGTAAGAGCATACAGTAGACACAGTAACAACATATTAGACATGAGAATAGGAGCCAATGCATATGTGGCGCCCCTGCAACCAGGTGGCCACAGGGTGAACTGCAACTGGGATAGGCAGGACGGTCACTCCACAAAAACACCCACACACACACACACACTCCAACCCTGAGCCCAAGTCACTTCACGCCAGGCAAAGGGTGGCGGGAGTAGCTACATGTGGGTGGGAAGTAGAGAGAACCCGGAAAAAGGGGTGGATGAACTAGACTTCAAGAGTCCAAGAGGACCTAGGAACTCTAAGTTGGGTGAGTAGACCGAGAGATTCTCTGGAGGATGGAGGAGTAGGGAAGACGCCCCAAGCCGAGACACCCTACAGCTGAGTACTGACTGAGACAGGCTGAAAGAATAACGGGGCCCAGTGGCCTGTACCATTGATGGCCGGCCAGGAACCCAGGCTGAACCCGTGGAGAGACAGAAGGAGCCAGGTGAGCCTAACTCGGGTCACTGGTGGCTGGACCAGAGAACCAGAGAGCTGGCTCTGTAGATGAGTCTGGGAACGCTTCAAGCCCCTAGCCATGAGACACCCGGTGGGGTGCGGGAACTCCATGTCCCTGAGACCAAACTACTGGTATGGAGTAGGACAAAGCCATCGTACTAGGGCTAGTGACCCAGAGTGTGTGACAGATCACTGCAGAGCCCGTGACGGCCAGACTGAACCTGTACGCGAGGGAGAGAGAAACAGAAGGGGAGTGATGCAGAGGAACCATCTCGGCTGCAGTGAGAACCTAAGCCTGTATCTGCTGTAAGAGTCCGGTCTGCTAAGAGTGTTGTATAGAACTGTAAAGAGCTATTGTAGAGACTGTGTTGTCAAGTGATTAGAGGAGTAAATTACCCGGTGAACTCAAGATCTGTGTCTTATTGGTACAAAGACTGCAGCTGCTTGCTGCAGAGCCGCACACTTGTTTTCTACACTGCAATTAAATCCACCTCTCCTACATCTGCCCTGGGGAACCAAGCCCTACCCGTGGAGGGCTCACCATTCCGGTTGTTACCACACCATCATCCCCAGCGGTCTGACTGGCAGCGGTGGCCCATATTGGCCGCAACCCACG
Source organism: Allobates femoralis (assembly GCA_033576535.1). Lineage (NCBI taxonomy): Eukaryota > Metazoa > Chordata > Amphibia > Anura > Aromobatidae > Allobates > Allobates femoralis. Next base: position 186,355,529 of record JARQOC010000006.1, on the reverse strand, counting down.
GGTGGCGTCATAAAATAATCCCATAAACTTTATTTTTCCCCCTCTTTCTTTTGCATTGCTGCACCTGGGACCACGGATCCGGGCCATGCCGCCGTGGCACCTCAGAGACAGAACAGTCCACCTCTGAGTAGCCAGGCCCTTGTGAATGATGAGGCAAACTTTTTTGTGAAAGGTGAAGTTAACAAACAAAACCACTGCTATTGGTCTGACACTAACCCACAGTGGATAGATCCCTCCAAGACTGTTGGAACACAAAATTTTTGGTATGGTGTGGTATATGGGGTACGAAGATAGTGGGGCCATTCTTCATCACTGGAAACTTCAATGCCACTGGATATCTGACATTGCTACATGATTTATGTCTCCACTCAAATCAAGGACACCCAAAACATATGACTCTGTTCACTAGTCAAACCTTAGGTTCATTTCTACTACATGCTGGGCCCTATCTAATCTTCTATCAGGAAACTGTGATTGTCTCTTCACTTTAGCCCCTCCCACACTGTGCTACTTCCATATATTAACGCTAGTTCTCCCTACTGTTAGGAAAAAAACAATCACAAATAACGCATGTCACAAAACACATCATAAAGGTACCTTTACACGCAGCTACAAGTAACAGGTTTTCCACAGTAACTTACTGGTTGCAGTGAAATCATGGAGACATGGTTCTATCTTGTTGCTGTGTACAAATGGAACTATGTCTCCATGATTTCACTGCAGCCAGTAAGTTACCTGTGAAAACCTTTACCTGTAGCTGCGTGTAAAGGGGCCATAACACTACTAGTGTCTTCATAGGGGAACATGGGCAGCATGTCCATCTGCTTACATTCTGACACCACGTACTAACAGTGCGTGCTGGTTTGTGTTGCCAGCTGTAGTGATCTGAGCCATCAACATGCTGTCATGGTGCAAATCGCACTATGACAGCAAGCAGGGACAAGACCAGCCACTGAATTGAGTGTCACTGACACAGCTTCTTCCCTTTGATGACATTTTGTTTGTGTATACCAGAAGTCACTAGGATTTTCAAACAAAGCATCATCAGACAGGAAGCAGCAAAAAAAATCTATAGTAGTTAGTCTGATCAGGGAAGGGTATGGAATTTTTAATGCAGCCATATTAGAAATCAGTTTAGGGATAGGAATCTAGGTTGAAATTTCTTCTGTCTGTGGACAGCCCCTGTAAGGCTATTCTAAGACTGTTGCATCGTGGAACATTAGTTGTATATCTACAAATATACTATGAAAAAGGGATTCTGGTATAATGAAATATCAAGGATGTGATACTTTGCAGAAATTTCTAGAGTTATGCATTCTAGCAAAGTAATCTTAAGGGCAATCAGGATGAAAGTGTACTAAGTTACTTCTCATTTCTGTCTCTAAACTTGTATTTGTACAAGGAGTAAATACACTCCAGATATGATCCAGGCATGACCAGAGAGAGAACACAGAGAGACCAATGTAGTGGAAAATATGCAATTATCCTTAGTCCAAGTTATTTTTTCAAAATATTAATAAAAAAAGAACATGTTCACACTACTGTAATGTTATGTCATTTTTGTGTAACTGTGTGGATGGCAGTTGTTTAAAGATGATATCTGTCCACATGACTTTGGCAGGCATTTTTCTTCAGCTAAGTATTTTCTCAGGATCTAAAAAGTTTGGATGTGTTAGGCTGGTTTCACACATATACAATTTTTCCCTGATCAGGGTTCATCAGTTTTGTGTGCCAAAACCAGGAGTGAAACTGCAGAGAAAAACTATAATTGAAAGATTGTTGTATTGGGACGAAGTGTCTCAGGACCCGCATGCTGAATGAATGAAACCAGAAAATGGAACACTGGTTTCAACCAGTGTTCTTTATTCCTACGGTTTCGGAGCGTTACCATGCTCCTTCCTCAGGGTTTTGCGTAGGAATAAAGAACACCGTTGAAACCAGTGTTCCAGTTTCTGGTTTCATTCATTCAGCAGCGTGGTCCTGAGACACTTTCGTCCCAATACAACTATTGTTCGCCACGTCGATCGTGGATGTGTGGGTCCTGCAGCAGCTGTATCCAGGCGCGCATACTTGTTGTGTGAACACAACTTTTCCAGGTGAGCAGCTTTCAATCAGGTTCTTGACAATATCTGTAAGGAGATAAGACCCTATTTGCGCATTGTCTCACCCCCTATAGATAATTGAAAGATTGACACCTGTTCTGTGTTTTGGAGACACTCCTGGTTTTGGCACATAAACCTGATCGAACATGATCAGGAAAAAACCTGCAGTGTGAAACCAGCCTTATTTCATAGACAACATCTATGTGCATTTTGTCCTTCCTTACCTTTTCTTCTAGCTCAAGAGATCCTGAGATGAATTTCAGCGTTGAAAGCAAGGTTGTTATTCATAACCCTGTCAAGATGACCCCTCTGGACAGGCCTCTCCAAGCCACTGAACACTGAAATCCTTTATATACAAGATCAAATTGAAGAAAGATAATCAGGGCACTAAGCGGTGCTAACGGTCAGGTCCGGGATCACTTCCCTTAAGTGCGGATTTCCCCTCCGGTGGTGCATGGCCAAAGCATAAACTAAACATCCAAGTTGAAGAAGCAGCACTCACCGAAGTAGTACAGATGGTCCTTTATTCCATAATTCTAGAATCCGACCCGTAGAAGCGACAGCTGTCGCGAAACGGCGGCGGCGTCCGTCGGCCCCCCGTGGCCTCCTCCTCTGCACCCTGTCTGTTTCTAGAATTATGGAATAAAGGACCATCTGTACTACTTTGGTGAGTGCTGCTTCTTCTTCAACTTGGGTCTTTCTATACAAGATATACTCAAAGAATGGCCATTAACATAACATAGCACATAACATTTCATAGGGCAACAAGTTGCTTATAATCATGATTACTGAGCTGATTTTATAACTATTGCATCTGACTAAGGAGCATTTTAAATGAGTTGATTGCTGGTCAGCTAAGATGGTTGAGAGTGAGCATTTATACACAGTTTCCTGATTATTGGCCCATCTAAATGAGCCATAATTTATCTCAGGATCACCTCAGCCAAAAGGATAGGTAAGGAAGGAGACATCTGTATACATCAGGTAAGCCTAATCAATAAAAATACATTTTTACACTTCTTGACTATTTGCAAAACTAAAGATCATAAACATTACATGATGTACTGACAACATATTCTTCAGGAAACATTTCAAATGTCTAAATAATGTCTGTCATTAGGCTTCAAATTGCATCAGAAAATTCTGCTGATATAATGCAAGCCCTGCTAGCTGTTGTAGCGGCTGTCTTTTGGTATGAGGTTAAAAAATGACTTAAAGTGTAACCTCCATTTATATTTTTATTTCATAGTCATGTAGTGCAAGTGAATATAATCAATTGTACTTTATTAATGAAATCAGGAAGGAAACACCTTTAACCCCTTCATGACCCAGCCTATTTTGACCCTAATGACCTTGCCATTTTTTTGCAATTCTGACCAGTGTCCCTTTATGAGGTAATAACTCTGGAACCAATCTTTTAGGGGACCACATTACATCTGAATTGACAATGAGAGGTCTACGTGACTGAACTTATCAAAAAGTGATACAATTTTAAAAACTGCAATCCTCAAAGTGATCAAAACCACAAGAAGTTTATTAACACTTTAGGAGCTTCACTGCAATTAAAACAATTTTGAAGGAAAACTTTTTTCAACAAAAATGTTGCTTTAGCCTCATATGTTTGATTATATTCACTATCATAACAGGAGAAAATGGACCACTCAATTTGTTTTGGAAGTTCTAGAGACCCCATTTTGGAAACTACACCCCTCAAGAAATTTATCTAGATATATGGTCACCACTTTTAACCCACAGGTGCTTCACAGAATTTTATATCGTTGAGCCTTAAAAATGAGAAAATATATTTTGGGTAAAAAAAAGTTGCATTGGCTTCAAATTTTAGATTTTCACAAGGGTAACAGGAGTACATGGAATGTACAATTTATTGTGCAATTTCTCCTGAGTACACTGACCCCATATGTGATGGAAAATCACTGTGCAGTCACACAATAGAGCTTGGTAGGGAGGGAACTATATTTTACTTTTGAAGTGCAAAATTGGTTGGAATATTTAGCGGATGCCATGTCGTGTCTGCAGATCTTAAATAGTGGAAACATCCTACAAATGACAGATTATCCTAGAATAGTTTTCAGACTCCATATACAGAACTTCTAAGTGCCAGAATAACAGAATTCCCCACAAGTGACCCAATTTCTGAAAATACATCCCTCTGGGAATTTATCTACAGGTGTACTGAAGATTTTGACTCCATGGGTATTTTCCGGAAGCAAGCAGCAAAGGATCTTACTGAAGGAAAATTTTAAATATGACATTGTAGTTGCCAATACATTGAAGTACCCATACATTATGCCCAGAACATTGTCATCAGCTCGTGCTTCTGTAGACATGCACCCTGTCAACTAAGCAGGTTCTCCTCACTTAAGAAATGCCTAACATGTGGTTTAGCAACACTATGGGACCCAGACGGGAGGGGGGCATTTGTATTTGGGAGTACAGGATTTTCTGGATTTCTTTTGGAGGGGAGCCATAGTGCATTTCCAGAGCCTTTCTATTATTAGTAACTCAAAAAAATACGGTACTATATTTCCATTGACAGATGGTGGGCATAAAAAGGGACTTGTTTTTTTTGTGGATTGAGAGAAGTTTTTATTGGGAACATTTTTAATGACATTTATCCTGTGCTCTACACCAAGCACTTACATCATGATTTCCATTTAAATCTCTGAATTATGTTATTCAGATAATTCTCCTGAGGGATCCATTCATAATAATAAGGCAGGAGGGTTACTCTGGGTTGTGTTTGGCCTCTGTTCAGTGGTGTCCTTTTTAGAACTGCACAAAACTGGTCGACTGCACTTTTATAAAAGCTTAAAAAGATGGACACCGCCAGATCATAGGTAGACATAGTCCAAAGTGATTCCCTCTGCTTCATTAAAGGGATCTTCCGTCAGGGGCTTCACCTGAATCACACATTTCAGATATTTACTTGGAAATCCTGGTGTAAGCACTCAGCATTGAACACAGGATAAATGTGAGACAAGGGATCTTAGATGAATGATGAGTACAATTTCTTATTCATTAAGTGATCACTTTATTAGTCATATTTCATTTAATTCATAAAACGTTAAAATAATTACATAAAAAAGTACCCAAATAACTACAAATAATTAATAACCAGGTCCAGGACTAAGATTATTATACAAACATTTATACAGTATTCATCATTTAATATAATAGCTAGTAATACCAGGTAACAGAGGGACACTATTTAATTGTCACTGAGTGACTGCACGCTTTTTTATATATGATCCTGTGGCTCTAATACTCATACTATGCACTATGCACATGTGTGCTAGCAACCCCTTGACTCAGGTTGCATGTGCACAGCACCACCTCCGTGCTTCAACTATAGTTGTCCCCTCTTGTCTCACATACCTGGTATATAGACTGCTTGTGGCCTCGGTCCTGGTACCCCCACCGCCAACGTACGTTTCGTGTACTATTCTTCCTCACGCCCTGAGGAAGAATAGTACACGAAACGTACGTTGGCGGTGGGGGTACCAGGACCGAGGCCACAGGCAGTCTATATACCAGGTATGTGAGACAAGAGGGGACAACTATAGTTGAAGCACGGAGGTGGTGCTGTGCACATGCAACCTGAGTCAAGGGGTTGCTAGCACACATGTGCATAGTGCATAGTATGAGTATTAGAGCCACAGGATCATATATAAAAAAGCGTGCAGTCACTCAGTGACAATTAAATAGTGTCCCTCTGTTACCTGGTATTACTAGCTATTATATTAAATGATGAATACTGTATAAATGTTTGTATAATAATCTTAGTCCTGGACCTGGTTATGAATTATTTGTAGTTATTTGGGTACTTTTTTATGTAATTATTTTAACGTTTTATGAATTAAATGAAATATGACTAATAAAGTGATCACTTAATGAATAAGAAATTGTACTCATCATTCATCTAAGATCCCTTTTTGAGGGAAGTCTGGGTGGTTTTGAAATGGTGATTGTGTAAAGGTGAGACATAATAATTGGTGGACTATTGAGGTAATAAATGTGAGACAAGCCATACTGCGAACTTTGAGAGGAAGAAGAAATAATCAACAGCAGGTCAAGAATTGATTTTATTTATCTTATACAACTTTCACTGTGTGGTGTAAGTGATTAGACAGATTTGTTCGTCTGGTCTGTGCGACTACAGAGATACCAGATTTATATCGGTGTTCTATGTGTGGCTACTATCACACTTTAAAAACGCATGGCCGGAAACGTGGCAACTTTCGATCATGCGCGGTTAGCCTCTCTGAAGCCGGGGGTGTAGGCACTGCTTAATATAGCGAGTGTAATGAAGATGCTATGCAAAGAATGTCATTACTACCACAAGGGAGTGATAACATGCTGTGTGGGCTGAACTAATGGGAGAACTAATGCCCCCTCGACTAGTCAAAGAGCAAATTAGCATATCATAAACAATCTTTAGAAATACCTTTTCTAAAGATCGGTTTATGTATGCTGCAACATCCTGGGACTATCAGACAGGGATTTGAGATATGCAGCCAAAACTGCTTGTGGTTCTGGGTGCACAGTAGACCTGACAGTTTCCCTTTAAGTTTTTTTTTTACTTTGTCCTTCTATGAGACTAACTTCTATTGGTCTGATTGCTGGTGTAATGCATTGCCATGTACAAGCATTCCACTGCATTACACCTGTCAGTTTAACACTGACAGATCATATGTTACAGCCTGCTTTATGCTGAATCTAACAAACCACCGTACATAGAAGACCCAGAGGTCATCAAATGATCTTCTAGAAAATGAGGAAGGAGCTAGGTTTTGAGCTCTGAAACGCGTCGGAAAATAAAGCAGAAAATTACTTTACTCAAAGCATTCCGGTGTCTTTGATATTCCTTTGGAGCAGCAGCGCGGACCTGGAGGCACTTAGTCCCGGATAGAGAATCAAATGATATTCAGCTGTCATGACAATCCTTGGCTCTCCCATGATCATGTCATAGACTTGTCAGAGAGGAGTGAAAAGGAGCGCACTCCCTCTCATAAACCTTTATATGCCGCAATCGCTATTAATTGCGGCATATGGAAGATAGCAATGCGTTAACATCCTTGAAACCTGATTCAATCAGGTCCTGATGAGTTCTTCAGTTAGAACTACCTTTCTGCACCAGAATTCCAGTGCCTGCCGGATCCTGAACCCCTCCTGACTGCTGACCATAGTTAAATGTGGTGCTGCAAAAAGCACAGCAAGCGCCAACATTTATCTACAGTAGGCAGTCAGGAACATCATCTATATATCATCTATTAAAACATTCTGAGATGGAAATTTCCATAGTCTCACTGCTATTACAAGAAGAGATCATCTAGTTCCTCTATAAAGCATTATGACTTGGACATCATTTGTCATCGCTCACAAAGCTAAGTGAGACATGTATATATAACAAGAAACTCACAAAGAAAGAACTATTAACATTTTTCCAGAAATCCTATTCAATGCAATGGAGAATGGCCACACTTGCACAGCCAATTTTATAGATAGCAAACAAAATGACCTGCATTTATTCCACACTGTAGGATCCCAGTGGCCAGAAGCTTGCCCATCACATAGAAATCATATGCCACAAAACTCAGATTTAGGACAACTTTAGTGCCATCAATTTTATAAATTAGCAGCTTATTAGGAGAACTGTTAGTATACTTTACATATAGAATGTGCATATACATATGATATTGTTATCACTGTTTTTTATAAAATTGTATGGGGCTAAATATGTTTTGTGAACTCCTGGCAAGAAATCCCACCGCTAACCATTTAAAGGTATGCTGATACTTTCATTCGCAGTAAGTTTTCAACCTAATTTAAATTGAGGCCTGTGAGCTCTAATGGTGCCACAGAAAACGAAAATAGACTGAGAAATAAATAGGAGCAATTAAATAGGTTAATGAGGAGAGACAGTAGGGAATTTTCCCACTATAATACGAAAGGAAAAATACATCTACTCTTGAATTTCCAGTGCCGAGCAATCGTTTAAGTAAATTCTAGATTTAAAGAAGACGATTGGAAAAGAAGAAATCAAATAGAACGCTTTATAATGAATGTTAATGCTAGGGTAAAAGGTTGCATTAATTACACCACTCCATTTAATGCATATTAGTGTAAGTGATTTATCAGAAAAAGTCATTGTTTACTTGTACAAATAGTTATCTCTAAGTTATCTTTTAGAGCATGGTTTTATTTAATTTAATAGTCCATTAAAGTGTTTGTATAAATGTGCAATAGGAGCAGGGAACATGACATAAATAAAAGCTTTCTTAAGTGTAACAGACCTATACCATTATATGTTTGCCCTTAAACCAGGGCCAGACTGGGACCAAAAAGCAGCCCTGGAAAACAAGCCCCACCAGCCCACATACTATATCACCCATCAGCCCTGATCAGTGAAGTTTGCTTTTACGTTGTCGTGGCCTCATCACTTTCTTAAAGGAGTTATCTGAAGAGCCACATGTGAATGGTGCGACAGAGGAAATAATCAACCTCAGCTCCATTCACATGGTGATCTACAAAGCCACGTTTCTCAGGATTGTGGGGTTCCAGCAGTCAGATACACAGCAAAGAGAAAGTCATCACCTATACAGAAGAGAAGTGATGACTTCCATATTGGGGATAATCAATTTAAACATTAGTTAAATGCTGAAAATCAAAGTCCAATACCACCTCTCTGACAACAGGACAGGAGAAGTGGTACTGTGCAGAGTATATATACAGAATAATACAGATACTGAGGATTACACCCAGTATACAGGACAGGAGAGGTGGTACTGTGCAGTGTATATATACAGAATAATACAGAGATTGAGGATTACACCCAGTATACAGGACAAGAGAAGTGGTACTGTGCGGTGTATATATACAGAATAATACAGATACTGAGGATTACACCCAGTATACAGGACAGGAGAATTGGTACTGTGCAGTCTATATATACAGAATAATACAGAGATTGAGGATTACACCCAGTGTACAGGACAAGAGAAGTGATACTGTGCAGTGTATATATACAGAATAATACAGACACTGAGGATTACACCCAGTATACAGGACAGGAGAAATGGTACTATGCAGTGTATATATACACAATAATACAGATACTGAGTATTAGACTAAGTAGACAGGAGAATTATACCCAGCATATCCAGGGGGCTGTATTATATAGATAGGAGGCTGTGGTATATAGATAGCCAAGACTCAGCCAGATCATAAAGATGGGTAAAGATGAAAGGTGGCGGCAGAAAGTCCAGTGCTGGGCGCAGAGAGAAACAGAATCCATGAAGGCATCGGGAAGAACAGAGCGCAAACTCTGCCCGCAGAAAAACTTTCTGATGCTGTACATTACACACTGCAGGTTCCATGCACATTACACACTGTGGGCTCCATGCACATTACACACTACGAGCTCCGTGCACATTACACACTGTGGGCTCCGTGCACATTACACAATGCGGGCTCATGCACATTACACACTGCGGGCTCCATGCACATTACACACTGCGGGCTATGTGCACATTACACACTGCAGGCTCCGTGCACATTACACACTGCGGGCTCTATACACATTACAGACTGCAGGCTCTCTGCACATTACACACTGCGGGCTCTGTACAGATTACAGACTGCGAACAGTATACACATTACCCACTGCGAGCTCTGTGCACATCTCGGAGTGCTGGTGTATATCTTGTATACACAGTACTATACTGTATATACAGGTCCACACTATATATATGCAGTATATAGGCACACTAGTAAAGCATGTAATATGGACCTGTATGTACTGTGTAGTGTTGTGTAGAGACAGACAGACAGACACACACACAGACAGACAGAGACACTCAGACAGACACAGACATGATACTCACATACAGGACCTGTCGTGATGTCACAAGGAGGCAAGGCATCATTGGTCACATGATCAACTCAGGTGGGAGGGCCTGAGATCTGCACCTGTCATCCTGATTGGTGTGAGTGGGTCACTGCTTTAGGGAAATGGCCCTGCCCCTTCACATCCATGGCTCCGCCCATGCATGCGTTGAAGCTCGGTGGCAATGATTTAACGCAGGCCTGCGGCCAGAGGAGTGGGCAGCCCACACACCACCCTAGTGGGTGGTCCATAGGGAAAAGTCCCGCCCCTCCCACCCATCAGTCCGGGCCTGCCTTAAACACATCATTAAACTCATTTCTACTGTGGTTGATTGATTTCTCTAGTTAAAACACAAACTATGCCACAAACTATGTGTCAAAATCTTACTGTTAATAGTTACCCTTAACAACTTCAATCACACTATTTCACATCTGTATTAATTCCATTGTTTTGCCACACTCTAGGCCCAAAAGAATAAAATTAATGGCAATGTGAAATTTGTCGCATGAAAAATACCACTAGCACCCGAAATACCATTATTGACTATGATGGTGTCATAAACTTTCCTAACAAGGAGAAAAAATATGCAAAGCCAAGCGACACTATTCTATCCTCCATCTTTTTGACCTGTTCTCTGGACCATTCCCTCTCACTACAGATTTTCTTATCTCTTGGTATCACAGACTTGGCCTTATCTTTGATCTCTTCATGACTAAGGCTGCCTTCACACTTGCAGATGCATCTGCAGCGTTTTGCAGATGCATCTGCAAGTATCAGCATGCAGACCGCGGCCCCTATGTTTATAATAAGGCGCACCGCGGTCTGAAAGCTCTCATTCATTCCTGTATGTGAAGCGTCCGCAGGCGGATGCCTGCTTACAGATCACACTCTCCCGCCCGCACCATGGACGCGAGATGTCGCGTCCATGGTGCGGGCGGGAGAGTGTGATCTGTAAGCAGGCATCCGCCTGCGGACGCTTCACATACAGGAATGAATGAGAGCTTTCAGACCGCGGCCCGCGGTCTGCATGCTGATACTTGCAGATGCATCTGCAAAACGCTGCAGATGCATCTGCAAGTGTGAAGCCAGCCTAACAGACCAGACATTCAGCGTCTCCCTCTCTCACACTACCTGCTCTTTTCACCCCCTATCGGTTGGTATCCCCCAAGGTTTAGTTCTAGGACCCCTACTCTTCTCCATCTACACCCTTGGCCTAGGACAGCTCATACTGTCCCGCAGCATTCAGTATCATCTATATACTGACAATAACCACATCTACCGCTGTGGACATGATATCACCTATCCATCAAAGTTAATTTTTGCTCACTTTCCCCAGCCTTACATGCTCGCTGCCTCGGGATATCCCTAGACTCTGCTCTTTCCTTCAAGCAACATATACAAGCCCTTGCTACCTTCTGCTGATTTCAATTCAAAAATATTTCTCGGATTCATTAATTTCCTTAACCAAGTATATGCTAAACCACTAGTGCATGCCCTCATCATCTCCATCTTCTGTATCGACTACTGCAACCTCCCACTCGCTGACCTCCCCTCTAGCACCATTGCACTCCTCCAATCTCTCCTAAATTCTACTGTACGACTAATCCACCTGTCTCGCAACTATTCCTCAGCCTCTCCTCTCTGCCAAGCCCTTCTCTGGCTCCCGATTGCTGCAGTTCAAAATCCTAACCAAGACATACAAAGCTATCCACAACCAGCCTTCTCCGTACATTCTGTGATATGATCTCCTTCTCTACTCCCTTATTGATTCTTCCCACAACCACATACAAGATTCCTCCCGTGCATCCCCATACTCTAGAATTCTCTGCCTCAACATATTAGACTGTCGCCTACTGTGGAAACCTTCAAAAGGAACCTGAAGACACACCTTTTTCGACAAGCCTACAACCTGCAGTGACACCTGTCCACTAAACCACCGCACGTCACAAAACCACTGCACAAGCAGCTCTACCCTCGCCTAGTGTATCCTCACACATCCCTTGTAGACCATGAGCCCTCGCAGGCAGGGTCCTTTCTCCTCCTGTACCTGTGTGTGCCTTGTATTGTTAATAATTATTGAAATTATATATGCATGCCCCTTTTTCTAAAGCGCCATGGAATAAAAGTCGATATAATAGTAAATAATAATAATAATTTCCTAAGCAGAAGGCTGAATTTAAACATGCTTTTTTTTCACGTATTTTTAATAGCCAATATTGGTAAAAAAATAAAACCTTTGCCTGTCCTTCTGTGTCCACCAAGTATCTTAGGGATCTATAATGCTGTTATATTTGCTCATTAGGCACAGTTATCTGAAATATAAGTGCTAAATACACATACTTTAAGCTTGCATAAGCATATAAATTCCTTTGACTTAAATTCAAAAGTTTTTTTCTACATATTACGCTTCTTTTGAAGTAAAGGCCTCTTACAATCACTAATGATAGTGTATGAGTATGTAGCAGTATGGTGTATTAACAATATGATTAATTACCTATAAATACACAGTATTCTAAAATTCACTCAAAGAGAGATTCCTTATTCTCTCTGTCCTCCCTGAATGTTTCTCATTAATAAAGCTACTCAGCAAACCATACACCCTGTCTCTCTACTGAATAGATTTAAATATTTAAAGGCAGTAGATCAAATTGTAATTCCATCCCCATAACTCATCGCTGCCTAAAGTGTGGCTGAAAAAATCTATTTCAGAAGAGAAGCATCCCATGTAGTCAATCCTAATACAATTCCTTCTCCTTGCAACCACTTCATTTGGAAAAGAAAGTATCCTGTAATAAAATACTGTGTATTACTGATTAACTGGAGCAGTACAGATTTGCTGCAGCACTTGACACAACAATTGTAACGTGAGTGACGGGAGACTCCACATCGCCATCACTGGGACGATGCTGGTCTAGGAGGTGAGTGCATGCTGTTTTTAGACAATTTTAGACAATTTTATTTAGGGCACTATGGCATTTTAACACGAGTTTTGTTCAACAACCCATTAATTATCAAACACTTCATCAGGCTAATAATGATTTGAATTTTAATTCAAAAAAATAATATCTGACTTGAAAATCAAATACTGACAGGGAGGATTTAAATGGAACCTGTCATGTAAAAAAAACACTATTAACCTGTAGATATGGATTAATCTTTAGGGTAATAGCATTCTGACACAGTGTGGATGCCACACCATGAGAGCCCCAACTGCCAGTAGTAAATTATCTTTATTTCTCTCAACAGCCTTCAGCCATTGGAGTGCAGGCAGCACTGTTTCAGTCACTGCTCAGTAAACAGTGAGTTCCCCTTCACGACTGCCCACGTTTCAGCTCCAGGCCTCCTTGATAAATACTGGTCCCTGACAAAGCTGTGATTGCAAAATGTGAGGCTAGGGTCACATTTGGAAGGCACAATCCGGTAACCGCATCCATTACCGGATGCGGTATTGGACTGTGCCTTCACACTTCTTATAATCTTCAAAAATGCAATCCTCATTCCGGATCTGGATGTATTAATGAGGGTTTTTGCAATATTAAAAACAGCATCTGGAATGGATCCGGTACCGCAAGGTACATTCGGATCCGGTTCCCATTGGCGCCCATGTTAAAAAAAACGACGGATCCGGTTTACCAACTGCTGCAATAGACGCAGCCTGCATGATTTTTAGCGTGGGCTGGAAAACCAGATCCGGTAACCGGATTGCATTTAGTGCAATCCAGGTTTCTATTGCAGCCTATGGCTGCGGATCCAAATCCGGTTTTGAGCATTTTTTATGCTCAAAACCGGATCAGGATCTGCAAGCCCAACCATAGATGTGACCCTAGCCTTATTCCCTGTTATTTCACCCAGAAATGTGTGAATAAATTAACAACTGGGTGTTATCAAGTCATGCTGTGTCCTTAGGCTGGCTTCACATTAGCGTTTGTGTCTGCATACTGATCGCATGCAGACACAAACGCAGTGTAAAGCAGGGCCATTTTGATGTGTCCGCAGCGGAGAATGTCCGCCTGTGGACACATCACTGTGCAGCCCGGCAGCCAATCAGCGGTGTCCGGGGGCGGAGATCAGCGCCGGAGATCTCCTCCTCCCCACCGCTGGTAAGCTACGGGACGTGTCGGCGGGGAGAACAGCTGATTTGACAGCTGTTTGAATCTTCCCGCGCCGACACTGAGAGGAGATGTCGGCGCGGGAAGATTCAAACAGCTGTCACATCAGCTGTTTCTCCCCGCCGACATCGCTAGCAGATTATCGGCGGCGGGGAGGAAGAGATCAGCAGAGGCTGAGCTGATCTCCCGGTGGCCGTCGGTGATCTCCTGTGACATCACCGCCGGCCACCGGGAGATTTTTCAATGGGTCTGCAGCGTTCTCCTGCGCTGTCAAGCGCAGAACACTGCGGACCCATTGAAGCCAATGCATTTTTTGTGCGCTTGGGGACGCTTGCTGATTTTCCAAGGTCCCCAAGCGCACAAAAAAACCCAACATGCTGCGTCCTGGGTGAGGACGCTGGACACCGGAAGGAGCAGATATCGTCCGCATCCGCACCCGAACGCAGCAAACGCAGGCACCATGCGTTACTATGTTAAACATAGGAACGCAGTGCGCATGCGTTTGACTGCGTATGGGAACGCAGCAATACGCTGCCTTCCCATACGCAAATGTGAAGGCAGCCTTACATAGACTGACTTTGTCCAAACATCACTGGATGTAACAAACTGTAGCATCCCTTTTACAATAGGGATAGGAATGCCTTGCTATCAATTTGCTGATAATTACAAACTTACAAACCAGCAAATATATCCATATAATTCTACTCGATTATTGCAAAAAACCTCCATTTGCTAAAATACAGCAACTTTTCTGAACTGTAGAGTGTGACATCATGATGTGACATTTTGCGTACTTGTGGTCATTTCAGCACCCGCAAACCAGATGGGTGACGGTGAGGAGTGGAGGGGGCCTGAAAAGTGAGTGGTGTGGTGTGTATGAGAATTATCTTTATTTTTTTCATACTACCGTTATTATGCTCTGGTTAAAGACCTCAGAACAAAATAAAGCTGGACGACAGTAGTCACAAGGCTTTGAGTGCAATGTGTTCTCTGAAACAAGGGAATCCCAGAACAGCTCACGGCCAACTAAATGTGCAGCTTTGCGAGATGGTCTCCACGTAACACATGTGCCTTAGGAAGAGGATGACTCATGCTGGCAGAACAATCCAGGACTGTGCAATGAGATCATAAAAATATGCACAAAATCTATATGAGGATAGCTGATGTACTAATACGGTGAAATGTGTCTCCTTATATGAGTTACTTATGTACCTACATCATATCGTGATGGTTTTATTAGTGGCACTGGAATTAGAAATGCATTAATTATATTTAGTATACGGTAATCCTGCATGTCTTGATAATAAAACAGCAGGATTTTCCTGATGCTCCAGTTCTACGTGCTCCATTCAGCTGATGTGTAATGAGCTGCAGTGTCAGGCACAGCTTCAATTGTGGGTATGACATCATACTCCAGTAAAAGATGTACCGCAGCTTGTCTGGGGGATTTCCTTTGGACGCAAAGGGTCTGCAGAGATGCTGCGTGTTGACTGCCATTAACCCCTTCACCATCCAGCAATTTTACCCCCTGAGGTGTTTTTGGTGTCCATGATTCTAATGCTTTTTAAATACTATATTTGGTTCACTACAATCCATAGTGGCTACATCAATGTAGGGCTGTTCAATAAGTCTTTTCCCAAATATTTTGTGTTTTCAATTCAGCCTATGAGGGCAAAGTATTGTACTTTACAGGTGTGGGGAAAGTTCAAAGAACGCCTATGCATGCATACTACGCTGGCATTCTTTGACCTTTCCTTGCTCTGTACTGGTGGTGGCTGCAGCTGATATGCAAAAAAAACTGGTGACAGGTGCATTTTAAAGGGGTGAAATACTGGGTCTGGCCTCGATGATGCAGGGTCAACTTGTAATTCCATAAGTCGACATGACATCACTGGATATTAGAGGCCACGGCAGCCAGGGGTTACATGATGGGGATGAGCGGACAGCGATAATGTGGATATTATTTAACCTTGGATGCAATTGTTCAGCTGTATATTCTTCTGTAACTACAATTTTTCCCTATGTATTGCTTAAACTTAAAGAAAATGATTAAAAAAAAAAAAAAAAAAAGTTTATCAACAGTAACAGGCGATTTCAATGATTTCCACAGAGGAGATAATAATAAGGTAGCAGATCAAAAGGATAATGGCATATGACTGTTAAAGTATTACCCAAAGCCATACTTAAACAATCATATGGCTTTTTCCTTTTCATCTGCTACCTTATTATTTAAGTTAATTTATGGTAATTTAGTTTGTTATCTCTGCCATTTTTTTTATTTTTCCTTATTAGGTTATTTTTTCATGCATTCCTTGCTTTTCTTTATATTCTCTTTGTTTTATATTTACCTTTCTCTGGTCTCTCCACTCCCCTTGGTTGTCACTGTGTGCTCTGAGAATACAATGCATTACTATTGGATTCTATGTAAAACGATTTGAGAAATTTTAACCATTTTTAACGTTATTTATTGATGAAAATTTTAAAAGTGTGACAGTGTGAGATTAATAAAGTGTTTGCAATGAGTAAAGTGACCCATTAGTACATTAATTTCACTAATTGTACTGGTACAACAGTAGCGCTAAGTTCCCATTAATTCATACAGAGGTGCAAGTAACGGTCGCCTCCGGGACAAACAGCAGAAACTGATGCACAGGGAAAGAGGCAATAATCCCTAGTGCATAAGAAAAGGCCAGCTCCAGTGTCCCCGAAATATTTGTTATACAACGTCTCCTGAGTACGTCAATATCCGTATGTGGTGGGAAATCTACTGTTTGGGCATACAGCATAGCTCAGAATGAAGGAGTGCCATTTGGGCTCGAATAGATTGGAGACTCATGTCACATTTGAAGAGCCCTTGGAATGCCAAAACAGCAGAAATAACCACAAGTAACACCATTTTGAAAACGATACCTCTCGGGGAATTCAGATAGGGGAGTATAGAGCATTTGTAATCCTCAGGCGATTCAAAGAATGGTTTAACATCAGCCTGAGTAAATGAAAAACTACAATTTTTCCACTAAAATGATGCTTAGGTGCCAAGTATTTCATTTTCAAAAGGGTAAACAAGAGAAAATAATTGTACATTTTGTTACAGAATTTTTTCTGACAACGCCAATACCCCATACCCCCTATTATACTGCAGATTTTGCTGTTATGGTTTGCAGGTGCCATGTCACACTGTCAGAGATACTGAGGTGCCAGGACAGCAGGTCTACCCACAAGCTGGGCTGTGGACTAAATAAGCGACTCCTCTCAATTTCCCTGAATCCGACTCCACAACTCAGACTTTCTCATCCACGGCTCATATTTAATTGATAAATGTATTGTAGTACAATGTGAACATCAGGTTTAACATCATTATTATGATAAATTAATCAAGATATTTAAATATAACATAATAATTCATAGAAATACTAATATTCAGCACATACTGCATTAAATTACTGTACCAATTTATTATATATTTTATGAGTCGGAATTGGTCCATTTTATACCGACTCCACCAAAATGGCACCAACTCTGACTTCACACCCTTGCCCATAAGTGACCCAATTTTACAAGTTAGACCACTCAATGAATTCATCTAGGGGTGCAGTGATCATGTTGACACCACAGGAGTGTTATAGAAATCTATACGACTGGGCGGCGAGGAAAAAATAATTACATTTTTACTTCCATAATTTTGTTTGAACCCAGATTTTATATCTTCACATGAGGAAATAGGTAAAAATGGCACCAAAATGTCACATTATTTCTCCTGAACGTGAAAAGATCCATTTGTGACTGTACATTACTTCTTAGCACATGGCGAGACTTGGCAGATAGACGCATTGATCTGAGTACAAAGTTTCATAGAATAGACTCCATATAGAGAGCCCCTAAGTGCTATAAGAGCAAAATTCCATCTCAAATGACCCCATTTTGGAAGTTACACCTCTCTCTGAATTTATCTAAGAAGTAGTGAAAATTGTGACTCATAACATATTGCAATGGAAGTTGCTACGTGAAAATTGTAAATCATGCACTATAGAAGATTGCTCCTGCTTGACACCGCGGCCTGTGACTGTGAGATCAGGGATGCACAGAAACTAGAGGTGGCGGGGTCTTCACTTGCTTGTATACATCTGAGATGTTTGGATTTCAAAAATTATATACAGTTGTGGCCAAAAGTATTGACACCCCTGCAATTCTGTCAGATAATACTCAGTTTCTTCCTGAAAATGATTGCAATCACAAATTCTTTGGTATTACTATCTTCATTTAATTTGTCTTCAATGAAAAAAACACAAAAAGAATTGTCCTAAAGCCAAATTGGATATAATTTCACACCAAACATAAAAAGGGGGTGGACAAAAGTATTAGCACTGTTAGAAAAATCATGTGATGCTTCTCGAATTTGCGTAATTAACAGCACCTGTAACTTACCTGTGGCACCTAACAGGTGTTGGCAATAACTAAATCACACTGCAGCCAGTTGACATGGATTAAAGTTGACTCAACCTCTGTCCTGTGTCCTTGTGTGTACCACATTGACCATGTACAAAAGAAAGAAGACTAAAGAACTGTCTGAGGACTTGAGAAACCAAATTGTGAGGAAGCATGAGCAATCTCAAGGCTACAAGTACATCTTCAAAGACTGAATGTTCCTGTGTCTACCGTGTGCAGTGTCATCAAGAAGTTTTAAAGCCCATGGCACTGTGGCTAACCTCCCTAGATGTGGACGGAAAAGAAAAATTGACAAGAGATTTCAACGCAAGATTGTGCGGATGGTGGATAAAGAACCTCGACTAACATCCAAACAAGTTCAAGCTGCCCTGCAGTCCGAGGGTACAACAGTGTCAACCTGTATTATCCGTCAGCATCTGAATGAAAAGGGACTGTATGGTAGGATACCCAGGAAGACCCCCTTCTTACCCCGAGACATAAAAAAGCCAGGCTGGAGTTTGACCAAAACTTACCTGAGAAAGCCTACAACATTTTGGAAGAATGTTCTCTGGTCAGAAGAGACAAAAGTAGAGCTTTTGGGCAAAGGCATCAACATAGAGTTTACAAGAGAAAAAAAAGAGGCATTCAAAGAAAAGAACACGGTCCCTACAGTCAAACATGGCGGAGGTTCCCTGATGTTTTTGGGTTGCTTTTCTACCTCTGGCACTGGACTGCTTGACCTTGTGCATGGCATTATGAAGTCTGAAGACTACCAACAAATTTTGCAGCATAATGTAGGGCCCAGTGTGAGAAAGCTGGGTCTCCCCTCAGAGGTCATGGGTCTTCCAGCAGGACAACGACCCAAAACACACTTCAAAAAGCACTAGAAAATGGTTTGAGAGAAAGCACTGGTGACTTCTAAGGTGGCCAGCAATGAGTCCAGACCTGAATCCCATAGAACACCTGTGGAGAGATCTAAAAATGGCAGTTTGGAGAAGGCACCCTTCAAATATCAGGGACCTGGAGCAGTTTGCCAAAGAAGAATGGTCTAAAATTCCAGCAGAGCATTGTAAGAAACTCATTAATGGTTACCGGAAGCGGTTGATCGCAGTTATTTTGGCTAAAGGTTGTGCAACCAAGTATTAGGCTGAGGGTGCCAATACTTTTGTCTGGGCCATTTTTGGAGTTTTGCGTGAAATGATCAATGTTTTTCTTCATTCTCTTTTGTGTTTTTTCATTGAAGACAAATTAAATGAAGATAATAATACCAAAGAATTTGTGATTGCAATCATTTTCAGGAAGAAAATGAGTATTATCTGACAGAATTGCAGGGGTGTCAATACTTTTGGCCACTGTACATTTCTTGTTTTTTCTAGCAGATTGTCTGTCAACCGCCTAAAATAAGTAGATCTTAACTCAAGGGACCACATATATTTTAAAACTATGATGCTATGTTAAGTCATGTTAAATCTAGATACTGCAATTATACATGAAGGAAAGATTCCTTTAAAAAACATTAATGTAAAAAAAAATCACTAGTGTAGATAAAAGTGTTAAACACTGCACTGGCGTGATGGTAAATTTTATATTTTGTGGATCAACTATAAGCATATTTTACTGTTTTTACCTGTAATCTAATTTTTCTTACTATCTAATATGTTTTAATCCAATAAATCATTTTTTTAGGTTACGTCCCAGTTTAATTACCTATCCAAGTGACAGCGCAACAGCCCTGACCTGTGTGCCTTTTTTAAACCTAGCATGAATTGCACTATGTGTATATATACCCCCTCTGTTGGTTCCTGTACCCAAATGAGATCCTTGTTCTGAAGGAGTATTACGTACTGTAACGCGTTGACATTAAAGATCACCATTTTCATAAGCTCTGCACTCAATTTACTTTAACGGCAGCACGGTATTTAACCCTTTCATCTTCATGCACCTATTGTCTTCTATCAGATGGCTGCAGCAGCTATAGTTATATGCCAATATAGTGGTTGTGAATGTCACAACCATTAAAGGTGAGCCTTCCTGAACCTCCCTTTCTTTGGATTGACAGATTGCTCAGATAAGACCCTATCTGGGCTTTTTTTTGTCTCCCTCGTTCTTATTTATATAAAAATCACTACTGTAATATCTAGTGTTCAATGTAGACAATGTAATTAGCATTTGATTATACCTTACAACAAGTCTTGTTTTAATTACTATAAACACTAATATAACGGAAACACAAAGTTATGTTTATAGACAGATCGTTGTTAGAGAAAGTCAAATGTTTTAAGGCACTAATGCAGCAGGTTTCTTTATCAGCGCTGGAGTGGCACTTTAAATCTCAATTTCTACCCCCAGTGATATACTCACTTCCTAGTGGCTTCACCTTTTACCAGTGCTACGATTGTCCTGCGGTGCCAGCTTGTGAATGTAACTTCTTGCTGGCCCTAAGTCATAAGTTATGCCACAAGCTCTCGAAGCATCTCTATGAGAGCCAGAACGAGAGTTTCATAGAGATACACTGAGTTATGACCTTTGACGTGCTCCATGAAACACTGGAGCTGCCTGTAATGCACAGGTAGTGGTAGAATGACCGGACTGCCAACCAGCAAGCACATTATGCATGTAACACTTTGCACTAGCCTTCACGCTATTGTGCACCCTTAAGGGCCAAGGTAGTTTTCACCCACCTAACACAGTGGCTGGTGACTGGGCACATAGGCCACAGTTGGATCAAACACACCAGTGAACCAAATGAAGCAGTGCCATACAAAACCAAATAAAGAAAACCAGGGACAAAGTCAAGACCAAAATCCAGAGCAAAGAACCCACGTGAGAAGTACAGCAAACTACTAACTATACCACCCAAAAACAACTGAAATATTCAGCACTACACAAAGGATGGTGGGTATAAATCTGTCTTTTAGAGATCGCCTAAAATTGCTGAGGCAACACCCACTATTCACCTTCAGCCCAGAAAGGCAAGGGAGGAGGAGAAGGGAGTAGAAGAACCTCCCACCACCTAGCTGATTAAGCAGACGCAGCGTCCAGTATCTGCTGGCAACAGCTGGTACTAGGGGACCCCGAACAGCAAAATTGCTGTGAGCAATGGGGTCCGGTTTCCGAGCAAAGCCAGAAGTATATCTCCCAGAGTATGATACACGATCAAAGTGTGCACTGCACTAGCTCCATCATCTGGAGGCAATACCCATACCCCACCCCTCATGTCCTGTGAGGGGCGACAGATGACCTGATGGAGAGCCGAAGTATGCCCAGAAGTGCGAGCGGCCCGTTCAGGTATAGAACTGGCAGACCTGACACTGCCAGCAGGTAACGAATCACCGAAGACCGTCTGGAGTGGCAGCAATAGAAGATGAAGACAACGAAAAGTGAGTATAATACAAGGGGCAGAGGACTTAGATTTAAAATGTTGGAGTGCTTTCAGAAAAAAAAAAACCACATATTAAAAGTTATGTTTTTATTCTTTGCACTGTTTGTTTACAGACATGAACGTAAGACATGCAGTATGTTGATTTTTATTAAGACATTAATTAAGATCACTGAAAATCAAAGCCTTTAACACAGGGGTGGGGAACTCCAGTCCTCAAGGGCCGCAATCAGTGCAGGTTTTCACGAATTCCTTAGTATTGCACAGGGATTGGAATCATCAGCAGTGCAAGTGATTATGTTATCACCTGTGCAAAACTAAGGAATTCCTGAAAACCTGCACTGATTGCGGCCCTCGAGGACTGGAGTTCCCCACCCCTGCTTTAACACAACAATAGGTAATCATGCAGGGTTGGAAACCATCAAAGATGGTGGAGAAGCCAAGACTCCTAAGGCCAGCTTAACACTGCGTTTTTGAGGCATCCGAGTGTATCCGTTTCAAAACAGATACACTCGGATCCAAAATCGGATCCCATGTATCCCTATCGGGCTCGGATCGGATCGGATGCCTTTTGCCACCCAATTTTGGCACCATCCGATCCTGTCCGATTAGGGATGGGCGAATCCTGAAATACTCGGACTCGCTGGACTCTAACGAGTCCGGGTCCGAGACTCGGTACTCGTTGCGAGTCCAGCGAGTCCGAGTAGTAACCTGTACTTTTGCAGTGTATCTATATAGATACACTACAAAAGTACCCTAAAAGTTAATCTAAGGGGTTAAAAACAATAAACATCAATACTCACCTCCTGTACTCCTGTACCTTATGTACCGGGACCGGTACCGAAGACCTCTGGCTGGAGAGATGGGGAAAAGGACCTTGCAGTTCAGCCAATCAGCATTCGGCTAGCGGTCACATGGGTTGTGACGCGGCTGCACTGCGGTCACATGACAAACCCATGTGACCGCTAGCCGAATGCTGATTGGCTGAACTGCAAGGTCCTTTTCCCCATCTTCTCCCGGTGGTCTCGGAGGTCCTGTAACAGCCGGAGGTCTTCGGTCCCGGTACAGGAGTACAAGAGGTGAGTATTAATGTTTATTGTTTTTAACCCCTTAGATTAACTTTTAGGGTACTTTTGTAGTGTATCTATATAGATAAACTGCAAAAGTACAGGGACTCGCTACCCCCGAGTAATTCCTAAGGAAACTCGGCGAGTAACGAGTCCCCCGAGTCCGCTACTATTCGGGCGAGTCCCGAATAGTAGCGAGGAATTCGCCCATCCCTATGTCCGAATTAAGCACGGACACAAAATCGTAGCCTGCTGCGATTTTGTGTCTGAGAATTAAATCAGACAGCATCGGATCCGAGCCGATTTGAGCCCCGATGACATGGGAGCCTATGGACATCAGATCCGAGTTGACTTCGGATCCGATGTCGGCTCTGTGGTCCCTGTCCTCCCTGCTCCTGCCTCCTTGCATCCTCTCCCCTCCATTTCTCTATCTTGTCCCCCGCTATTTTATGCTGTCCCCCTGCTATTCTAACCTCTTCCCTGTCTTATTCCCTATCCTTTGCCCTATTCTATTCCCTCTGTTTGTTAAAAAAATTTAAAAAATCCCTCCTTGAAGATACATTACCTTCCGGCGCCTCCAGGGACTGTCACCATCTGTGCAGAAGGGCATGTGGTGATGTCAGAGAGCCGGTCAGATGATGTGTCAGGTGACTGGCTCTGTGACATCATCACAGGTCCTTCAGCCACCAGATGGTGACTGTTGCATGAAGCCATCGGAAGGTAATGTATCCTCAGGGAGGATTGTTTTATTTTTTACATACTGGAGGGGGAAGAGGACAGGGGGGAGGACAGGGGTTGAGGATAGAGGAGAGGGAGAGCAGAGATAGAAAAGGGAAACACAGGGGCAGATAGAGAAGAAGCAGGGACAGGCAGGGAGAACAGGATCCACACGGATCCTGCACAGAATCGGATTGGATGGCTATTTGCCATCTGATTGCAGGGATCCGTGTGGATCCGTGGCTGTCCTTGGGGATCCTGACAACACACAGATCCCCACGGACAGCCCAAAAACGCAATGTGAAGTCAGCCTAAAGAGGAAAAGGGCAGAAGAAGGTGGGATCAGCAGGGAGACAGCTTGTGTCACCAGGAGATTATATCCAACTGCCTTCTGGAAATTGGTGCTTTCACTTCCAGTGATTATAACTACAGTTATTTATTTGCGTAAAAATGTAAAGAACATGTTAACAAATTAAAAAATAGTGTTAAAATGTTTCTACTATGTTCTTAGATTGTTACAAAGCTTTAAAGGGAACCAACCACCTCAGATGACGTGTATAAGCTGTTAATACATGTCCCTGGACCCTACCTACACCATTGCAGCTATGTTTTTGCTAAGAATATTGATAACAGCAAACCGAAATAAACAGTTTATAAACTTACATGGCTTTAGTACATGAGGGCGTCTCCCTTGGGCTCCAGTACGAGAGGGCTGTGTCTCCAGCAGCCTGAGTGGCTTTCCTCCCCCTCCCTCTCTGTTTGCAGGACGTCACTGAAGGACGTGATATTATCTTTCTGTGGGTGGGCACGGACGGGAGCTGGCTTGCGTGCCCGCCCACAATAAGATAATATCACGTCCTTCAGTGACGTCCTGCAAACAGAGAGGGAGGGGGAGGAAAGCCACTCAGGCTGCATAAACACACAGCCCTCTCGTACTGGAGCCCAAGGGAGACGCCCTCATGTACTAAAGCCATGTAAGTTTATAAACTGTTTATTTCGGTTTGCTGTTATCAATATTCTTAGCAAAAAGATAGCTGCAATGGTGTAGGTAGGTCCAGGGACATGTATTAACAGCTTATACACGTCATCTGAGGTGGTTGGTTCCCTTTAAGTACTTTATCTTTTCAATGTAGTAAATAATATAATGTAGTGCCCTGGCCAAAGCCATCCAATGTGGGTGGCATACATTATTTTTTGTGAATATAAGAAGCCACACATTGATTTTTTTATATATCTACATATTTATTGTCTAAACTACTTACCATATAAGATTGCTCAGTGTCATCAGGGTCTTGTAAAAATGCATAATTTATGCTATTTATTCTCATTGTCTATTATTTACTGATCTAATAGATTTATAAGGCCATAAGGAAATATAAATGTTTAATTGGTATAAAATACAGAATGCACACAATGGATACGCCTTTAGGCTCAATGAATAAAAGGAGATTTGGATGCAAGTCCTGATTTCACATTGTTATGAACAGAACAGTCTGTAGCCAATTAAAATTTCTAAATGTTCCAAACAGAACCAGTGTGTTGTAAAGAGGCAGGCACACGGACATACATCTGCTAATTGAGGACAGTACAAAAGTCACAGTACTTAGGAATCAACAAAAGTATTAATTCAAGATATCTTACCTAAAAATGTGACTACCCATAAGGCCTTACGGTCATTGAGACCCAGTGCAGAATATGAAGTTTTCATCTCATATGCCTGTGTTTATCTACAGAGTCATATTAGCTAAAAGTCAAAGAAAGATGGCTACCCTTGCTGCCACATACCTGGTCTCTGTTCTCATCTGATTTATGAATTATGTTTTTCTGTTCTGTTAGTGTGTGTGCACACGATCCTGAATAGCAGCTTTGTTGTATAGTACCAGCACAGTGAATGAGATTTCTAGAAATCCCATGCCCACTATGCTACTCCCCGCCACAGCGTGTTTTCAGCCGCAGTGTGGGTTTCCGGACTTGCACATCTCTTCAGCATGTTAATTTCAGGCTGCGGAATCGGAAGTGATCTCCAGCGGATGAATGCAGGGAGAAACCTCCCTGCACCCACCTCAGATGGTGAGTACAGGATAGCTGCGGTCTTGCTGCGTGCACCCGTGGGTTCCCGCAGGTCCGGAGGCACTGCGTCCAACACGCTGTGCCTCCGGATCATGAACACACAGCCTTATAGGAAGAGAAAAAACAGAATGCATACACCAGTCCGATCCATAACATGATGAACAAATATGACACCAAATGTACCACATTGCCTACAATTATGTCTTTCAGTTATAAAGACCATAATTTTAATTTTAAAAAAGTAAAGTGTGCTGCGATTTTTGTTTATGGAAAAAAAATGATAGAATCCTTCATGGCACAGGACTGTGTGTAAGACTATTCAAGGAAATGGAGTGAACAAATATAAAAATTACTTGTTATCCAACAAAAAAGGCTATTGAAAGATAAGAGATATTATGATACAGCTTAGGCTACTTTCACATTACGATTTTGTTAAATCCAATGCTGTCCGATTTTCATCGGACAGCATCGGATGCTCAAAATCGGATGCCATCGGATGCCATCTGATCTGATTTAAATGGCTGGGGAGGGCTGTGGGAGGTTGTGGGAGTGGTCTAGAGTATTGAGCATGCTCAATACAGAAAATCGGATCCGATTTTCCATCCGATCCGATCCGATTCCCCATAGACTCCCATATTATTTTAATCGGATTGCGTCGGATCTGATGCGATCCGATTTTTGAATCGGATACCAAAATCGCAGCAGTCTACGATTTTGGCTCCTGAAAAAAATCGGACAGAATCGGATCGGATGCAAATCGGATGCCATTAAGTGCACATCTGATCCGATCCCCATTGGAGAACATGGGGGCTAAATCGGATCCGATGCTGTCCGATTTTTATTGGACAGCATCGGATTTAACAAAATCGTAGTGTGAAACCAGCCTTATATGTAATTTTTATATCACATTATACTTCAATATCAATCTCAATTTAAAAAATCACTTGGACAACTTGACAGAAAATGCATCAAATTTTGATGTTTTGTGACAAAATGTCTCTAGAGATGAGAGGACCTGTGCTTTTCCAATGTGTCTGTAAAAATATTGACTGATTTTTTCAGTTATCCAGAAAAAGTAAAAAGTTAAGTTGGCAACCCATCTGATGATACACCAAATGTATCTCAGTGGCTCATACTGGATTATGAATTTGGAACATCTTTTGATTAAAAAAACACTAATTCTAGTTTTCTGTTGTAAAATAATTGAAAATATGCTATTTAGGCATAGACTAGTTATTATTCCCCCTAATGTGTTAGAGAAAGTAGTGGGGGTTTAGGTTCCATTCACACACAGCATTTTTACTGCATTTTGTGAGGATCCGTTTTTGGTGCAAAACTGCACCAAGAATGGATCCTCACAAAGCGCGGCCTTCTTTGTGTGAATGCCGCTCGGCTATTCGCCTGCGCTTACTCACCTTGCCGCACTCCCTTGGTGACTGCCAGCGATGTCTTCTCATCCCTGGAGGCTGCAGCAACCTGTGACAGAGTGATGTCGCTTAATCACATGATGCTGTCCAAGGTCCTCACACAGGTCCTATGGCATCAGCATGAGGGGAGATCACCATAGGAGCGCAGGGAAGTGAGTAATTAGCGCAGACAAATAACACCCCAAAATTGACATGTTCCTTCTTTTTACGGACCCGCTTTTCAGGCCAAAAGCAGGTCCGTAAAAAGCGGAGCGTGTGAATGCCTAATAGTGAAATGCATTGAGTTGGCTTGGATAGCCAACGTCACTGCATTTCACTGTATTCCACTGCTAATAGCAAATCCCTACGAAGCGGCCCAAAAGCGCAGCATGTGCATGTAGCCTTATGCTCTTTGCTACAGATTTGCTGATATTTGAAAAATATCATCTGTTGTGTTTAGCCCTTGTCACATCTATTAATAAGGCAAGTATCTTGTTAATAAATCTGATTTAAGAAAGAGGCTTTACAAAGTTGTATCAATTCTAAAGTCTGTCTACATCAGTAAAATTACAAATTATTTGCAAAAACAAGTAACTTTGAAATTGACTCCTTATTAAATATCCTTTTCACTTCCCAAGAATAGGTTTGTGAGGTTAATGGCTATCCTGCAGTCCTAGCCTGGCTGGTTACCAAGGTAAGGCGTGTGTGGTGCGAGCAGACTTTGTGCTTTACAGCCTGTACACATCATTCTGAAGATGGACATAATGTTGTATCTGGCCAACCTCAGTCCCATTGCACTTCTCCCATGCTGACTCAGCTAGCAAACTGGAAGCGATCACAGTTCAGACCAGTGACGTGACCATTCAGCAGGTCTGCGCTGTCAATCATCAAGAGTGCACAGACCTCGGTAAATCAGTAAGCCAGAAGTAGGACGAGGGTGTGGCAACTTGAGAAAACCCCTTTAATGATACTCTCCCAGAATTTAGTAAAAGGAAAGCAGGTAAAATGCAAAAAAAAAAATCTGCTGCAGTGCCCTAGAAAAATATTGTTGGCAAGTGATCAAAATGGGCTGTCAGTTGCACTCTATGCCGCAGGGAGAGGGAAGAGACATGTCCCAGTTCAAGGCACCGAGACTATTTCTGGATCATTTGACAATACAAACCAATTAGCAGTAAATTAGAATCATGAGCCGGTCAGAGGGAGTCCTTAGTTCAGGCCTTCTTCAAGATCCAAATAATGACTGTGCTATTTCTGTTTTCAAAGGTGAAGAAAAAAGAAATGTGTCACACCTGCGCTGAGTAAAGGCACAGAATCCAACACATCACATTCACAAATCTAAATTTAACCAGATGGATCTGAGCTACGAATAATGACTTTAGATAGAGATCACATTTAGTTCAAATAGACCAAAACAATTACCCTATGTTATATAAACATATTCCTGAAAATCCTCATGTTATCTTCAGAAGCATCAGGAACCAAAAAATATTGTAGCACTCAGTGTAAAACATCAAAATCCTTTGAAAGAAATTGAAAAGAAAAAGAAAAAGAGTTTTTTATACAGTGTTAGAGTGGTAACTTCAGGTGTGGAAGTGCTAATTGTTGATGCTGTGGTACTCTTTCACATTGTACCAAAAGTATTGTATTAAATACTACTGGTGAAAGCTTTCCTATCCACCTGAATCTCAATTGTGGTTCTATACATCTAATATAATAATTACCCTGTCCTGTCCGTCGTCAAGGTTTCGCAGTCAGGGTGTCCTCCTATCCTCTAATTGCTCAGAAGCCAGAACAAGTTTCAGTCGCCATATTTGAACACCCAAGTGATGGGGATTCAAATATGGCGACGCTGGCAGCTAAACCAACAACTGAAACTGACACTGCATATGCAGCCCCCCCTCTTGCCGCACACCACCCACCAAACACCTCTGACTGACCTCTGTCTTGTCAGGACTTGTCAGGAGCGGGAGCCGGCAGCTGACGTCATGGCCTCGCTGGGCGCCTGTGTAAGATCAGACACTTGCATGCCAGCACAGGCGAGGAGGAACAGAGCAACAGGAGGGGCACAGAGCGGCTGAGGCGGGGAGATGCCCCGTGGTAGCGATGACTCCATAACCAGGAATGCCCTCCGGGCTCACTATATGTAAGCTTTCTAAAGTGTATTTCTCAGGGTACAGGGGGGCTAGAGTCATGGGAGACCCCTTCCCTGAATGTAGCAGGCATGCTGCATTCAGTGGTGCATTTAGTTTGCCATGCACCACTAGTTAATTTGCGCTTCAGGGCTACCTGGCCCCTTCCTCAGGACAAATCAATGTATCATATTTTTTGCTTTATAAGATGCACCTGATTATAAGATGAACCCCAAATTTGGTGAAGGAAAAGAGAAAAAAATGTTTAATGTTAAATTGGGTCCATCTTATAATGCCAGTGTCTGCTTTGCAATCAGTATTTATGTTCTTCATCCTGGTACACAACCTCCCATCTGTGTATATATGTTTTTATCCTGTTATATATGGCCCCCATCCTGGTATATGTGTCCCCCATCCTGGTATGTCTCCCCCAACCTAGTATATGTGTCCCCCATCCTGGTATATGTGCCCCTCATCCTTGTATATTTATCTCCCATCCTGGTACATGGTCTGCTATCCTGGATATGGCCCCTATGTGCTGGCACATATAGCCCCCCATGCTGGCACATACAGCCCCCGAATCATGGCACACATCCCCCTGTGCTGGCACATTTTCCCCTGGGCAGGCACACAGCCCCCTGTGATGGCACACATCCCTGGTGGCACACAGCCCCCTGGTGGCACCACCTCTGTGATGGCACACAGCTCCACGTGGTGGCACACGTCCCCCTGGGCTGGCACACAGCCCCCTGTGCTGGCACACAATCCTCTGTGATGGCACACAACTCCACGTGGTGGCACACATCCCCTGTGGACACTCCCCTGTGATGGCACACCTCCCCCTCTGCTGGCACACATTCTCCTCTGCTGGAACACTTCCCCCTGTGATGGCACACAATGCCATGGCTGGCACACAGCCCCTGTGCTGGCACACAATCTCCTGTGATGTAAAATATAAAAGGGTGGGGACAAGAGGCGCAATAGTGCCCTATCACTACTGACACTAATCGTAATGGGGTGGTGCTGAGAAGTCACTCACCTGGTGCAGTTGTGATCCCCACAACTGGTTTGAAGGTGTTTTAGGAAATATTATTCCAAGCTGCTGCAGGACCTCCACCGACCACTAAACAGTGGTTATAATCCAGAAAGATGATGGGAGTAGGTGTGTCACGGTCGCGCTGCTCCAGGGCTTAAAAAAACTCACCAAAGAGTCAGTCAGATTTCCATCCTTTATTCTCCTTCTCCTACGCGTTTCGGCGCCCCACCTGGCCCCTGAGGAAGGCGCCAGGTGGGGCGCCGAAACGCGTAGGCGAAGGAGAATAAAGGATGGAAATCTGACTGACTCTTTGGTGAGTTTTTTTAAGCCCTGGAGCAGCGCGGACCATGACACACCTACTTCCATCATCTTTCTGAATCTCCTGTGATGGCACACATCAACCTGGGCAGGTACAAATCCCCCTGGGCTGGTACACATCCCTTTTATGATGGCACACATCCCCCTGGGCTGGCACACATCGCCCTGGGCTGGCAAACAGCCCCCTGTGATGGCACACATCCCCCTGTGATGGCACACAGCCCCACATAGCCCCCTGTGATGGCACATAGCCCCCCTGTGCTGGTTATGCCACCCCCATCCCGGATATGGCCCCCCATGCGGCTGTCCACATTAACATAACAAACACTTTAAACTTACCTCCATCTTTCCTTGCTTTCCGCACTTCATGAGTTCACCTGTGTCCCTGGGAAGCCAGTCATGTGATCAGGGCGTACAGTGATGATGTCATTCTGCTGTGCCGATCACATGACCGGATTCCCAGGACTCAGGAAGTGTGGTAAGCAGGGAGCCATGGAGAACATCGCCGGTGTGGTAGGTTTAAAGTGTTTGTTAGACTAGTGTGGGCAGCAGCATGGGGGCCATACACAG
The DNA here is from genome assembly GCA_033576535.1 of Allobates femoralis. NCBI lineage: Eukaryota > Metazoa > Chordata > Amphibia > Anura > Aromobatidae > Allobates > Allobates femoralis. The sequence continues at coordinate 186,324,295 of JARQOC010000006.1, read as the reverse complement.
TGATGGTGGCAATATCCAAGATGGCAGGGTAAGTGCAGCATGTAATATGCCCGCTCCCCTGCCCTTATCTTCACACCGTTTCAGCACCGAGGAGATGGACAGCGGGAGCAGTGCATATTACACGAGGCTAATGAACGGGGGCACGTGACCTCCCGCTGCCTCTGCAGCCCGCAGCCAGCCTCCTACAGCCCCCAGACAACGCTCCGGAGCCGCCGCCCCCCACAGTACAAAAACATATTCGGATTATAAAATGCACCCCCCACTTTCCCTAAATTGGGGGAATGAAAGTGCGTCTTATAATTTGTAAAATACGGTAATATTGCCTTGAGTCAGGGCATTTCAGGGAGCCCTGAAATGCGTTGATTAATAAATCAATTTTATATTCACCCTTTGATGTCTCATGGAATACAGCATTGTGGTTTTTAACCCTTCATTCTCTCTACTTTAATTTTCTAAGACCTTTGGGTTTTCAATGTCTGTAAGCCATAATCATCAATATTAACAGAAATAAACACTTGAAATAGTTCGCTCTGTTTCTAATGACTCTATATAATATTTGCGTTTCCCTTTATGTATTGAATTACTGAAAAAAATTAACTTTTTGATGATATTCTAATTCATTGAGGTGCACCTGTTTATCTACTACTCAGTCTTGAATGTGATGTAAAACAGGCAATGGAACCAAAGCATAGGAGAACACCTAGGAAAGAAGTGATGGGAGGCACTGTACTAAGGTCACTGCTAATCTATTATATAATCACGAATGGGATTTTTGCCCCTTTTGAGACCCCTTGTGGTCATGTGGATACGAACGAAGCATTGGCCGCGCAGCGGCCATTGCGAGCAGCTCTAAGGCGACTCGCTATGCCCGCGCAGCGGGCATGGCGAGTCGCCTTAGCAGCGCGAAGCATTGGCCGCGAAGCGGCCATTGCGAGTCAGAGACTCGCTCTGCTAGAATCCCGATGCATTGTGCATCGGGCACCCATCTAGTGAAAAAGATATCCAGAAATGTCCTTTCTTCAACGTCTACATTAACCTAAATGGTAACTCTTCAGTGTGTTATACCCAGTGATCTTATCTGTAAATATAGAAGGTTACCAAACTTGTCATTTTAACATTTGCAAAAAACAATCATATGCAAGTAAAAGCAACTTTTACTAAAAGAAAGTCAGAGCTTTCAATGTTAAATGTGGACCCCTTGTTCTGATTATATTGCATATAGAAACTGTGTAGTACTATGTGTTTAAGGTCCAGTAGTCTGTCCAAGTAAAAGTACAATAGAAAAATTCAATTATGTTATTGATTGTATTAATAGGATAACAGTTTCAGTGGTAAACCTTATCAGCTCACACTGTCACATCCACATTAGAGTGCTTCCTCAGCTGGGACTTGCCTTCCTGAGTTTCCAGTAGGCTGGAGAGGTCTGTCATCAGCCAAGTGATAGAAAGGCAGCTGTCTCCATTCACAGCTACAAAGGGACATTTTCCAAAGCCAAATACAGTTCAAGGGATTCCCAGATGTAGCAGGAACTAGTCTGAAATCTTGGGCTTCTAGAAATCTTTAAATCTCATGCTAGTCATGGCAGTATGCTATAAGAAGAAATCACGTTGTTGATAGCTGATCAGTGACGAAAGCAGTTATTCGGGCACCTACTTATCTGATATTTATGATGTAACCTAAATGTATTTACTACCGTATGCTTACTTATATAATACTATTAATTCAACAGCATTTTATAGATATTACTGTCTCCATCTGTCCTCACAGTCTACAGTATGTCTTTAAAGGGTGGGAGGAAACACATGGAAACACATGGTGGGATTTGAACCCAAGACCCCAGTGCTGCAAAGCATCAGTGCTAACAACTGAGCCACCGTACAGTGCTGATCACTGAGCCGCCATACAGTGCTAACCATTGAGCCGTCGTACGGTGCTAACCACTGAGCCACTGTGCTGCCTTAAACATAGGTCCTCAATATTGTTAAAATCCCTTTATAGTTACAGCACCAAAGCCTGAAAAGTGTCTATGATAGCATCATTTTTTGAGAATTTGATGTAATAGTAAAGACATTAAATGGCTGTAAATAATTATTACAATCAATGTCCTTACACAAATAGACAAAGTACTGCCAGGAGCAAACATAAAAATCAGGAGGCCACATATTCAAAGTCCTAACTGGGCACTCCCTCACCCTACACCTCCCATGAAAATAATCGGTGGGGTAGCAGGCTCATAATTCCCAACTTTTAAAACCAGGGAGAGAAGGACAAGTATTGTGGATCATTATTTTTCTCACCCACTACAATGTCTCTTTCATTACCTCATAGAGCGTAATATCCCCAAAAATAGTGAGTTTGCCAACACAATTTGCCCCTAAAGACTACTCACATGCAAAGTATGATGCTGCCAGTGTCCCCAAGACATTAGAGGGCTGGAACAGTGCCCTTCAACACAGTAAAATGCCTCTTATAGCATTATAAGACCACAATGCCCCCATGCAGTGTTGATGTCCTAATAGATCTCCACACACATAGTATGCATCAATCAATATAGCGACCCCCCACACACACACTATAATAGCCTCCACAACCCACCTGTAGAGTATGATAGCCCCACTGTTCCTGCTACACAGTATGATGGCCTTCCATAGTTTGATGATCCCATAGTTTCTCATCCACACACAGTCCTCACAGTCCCTTAACAAAGTATTATAGACCACACAACCAAAACACACTTTGATGTTGTCAAAGTCACTCCACACACAGCATGATGGTTGCCACAGTCCCCCCCTCCACACACAAACAGTATGATGACCACACAGTCCCCACACAATATCATGGCTTCCACTGAGGATGATGGCTTACAACAGTATGATGGTCCCCACAGACCCTGCCACCTAGCATCATATCCTCCACACACAATAGCATGGTTCCTACAGCCTCCCAAGAGTAGAAACATAAAAAATAAAAACTTTTAACCATGCTCATTTCCCAATGAGTTGCCCTGCAGGCTGATTCTCAATACAGCGTGAACATCAGGAAGCTGACTGAGGACAACGTGCGGGGTTGGGGACAACATGTGGAGGGTGGGCTTGCTCATAATTAAACCTCCTTACACATAGGCCCCTAGTGGTGGCATAGTCTGCCACTATGGGTGATACTTTACTGCTACTATTAAAGGTAGTATGGTGAATATTGATGATGTTTATCCACAATGTCCATAACAAGGAAAGCACGCAGTGAAAAAGCAAGAGCATGGGTGTGAAGAAGCTGAAAGTCATGGAACAAAAGAGTACTTTATCCTTTAATGGGGGTTACCTGCTTTAATGGATGGATAATGTACAGCAATTGGTTTGCATACATTACATTTTCAATTTCAGGAAGATCTTGTACAAGCTGAGTAATGGTGCCTTCACACTTGCGTTTGCAAGCGCAGCGTACCGAATGCAGCCAAATGCTTGCGCACTGCGTTCCTAATTTAGCATGACAGCGCAGGAGAACGCTGCGGATCTCATTGAAATCTCTCCCGGTGGCCGCCGGTGATCAGCGACGGCCACCAGGAGATCAGCTAGAGCCTCCACTGATCTCCCGCTGTTCAAATCTCCACGCCGACCTCACTTTTTCGGTGTTGCCGTGGAGATTTAAAACAGCTGTCAGATCAGCTGTTTCTTAACATCCTGCATCGATATCGCCCTATTTGGTGTCGGCGTGGGAGATTTAAACAGCTGTCAGATCAGCTGTTTCTTCAAATCTCCGCGATGACACCAGATGGAGATCAGCTGTGGCGGGAGGAGGAATCTCCACGCTGATCTCTCTCCCGGCGCCCCGAGACAGCTGATTGGCTGGCCAGGCTGCATACTAATGTGAACACATGCTAGATTTTCCGCTGCATTCACATCAGTATGGCTGCGGCTGTTTTGCACTGCATTTACGTCTGCATGCCATAGGCATGCAGACACAAACGCAAGTGTGAAGCACCCTAACAAGTGTTTGTCCAAGGAAGGTGTGTGCTGGGCAAAGAGTTAATATTGTATCTCTAAAGGATCTTTAAAATTATGCAGTAGGACAGACACTGTGATGCTATGTGTGGAATAGTCAAAAATCCAATGACCTTATTGTGTCCCTCCATATTAAAATCATGCAGTAGAAGGCTAAGATCTTATTTCTAACATCATTGAGAAATTCTTATACTTGATACGTTTAATCCCTATACATGAAATTCCTTGTTAAATACTTTGTGACACAACCATTTTTTTGTTTTTACGCATTTGCATTTTCCTCCAATTCTTCCATAACTTTTTTAGTTTTAGACATATGAGAGCTTCTTTTTTGCAGGATGAGTTGTACTTTAGAAGGATACCATTAATTTTACCAAATAGTTGTCACACAGTGTTAGACTCAAAACTCACAGTGTCATGGCGGCATCTGGCGCTGTTCACACTACAGACTCTGACACTCCACACTATGGTTTCTCTGCTGTTTCTGAGTTGCACAGGCAGGATTGTGCGTCGACCAGCTGTGTTCTCATTAGTGATCGAGCTAGCAGGAATTAATCTCTGCTAGTCTCCTGATTACCTCTGGATCACATGTTCTGGAAAACGTATTGCAGTCGCTGCCAGCCTTTTGAAGATGGTGAACTCTGTCTTCCCATGCTGACTGCAGCTTTAGCAATACCAATCATGCTGACTGCAGCTTTTGCAATACCAATCCTTCTGCTGTTGTGAACCAGTTACAGGTGATCCTCTGATGGCGGGTTTACACGTTGCGATATCGTAGTACGATTTCAATGAAAAGTCACGTGGTTCAATCGTTGGACCGAGATCGTTCCTGCGTTGTATGGTGTGAACGTCCAATCGATGCAGGAACGATGTCAATGCGATATCGGGGATTGAATGAGCGTGCTATTCAATGCCCCGATATTGAAGGGAGATTGGAGCCGGATTGTACTGTGTAAACGCACAACTACGATGCGATTTGAAACGTCACCCATTCACTCCCATGTTAAAGGATCGTTCCTGGGTTGGGGGGTGTAGACATCGCACGGATGTTGTATTCCGATATCGCAGCGTGTAAACATCCAATGCGATGCGGGAGAAACGTGCACTAAATGCGCGCTCCCGCGCCATTGAGTTGCGATATCGGAACGATATTGAAGCGTGTAAACCCACCATGAGTGCTGTTTGGTATGATGTGAAAATCCTTTTGTCATCTGGTTATTTCTTCCTAGCTCTTTATTCCTTCCCTTGCACGTATTGTCTTATACTTCTGTGTGTACTGCGGTGAGTAAGAGTCTTAGGTTTCCACATTGTTGTATTTGTGTGGGGTTTTAGCACTCCTGCACCAGCCCTTCCCTGGGGTATGGGAGAGGCAGTATTAGATCAGGGCTGGCCAGGAGCAGGACAAGAGTGGCGGCCCAGACATCTTCACCATCAGGGATAAGGTAAATCTAGCCTGAGGGTCATACTAGTAGACGTGGTCCCCATGTTATTCCTAACAATCTTTTGACAATAGTGTACTGTAAAACAGGGAAAAAATTCCAAATAGGGAGAAATTGTGAAAAAAACACAATTATCACATGGCTTTGGGAATTTTTTTTATGGTGTACCCTGTGTGGTTAAAAATGCCCCTGCAATATGATTCTCCTCTTCAGTTCTATTACGTCAATACCAAACATGTCCAATTTTTTTATTTTAGTGGTGAAAAAAAATCAGAAGGTTACAAAATAAATATTGGGGATTGTGCCACCATTTTCCAAGAACCTTAGGGTACTGTTACACATGCAATTTGAACACGGCAACAAAATAGAACAATGTGCCCATGATTGCACTGCAACCAGCAAATTGCAAGTGAAATTGCCCAGCAATATTGCGACGTGTAACCGTACCCTTACGGTTTCCATTGTTCGGTCGATGGAGCCATGTGATGACTTATTTTTTGTGGGGCAATACATTAATATTGATACCATTTTGGAATAGATATTATGAGTTTATTGCTTGTTACACCATTTTGTGGTATTGCACCTACTAAAATAATATATTTTGACGTTCTTAGATTTTTTTGTTTACAGTATTTACTGATCATGAAATTTTTTTTTTTTTTTGTCGCATAGGACTTTTCTGAATGCAGAAATTTAACTTTTTTGATTTTTTTTTATTGTCTTTATTTTTAATGGGGCAAAAGGAAGGTGATTTGAACTTTTATAGGGGGTTTTCAGAATTTTTAAAACTTTTTTTTTTTTTACTTTTACTGTTTTAAAATTCCCTTACTGTATCTGTATATAGGAAAAATCACTGTCTCCTTTGAAACCCAGCCACTGGCAGGGTTTCAAAGGAGCAACTGCTATGAGAAGCTTGGAGGTCTTCAGCAAATCCACTGCTGTCATAGCAAAACCATCAGCAACCCACAATCATGTCTTAAGCACACCTCTGGCTCTTAAAATAGCGTACCCCTATGCTGAGACGTACAGGGAATTTGTCATCACACAAACTCAAATGAATCCACTTATACCTTCATTTAGGGGACTTAGCACCTATAAAAATCATATGTATAGTACAAATGTCACTATTTTACTTTGTATAAGATGTTTTAAACATGCAAAAGAGTCCTCAGAGTGCAGACAAGAACCCAATGCCCCTTTCTGCCTACTCAATAATCATTCTCCGCACTAATTTTGAGTGTAATGTAATTGACAGCACTTATTTAACATCTCTGCCTAAATTGAATCCCTAGGTCTGTAATCACTGACACTGCATGAACAAAGTGCACACACAGTGATAGAAGAGGGAAATTAGAGCATACTCATACCATCAGCTTTGGCTGCCCACTACTATGGGATCCTGTGTGCTATGAGCAGCTATTGTTGAAGACAGGAGAAAGGAGTAAAAACACTGTGTGCATTGTCAGTGCATGGAGGGTTGTGGATTCAAGTCTGGCAACACTCTAGAAGCCCCGTTACAAGTAGCGATATCGCTAACGATATCGCCGCTATGTCACAGGTTTTGTGACGTTGCGGCGTCCTCGCCAGTGATATCGCTGCGTGTGACACGTAGCAGCGAGCGGCCCCCGTTGTGAGATCACTGATCATTACGGAATGGCCTGGACCATTTTTTCATCGTCGGTCTCCTGCTGGGCATGTTGCATTGGTGTGTGTGACAAGGAAAACGACCAACGATCTCCATGCTGCGCCCGTGACAGTGACAGATCCCAACGATCGTCAGGGGTCGGCGCATCGGTGAGTAGATCTGCCTGTGTGGCATCTCACCAGCGACCACTTAGAGGCATTCCAACGATACCTGCCAGGTCGTATTGTTGTCGGGATCGTTTGAATGTTGTTAGGTGTAACGGGGCCTCAAGGCTACATTTACACACAGCAATTTGGCTGCATTTTGTGAGGTCAAGAACGGATCCGTACAAAACGCTGCATCTGAATGTAAAATTGTGAAATGCATTGACTTGGCTGGACAGCCAACGTCACTGCACTTCACTGCATGAAATGAATATGTAAAAAACAGAACACTAGCGGTGCACTAGCACACTGTCTGAATGTAGCCTAAAGTGAGTGCTGTCAATCAAGCAGAGGGGATAATGGAGGGTGTAATTGAGGGGGTAGAAAGGTGCACTATAACTTTGGCCATGCCCCTCATTTACATATATAAAAATGCTAAATTTGTAACAGTAAGTCATAAGCTATTATACGTCTTTCTTATGTCTTTTTTATGTGGCTGATTAGCACTTTTGGCGGCATAATCATCAGGGCCAAGATACAACAGCTACCACTGCACCAAGTACATCTAATCTCCTTAATAAGCATTATCACATGGAAAAAAACAGCAGGAGTATATCTGAATATATCTGTCATTAAGTCTACTAACAAAGCACAGCCACACATTAAAAGAATCATTAATTATTTAGATGACTTAGGGCCACGTCACACACACAGATATCTGTGCAGATATTGTTCACAGATCTCTGGTTGCAGTGAAATCATGGACATATTGTACCATTTGTACACGGCCACAAAATGTAACAATGTGTCCATGATTTCACTGCAACCAGAGATCTGCGAACAATAGCTGCACAATTAGCGTGACTTATAGACCTTTAGAGTCTGACCCCACTGTTAAATATCAAACCAAATTGCGTTCTTTGCTTAGACAATATGTGTAACTGCAGGTAATATCAAAATCAGAAGGGGAAAAATTATTTCCAATCTCACCCCAGCGTCCACATTGGTATTACCTGCCTAAAGTCCACAAAGACGAGAAACAACCGCCCGGGAGACCTATAGTCTCAGGGGTAGGCTCCTTAACTGAACCCTTATCAAGGTACACAGATTGGTTTCTTCACCCTTTTTGGCAAGTATTCCCTCATATGTAAAAGACACGGGTCAGTTTGTACAGATTATGGATCAGGTTAAGTGGCAGGATGGTTTTCATCTAACTTCTATCGATGTGGAAAGCCTTTACACTAAAATTCCACAAAAAAAGGCAGTGCAGGTAATACGTGACATTTTACTTGAGAAAAAAGTGGATAATCAGGTCACTGATTTCATCTGTGATGCATTAGAGTTCATTTTAGTCCACAATGCGTTTACTTTTTTGAACAGATGGTACGTGCAACAGGTTGGTACCGCTATGGGTACCCCTGTTGCATGTACCATAGGAAATCTATATCTTGCAATATTGGAGAGAGAAATGATTTATTCAGAAAAAAATCCTTTCCTGAAGCACATAAAATACTTTCTGAGGTTTGTGGATGACATTCTGATAATTTGGGATGGAGACAAAGCCACATTTGACTCTTTCATTAATTACCTCAATTTGGATAATCCTTTTAACATGTTTTTTACTTCAGTCTTTGGGGGCAACTCGCTAGAATTCCTTGATGTCAGATTGGAGATTTCAGAGGGTAAAATTCAGAGATCCGTATACAAAAAGAAGACGGCAACAAATGCACTTTTACATTATAATAGTGCTCATCCCCTGCACACTAGGACAGGCTTACCATATAGCCAATTCCTGCGAGTTAAACACATAAATAATACGCTGAGTGGTTACACCAAACAATCTGAAGAGCTACAAGTAGCTTTTCAGCAAAGAGGCTACCCAAAAAAAACTTTTACAAACAGAACGTAAAAAGGCAGATTTATTTTCACTAGATAAACCTAAAAAAATGGATCTAGTATCTCACAACGATAAAAAAGCCAAAAAATTCTTCTTTAATTTTAAATACGGCCCAGTTTTTGACCTAATCAATTCCACAATCAAGAAACACTGGCACGTAATACAGTCAGATAGTTCCGTGCTTAATTCCACCATACCCATAACCACCTACAGACGAAGTAAAAACATTGTCAAAATTATAGGATCCACAACACCATGTGGCAATCGGAACTCAATGAATTCCTAGTGGGGGCGCACGTCATCAGTCAGGGAGCTCCACCTGGCATAGGAATATAATCATAAATAAGAACAGCGCCTCACCAGCCGGTATATTTCAAAAATCCATGTTTTTATTCCGTCATCTCAGCACGACGTTTCGGTCAGACGACCTTTTTCAAGTGCACTTGAAAAAGGTCGTCTGACCGAAACGTCGTGCTGAGATGACGGAATAAAAACATGGATTTTTGAAATATACCGGCTGGTGAGGCGCTGTTCTTATTTATGAAGTAAAAACATTGGGGACGTAATAGTGAAAAGACGCATACAATCAGCAAAATCCACCACATGGCTACCATCGATCAAGGGCAATTTCAAATGCAAAAATTGCCCTTGGTGCAGATTTTTTAAACCAGGTGCAAATGTAGAGCTAAATGGTGCAATATACCCGGTAAAATCATACATCAATTGCAGGACAACTGGGGTTGTTTATTCAATCCATTGCCTGTGCAAAAAATTTTATATCGGAAAAACTATCAGACCTCTTTTTCATCGCTTCAGGGAGCACTATAATTCGATAAAATCTGGAAAAAGGAAGCCCACGTTTCATCCAACACATGAGGGATGTACATGGGGGGAATCCAGATTTAATATCATTTATGGGAGTGGAGAAACCTTATCCCCTTCCTAGAGGAGGTGACAATGACAGACATTTGCTCCGAGTTGAGTCAAAGTGGATTACCGTATATACTCGTGTATAAGCCGACCCGTGTATAAGCCGACCCCCCTACTTTTGCCCCCAAAACCTCGGAAAACCTATTGACTCGTGTATAAGCCGAGGGTGGACTCCAGCACAGGTATACAGCCCCCAGCAGTGTGCTATACAGGCCCCCCCAGTGGTATACAGGTCCCAGCAGTATGGTATACAGCAGCCCCAGTGGTATATACAGCATCCCCCAGTATATACAGCAGCATCCCCCTATATACAGCATCCTCCTATATACAGCATCCCCCTATATACAGCAGCCCCCATTTACAGCATCCTCCATATACAGCTATCCCCAGTATATACAGCATCCCCCTATATACAGCAGCCCCCATATACAGCATCCCCCTATATACAGCAGCCCCCATATACAGCATCCCCAGTATATACAGCATCCCCAGTATATACAGCATCCCCCTAATACAGCAGCCCCCATATACAGCATTCCCCTATATACAGCAGCCCCCATATACAGCATCCCCAGTATATACAGCATCCCCAGTATATACAGCATCCCCCTATATACAGCAGCCCCCATATACAGCATCCCCCTATATACAGCAGCCCCAGTATATACAGCATCCCCAGTATATACAGCATCCCCCTATATACAGCAGCCCCCATATACAGCATCCCCCTATATACAGCAGCCCCAGTATATACAGCATCCCCAGTATATACAGCATCCCCCTATATACAGCAGCCCCCATATACAGCATCCCCAGTATATACAGCATCCCCAGTATATACAGCATCCCCCTATATACAGCAGCCCCCATATACAGCATCCCCCTATATACAGCAGCCCCAGTATATACAGCATCCCCAGTATATACAGCATCCCCCTATATACAGCAGCCCCCATATATAGCATCCCCAGTATATACAGCATCCCCCTACAGCCTGTAACTTCCAGTGTCCCCACTCTGACATTCTGTGGGGACACCGGGTTGCACTTACCCCGGTGACGCCAGGAGGACCAAGGGGACCGCAGCGAGGACTCTGGAGCGGCGTGGCCGGTGCTCTGCTGGATTCTCCCGCCTGGCACCACGCAGCACACCCCGCCGCTGCAGTAATCAGCTGGGAGCTGTCGGGGAGCGGAGGACGGGAGGCAGAGACGGTCCACCTGCATAGAGCTCCGGTGCACAGAGCTCTGTGGCTGACAGGTGAGGACCGTTGGGAGAGGTCCCGTTCTGGCTGCCTCTTCCTCCTTTGTGTGCAATAGCCTGGCGCCATCTTCCCCACATAGCCCCGCCCACGAAGCCTCAGGAGCGGGACGAGTGCCATTAGCCACAGCTTGTTACCGTATTGACCCGTGTATAAGCCGAGGGGAGACTTTTCAGCCCATTTTTTGGGCTGAAAAACTCGGCTTATACACGAGTATATACGGTATTTCCACGGAGGCTCAGGGTGCAAATGGCCTGAATGATAAAATTGTCATGTCTATCTTTTTATAAAAACCTACCCATAAACGTTAAAATCTCCAGTAAAACAAAGGCCAATAAAGATGTATTATTATTGAAAGTAATTATTTGTTCAAATAAGATATACTATCAAGGAACAGAACAATACTTTTTGATGAACTTTTAAAATGATAGCATATATATGAATGCTTCACAGTCTTTTTGTCTGTGTGTGCATAAATATATATATATATAGAACATCCTCCAACAAGGAAAATAATAGAAATCATTACCCACTGCCTAAACTATAAAACCAGAATATAAAAATGCATTAATCTTTTTTGTGGTATAATAATTATAACTTTTATATATTTATAAAAAAAAAAAAGGCATCCAATATTGGAGTTTCTATCCCATAATGATAGAAGAAATCTAGTACAGTATAATAAATAAAATCATGTGCTATATTATTATTTGTGGCTTTTGATGTATGGGGCAGGTTTATACCTCAATGCTGCTTCTAACACTTCTGGTTATTTAGAAATTGTTGAATGATTGCTCTGTGTTAGTTAGGATCCTATTGGCTCCATAACAACAGAATTGCTTAGTTATTTTTGATTGAAAGAAAACATCAATAATGATAAAATTTTTTTGTATATATGGTATATATTTATCATGAATCTGTAGTCTAGATTAATATGTAAGTTTATCCCAATCACTTGTCCTCCAATTAGTGTCAGGTGCAGGACTCTGGAATTACCACCCTTTAATAGGTGAGACCAGAGCCTGCATCATTGTACACAGGATCTGTTGAAGAGTAAGCACTACTCGAAACGGGCTCCGTCATCCCTGCACCTCTCTCCCCGCACCCTCCACCTGATGTAATACTGCGACTGGAATAAACATACCTGTCCTCACCGGTCCAATGAGTGCCGCCTTCTTCTTTCTTTATGGATGAAAATGACTATGTCCTACGGCTGAGCAACGTTGGACTTGGTTCTGTGCCACAATTTCAACTGCAGCAATATAAGGTCAGTGCCCGGTTTTCCTTCTACATTCAAAATCATTTATTGTCAAACTACTGTGTTTTCTCTTTTTAAATCATACTGAAAACAAAAAAACATCCAAACGGCCGTGATCAACAGTTTGCATACTCTGGTGATTTTGGCTTGACAACATGCACTTAAGTTGACACAAGTGGGTTTGAATGGCTAATAATGGTAACATCCTCAGCTGTATCCTGTTTGCTTGTAATCAGTGTGTGCCTAAAAGCTGAGTGAGTTTCTGGGATCCAGACAAACTCTTGCATCTTTCATCCAGCCACTGACATTTCTGGATTGTGAGTCATGGGGAAAGCAAAAGAACTGTCACTGGATTTATGTGAAAAGATAGTTGAACTGTATAAAACAGGAAAGGGATACAAAAAGATATCCAAGGAATTGATAATGCTGGTCAGCATTGTTCAAACTGCAATTAACAAATGGACAATCTGGGGATCTGTAAAAAACCAAACCACGATCAGGTAGACCAACAAAAAGTTTTGCCACAACTGCCAGGAAAATTGTTCGGGATGCAAAGAAAGGCCTATAAATAGCATCAGCTGAAGTAAAGGACTTACTAAAAACTTGTGGTGTGGCTGTTTCAAGATTCACAATAAGGAGGCTGTTGAAAAAATGTGGGCTGCATGGTCAAGTCACTAGAAGAAAGCCATTACTGCATAAATGCCACAAAGTATCTCACCTAGAATATGCCAAAAAGCCTCCAAACGTCTGGAACAAGGCAATTTGGAGTGATGAGACTAAAACTGAACCTTTTTGGCCACAACCATAATCATTACATTTGGAGAGGTGTCAATAAGGCCTATGATGAAAGGAACACCATTCCTACTATAAAGCACTGAAATGGATCACTGATGATGTGCGTGTGTGAGTGAGGAAACTTGGTCAAAGTTCAAGGAAATATAAATGAAGCACGTTACCAGCAAATACTAGAAGCAAATTTGCACTCATCAGGAAGCTGCGCATGTGAAGTACTTGGACTTTGCAACATGACAACGATCTAAAACGCAAGGCAAAGTAGACCTGTCATTAGCTACAGCAGAACAAAGTGAAAGTTCTGGAGTGGCCATCTCAGTCACCTGACCTCAATATCATTGAGCCACTCTGGGGAGAACTCAAGTGCGCAGTTCATACAAGAAAGTCAGGAATTTACAGGAACTGGAGGCATTTTGCCAAGAAGAATTGGCAGCTTTACCATCTGAGAAAATAAAGAGCCTAATTCACAACTTCCACCAAAGACTGCAAGATGTCATTGATGTTAGAGGGGGCAATACACTGTATTAAGAACTGAGGTTTGTAAACTTTTGATCAGGGTCATTTGGATGTTTGTGGTTGTCACAGGGCCGCCGTTAGGGCCTTACTGGCCTTACTTGAGTAAGGGGCCGCCAATTTTTGGAGGGGGCGTGGCCATGTAAACAGGGACAGGGGGGCCCGGGCGTGCTGGCTTGGGGTGTGGCCATTTGGAGTGGGCCCTGATCTCCTCTGAGCCCCGCCCTTTATGACTTGTTGCCCCCTTTCCTTCTGAATACCAAAGAAAATATAATGCAGTCGGTAGAGTCCGCTGGATTGCCCCGCTCACTGTGTATATACGGCCATTGTATAGCCCCTGGCCTAGATAACCCCGCCCTCCACATATTAGCAGTCATGGATTGGCTGGCATTAGTCACGTGTTGTTCCCTGGCCTTCCCACAAGAGCTCGCTGTGCGCGGTGGCGGCAGACATTTTGTTGAAGACTTTCCTGTTGATTTTAATGCAGACGGCGGCTGGGAGTCTGGGACATAACCTCTAGTGCCGGTCCGGAGCCACAGTGTGAGAAAGGGCGCCGAGTATGATAGTGGAATCCCGGATCCAGCGGAGGTGAGAGCTCAGGGACTGGAGAGCGCCGGGGGCCTGTGTCCTGTGCGGTGCACCATGTGTGAGGCTGAGGTGAGCTATGATCACATTGCAGAGCTGAGCGCCAGACCCCAGACTGCTCTGTACACACTGTGCGTCAGGCTTTTTTTTGCTGTGTTTTCAGCTGGAGAGACGCTACTTTCTTTATGAATGCAGTAAACATGCAGCAATGGTGTGTTTTTTTGCTCTTTTCAGTGCTGTGTTTTCAGCTCATTAGCGATTCTTAACTGAAAAATGCAGCTCAAAATCACACATGATAACTGCAGGGATGGTTTTAATGCTCCGATTTCTGCAGCAAAATGCCCAGTGTGCACAGCTGTATACATTCACATTAACTTTCATTATAATCTGGGTGCTGCATTATTGGTGCAAAAATGACAACAAAAGCGCCCCATGTGCACACACAGCCTTATGTGGTTATTTTTCTGCTGTGTTTTCCCCATTCTAACGCCCAAAAAAGAATCACAAACAGATATGATTACACCGTTTGTCGCTCTCTGTCTGTCTGTCTCTTGCTCTCTGTATGTCTGTCTCTTGCTCTCTGTCTCTGTCTCTTGCTCTCTGTCTGTCTGTCTCTTGCTCTCTGTCTGTCTCTTGCTCTCTGTCTGTCTTTTGCTCTCTGTCTGTCTCTTGCTCTCTGTCTCTCGCTCTCTGTCTGTCTCTCGCTCTCTGTCTGTCTCTCGCTCTGTCTGTCTGTCTCTGCTCTCTGTCTATCTGTCTCTTGTCTGTCTGTCGTCTCTGCTCTGTCTGTCTTCTGCTCCTCGTCTGTCTTGCTGTCTGTCTGTCTCTTGCTCTCTGTCTGTCTCTTGCTCTCTGTCTGTCTCTTGCTCTCGTCTGTCTCTCGCTCTGTCTGTCTGTCTCTCGCTCTGTCTGTCTCTTGCTCTCTGTCTGTCTGTCTCTTGCTCTCTGTCTGTCTCTCGCTCTGTCTGTCTGTCTCTCGCTCTGTCTGTCTGTCTCTCGCTCTCTGCCTGTCTGTCTCTCGCTCTCTGCCTGTCTGTCTTTCGCTCTCCTGTCTGTCTCTCGCCCTACTGTCTTCCTCTCTGTTCTGTCTCTCTGCTCTTACACAGCACTTACTCTATATACAGGTCCACACGGATGCTGTATTTGTGTATCTATATACTGTATGTAAATAGTGGGACCTGTATATACATAGAGTGCTGTCTGTGTATACCATTATGCAGCGCAGTCTCTGTGTATAGTCTTGCACAGTCTCCAATGTGTATACATCCCGCAGCAGTCACAAATGTGCATACAACCCACAGCAGTCTCTAATGTGCATACGTCTCCCAGCAGTCTCCAATTTGCATTTGTCCAACAGCCGTCGCCATTGTGCATTTGTCCCGCAGCCATCTCCATTGTGCATTTGTCCCGCAGCCGTCTTCATTGTGCATTTGTCCCGCAGCCGTCTCCATTGTGTACACTCTAGTGTGCGTATAGCCTGCAGCCGTCTCCATTGTCTATACGGCCCGCAGCCATTTCTATTGTGTATAAAGCTATCAGCCGTCTCTATTGTGTACTCTATTGTGCTTACAGCTATTGTGTATTCAGCCCACAGCAGTCTCAAGTGTATATGTGTGTAATATATAATAGAGAGAGAGTGTAAAGAAAAAATAAAAAAGGAAAAACTGAAAAAAAATATAGAAAAAAGTGGGCTTCAGTGCCCAATGGAGTGGCCACGCATTGGGCAATAAAGTCCACTTTTTTCTACTTTCACTTTTGTACTGTTTTGACTTTTTTAACCCTATTGTAAGGAACCATCTGGATTGCTGGTTGGGAAAGCTTTGCACAAAAATTGAGGTAATTTTAGGCACTGTTTCAATTTTTCACTATAAATATAATGTATGTTTGGATGGAGGCAGAGCATGGGTGGAGGTGGAGCATGGGTGGAGGCGGAGCTAGGCTGGGGGCTGGGCAGAGTCTCAGGGGGGCCCCAAAATCTTGGCAGTAAGGGGCCCCGAAATTCCTAGTGGCAGCCCTGGGTTGTCATTATCATTTAAAAAGAGAAAACACAGTAGTTTGGCCTTAAATGGCTTCACCCAACCACTAACCATGACTGGAAAAATGTTTTTGTGTTATCATTCATATTGTCTGAAAAAAGACCAAGAAAGCAAAAACTCTGATGGTGGGTTTACACGTCGCGATATCGGGGCGATATCGTAGCCTACGACGCGGGAGCGCGCTTTTTGAGCGCACTTTTCCCGCCATCGCATCGCCGGTTTAGACAGCCCGATATCGGGTTACAACGTCCCGACGATGTGTACGCCCCCCAACCCAGGAACGACCATTTAACATGGGAGTGAATGGGTGACGTGGCAGTACACATCGGAGTTGGGCTGTCAGACGGGATGATGCGGCTACAACTGGCATCCGATATCGGGCGGTTGAATAGCACGCTCATTCGACTACCGATATCGGTTTGCCATCGTTCCTGCATCGTATCGGATGTTCAGACCGTACAACGCAGGAACGATATCGGCTCCAACGCCCGAACCACGTGACTTTTGGTCGGAGTTGGGTCAGAGTTGGACGCCGATATCGCGACGTGTAAACCCACCATGAGTATGCATACGTTTGAGCACAATTGAAAAACAACGAAAAACCGTATAATGCACCTTAAGAATGTGGCACAAGGTAGTGACACTACTACTGGCTCCATCTGTTCGATTATACAATTGTGCTCAAACTAATAACAAATTCAGTGAAGGGCGTACTGGACCTCATAAGTAAGGGGTGCTACGTAAAGTCTAATTGAAAAACAACGAAAAACCGTATAATGCACCTAAATAACGGGTATAGGAAATTGTTTGGTTGCAGGTAAAAATCATCAGTTTATTACATTAAAAAACAAGCAGACAATAACCAGAACCAGTAAGTACATAAAAGGAGGGTGCAGACAAGTTAAGAGACAGAAAACACTCTGTGCCTCAAAATTCAACATACCACCAGGGGTAAAATCAGCAGCCGAAGTACAATGTACAGCACAGGTGGCACGGGTTTCACAATTACAATCCATACAAACAAGTCACATTATAAGGAGAGTGTAATGAGTACCCAAATAAATCTTACATAGTGCTGCAGCTAAAGTGCATCTATGCCCTAGGACGGTGGATGGAGAGGCACAGAGTGTCAGAGCCCCTAGGGTTATTTATTGACTTGTTTGTATGGATTGTAATTGTGAAACCCGTGCCACCTGTGCTGTACATTGTACTTCGGCTGCTGAGGGCTGCACCCTCCTTTTATGTACTTACTGGTTCTGGTTACTGTCTGCTTGTTTTTTAATGTAATAAACTGATGATTTTTACCTGCAACCAAACAATTTCCTATACCCGTTATTTAGGTGCATTATACGGTTTTTCGTTGTTTTTCAATTAGACTTTACGTAGCACCCCTTACTTATGAGGTCCAGTACGCCCTTCACTGAATTTGTTATTAGTTTGAGCAAAATTGTATAATCGAACAGATGGAGCCAGTAGTGGTGTCACTACCTTGTGCCACATTCTTAAAGGGAACCTGTCACCTAGGTAAAGCCCCCAGGCTAACACTACCTGTCCCTGCACCTTCCTATTACTACTCTAACTATCCCTCTCTGTGCCCTGTGACTGTTTAATAAAATGTATTTATAACTTACTGGGGCATATATCAATGAACTGGGGGGCTACCGTTGCTAGTTCCCCTAGGCGTCCTCTTTTGTCCCTCTCGCCGCCTTCTGCTGTCTTTTTCATGCCTCGATGGGCGTGATATTGAAATCAAATTGCACGTCCCCCAGCCTGCCTAGTATGATGCCAAACGCGTCATTTCCACTGTGGAGCCGCTGCTAAACATCAGGTTTCTATGGGGCCCAGCAGTTCCAGAAATGACGCATTCGGCGTCATACCACGAAGGCTAAAGAGCGGAGAGGCAGGCTGGGAGGCACGCAATTTGATTTCAATATCACGCCCATGGCGTGTAAAAGACTGCAGGAGGCGACAAGACAAAAGGGACAAAAGAGGACGCCCAGGGGAGCTAGCAACGGTAGCCCCCCAGGTCATTAACATATGTCCCAATAAGTTATAAATACATTTTATTAAAGACTCACTACTCACATTTAGCACAGAAAGGGATAGTTGGAGTGGTAATAGAAAGGTGCAGGAGGGATAGGTAGTGATAGCCTGGGGGGGCTTCACCTAGGTGACAGGTTCCTTTTAACCGTGGTATGTTTTTTATTTTTCCTTATATACTTCTCTGTCCATTGCCATTGTTACATTTCCTTTTACGATACATTTTCTTCAACATTATATTTATCGTTTGACAATCCAGATTCAACCTTTGAGAAAAATAATGCAATCAGAAAGGCTAGGAAGGTACAGAAAGCCAATTGTGGCAGCAGGCCTCAGTATAGGTGCTGATTGTACAGTTGGGTAATTAAATTAGTAAAACAGAATGAACATTTCAATGTCTACACTTTTTTTTAGATTTACGGTAACTCCCTTTTCAAAAATGATAAAATAAGAAATGCACCTGTAATCAGGAGTCGTAGTGGTGTCACTTGCACAAGTATAACATGTGACAGATTTTTTTTTTTTGTAAAAACTATTGTGCTGTCTTGAATCCATTAAGAATAAAGAAAAAAAAATAGAATTGTAATTCAAATTCAGTATTACAGTTACAGCATCAGCTACAAGATAGTACTAATCAATCACAATGGCATTCTTCCCATGAGCTCATTTGCTGAAATTTACGTAAAACGTAATGAGTTCATGAGTCGGTCGACAGAATAGGGGGTACTCGGATACCGGGACAGGTTGCTACTTCAGTGGGGATCACGGCTGGTCGTGTCCCAGTCCCGTGCCCTGGACACTCAATGGCTGAGGGGGAAAACTATTTGGGATGGGGGATTATTATACGTGACACCACTTGTGGTACCTGGTAATGTGGATACCAGCGCTGCAGCCGGCCACTGAGGTGATGGTGATGCAGCTTTGGGTAGTACAGCTCCCCACAGGCAGAGCGGCTTCCTCAGAAACAGAGAACTCACACAGGACAAAGTAATATAACTTTTTCTCTACTTTACAAAAGCGATTTTTTTCTGCAAAAGGGATGGCTAGAAATGATAAGAGGACATGGGACAGGGACAGGTCTAAAAATACGGGGGGGGGGGGTCAGTTTCTGGGTTTAGGATCACGTTAAGTCTGTATTCACATAGAATGACTGCAGACTTATAGACTTAGACCATACAACTCATTTAAAGCCAGTTGGGTATCAGTAATGTATGTTCTGTAAGTGACATGAAACACATACTTGTTGCTATTTCCTGCCATTTCCAGCTCTGCACTAATCACTTTCTGCCATCTTTTGACTGAAGTTCTTTCTGGCCAGCTCTCACTGAAGGCCATTACTTCCTCTCTTAATGTAAGGAACAGCCTTGTCCTGGCCTTATTCTGAGTCTCGAAAATGTACATTGAAAAGTGACTCTGTGCACACAGCAAACACTACAGTGAATAGGCTAGTCACAACTGTCATCATATGATCAAGAAGACGACCTAAGTGGCACTGAAAATGGAAGACGAAAGTTATTGGTACTACTACTACGCACATGGAAAATACATTACCGATAGCTATCCAATGGTGAAATAAAAAAAACTTTGAAGTTGTATTTTTGGTAAAGCGTGTAGTTCATATAAATGTATGATCTAGGAGAATTGTCTGTGTGTTACACACACTGTATCCTACAAGGTGTGATCTTGACACTAGAAAAGCCATACAATATTTTCAGCTGTTAGCCAGTCATTTACATTAACAATCCAGGGGAAGACATATGGAGCTCAAGCCTGACATGTAACACAGTGATAGGAATTAGTGTGTAATACATATGTGTTAAAAAAAGATTAAGTTATCAGTTCAAGCCCATTTTTAGCAAACTAAAAACATCATGATGGCACTATCCCTAGAACAATGTAGCCACAGAAGGGCTTTAGTATCAATGAACAGAGAGTAGCACAATATCAATATATTGGTATCAATCATTACATAGGGCTACTTTCGAGTGCTATATGGATAGACCTATTATTTTGGACTACAGTGTTTGATGCAAAGCATAATAATGTTGAACTGGCTCCTAGTCTAAGCAATTATAAAGGGAAAACTTAACTAAAGTCAAGTAACAAAGATAGTGCAAGTTCAAAAATAACTTGAGCTGCAAATCCAACAGACTAAATATTACACTTAATCTGTTCTCCACTTTGCACCATTAACCTTTAACTTGCTTTTCCCCTAATGGCTCATTACAAGGAACATACTGAAATCAAAAACTGATCTTTGCATGTACGATTGATCTGTCATCTGTCAATCAGTTACATACGTGGCAGAGATCCTGAGGAAGACGTTGGAGACTTTAAAACGCGTAGATCCGATAAAACCATTGCTTTTAGAAATCTGCATGGTTTGATCTCCTGTCAGCAGTAAAAAATTATACCACACCATCCCTTCTAACTATGATTGAAGGAAGGATGAATGGAAAAATGTACAAAAACATTCTTGATAAAAATATGCAGAGATCTACTGGAATGATGAAGATGAAACGAGGATGGACATTCCAGCAAAACATTGCTCCCAAACTCACCAAGGAATCTCTCAATTGGTTTCAGAGATACAGTAGAAAATAGGGGTACTAGAATGGCCCAACCAATCACCTGATCCAATATAAAATTTATGGAAGGAACTAAAACTGTGAGTTCATAGGAGCCATCAGGATATGAAGAGTGCTTGTGTGAAAGAATGGCCCAAAATCACACCTGAGCAATGCATGCATTTCTCCATACAGGAGACATCTTGAAGCTGTCATCACCAACAAAAGCTTTTGTACAAATTATTGAATACATTTCAGTAAGCGTGTTCAATACTCTTTCCCTGTGTCATTTCTCATTTCTTTTTCCTTGTCTTTTCTTTTGTGTTTTCTGTTCATTATAAATAGTGTGCTCATTTTATAGGTTGGGCCATTATGGAGATGGCAAAAGGAAATAACAAGTTTAATTACACTTTATTACTTTCTCATAATCTATGAGCCATCATTTTAAAATTTTTTGACAATGAAGGTGTAGAAGGGTTTATCAGTAAGATCTGTATGTTTACTTCGTATAATTTTAGGGCTCATTAATTATTTTTTTTTATGAAAAATCTTTTGAAGGTGAAAGGAGGATCAAAAAGGAGCAGTTCATTTTTTTAAGTGGAGTTCACTAATAGAGCTACATGAAACATGGAAAGGAGAAGATCACACATCAGCTCTCTATTGTCAATGCATCCTATCAGCTACCCCACACTATTCCCTCTCCATATCACTAGCTGAAGAAATAGACGGATGTGCATTTTAACAGACCGCATATCAACCTGAAGTGCAGCTACATCAGTGATCCAGGGAACCTTTTGAAACTGAAATTCATAGCTGTACTCAGGGCCCAGATGTGGAAAGTACTGGTTAAAGTGAGAGTCAAGAGTCAGAGCTGTTAGCACCTGCAGCTCTCACTTTAACTACTCAAATGTTAGGCCACGTGGTGACTACAGCAGTGACTTTGAATCTCAGCATTAAAAAGAGCTCTGGATTAGTGTTAAGATGTGATCCAAGCTAATATACGGCCAATAGTGGCCAGGACGTATCTTAAGCTACATTTTCACTGAAAGATTATCGTGAACAAATACTCTTAAAAATTAGTGATGAGCAAGCATGCTCGCTGCTACT
Organism: Allobates femoralis; assembly: GCA_033576535.1. Classification (NCBI taxonomy): domain Eukaryota; kingdom Metazoa; phylum Chordata; class Amphibia; order Anura; family Aromobatidae; genus Allobates; species Allobates femoralis. The sequence goes on along the minus strand of JARQOC010000006.1, from coordinate 186,302,087 downwards.
CGGTACTCGCACGAGTATCCCGGTACTCAGGATTCTCGGTTAGCACCGAGTATCTCCAAGGAGCTCGGACTCATCACTAATCATTATCGATGTGACACAAGTATACAGCCCCCTTCAGTGCACAATGTGAGCTGGCACCTCACAGAGAGCAGATTGATTGTTAGGGTCACTCTGGAGGGCACAGCAAGGTGTTGTATGCTGCATATGCTGTGACGATTTGAAAAAGCCCACCTCCCGCCCTTTCCCAGAAACACTCGGTTTATAGCCGGATGTCTGTGGGCGGAGCCTATCACTCATTGACTTGCACTGGCCTCGGTGCTTGGTCAAGCACCCAAGCATCTTGAAGTGCTCGACCACAGCATCGAGCACCCGAGCATTTTAATGCTCGCTCATCACTATTAAAAATGCTTGTTTCCTGATTATCTTGTGTGTAAACGGATTGCTGAAAACTCTCGTTTATCGAGTGTGATGATCCTTTGTGAAAAGCAAAACATCACTGTCAGGAAAGTATGAATTTGTTTCCATATGGTAAGAGGTTGGAAAAATCAGCCAAACCCTATACATAAGGCTTTATCCTGAGGGGTTTCTGTAGATCCAATTCTACATGCAACCCCCCACTCTCTCTCTCTCTCCCTCCCCTATCCACTATTTACGACCGCAGAGCAATAAATACCTGAAGCTGAGCTAATGTTTGTATCTTTCCCTCTCAAAAGTTCTTTGTCTTGAAAGATAGTTTTGTGAATGTAAAATTTAAGAAGACCCGTTCATGCCACAAACACATAATCCATATTTTAGATTATTCATATGTTTGCACATTTAATGATATATCTTGTATATCGATGTAACACTTAGGAACCTGGGAAATGAATTCTATCATTCTGAACATCATAAATATGTCATATTTGTATCAATATTCTCTAAATTAAATGAAAGTAAACATGAGGTGTGTATCATGGATGTGGGCCCACCCTATACCCAGATATGAAGAATGAAGGTTTATTAAGCATGGTGACAGAGGAGGGTCTAAGAGGTGCATCCCACCAGGGGTAAACTACGAGGGGGGCTGAAGTTATACTGCGGCACGGTGGCTCAAGTGGTTAGCACTGCAGCCCTTGCAGTACTGGGACCCTGAGGTCCTGGGTTCAATTCCCACCAAGGACACTAAGGACAACATCTGCAAGGTGTTTGTGTGGGTTTCCTCTGGGCACTCTGGTTTCCTCCCACATTGTAAAGACATACTGATAGGATAGATTGTGAGCTCCAAGAGAGACAGCATTACTGATGTATGTAAAATGCTATGGAATTAATAGCGCTATATAAATGAATAAATATTATTATTAATTATTATTATACTGCCTTTATTAAAACTAGAGCAGCCATGTTTGGGCTGATTTCACCCTGGGCATGGACACAGCAGGACTCTATCGCTGTGTGGAGGAATCATACCTTTCTGAAAAGCTGGCCTCCCCCAACGGATCTAACTTTGTCACCACGTGGCTAGGTCTTGCAATTTCTTATTTTATTCCGTTTATTTTTATAACTGTTTATGCATACATGTAAATTGTCTCTCATGTAATAACTTGTATATCTTTTATATAAGCACTGCCATCTTTGGGAGTAAAATATTATAATTTACTAGTTTCGTTCTTCATGTCCTATGACGATCTGACACGTAACCCCGCTTTTACACGTTACCAGAGCAGGTGTCCGATCCACCTTAAAGAGATTGGTGGTGGCAGCATAACGTTTTTTGTATTTATGTGACATTGTGGGCCTGAGGGTGACTGGTATATATACATTCCTGGCAGGAACTGGTGGTATATACACATCCTGTCACATCACGTGCCGCAGTAGATGACATAAATTAGAGCAGCTGGGCTCCTTTCTTATCCTCTGGCAATACTGGATTTGGCCAGCAGGCTAAGGGGGACCCCAGAGAGCTGCAGGTCCTGACCTAAGGCCCTGTCACACATAACGACTGCTCCAGCGATCCCGACAGCGATAACGACCTGCCGGGATCGTTGGAGCGTCGTTACCTGGTCGCTGGGGAGCTGTCAAACAGGCAGATATCCCCAGCGATCAGGGCCATGGGAGCCACCTCCCACATCACTGAAGGCGATGTCAGCGTCCTCCCTGCTTACAGTACTAAGCAGGGAGAACCAGCGCTGCCTGGATACCCGCTGTTTATCATAGTTACCAGCGTACTCCCTGCTTAGCGCTGCCTGTAAGCAGGGAGAACGCTGGTAACTATGATAAACACCAGTTATCAAGGCAGCGTGTGCTGCCTGGATACCCGCTGTCTATCATAGTTACCAGAGTCCTCCCTGCTTACAGGCAGAGCTAAGCAGGGAGGATGCTGGTAACCGTGGTAAAGTGAGGTCACTGATCGCTGGTTTCTCGCTGTCACACGCAGCGATGCGTGCTGACCAGTGGGAAACCAACGATCAAAAAATGACCCAGAGCACTTTGCAGCGATCAGCGACCTCACAGCAGGGGCCTGATCACTGCTAAGTGTCACACAGAATGACATCGCTGGAGAGATCGTTGTAACGTCACAGTTACAACGATCTCTCTAACGATATCGTTATGTGTGACTGGGCCTTAAGTCTTCATGACAATCACCATACTTGGAGGTGCATCATTGATAGTAAATAGAACTCTCACTGCCAAGAACAATGGCGGCTTATGTGCATTGAGTGATTTTTTACAAAAGAGATGGTGCTTAACATTTACTGGGTGCTCTGCTTGTGTAAACAGAATATTAAACAATCACCAAATGTTTACCAATCGGCAATTATATAATGCTGCTTGTTGGACCAGATATAAACGGACCCTTATAGAGTCATGGCTGAAAGTGTTGGCATCTTCAAATTGTTTCAGTAAATAAAGTATTTCTACCAAAATATTATTGAAACAACACATGTTTTGTCCAACTCATGTTTATTTCAGTTGTGCTTATTGGAACAACACACAGAAAATAAGATAAATTGTACACAAATTCACACAGAACCCCAAAAATGGGCTGAAATAAATTGTTGGTAGCTTTCCAAAATCGTGGGTAAACAACTTCATTTCAAGCATGTGATGCTTGTTCAAACTCACCTGTGGCAAGAAACAAAATTTGTGCAATATGAAAATCACAAATGGAATCAGATAAGAAGGGGAAAAGTTGACTCAGTCTTTTCATTGTGTGTCACAATAAACATGGAAAACAGAAAGAGGGAAATAGAACTGTCTGAGGACTTGAGAACCAAAATTGTTGAAAGATATCACCGTTTTAAGATTACAAGTCCATCACCAGAGGTCTTGATGGTTGTTCATGGTGCACAACATAATCAACAAGGTTACAATCCATGGCGCTGTAGCTAATCTTCCTGGACATAGACAGCAGAAAAAAATTGATGAAAGGTTGCAATGCAGGATAGTCTCAGTTGTGGATAAACAGCACTAATCAAGATCCCATGAAATTCAAGTGGTCCTGCAGGCTCAGGAGGCATGAGAGTCCTTGAGTTTTGAATTAAATTAAATGATATAGCAGGAGATCCATGAGGACCCCAATGCTAACACAGAGACATTAACATGCTAGACTTCAATTTGCCTGCCAAAATGTACGTGAGTAAGCCAAAATCCTTCTGGGAAAGCGTCTTGTGGACAAATGAGGCCAAGACAGAGCTTTTTGGTATAGAACATCATTATACTGTTTACTGAAAAATAGAATGAGGCCTACAAAGAAAATAGCACAGTAACTTAAAAATGTATCCAAAGATGTTTTGGGATTGTTTTGCTGCCTCTGTCACTGTGCTTTGATTGTGTGCAAAGCATCATGAAATCTGAAGATTACCAAAGGATTTTGGGTTGCAATGTAGTGTTCAGTGTCAGAAAGCTGGTTTAAGTCCTAGGACATGGGTATTGCAGCAGGACAATTACCCCAAACATACTTCAAAAAGCACCCAGAAATGGATTGAAACAAAGTGCTGGAGAGTCCTGACATGGCCAGCTATGAGTCCAGATTAAAATCTAATTGAACACCTGAAAAGGCAACCTTCAAACAGGAGAGATCTGGAGCAGTCTGCAAAAAAAGAGTGGCCCAAAATTCCTGTAGAGATGTGTAAGAAGCTTGTTGACAGTAAAAGGAAGCGAATGATTGCAGTTATTTGTTACAAAAGGTGTGCGGTAAAATATTAAGTTGAGTGTTTTTTTCTCAGTTTTTATTGTGTCGCTCCAATAAACACAAAGAAAATGAACAATAAACTTTTGACACTTCTTATGTGAAATGTCTCGCTTCGATTTATTGCCCTCTACAACTGAGGAATCTTCAGGTCTCCACAGGCCAATAATCATAGAGCAATAATACAATCTGTTCCTCTTATCTTAGAATTTTGACTTTATCTTCCCAGCTCCTCTCTCCTCGCTAGCCTGACTCTGCTTTACGTAACCTGTCGTATTCACTACATCACCTAACACTGCTTATGTATGTATGTGTCTTAAGAATTTGTGTCATGATCAGCCTGACGAAGGGTCCATAGTGCTTACCATCTTTTCTGTTAGGCATTAAAAGGTATCAATCACTGAGGACTCCAATATTTTTCTATTTTCTTGGATATATTTAAGGGTACAAACACTTTCGCCATAACTGTATTTTCTTGGCTACTGAGTTGCGACCTTGGAAGGATGGTTGAGATACATCCTTGGCAGGGAAAGCTAAAAAGATTTGCCTGGTTCAAATGATCTGTAGGGAAGTCTAACTATAGAGGTTTCCATGACCAGAGCATGGTCAGCACATTGTTGTGAATGGAAGCCATGTAGGTCTATTCTCATTTTTTCAATTGATGGTGCTGCAGTAAAATGAATACTTTCCTATAAGGTAAAAAATGTTTGTAACGTGTTAGCCAGTAGATAGAAAAATATTAGAATCTGAGAGTCCTCAGTGGCTGATACCTTTTAATGGCTAACTGAAAAGATGGTAAACATAGCAAGCTTTCGGGACACTGTGGCCCCTTCATCAGGCATAATGACACAGATTCTGAAGACACATACATATATATACATAAGCAAATGAAACAAACAAAAAAAAAACAACAGTCTTAGATGTTATAGTAAATGCGACAGGTAACGTAAAAAGGAGTCAGGCTAGGGAGGAAGGGATGGGCCGGGGAATTGAAACTAAAAGTCTAGGATAAACAGAACAACTACTTCACTCCACATTTGACGACAACATATATTCACAAGAGACTGGCACAGCACTCGAAAGCAAAATGGCACCACAGTATGCAAATCTTTTCATGGCCAAGCTTGAAGGTGACTTTTTATCGTCTTGTCCTATCAGGCCTCTGGCCTACTACCGTTATATTGATGACATTTTAATCATCTGGACAGAGTCTGAGCAACCGCTGAAGACGTTCTATGAACACTTTAATCAGTTTCATCCCACCATCAACTTAACACTCAACTACTCCTACATTGAAATCAGCTTTCTGGACACCATCATTAAGCTACAGAACAATGAAATAGAGACATCTCTGTGCCGGTAACCAATTGACCGTCCAACATATCTCCGATGGGACAGTTTTCATCCAAACCACATAAAAAACTCTATTGTGTATAGCCAGGCCATCAGATACAATCGGATATGTTCCAACCCTACAGATAGAGACAATCACCTTGAGGTCCTCAGAAAGACCTTTTTGAACCAGGGCTACCATCCAAGAACAATCGAGAACAAGATAATAAAAGCCACTAGAATATCAAGGAATCATCTCCTACATTACAAAACTAGAGAAGAAAACAACAGAGTTCCTCACGTAGTCACCTACAATAAAAGTCTGGAGGTGCTAAGAGGAGCTGCATGGTAACTGCAATCACTCATACAAAAAAATGCCCGACTAAAATCAATATTCCCGGATTCCTCACTCTTGTGTTTTAGACAACCTCCATATCTGAAAAACATCATTGTCAGAAGCGCCCTGTTCTCTCCAGCAGCAACAGGATCCTTTCCCTGCAACCAGAACAGGTGCAAAATCTGTCTGTCTATAATGACAACGGACAAGATAAGGATTCCTGGGACAGATCAGGACTACAAGAACCCAGGTAGCTTCAGTTGCATCACAAGCAATGTGGTGTATTTAATCATATATACAAAATGTTCAACAGGTGGCATGTACGTATGGGAGACCGGGAAAAATTCAGGACAAGAATGAATTCTCATCGCCACTCAATAAAAGAAAAGTGTATGGACCTACCTGTAGCAAAACATGTTTCCAGCCCTGACCACAGTGAAACCGATATGGAGCTGCTCATTTTAAAAAGCAACTTCAAATCTCAAAGAGAGAGAAGAATTTGGGAGTACAAATTGATAACGACCTTTGACACATTCAAAACAGGATTAAATGTATCACATGGATTCATGGCTTTTTATATAACATGAATGGACATTTGGGGACATCACAGATTCATGTGTTTTTATATAAATTGAAAAGACATTTGGGTATAACACATCTCCAACAGACTCCATTTTGAGGACAACGAAATTTTGACACTTCTTATATGAACCCTCGCTTCCTTTTATTGCTTTCCTCAACTCATTTAAAGGGATCCTGTCACCTCCAAAACATCTCTTAAAAGCATCCTGTGAAAGTGCATAAAAACGTTTTAATACTCACTCATTAGTGATTATAATTAGCAGGGGCCATATTCTTTAGTCACCAGGGGGTGTTCTTTTGCAGCTCCAGGATCCAGCCCTCTCTCTGTCTGTGCTGCTGTGATAGAGAGAGGGGAGGGCAATGCCTGCACATCACAACAGAACACACACAGGACAGGGTGGATCCTGGAGCTTGAAAACAGCCCGCCTTGGTGACTAAAGAATATAGCCCCTGCTAATTATAATCACTAATGAGTAAGTATTAAAACGTTTTTATGCACTTTCACAGGCTGCTTTTAGGAGACAAAAGAAGTGTGAGATTAGTGATGGTATGCTGCAGGGACATGTTTTGCTAGCTTAGGAGGCGTTTTGGAGGTGACAGGATCCCTTTAAGTATTTTCAGTTCTCCACCAACCACTACCATATAACAATTATACAATTTTTTCCGCTTATCTTAGACTTTTAGTTTCAATTCTCCGGGCCCATCTATTCTTCCTCCCTAGCCTGACTCTGCTTTACGTCGCCTGTCATATTTACTATAACATCTAAGACGGTTGTTTTTTTTTTTTTTTGCTTCATTTGCTTATGTATATATGTATGTGTCTTCAGAATCTGTGTCATTATCTTCCTGATGAAGGGGCCACAGAGGTACTTTCCTATAGGTTTTCATACAAATTCCAGTAGACTGTTTGGGATCCTAGAGCTATTTGATGTGTGGAGGCCTGCTACTTAACCATGGGATAGTTTACGGTTATGTACATAGAAAGGTTGAATGTATTTTACCTAATCACTAGTGTATGCATAGTTTGTTTGTTTTTTTCACATCAAAAAATGCTATTGAAGTAGCAGCATATGGCCAGATAACCCTTTTTGTATTCTCAGCACCACCAAATTGGAAATGGCAGGCACAGCAACTTTATTACAGGAAACATCTTAGCTGTGCCACCTCAAGGACAGACCGTGTCATATGTTCCTGTACCTTTCTGTTTAGTGCATAATATAGAGCTAAAGTTTTCATACTCCGGAGCAGATTAGACTGGGTTGGAGTCAGCAAGCTATAGCTCCTGATATGCAAGGTGTAAGTTTAGCCCCAGTATACTCAGAGCCTGATGTGCAGAATCTCTGAAGAGTGATAAAGGGATGAAGTGTGTTGCTTCCTGGTTCTTTTGCTTTCATATCTGATCTTGTGGACAATTTTGACCCCAGTTTCACCATCTGAAGTGCCCACTAAGGGAATACCCGTCATTGAATGCTACTCTTGCTCTCTGATTCAGAAAATGTTCTGTTCCAGTACATGCTGGTGTCTTTAGTAGGAGCACTCTTGTTCCAAGGTTAGAACAGTAAAGTGCAAAGTAAATTCACTTTCGATTTGTGGTTCATTGAGCTCTGACTTAGTCACTTTCTTCATTGTCAGAGAAGCTACCATTTATCCTGTTCTTGATCTTTAAACCCCATGATCATCTCTTTATTACATGAAACTTGCAACAACAAAAAGATTGTCCAAAGCAGACAAAACTAATAAGACATTTCTGTTAATGGAGACAAACATTCATTCAGAAACTTACTGATGGAATAAAACATTCCTAATCCTATATGTATATTTTTCAAATAGGAAAATTAGAATGTAAGCAAATTATTGGCAAGGACTGACTGCAGTATTAGCTGTACAATGTTATTTTATAATGACACTTAGATTATGTGTGAACTGTCACTTAAGCTACCATTTCCCCAAAAACATTAGTAGACTATTTCACTCTTCATGCTGATGTTCTTTATTGCACACAGAAAATGATGCACCTTACATGATATTCCCCATCAGACATGTGTCTAAGTAATAGCTGTTCCACTATCCCTTTTTTGAAGGGATTTGTGTAAACTGCTATATGCTGTGTAATTTTTTTTAACCCCTTCATGACCCGGAAATTTTACGTTTTTCATTTTTGTTTTTGCTCCCCTGCTTCCAAGAGCCATAACTTTTTTTATTTTTCCGTCAATATAGACATATGACGGCTTGATTTTTGCGGGACGGGTTGTGCTTTCATATGCAATAATTTACTTTACCATATAGTTTACAGGGAAATTGCAAAAAAATTCTAAATGCAGTGAAATTGCAAAAAAAAGTGCAATGACATGTTTGTTTTTTGGGTATTTTAGTCGCCATGTTAACTATATGGTAAAACCGACATGACGGGGTGATGCCTCGGGTCGGTACGAGTTCGTAGACACCCAACATGTATACCTTTACTGGTACCTAGGTGGTGAAAACAAAATTCATAAGTTTGAAAAAAAACAAAAACAGACTTTTTGCGCCATGTTCTCCGGCCCGTAGCGTTCTCATTTTTCGGATCTGGGACTGTGTGATGGCTTATTCTTTGCGACTTGAGCTAAAGTTTCTAATAATACCATTTTTGGGAGGATAGCAGTTTTGATCGCCCGTTATTGCATTTCATAGCAATGTTGCAGCGACCAAAAAAATGGAATTTTGTTGTTTGGATCATTTTTTCCGTTACAGAGTTTACGGCTCTCATTAACTGATTTAACATGATGATAGATCGGGCGATTCTGAACGCGGCAATACCAAACATGTGTATTTTTTTTTTATGCTTTTAATGTGATTGCGGGAAAAGGGGGGTGATTAGAACTTTGAACTTTAACTTTTCTTTTTTTTACAGGTTTTTAAAAACTTTATTTTTTCATTGATTCTTATTTTTGCACTGCCTCTTTAAGAGGCACCTTGCTGCACAGTCTGATCGCTTCTGGGAGATATAGATGAGCGAATCAGATCTGGAGGGGCGGATGGTGGGTGCCACCCCCCTCCTCAGCCCCCCCCAGCTCCAGGGCTCATCAGGGTCCCATCCGCCCCCCCCCCCCACTGTAATCTATCTGCTGGCGGGCTGCACCCGCTGGTACACCCGTTGGACAGCCTCATCTGCACGCCCCCCCCTGTGTCCTGTGCCCCCCCTGTGTCCTGTCCCCCCCTCCAGCCCCCCCTGTGTCCTGCTTCCCCCCCATCACCTCTCCGACAGGCTGCACCTGCCAGTCAGCCTGATCTCCGCGCCCCTCCTGTGTCCTGTGCCCCCCCCGTGTCCTGTCCCCAGCCCCCCCGTGTCCTGTTTTCCCCCCACCTCTCCCGGTGGGCTGCACCCGCCGGTCAGCCTCCTCTGCTCTGTGTGGACCCCGCCTCCTCCCTGGTGGATCATGAGTGAGGTAAGTATGAATGAATAAATGAATGGATGGATAGATGTATTGGTGTATGCGTGGATGCATGGGTGGATGGATGGGTGCATGCATGGGTGGATGGATGGGTGCATGCATGTGTGGATGGATGGGTGCATGGGTGGATGGATGTGTGCGTGCATGGATTGATGCGTGCATGCGTGGATGTCTGCGTGCACGGAAGTCTGTGCATGCATGGATGAATGCGTGCATGGATGTATGTGTGCGTGCGTGGATGTGTGCGTGCATGGATATCTGCATGCGTGGATGTCTCTGCGTGTGTGGATGTGTGCGTGCGTGGATGTGTGCGTGCATGGATGTGTGCGTGCATGGATGTCTCTGCGTGCATAGATCTGTGCATGCATGGATGGATGTGTGTGTGCATGGATGTGTGCATGCGTCGATGTGTGCGTGCATGGATGTCTGCATTCGTGGATGTCTCTGCGTGCGTCAATGTGTGCATGCAGAGATCTGTGTGTGCGTGCATGAATGTGTGCATGCGTGGATGACTCCGTGCGTGGATGTGGGCGTGCATGGATGTGTGAGTGCGTGGATGTCTCTGCATACATGGATGTGTGCGTGCGTGGATGTGTGCATGCGTGCATGGATGTGTGTGCATTGATGTGTGCATGCGTGGATGTGTGTGTGCATGCTGTGGATGGGTGAATGTGTGGATGTTTGCATGGATGGATGGGTGCATGCGTGGATGGATGGGTGCATGGGTGGATGGATGCATGGGTGGATGGATGGGTGCAACAAGGGATCAAGTGTCCTCTTGTTGTAGTCTCTGGGATCATAGTCATGGTGAACTGTATGACAGATCATTGCAATACAGTGCACCATAATGCTGACCCCAGAGACTATAGGAAGAGGACACCTGACCCTTACTGCAATCTCTGGATGTAGTAGAGGCGATCGAGCATCGTGGGACCTTCGTTGTGGACTACGTCGTAGGCGATCGAGCATCGTAGGACCTTCGTTGTGGGCTACATCGGAGGCGATTGAGCATCGTGGGACCTTCGTTGCGGACTACGTCGGATCTTTATAATAAAGACGTAGTCCGAATTTTGTTTGTGTTTTTTTTTTAAATAAAAAGATTTTTCTCTGTGTGGTGTATATTTTGACTATTTACTAGAGATTCCTAGTGGCCGGGTCTAACATTGGCCCGACATTATGAATCTCGGGCTTAGTGCCAGCTGCCAATAAAAAAGCTGGCACTAACCACTTTATTACCCAGTTTGCCACCGGCACCAGGGCAACTGGAGGAGCCTGGGTACAGCGCCAGAAAATGGCGCTTCAATGAATGCGCCATTTTCTGGGGTGGCTGTGGGCTGCAATTCGCAGCACGGAGGGCCCAAAACGCTTAGGCCTCTCCATGCTGAGGATTCCAGACCACAGCTGCCAAGTTGTACCTGGCTGGGCCAAAAATATGGCGGAGCCCCACATAATTTTATTTTTCTAGAATTAGTTCTAGAAATAAAAAAAAAGCCTTCCCTGTATTTTTGGTAGCCAGCCAAGTACAACTTGGCAGCCGGGGGGCTGGAATTCTCAGCGTGGAGAGACCCAAACGTTGTGGGCCCCGCACGCTGCAAATTGCAACCCACAGCCACCCCAGAAAATAGCGCATTCATTAGAGGCGCATTTTCTGGCTAATGCCTAAACATTGGAGCTCCCCCACTAGTGACCCCACTTTGGAAACTAGACCCCCTAAGGAACTTATCTAGATGCATAGTGATCACTTTAAACCCCCAGGTTCTTCACAAATTAGTCTGTAAAAATGAAAAAAGTACTCTTTTTTTCACAAAAATGTTATTTTCTTCATTTTTACGGATCAATTTGTGAAGCACCTGGGGGTTCAAAGTGCTCACTATGCATCTGGATAAGTTCCTTGGGGGTCTAGTTTCCAAAATAGGGTACTTGTGGGGAAGCTCCAATGTTTAGGCACACAGGGGATTTCCATACGTGACATGGTGTCCGCTGACAATTTGAATGGAAAAGTAGCTCAAATTGTTAGCGGACACCATGTCGCGTTTGGAGTGCCCCTGTGTGGCTAAACATTGGAGCTCCCCCACAAGTGACCCCATTCTGGAAACTAGACCCCCCCGGGAAATTATCTAGATGGGTGGTGAGCACTTTAAACCCCCAGATGTTTCACTAATTAATGATGATATTTAAATCACTTAGCTGAACTTCTGATACTTTGTGGAGCGAGATTTTTTCTATGAAGTTACCAATTTCTTGTGGATAGCCTGCACTGCATGGGGATCCTCTTTTAGGTTGTACAGTGAATAATAAAATCACTTAAATTCTTTAGCTATGTTGATCGGATTTAGTACTTTAGTCCCATCAGGTTTATTCAAGTATTCAATCCTATTTCTTATCTCCCTTTTTTTTTATTCTCCTAGCTAAAATCTTCCCTGCTCTATCTTTTGTTTTGGACATTTTAAGTGCTTTTTCGTACGGGATGAAAAGTAGAGCGCACAGCCTCATTCTATGTTCCGTTATTTTTTGGGACAACTGTGGGGTGGGGTTTTTCTTGTTGCTTTGTTCCAGATTAATTTGAGTTAATAGGTCTGACACTGCCGCCTCTCTTCTTTTATACTGCTGCCATCTTAATAAAAATACCTCTCATGTATGCCTTGTGGGCTGAACATACCACTTTGTCTGAGGTGGAGCTATTATCATTTATGTCAAAGACGTTTTTTAATTAAGTCTCTATTCGATGTTTTGTTTGTTGGTCAGTAAAAAAATAATTTAAACACCATCTATTAGCTTTGACCGAAGAGTCCCTATCAGATATGGTGAGTGAGACAGGAGCATGGTCAGACCATGAGATCACACCTATCGTTGCCTCAAGCGCACAACATAGAATTATATCATCCACAGAAATATATAGTCAATCCTGCTATAGGAATTAAATCTAGGGGAGAAATGGAGTAATCTCTCTCAGCGCTGTGGAGATATCTCCAGGTGTCATGTAAGTTATATTCTGAATCCAGTGATTCCATCTCTCCCTAGAGGTATGTCTGTTTGAGCAATCTAACACGGCAGACATGAGGAGGTTGAAATCTCCACAGACAATTTTAAACTTTTTTGGAGAACACCTGAACTCTCTTAAGTGTTTGTCTGATAAATGAGAACTGGTGCATATTTGGGCGATATAGAGATACAATTGTATGCCTAGTGTTGTTTAAAGAACAATCAAGGAAAATAAAACGACCCTCACTACCGTGTTTCCCCGAAAATAAGACGGGGGGTCTTATATTGGCAGCCCAGCCACTGCAGCCTCCCATCACACACACCCAAACACTTACAAACACACACACATACACACACACTTACAAACATACACACACACATACACTTACAAACACACACACATACATATGCATACAAACATACACATGCACACACACACACACTGCTTCTTACCGGCTCCCCGGCCTTCGGTGTGGCTCCCCGCTGTCCTCGCTGTTCCCGCTGTGTCCAGGCTCCTCCAGTGTCCTGCAGCTTCAGCCGCGCTGGAGCAGATGGGGTTAATCACAGCCTAACATGCTGTGTGCCCCTGCTGAATTCTGCCCAGCCTAACTTCACAACAGCCCGGCTCCAGCTCTGATTGGCTCCCAGGAACCAGTGGGCGTGGCCAGATGACGAGCTCACGACGCCCCCAGGCGGCCTTACTTTCGCGCGGGGCCTTATATTAACAGACCCCCCGTTCCCCCTACCCTGTCTTACTTTCGGGGGGGTCTTATTATCAGGGAAAGACGGTAGTAGTGTAATACAATTTAAAGGATAGGGAGTCTCTTATAAATATAGCCACTCCAGCTCTTTTAGTCATACTGACATAGTCATAGCCGAGCATTGTCCTGTGCCAACAAGTGCTTTTCTTGAACACAAATTACATCAGCAGTTTCTTTACAAATATTCTTCCAGAAAATGGATCTTTTACCTGGCGAGTTCAAACCATTGGCATTTATAGATATAACCTTAATGTGCATTGTTAGTACTATTATACTGCTTTATGTGATACCATTCCTTCTAAATGTGTGAAAAACATGGGGAGGACAGACAGGGGGAGGACGGACAGGAAAACAAATTTGCTTGTATAAGCAAATGCAGGGTTATCAAGCCTAAATTTTTGCTTCATCATAAGAGGAAGTCCCCTTAAAGTTACAAAATCAAGCAAACAGTAAAGAAAAGGGGAAAAAAAATGAAAAAATAGTTTGCAAGAAAGTGAAAAAAAAACACTCTGTGGGCAACTTTGCCTAGTTTCAACACCGCCATAGAGGCACCAGACAAAGAGTAGAAAGCAGGAAGCAGAGAATGGCTATCCAGTAATCAATCATGCCGTGAACCAGTCTGGGTCCAGTTTTTTTTTCTGTGCCTGAGGAGATCTTTTGTCATTCGGATATATAGGTTGAATCTTCCATTTTAGCAATAAATCTCTCGCCTTTTCCGGGGATGTGCAGACAAATATGGAATTGTCACTCATGAATTTCATTTTTGTGGGGAACCCCAGTGGTACTTTATTCTTTGTTCCCTGAGGGCTGTTGTATGCAGCATATACTCCCTCCTCTGTGCTAAGGAACCTGCCGACAAGTCAGGGAATACCTTCAGGTGCGCCCAGTTATCTGAAAGTTTTGGCTTTTTCCTGAGACCAGCCATAAGTCTCCTGTATTGTGTAGAAATGAATGTGGGCAATAACATCTCGTGGTAGATCTGGGTTGAGACCTTTTGGTTTTGGAAACCTATGTATTTTATCCACAATTAAGTCCTTGCTGTCTGCAGAAGGAATCACTGTGTGTATGAAGCTTTGCAGAAGACTTGGCAAATCTTTGTCAGGTATAGATTCATCAATCCCTTTAATGCGAATATTATTCCTTTTGGATCTGTCCTTAAAATCCAGTGCTTTGTTGTGGATTTGGGAAACCTCCTTTTCTAAAGCCTCATTAGCATCTATTAGTTCATTAAGAGATTTAGTAAGTTCTGCCAGCTTCTGCTACAAGTGATCCATTCTAGTTCCCAGATCCTTGATTTCTCCCCTGATTTCTGCCTTAAACTCAGCTATCATTCTTTTGAGATCAGCTTGGAGTTCTTGCCTCAGGAATTTTAGCAACGCCTCTATTGTTTTCTGTGCAAGTGGAATATCTTTCAGAGCTTCCCCTCCCCCTTCTGAGGCTGCTGTGTGTGAACCATATTGAGAAAAGCATGGAGAAGGGGCTGGGGAGTGAAAAGCTGCAGCCATGTTTGAGGCTGTATTCAGTACCTGGTCTCTGTAGAAATATGCAGTCACCTTCTTTGGAGATCTCCTTCTTGCTGACTTGCCACACACCATTGGAACCACTGTGTCCTCAGGTCACCAGGTAACTTATTTAGGGTTTCCCAGAGTGGGTTTTCACCTTGTTGTGCCAAGTTGAAGCTGATCTCTACTGGAACTCCTGCACTAAGCAGCCTGTGCTATTCGTAGCTCGGCCACACACACCCCTGCCCCTCTTCCTTGATTGACACCTTGGAGTCAAAGAAGTCTTTACTGACAGCCATAACTTGATTGATTGGAGTGGACAGAGTACCCTAAAGCTTATGGGAGGATCACATTCATTGCCTTCACTGACAGCCATATATTGATCGTCTGGAGTAGATGGAATGGTCTGTATACTGCGTTTAGTTTATAAGAGTCACAGTCTTATTACTGACTGCCATTTATTGATACACTGGTTAAAAGGAAGAGACAACACATTCTGGTTAATCTATGAATGTTTCCCATGATTTACTTAAATATTACACGTCTCCTTTATATAATGTAACTTTGGGATTAGTTGTCCATTAATAAATCTAGAGGTATGTTTACTGATAGAAAAACAACAGAGATTATCAAGAGTTATCAAGACAAATTTCCATAAAACATCTCATTAATGTCTTTGCAGGCAATTTTGCTGTGGTATCGTAACGGTATAGGACAGGTCTCTGTAGTACCAACTTCCATATATGTGAATACAAGCTAAGAGCGCACCAAGATCATCTTCATAGGGCCATTTGTGAAACTGACTTTGACTAAACTGCAAAAAATATCAATGATTAAGAGTTTACACCCTACTTCACCGCGTTATAGAAATACAATCCTGCTTTATTGCTTTATCCAGTCTGGCAGTGATATGGTTACTCTACCTGACCTTTCCTGGAGCTGCCCTTGGCTTCAATCCAGAGATGTTTGGGAAGACAATGTAACAGCTGAGGGAAAATCCTTGTTTGTTCAGTGTGTGAGGGACAAAGGCAAAACCTCCAGCCAAGCAGAGAAAGACGGGAGAGGGCTGTGGTGTGTATAAGAAGGCATCTCCCGAGGAGGAAGAGGACATTATGTCAAGTGTGAGCATGATAATACAAATGGATAAACAAGAAGGATCAATGCCCACTGTCAGTCATGTACATAAAAATGCAGCTGTCTTCTTGGTAACTTATCACATCTGAGCGTTAAAAAAGAAATCACCTTCCATGTGTGGACACTGCGATTTAATATATTATTACACTGTAGTGAAAAGAATGTATAAAATCTATTTCACATTTATGCAATGTTGTTGGAACATTGCAAATTTCATAAAGCAACAAAAAATGCAGTTAACAGCCCAAATAGACCTAATACAGAAAAGTCTGCCTGGGAACACACTCAGTCTTCATGTGCACATTTTGTAATGTAGATATTTCTAGTATGACAGAAGAAAGACCCAAGTCATGCCTTAAGATAGTCAAGGAAACTGAATGCCAAGAGTACGCGTAGAGCAGTTAGTGCAATGCCATGCATACTTCATACCCGTCCTCATTCCTGACCTTGTATCAGAAATTGCTGCTATATTCAATCCACTGCACTGTGACTTTAAGCTTCAGTTAATAGTGATCTTCACTGGCAGTTTTTCTCAGAAGTGGGATAATAGAAGCACCATGATGTGAAGAGAAATTGTCACATGCCTCATGAACATTACATTTTCCTGGAACTTACATGTAGTTATATATGTGCTGTGCATAGTATATATATATATATATATGTATATATACATACACACACAGCACCTTGAAAAAGTGTTCAAGTAAGGCTGGGGTCACACATAGAAATCCGTTTTTGAAAGTGATTTTCATCACCAATCCGTTTTTTATAGGGTGCTTTTTGAGCCTCCTGCACCCCTGAACATTTTTGGACTTAGTCATTTTTTCATTAAAAACGCATATGCGTTAACGCATGCATTAACGCAGGTGCCTATTGTGCCATGAGTTAACGCATGCGTTTCCCATAGGGCCCCATGTTAAAAAAACGCATGCGTTTTTTAACTGATGCCAAAAACATTGCTAGCAACGATTTTGGCTCAAAAACGGACAGAGCAATGTTTTGAGGTCCAGAAAAAAACGGACAGGGTGTTTATTACATCCAATCTGTTTTTCTGTCAGTTTTTGGACTTAGAAAAAAAAAACGACAAAAATGAAGCCAAAAACGGACCAGGGGCTTATGTGTGACCCTAGCCTAACAAGAAAAAATAACTCAGAAGAGTATGACTTGCATTTGTATTCAGCTCTTCTAAGGCAATACTTTGCAGTACCATCTTTCATGCAATTACTACTGTCAATATTTTGGGGGATATATCTCTACCAACTTTGCACATCTACACATTGTAATTTTTGGCCAATCTTCTGTGCAAAATAGCTGTAGCTCAGTGATATTGGATGGAGAGTGTCTGGGAACAGCAATTTTCAAGTCTTGCCACAAGTTCCTAATGGGATTTACATCCCGACTTTAACTGGCCATTTAAACATACTAATTTAGCTATTCTTTAAACCATTCCAATGGAGCTCTGGCAGTAGTTTAAGAGTACAGACACACTGGTGTGAAAATCGGACGAGTGCAATGCATGATTTTCTCGCATTGCACTCGGACCAATGTTAATCAATGTCTGAGATCACATTAGCGTGTGTCGGATGCTCTTTTCACATCCAGATTCTGGATGTGGAAAAAGTCGCAACATGCTGTGACAGTATGCGATTCACGTGCGAGACTCGCCAATGCATATCTATGGGTCCGACAAAATCACGGACTGCACACGGACAGCACACGGACCATCCGAGTGAGAAGCGTTATTTTCATAGCTGAAACCCTCAGAAGCTTGTAATAAGCACTGATAAGGAGGCATCACATGACTAATCAGGATGTAACAAGCTGCACATGTTGCACAACTCCTGGAATCAAGCCTCCACGGATCCCACACAGCATGTTATACCACATTAATGTGGAGATGATGATCGTCCTGGTCCAGGAGAGGCCAGAGTTGTGGGACCCTAGAGACCAAGGATATGCGGACAGAAGGAAGAAAGATGCGTCCTGGACTTACATCACCAGGAAACTGTTCCCGTGTTATGACAACAGTTCGTGGGACGTCCAGATTAACATTGGTAATGTATACATTTTTTACATCTTCAAACTATTGTAATGGGAATAGAGGTGTCAGTGTGTAATCCCTGTGATGTTGCAAATTTTATAACAATGGTTTGTTTTAATAATGCAGTGGACATGGTAGCTAAGCGCTGGAGAAGTTGACGGGACCAATACCAGCGTGAATTAAAAAATATGCCGCCAAGTATCTCCGCTGTACCGAGGAAAAAGATGTATATATATTTCCAGCGGCTCTCTTTCCTAGCACCTGTGATGGACCTGAGACCGTATGTATTTTTCATTTTAATCTGTGTTCATGATATGTTCCTATTTTTGAACACTAGTGTAGTCATAGTTGTTATTCGTTGATTTCTAGAACTGACAGCAACTTGAGAAACCCTTCTGCCTCAGAGTCGGAGTACCACGCAGAAGGACCTGGCGAGTCTGGAGACTTGGGCCCTTCAGTGTCCCAAGAAGATCCTGTAGCATCATCTACCACAGCATTCCCAGAATCGCGGTCATCTGAAGAGCCTTCACAAGGGCCACCTTTGTCGGTTGCCCAACCCCAGCCACTAGGGGAGCGAGGACAAAGTGCCAGACCCACTTTGCCTAGGCCAAGGTCTCCCCTTTTCTCACCTGTGACATGTAGGGCAAGGGTTGTAGGCAATTGTCATCCTCCAACCTACATCGAGACGTGCACATGGGGGTCTTGCAGTACCTTGCGAGGACTGTAAGTGATGATGGTGAGGAAGCCTTTGGATGCAGCCTCAACAGTTATTTGCGGGAAATACCGCGGCCAATGAGGCTGCGTGCAAGGGCGGCTATCCAAATTGTGCTGGATGCATGTTTGCCACCAAATCATCCCCATTTGGTGATCAACATGCTGGAGCAGTGGCAAAAGTCGTCCGATAATTTACTCGGCCGGGCCGACACCCAGCACACAGCGGTAACCTCAGCATCAACATCAGGCCAGGCACAGTATTGCAAGACTTCCCAATCCTTGTCCGCTGTGGCCACCATTTAAAGATATGCTGCCTTTGCAACATGCCCCTCTAGTAGGCCTCATGGCACCCGGCCTACAAAACAACCCTCAACGTACGAGGTCCACGCACGACCAATCTGGATTGTGGTCGATCATGACCCAATCACAGGAGATACAAGGGCTGTAATCCACTCAAGACAACAGTGATTGGGCACAGTCAACCACAGTATGGGCCAGCATATCACTAACAAAGGCAGGTCAACCAGGATGCACATATTGGTCATCAGAGGGGAGATTTTGTGCGCATGCCACAAAGTGGTAGACAGGACACAGAAATACCTCTACCCATACACCACCAGGAAACCATGGAACACACATTGCCACAAAATAGGCAAAATCAGCCATCGAATAGGGACTTACGGGACGATGTACACTAGTCTCTCGAAATCCTAAATGTGCATGGTAGCCAGGGAACTGTGCAGGGCCAACCCAGAAACAATGACCAACCAACCTACACCAACATGTAAAGGTAATTTTTGTGAGTATACACATTGTTTAATGTACATAATGACTTTTTGTGGCTGTGTCCTTTCTTTTATTTGTAACCATAAAAAAATGGATACATATCAGATAAATATGTTCCTGTTGTTCCATTTATTTTGTTTTACGTCAACATAAAAAAACAAACAAACATGCTTTCCTTGCATTTTTTAAAACCGAATATAACTCAGGTACAATAATATGAAGGGTCATAATGGACTCAAATGAGTTTCAGAATGCATGCTGTACATTTTACACAGGGCACATCATTAAAGATATATTGATGATGTGTCGCCAACCAACAAATTTACGGGCCAGTAACGTATTCATCTTGCCATGGGACTGAGCCTTCAGGGGACACAAAAAAATCTGCAAATTGTTCACGCACTCAGAGTGCTGATGGCTGATGCCTCGGCCTACTAACCGATACTACCGGAGGCTACGGATTGTTTTGAGGAGGGATACATGAGGATTCTTCATTAGGCCGGTCATGCAAGCGAATAAAATTATGTAAGATTATGCTCTTAGGATGATGTGCCGCAGGATCCACGCTGCTGATAAAACCAGAAGACCGGAGTGTCTGGAAATGATGTAGCTTTAATCCGGTTTGGCTCCGAAACGAGTCAGATTAAAACATCATTTCCAGACACTCTGGTCTTCTGGTTTACTTTATCAGCAGCGCGGATCCTGCGGCACATTGTCCTAAGAGCATAATCTTGAACCGCGGTTACCCGTGGATGTGTGGATCCTTCAGCAGCTGACCTCTGAGCGCTCAAATTTGGTTGTGGGTGCACACAACCTCATAAGGTGAGCAGATTCCATCAGTTTTTTCACATTGATCTTTTCCTAAAAAGATAAGACCCTATAGAGCATTATCTCACATTCTAGATAAATTATGTAATATGATACAGGCTTTAATGACCGAATCCACATGTGTCTCACTCAGTTGAATGGGTGATATCAGTATGCACCATTTGGCAGTTAGAATCCCAAATGTGTAGTCCACCATTCGTCTAGCACGTGTTAACCTAAAGTTAAAGACACAGCGCTGGTAGTCTAAACCACGTCTGGGGTATGGGCGCATGACTGAAACGCCTCATCACCTACAACCACAAATGGGAGAGGTTCTCGTAAGGAGCCTGGGAGAGGTGTGGATGGTGGGACATTCAGATATTTATTAATGAGGCATCTACCCAATACTGAGTTCCTGAAGATGTTGGAGTCACCTGTTCACCCATATGAACCAACATCCATCCCAATAAACTGATAGGTGCTGTCAACTAAAGCCAGAAGGACAATTGAAAGATAATGTTTGTAATTGAAAAAAAAGGGTTCCAGAATTGGGTGGCTTCTTGATCTGGATATGTTTCCCATCAAGCACACCAATGCAGTTAGGGAAATTACAGGTTTGATGGAATCCATTCGCAATCCGGTACCAATCGGCTTCTGTGGGTTCAGGAAGTACAATTGGCTGCAAACAATGCCACATCTCCTCACAGGTGTTGTGCACAATTTGTCCAATCATGGACTTGCCCAGTAGGAACTCTACATGTAAGCCCGCAAAGGAAACACCAGTTGACAGGAACCTGAAAACATACATCTAGGAATTAGAACCAAAACCTGTTGTGTTAACAGGCCATACCCAAAAAAAACAACAAAAAAAACCCATCAGTATCCATACTGGCCCACATAATGGACACAGTCACTAAATCTAGAAATGGGTAAGGTCTATGGCACGTGTATGCAGGCATGTCTCAAAATCCTACTGAAATGACACCCCATAAAAGACAACCCAAAAAAACTAACCTCAGTGTCAACAGAAGCCGTTCTTCCACAGTAATAGTTGGCCGCATTTGGGCATTTTGAAATGTGATGCCAGGCCGCAGAATGTCCAAGAGTCAGTCAAATGTGGGTATGGTCATCCTGGTATATGCGTAGAATTTATCTGGATGACAGCATAACTGACCATACAGTCTCTGAAAATGGCCCTGAGAGCTATGCTAAAAAAGAGGGGCGGATGGACCCATATTCTTCGCCACCTCCTCGGATCTGAAACAAATGGATATGGTGTCCCGTATCGTCTGGAAATGACTCAATGGAATAAAACCCACTCGGTGGAGTTTAGGGTCACGTTATTCTCCATTCTCTAAGCAGCTGGACATGTACACAACACTGCTTACTGAGGGGATAGATGGTCAGCTCACTGAACACAAATGTCCATGGGATATAGCCACCAAAGAGCCCTGATTGGCACTTAGCATTTAAATCACAATTGGCACACATTGCAGCCAATTTACAGACAAATTAATCAGAAATATCGCATGAGTTCAGCGGATTGCACACGGACCACACACGGATTACACTCAGACACCACTCGGATGTGATCTGAGAAAATGTCAGACACTCGCATAGCTGTTGCATGGCACACAGATCAAAAAACGGATGACACTCATCCGACTCTCCTGGATAAGAAACGGACCAGTTTATAAAAAACATTAGGGTTGCTGTCTTGCCGGAAGGTGAACCTATACCCCAGCCTCAAGTCTTTTGAAAACCTCTAACAGCTTTTCCTTTGTGATTACACTGTATTTAGCTCCATCCATTTTTCCACAAACTATGACCAGAACCAGCTTCCCTGTCTCTGCTTAAGAAAAACATCTCCACAGCGTGATACTGCCACCACCATGTTTCATGGTGAGGATGGTAATTTTACAGACTATAAGACCCATTTTTTTCCCAAAGACATTTTGGAGGAAAGTAGGGGTGCATTTTATAATCCAGATGCACCTGGCTGTGGTTGTGGGAAGGGGCTGCTTATGCTCAGGGCCCAGGAGGCAGACACAGGGCCGCAGGAAGCAGGGTGAACACATGTTCCCACTATTAAAGTGAAATACATGTTCACTGCTCTCCATGCCCATATTTTCTGCACTGCAGCAGGTGCAAAGAGGTGGGTAGTATTATGAATGCAGGGAGCAGTTAATATGCATTGTGTTTCTAAAGTCTGACTGTAATCAATAAAATGACGCCAGGGGCGGAATTATGGCACCCCTGCTCACTGATGACTTACCATCATACACCCTATATTATGCTCAATGCATGCAGCTACCATGCCTATGGGAAGGAAAAATACAAAATAATGTGAAAAGTAACAAGATGTCATCCAAGGTCATTACATGTTTTTCCTACCGTATTAGCTATCTACCGGGGTGCTGGCCGTCAATGATCAACAATGCATGGAATATTGTCCTCCAGACAGGGCTCTTTGTTTATATGGGCACCCCACTAGACAAATAATAGAGTAACCTGGTAATTCCAAGATCCCCCAGAGTCACCATATTGATGCTGAACTTAGAGTGGACACCCGATCAACATAGCATAGGGCAGCCCAGAACTCCAGGACTCAAGCAATCCGCCAGCCTCAGCCTCCCAGTAGCGGGGATTACAGGTGCGCGCCACCACATCCGGCACAAATAATAGGGTAGTAGTAAAAAATGTGTAATGACCTTGACATCGTGTGACTTTCACATTATTTTGTATGTTTGCTTACCATACACAGGTTAGCTGCACGTATTGAGCACAGTATGGTGTTTACGAGGGTAGCTCATTCGTAAGCAGGGGTGCTATAACGCATTTCATTTATAGTGCCAACCTCTGCAGGTGGGTAGAGAAAATTCTTGTTCAGAGCCCATAATCCTTTTCTCCCTTGATCAACACTAATATTTTTTACCTTGTCTGTTGTCTTTATATGTGTTTTGTTTTGTGATATTTTACGAGTACGTTAATAAATATATTTTTAAGGGTTATGTTTTGTTTTGGTTTGACACATTTCCTACTTCAAATTTTATTTGTATTTTCCTTCTCAAAAACCAAGGTACATTTTATAGTCTAGAAAAATGTGATAGTTTTATGCAACACATAGATGTTTGCATTTAGCCCAAAAAGTTCTACTGCTGTTTGATCCCTAGTGTTATCAAACAAACCTCTGAGGTCTTTTTAAAATAATTATAAAATCATGCATCATTTCCTATACACTGTACAAATGTTTGCTACTAGTCTTGGCACATCACATACAATCACAATAATAAACATTTTTTAGTTTGTGCATGTAACAAAAGAAAAAAAACGTGGAAAAGTTCACAGGGAATAAATACTTTTTAAGGTTTTTATATATATACAGTATATATATATTATATATATATATATATATATATACATTAACTGTTCTTAGCCATAACAAAATAGGATGGGTTAACAAAGTCTTGCTTCCCTCTGCAGCAGAGGCTGCAAGTGTAATACAGGGGCTATGGGTGAGCTCCTGGTGTAATACAGGGGCTATGTGAGGGCAGGAGTTGTAATACAGGGGCTATGTGAGGCAGAAGCTGTAAGTGTAATACAGTGGCTATGTGTGGGCTCCTAGTGTAATACAGGGGCTATGGGTGGGCTCCTGGTGTAATACAGGGGCTATGTGTGGGCAGTGGCTGTGATATAGGGGCTATGTGTGGGCAGGGGTTGTAATACAGGGGCTATGTGAGCCACAGGCGGTAAGTGTAATACAGGGGCTATGTGTGGGTAGGGGTTGTAATACAGGGGCTATGTGAGTCACAGGCGGTAAGTGTAATACAGGGACTATGTGTGGGTTCCTGGTGTAATTCAGGGGCTATGTGTGGCACAGGTTTCAAGTATATGTGTAATATAAAATGAGTGGGCGGTTTCCCTCAACAAGCAAATACCTGTGCTTCTGACATGAGTACGACATACTAGTTTATATAGGCTCACACAGTGCTCATTTTATGATATATCCTGACCTCTCAATCAATGAAAGGAACAGTAAAAACAAAAAGACAGCTAAAATAAAAAATCACTGCAACTACTCCTTTAACCTTCTCTTTTGTCTTATTTTACAGCTACAACAAAAAAATATATAAAAAAAACTGTGTAAGTTTTAAGAGTAGATCCATGTCGCCCCCTTTTCATTGTCCTGTCTCTGAGCATCATGGAGAGGGTAAATATTTATCATCTTTAATTTAAACATTTACGATAGATTTTGTGTTCCATTGATTGCTCCCTTCAACATAAACAATTTGGGTGCATTTGAAAAATTTCTGAATTTCAGTATTCAGATATATGGGGAATTAAGGTGAAACAATGAAATGGGGGAAGAAACAAACCACTTACCGTATATACTCGTGTATAAGCCGACCCGTGTATAAGCTGACCCCCCTACTTTTGCCCCCAAAACCTGGGAAAACCTATTGACTCATGTATAAGCCGAGGGTGGACCCCAGCACAGGTATACAGGCCTCCCCAGTCGTAGTATACAGCAGCCTCCCCAGTGGTATACAGGCCTCCCCAGTGGTAGTATAGAGCAACCTCCCCAGTGGTAGCATACAGCAGCCTCCCCAGTGGTATACAGGCCTCCCCAGTGGTAGTATACAGCAGCCTCCCCAGTGGTGTATACAGGCACCAGCAGTATTACAGCAGCCTCCCCAGTGGTATATACAGGCCCCAGCGGTGTATACAGCAGCCTCCCCAGTGGTGTATACAGCAGCCTCCCCAGAGGTGTATACAGCAGCCCCAGTGGTGGTATATACAGGCAGCCCCAGAGGTGTATACAGCAGCCCCAGTGGTGGTATATACAGGCAGCCCCAAAGGTGTATACAGGTAGCCCCAGTGGTGGTATATACAGGCAGCCCCAGAGGTGTATACAGCAGCCCCAGAGGTGGTATATACAGGCAGCCCCAGAGGTGTATACAGGCAGCCCCAGTGGTGGTATATACAGGCAGCCCCAGAGGTGTATACAGGCAGCCCCAGTGGTGGTATATACAGGCAGCCCCAGAGGTGGTATATACAGGCAGCCCCAGTGGTGTATACAGCAGCCCCAGTGGTGGTATATACAGGCAGCCCCAGAGGTGTATACAGCAGCCCCAAATGCTGGCACTTGCCCCCCTGCTTGTAAGGCCCCCCCCGGCTGCTTAACTTACCATCCCTGGTATTCTGCATCGCGTGTGCGCAGGTTCCTCCGTGCTCCCGTCCTCCGTGCTGCCGGCGTCAGCTGCATCCGGGGTCCCCGGCCGTCGCATAGCGATGACGTCATGCGACCGGCCAGTCACATGACCCCGGATGCTACGGAGGACGGGAGCACGGAGGGACCTGCGCGATTCAAAATACCAAGGATGGTAATAAAAGCAGCCAGGGGGGGGGCCTTACAAGCAGGGGGGCAAGTGCCAGCATTTGGGGACATATATTTAGATATGCACTGCTTCCCCCTGCCGCTGATTGACAGGGGGAAGCAATGCATATATAATGAGCAGCCCCACGTGATGGGGCGCTCATTCAGCAGCCTCCCCCGCCTCCTCCAGCCTCCCCAGCCCCGGACACAGCCCCCACCACGCAGCCTACCGTATTGACCCGTGTATAAGCCGAGGGGGAGACTTTTCAGCCCAGTTTTTGGGCTGAAAAACTCGGCTTATACACGCAGGGCCGCACCGTCCATTGGACAAGGTGAGCCCTGTCATTCAGGCGGCAGCCGGCAGGGGGAGCGGCAGTGCAGAAGGGGGCGGCGCCTCCTGCACGCAGCCTCCCCCTGTCATGGCGCCGGCCGCTCACCCCGCGCGCACCGCAGGTAAGCGGCGCGACCCGGGGAGAGGGACAGAAGGGGCGGCAGCGCTGCCCACGGCTCTACAGCACCCCCCTTCCCCCCCGGTACTCACTGCCGCGGCCGGCAATGACTGCCGATGCCGCGGCTCAGGCGGCAGAGGGGGCGGCAGTGCTGGGCTCCACCAGCACCCCCCCCCCCCCCCGTAATCGGTGCCGCGGCTCAGGCGGCAGAGGGGCTTGGTGCACCCCTGTATACACGAGTATATACGGTAAGTAGTCTTAGTTTGTTGACATGGGATGTGATTTCTTTCACCTACAGCAACTTTAAAGCATAAATGTTACAACTTGTATTACAAAGTGTAATAACTGTGTTCTATAAGTCTGTGTACCTTCATATTTATGGCCCTCTCCAAATAGCACATATACACAAAATGTAGGAAATACATTTTTATAATAGTAATAATACTATGGCAGTGACCTTTTAGCTTTCTGAAGCCATTGGCTGTTATTTTATTTTAAAAAGTTACAGTATATGTTTCTGAAAAGGATGAACTCCAATCCCTTTGTTCTGGAGCTAACATGTTGCATTGCTCTGAGAGTCACACGTTTACTGGAGGTTACTAGATACTAATGAAGCCACATTTGTAAGTAAAAAAAAGCTTAACACCCAACACTGTTATTGTTCCTGATCAATCTTGGCAACAGATAGGTATCTAACATATAACACGTACAAAATTGCACGAGGCAAAACACCAGTGTATAACAGAAGTCGATACCAGTAACAGAAACTTGCTATGGAAAGGACTTAGAAACAGCACTAAATTATTTACACATGGTAGCATCTTATTTGTCCATGCTGCGCAGGATCAACTTACCACAGTTGTGCCAACACTCTGGGAAAATGTATGTTCCAGTAAAAAGTACATGCAACCGATGTTATAAAAAAAAATGTGTTGTATTACATTGTTTAAAGCCTATAAAAATCAGGTACATTCTATACATGATACATAACAACATTTTTCTTTAGACCACACTGCTTTTGGGGATACACTGGGTAAAATCAGTAAGGACATGCTGATGCTTTCTTAGGCTCCTTCCACATCAGCGTTTTTGCTGATCTGTGGCAGATCCGGCAGATTTACAGCATCTGCCGCGTACCAGCTGCACTTGCGGTGAGCCCCATTCATTCTCTATGAGACTTGCGGCAGGTGTGGCAAATGCGGTTTTTGTCACGATCCGGCACTTGTGGCAGTTGCGGCAGGTCAAGAAACGCAGCTAGCAGTCTTTTTTTTTTCACGCGCCGCAAGTGCCAGATCTGGCAAACTGCACTTGCCGCAAGTCCCATAGAGAATGAATGGGGCTTGTCGCAAATGCTCACCGAGATAATTGTGATCCTAAAGAGATAATTGTGATCCTAAATAATAAACCAAAATCTCCAAAGGGTGCTACTAAAATATAACTTTTATTTAACTACAATTAAAATACCAGGAAAGTATACTCTTTTTCAATATGTATATACGACAACAACACAGGTAAACCAGGGGAGGGGACTATAACCCTGTACTCACCCTACTCTCAACCTGCCTACCAATGGAGTTTTATACACCTAAAAAATAAAAATGGTGTCCCCGTACCTCGGTGGCTGGCCCTGATATCCCTATTTCACTCATCAGGGTCCAGTCAGCAAAAAATTACATCAATCCATCCATTGTTTCCTCTTAGCACTGTGTCACAAAAAGAGAGGTGTCACAGAGTAGGGGGTCTATCCCTAGTACTCAACAGGCACTGCACATGTGATTACAGGATATTTCTACCTTCTTTCTAAGGGGACTAAAAAATAATGATCCCTCAAGTGTCCTATATCTGGGTAGATATGCTGTCTAATTCAGGCGTTTTACAATGTATGACCTGCAATAGTCAAATTCACAGTACACAACTCAAATATCCCACAGATGACACCTTGCCACCATGCTTGAAATAGACCAAACTAGCCCACAATAGTAAAACAGTGATGTGTGAGATTATCCACACCTATAGTGATCCACTATTCATATACAGTATATAATGACAGGTTAATTCATTATAGACACCCTCTTTGTTTGTTGTATAGATGAACACGGATGAGATAATAGGCAGGTCAGAGTTAGAACGGTTTACTCATGTTTAACTTATCTGATACATGATATCCCCCACTCGACGCTTTCCCCCTATATCCCTATAGGGTTCATCAGGAGTGACTTGTATAGATGAAGTTGCAGGAAAAGATACATCAGCCCTGGGGCGCTGTGGGGGCCAGCAATAATCCCCCTCCTCATCTGGATGCGGTCGTTAAGCAACAGATGCGGATCTGCCGCAAATTTTAAAGAACGCTGATGTGAAAAGAGGCCTTACATAGAAGCATTCAAGAATATAGCACTCTTCATAATGAGATCAATTTCTGCTCATCCTGAAAACTGCAATATTGATGCACCATATACAAACACACATTCTCAACCAGTTTTCCACAATCATCTAATGTGTACTCAGTCTAAAACTGAATTCAGACATCCATCATTTTTTTTGTGTAATCATTTGTGTCATGAGTTTTTGAACTGAGTTTCATCAATCTTGTTAATATATTTTTTTGCATGAAAATCAAAATCGAATGAAAAGACTGATGTGGAAAGCACCATAAATTAAAATGGGTACAGGTCCAATTTTAATCAATAGAACAGTTATGTGTAACTTTGACATGCAAATGGAGCTTAATGTAATATAGAGTTGACCTCCTACCTCTAATGAACAGTATAATTATTGTAAATCAACTGATGGACTCAAAAATGATACTGGAATGGGTAAGGCTGAGCTCAGTAAGCTAGTGCTCATGGGTGAAAAGAGTCTATAATTGAAAACAGAGAAACCTTGGCACACAAAACCACGAGAGATGATGTTTGGCGAAAAAAAGATCTGTGTTATTAACCCAACATATCTTTTTTTCGCCAATCATCATCTCTTGTAATTTTGCGTGCCAGGGATTCTCAACTGAAAAATAAAGGTAGGCCATGAACAACCAAACATAAGTGTCTAATGATTTTATTGTCTAGTTTGTGGACAATTCCTAAAGGGATTGTCTTCATAAAACAGTCCTTTTCATATGTCCTATTAGAACATATGGACCTCATAAATTAAGGTCAACTGCGTGGAAGCATTATATGCACTGGTGGGCACCTTTGCAATTATAATATATGGCTCTTTGCAGCCCATGAGCTCATCATAATACACAATTCTACTTGCTTTGGAAGTAGAAATGGGCCACCTTACCTATTGGGCACTTGTGCAATCACACAGGTGACACCAATAATTTGTTCCTCGATTAGATGAGACAGACTCAGGAGTTTCCATGAAAGAGATGTTCCCAGAGTCTGATTAACCATGCTTTAAATAAGTGTTCCCCAACTCTAATCCTCAAGAGCCACTTACAGATCATGTTGTCAGATTTTCCTTATTATTTTACACAAGGAGTTATCAGCTGTGCAATACTAGAGAAATCCTGAAAATATGACCTGTTGGTGGCTCTTAAGGACTGAAGTTGAAGTTGGGGAACATTAATTTACACTGATAGCTGTTCATTTGATTGGCTGTCGAGTAAAACTACATAGAGATAAATCAGAATGGATCAAATATTGTCCAGAATGGCTTCATTTCAAAAGTTAAAGGGGTTGCCCACTACTTGGAAAACCCCTTCTCATTTCCCATGCTTACCCCTGTTAAGATAAAAAAGCTTACATTCACCTCCCGTGCCAGGCTGTCCAAGCGGTGTTGATGCCATACAAGCGGTGTTGGTACTTGCTCTCTCTGTGCTCATGTGAGGTTGTTAAATCATGTGAGCCCCATGCCCCATTACCAATGACATCACTGTCCCCGCCTTTAGAGGTATAAGTAATCAACAAGAAGTGAGCAACCAGCTACAGCTCTCACTTCCTCTTAATTAATTATTCATCTAAAGGTGGAGAGAGAAAAGTCAGCGGTGACTGGAGGTGGGGATCGCATGACATTACAACATCACTTAAGCCCCGATAACGCAAGCATTGGCATCACTGGAACGGCACTGGCATGGGAAGTAAGTATAAGCTTTATTATTTTAATGGGTGCAAACAAAGAGATTGAGGAGGGGTTGTATGAGCAGTGGACAACCCTTTCCAGACCACTCTATTAAGGTAATCTTTATATCCCACGAGAAATCATTATAGTTAAAGCAACTTTAATTAGAAGATTTAGGTTTTGTGGTTCACTTGGCAAACATATTGATATAAAAAAACTCTATGTTTTCCTGCATCTGCTCTTCCTAAACAGTATTATAATTAGTAATTGGAGGAATGCTGTGCATGAAGCTGAATGGCTTGTACTGCACTACTGGGTTTCAAATGAACTATATAAAAACAATACTATGATACATATTGTGAAGTCTGTTCCTTATTGTCTAGATAGATGGACAGGAGCTATGAGCTGAGGCAAGGTAGGATCTACTCTGTAAAACCTGATGAACATCAGCAGTCTTATAACAGGATATACAGACAAGGTCTGACAGTAATCAGGGATTTGGCAGAAGGAAATCTTATTAGACAATGTACCTCTTAGTTCAGATAGAAAGACTCATTAAATTACTCAATGCAATTGGTTAATGTAGGAACCATAATGACATTCACATAGTATGGCAGTTTGCTAAAAGCTGTTTTGAAAAAAGTCTTTCCCAGTGACGCCTTAAGCTAAAAATATACTTATGCTATAGCTGTAATAGAAAACTGTGATACAAGGAAAACAATTCCTCTGAAGTGAAATATGGATGCAGAATTAAAATCTGAAGTGAAATATGAATGCGGAACATTCATACTGTGCCTGGTACTGCTTAGGCACAAGTTTACATGTATAAAATGTAGAGGGTGGGCCATTTATATGGATGCACTTAAGTAAAATGGGAATGGTTGGTGATATCAACTTCCTGTGTGTGGCACATTAGTATATGGGAGGGGGAAAACTTCCAGATGGGTGGTGACCACAGTGGCCATTTTGAAGTTGGCCATTTTGGATCCAACTTTATTTTTCTCAATGGGAAGAGGTTCATGTGACACTTCAAACTTATTGAGAATGTCATAAGAAAAACAATGGTGTGCTTGGTTTTAACGTAACTTTATTTTTTCACATCTCGTATTTTCACAGCATAGACAATTGCCTTCAGATGAGTGATGAGGCAAACTTTTTTGTGAATGGTAAAGTTAACAAACAAAACCAGCACTATTGGTCTGACACTAACCCACAGTGGATAGATCCCTCCAAGACTGTTGGAACACAAAAATTGATGGTATGGTGTGGTATATGGGATACAAAGATAATGGGGCAATTCTTCATCAATGGAATCCTCAATGCCACTGGATATCTGAATCATGTAGCAATTTCAGATATCCAGTAGCATTAAGGTTTCCATTGATGAAGAATGGCCCCACTATCTTTGTACCCCATATACCACACATGACCCCCTTTCCATTAAAAAAACTAAAGTTGGATCAAAAATGACTGACTTCAAAATGTCTGCCATGGTCACCACCCATCTGGAAAAGTTTTCTCCTCCCATTTACTAATGTGCCACAAACAGGAAGTTGATATCACCAACCATTCCCATTTTATTTAGGTGCACCCATATACATGGCCCACCATACATACATATATATCCCGGATGTCCTCTTTAAATACATAACTGTCTGTATATACTAGTGCCTGAATGCCAAATATTCTGGAATAATAAAAAAAAGGTTTACTACATGTAAAATGCTACTGAACAATTTTTAGATGCATACTTTTGCCAACTCGGGGTAGCAGCCTGTTGCTGTCCACTTTATCTGTGCTGAGGATCAAAAATACAGTGAAGCTCTACATTTCTTTATTTATTATTACATTACTATTGTTATGGCAATAAATAGTTAATAATTCATATTAGTATTAGAGCCTATTCAGAAATCTTTTAGTACAGGCTCGAGGCCTGGTTGTAGGGAAAAAGCCTTGGACTTACACTTTCCCCTAGCTAAGCTCTCTCTCTTTCTTCCCTCCCACCTTTGGGTTTTCTGTGTCTCAGATTTTATATGAAAGTTTTGACTTAGAAGTAGCTGGCTGAAGCCTTATCAGAATGTCTTCGGACTAAATGTACACTCCAAGGCTAGTTTAAACTAACTAACATGTAGAGAATATAATTGAATGTTTTTCAGAATAAAATGTATATTCAGCATAAAATGATGCAATTACCTAGAACCACCCTTAAGAAATGCCCCTTTAATGATGAGAATAAAACGGCTAACCACTCCCTTAATAAAAGGTCTTTGTCATTAAGCTCTACATTGACAAGTGTGTCAGCGTGGTTTCTTTCCGGTGACGTGCACGCACCCAGACAAAGCATCCAATTTGGCAGCAGACAATTAAAATGACAGCCTCACCCTAAAGGCGTGGGGGCATCCATAACACAATGATGTTAAGTTCGTTACCTATGTCAACCAATCACAGATGCTGGCACAATGGGCAAGGGGCAAAACAGCCAATCACAGATGCTGTCACATATAGTGAGCGTCTGTGTGTGATTGGCTGTTGAAGCCAGTGCAATAACCTAAAAACAGTACATACATTCTAGCATCTATTGTGCAGTGAATAATTCAGGAAGTTAATGAGCGACCTCAGAAGTACAAGCGTGTGGACCCCGGTAAGTAATATGCTGATGTTTAATAACTGTTTTGCTTCTTTTTACAGCAACCCCCAGCCCCTATGGCTCTAGTCACTA
Organism: Allobates femoralis; assembly: GCA_033576535.1. NCBI lineage: Eukaryota > Metazoa > Chordata > Amphibia > Anura > Aromobatidae > Allobates > Allobates femoralis. The sequence continues at coordinate 186,268,906 of JARQOC010000006.1, read as the reverse complement.
TTTCATAAATTTAAAGTCTGGGTTTGGACTCAAGTTTGGGTCAAGTTCGGACACTAATCTGGACTTTAAAAAAAAGGCCAACCAAACCGTAACATTGGTGGGTTTGCCTATCACTAGTCATGACAATATATGCAAAACATTTAGCCCAGCAAACATGGAAAACTAACACATAAAGGGATAAAGCAATGTCAAACACAATTTTCATCTATAGAGCTGACAACCATTTGCTTCCGGTTTACTAAAATCATCAGGAAAATGGCATCACAACAACCAGACAGAAGTAATCACACGTTTAAAACAAAAAACATGCTAATTGTTTGGTAGCCACTGTTTGTGGTAATAATTCTGGAACACTTCAATAAATCTCAGTGTTCCTGAGATTGATTTTTGTGACACACTGTACGTTACGTTAGTAATAAAGTTAGTTCAATATTTGTTTTATTTATTTGTGAAAATAATGGAATTTTGGGGAAGATGTTGATAATTTTGCAATTTTTAAACTTTATATCACGCAAAATAATTAATGAATAAAATTTACCATATATCTACTTACATCTGCATTATTTTTTCTATGTCATTTTATATTGTTAGGATGTTAGAACATCAACTTCTCATTTTTTTTCAAGAAATTTACAAAACCTGTTTTTTTAGAGACTTATTCAGATTTAAATGGCATTTGAGGGGCCTATATATTGAAAATTCCCCAAATTGGTACCATCTTAAAAAAAACACACCCCTTGAATTCATCAAAACTGGTGTCAGGAAAGTTTTTAACCCTTCAGGTGCTTAACAGGAATTAATGCAAAAAGGGATGAAAAAATATTAATTTCACCTCCAAAATGTTGATTTAGCTCCAATTTTTTCACTTTTACAAGGGATTACATGACAAAATGGACTCCACTATCTGTTCCTCAGTTTTTTTGCTGGTACCCCACATGTGGTCAGAAACCTCTGTTTATACAAATGGCAGAGCTCGGAATGGAAGGAGCACCATTTGAATTTTGGAATACAAATTTGGCTGAAATAGATTGTCGCATTTACAGAGCCCCTAAAGGTGCCTAAACAGTAGAAATTCCCCACAACTAAACCCTTTTTGGAAACTAGACCCCTCAAGAATTTTATCCACGGGTATCATGAGCCTTTTGAACCCACAGGTACTTCACAGAATTTATAATTCTAGTTATATTGATAATTTTAATTGTTTTCACAAATATGTTGCTTTAGTGCCATGTGTCTCACTTTTGCAAGAGATAACACGAAAAAGTGGAACTCACGGATTGTTACCCACTTTCTTATAAGTGCGGCAATACCCCACACGTGTCAAAAAGTTCTGTTTGGACAAACAGTATTGCTCGCAAGGGCAGAAATAGTTTGCGGGTTTCATGTTACATTCACAGGACCCCTATTGTGCCAAAACAGCAGAAAGCCCCAACAAGTGACCATATTTTGGAAACGATACCCCTCAAGGATTTTATCCAGGAGTAGAGTGAGCATTTTGAACCCACAGGTACATCTAGGATTTGATAACATTATGTTGTCATAGTGGAAATGGTAATTTCTTAGGCACCTTTCATATCAGCGTTTAATGCTGTTCGCGGCAGATCTGGTAGCTTTGCCGCATCTGCTGTGTAACGGCTCACTTGCAGCAAGCCCCATTAGTTCCTTATGGGACTTGCAGTCACGTGTGGCAAGTGAGGTTTTGCCGGACCCGGCAAATGTGGGAAGTCAAAAAAATGGAGCTAGCAGTGTTCTTTTTCACTTGCCACAAGTGCCGGATTTGCTGGTTCCGGCAAAGCCGCACATGACCGCAAGTCCCATAGGGAACTAATGGGGCTTGCTGCATGCTTGCCACAAGTGAGCTGTTATTAGTTGTGAAAATGACAAATTTGAAGTAAAAGCATCATTTTCAGTAAGGCTGCTTTCATATCAGTGTTTAGTGCCGTTCGTGGCAGATCCGTCAGCTTTGTCGCATCTGCCACGAACGGCACTAAACGCTGATATGAAAGCAGCCTTACTGAAAATGATGCTTTTACTTCAAATTTGTCATTTTCACAACTAATAATGGGAGTAAATGGATGCCATAATTTGTTATGCAATTTCTCCTGAACACAATGATACCTCATATGTAGTAAAAAAACTGCTGTTTTGCGCTCATGCCAGGGCTCAGAAGGAGAGGAACGCTATTTCATCTTTGGAGTGTAAATTTGTCTGGAATAGATTTCGGGCCCCGTATCACCTTTGCAGAGCTCATGACGTGTCAAATCAGCAGAAAACCCCCACAAGTGACCGCATTTTGTAAACAAGGTCTCTCAAGGAGTTTGTCTAGTGGTGTACCGAGAATTTTTAACCTACAGGTTATTCAAGAAACTCTATAACATTTAGGTGTGAATACAAAAAATTTAATTTTTTTCCACTAAAATATTGTTTTAGCACCAAATTTTATAATTTCCATGAGGGACAATAGGAGAAAATTGATCGTACAATTTATTATGCAATTTTTACTGAAAATAGTGGTGCCACATCTGTGGTTATACACTATTGATTGAGTACATGGTAGGAATAAAATGGGAAGGAGTGCTACTTGACTTTTAGAATGAAGATTCCATTATAGATTGTGGGCTCTATTACCCAAGCACCTGAGGTGCCAAATCAACAGAAGCCTACAAAAGAGACCATATATTGGAAACCGCACTACTTAAGGAATTCACCTTGGGCTATAGTGAGTATTTTGATCCCACACATGTATCTCCCAGACTTTTATATCATTGGCACGTGGAAATAAAACATTTTCGTAAAAATTACATTTATTTTATCAGCTGCAAATTTTTCAGTTACACAAGGATTAAAAGGTGAAATTTGGTTCCACAATTTTTGGTTCAATATCTCCAGAGTGCAATGATGCCCAATATAACTCAGAAACTACTGTTTGGCCACCTGTCAATGCTGAACAGGAAGAAGCGTTATTTGTCTTTTGGAGCACAGATTTAGCTAGAATGGTCTGCAGCAACATTTGCAGAGCCCCTTAAGGTGCCAGAACAGCAGAAAAACCCAAAAGTGACCCCACTGTAGAACTTGCACCTCACAATGAATTAATTTATGGCGTCACAGTTGCTCAGTGGTTAGCATTGCAGGCATGCAGCGCTGGGGTCCTGGGTTCTCTCCGTGTTTGAGTAAGTTTCATCTGAGTTCTCTGGTTTCCCCCCTCACTCCAAACACATACTGATAGGAAATTTAGATTGTGAACCCCAATGGGCAGAGTGTTACTAATGTATGTAAATCACTGTGGAATTAATGGTGCTATATATGTGAATAAATATTATTATTATATTTATTATTATTATTCATATTATGTAACATCCACATGGTGATTTTGTTCTTGGGAATTGCAAACATGCCCGCCTATTGCCCATACATTGTGCCCAGTTTGTTCTTCTAGAGACAAGCACCCCATAAATTATTAAGTGGGTTCTTCCTACTACAATAATACCAAACATGGGGATGCTTTTGGTAGTTTATTGACATGAGGCATTGGAAGAAGGGAGGCATATGGATTTTAAAGCACAGATGTCACTGGAGTTTGAGAGGTAGTAGCCATGTTTTTTTTCCAGAGCCTGTACTCTACCAGTAACATGGGAACCCCATTATATTTCCAGGGACAGGTTATTGGGTGCTGGTTTTGTGCAGAATAAGTTATGGATTTTGTTTGGAACATTTAGGGGTACAGAAATTTTTTTATCACTTTCAGTATGAGGCTGGGATCAAAGTCTTAAGTTCTACACTGCACTATAAACAGAAAAAGTGCAAATAGAGTCTTATTACACAAACATACTGGAATCCCATATTGATGGTTATGATCACCTTAGTTTGTTGTGAGAATCAGAACTAACTATACACATTTGATAAAAGGTTGCTGCATGTGTCCACTTTCAAATAAAGGTTCACCAGCAATTAAATATATGGATTCTCCACATGCGCTGCAAATCAATAAACAATAACCGAATTCTTTATGAAGGTTTATTGACCTACGCGCTTCGTAGTTAGCTCGCTACTTCTTCAGGACACACATCATTACATTGTCACAGTGAAGCAACCATATTTAAACTGGATGCAAATACGCAAAATTCAAACACAAATAACTCGCTGCCCGAAAAACATCTATCGTAACAACGGTCATGATGCTATGGTAAAGCCAAAACATATACATATATATACAGGGTGTGCCATTTATATAGATGCACCTAAATAAAATGGAAATGGTTGGTGATATCAACTTCCTGTTTGTGGCACATTAGTATATGGGAGGGGAAAAAACGATTCCAGCTGGGTGGTGACCATGGTGGCCATTTGAAGTTGGCCATTTTGGATCCAACTTTATTTTTTTCAATGGGAAGGGGGTCATGTGACACATCAAACTTTAAGTTTATGTCCACTGATTCATATATCTTATAGAAAGAAGGAGGGTTTAAGCCCTGCATTTCTTTCAATGTATCAAAATAGCCCATACTGCATTTATGGTTTCTCAAATAGATTTTATTCAAATTTCACAAAACAGTAAAATCTCAAATCTCATCAACAGTATGTAGAACAAGAACATTGATTATTTCATACATTTTCATCAAAACATGATCAGGTGTACAAAGTGAATGAGACAATAAAAATCCCCGTTGTTCAGAGGTATTAGACTCCCTGCCTATTAATGGTAAGGCTTTGCTTATTAAAGCTTGTTTTACTTTCCTAGGTTAGTCCACTAGGGGGTATGTTTTTGGCTAATTGCACTATAAAGCCTCTGTCTTATTTATACCCTTTAAGGATTGAATAATCCCAATTATCTTCAGGCTCCAACCAGGATCAGGATGCAATACAGATTAGGCCAATATGCTGTGCCCTATCTCATTCGCTCTTACATCCCACAGATCCTGGTATTCTGGGAGACTTTAACATCCACATAAACAGCCCCATCACCCCATCTGCATCCCAGCTCCTATCTCTAACCACCTCTCTTGGCCTCTAACAGCTCTCAACCTCTGAGACACACAAAGATGGTAACACCCTTGCCTGATCTTTGTTCGGCTCTGCTCAACCTCCTCCTTAGATAATTCAACTCTTCCCCTCTCTGACCACAACATTCTCTCCCTCACGCTCACAAACCCTTGCCCACCCCAGCACAGTCCGAACTATCACACATTCAGAAATCTACAGGCCATTAACCCTCATGCATTCACAGACTCTCTACACTCATCACTGTCCCCAATCTCCTCATTATCCTGTCCCGATCTGGCAGTCAATCACTTAAATGACTCTCTCAGAAGCTCCCTGGACCAAGGAGCGCCCCTCACCCTCAGAACCCCCAAACACAAAGTGAAACAGCCCTGGCTCACATCACAAACTCGATTCTTCCAGCGATGCTCTAGGAGTGCTGAACGTCTATGGAGGAAAACCCGCACACCAGAAAACTTCATTCACTATAAATTTATGCTGAGAACTTACAACTCTGCCCTTCACCTTGCCAAACAAACCTACTTAACCACCCTGATCACCTCACTATCCAACAACCCACAAAAACTCTTTGACACCTTGAAAAAGGCTTTGACAAGCCAAAATTTTGTGGTCCTGGGAGTAAATCCAGGATGTGCTGCTGCTCATTTTTTCTTAATATCTACAGGCTTGTACCCGAATTGTTTTCTTTTTTGTGCTATTCCACATATATTTTTCTTTTATATATATATCTAATATATAAAGCTGAATGTGTGTGTGTGTGTGTGTATGTGTGTATGCATGTATGTCCAGGATTGGCATCTACACCGTCGCAACTACAGCCACAAAATTTTGCACAGTCACACGTCTGGACCCCGAGAGCGTCATAGGCTATGCTGTGAGGCGAAATTTTAACCCCGCGCATTCCAGTTCACCAAACAATTTTGCCCCTATCTACATAATGGGGGAAAAGTGAATGGAAAAGTGTTGAGGAAAATCGACAGCTATAGCCACAAAATTTTGCACAGTCACACGTCTGGACCCCGTGAGCGTCATAGGCTATGTTGTGAGGCAAAATTTTAACACCGCGCATTCCAATTCACAAAACTATTTTGCCCCTATCTACATAATGGGGAAAAAGTGACAGTTACCAGTTGACAGTTGTGAATGAGAGGGGCTTAATGATAGCGCCAAAGACTAACAGCACATACCAGCATATAGTCACTAAGGTGGAGCCCCAACATGAGATATTCACCACGCACGGGGACATGTATACACACCACATGCACACAAAGAGTAACAGCACGTGTATAGTCGCTAAGGTGCAGCCCCAACATTGGATACTCACCACGCACCCGAACAAACACACACAACACAGAGACACACACACCCACGGGGCCCCCCCACAGAGACACACACACATACATACCCTATAGGGACACATGCACTCACTCCACAGGGACACACACACACCACAAAGAGACACACACAACAGAAACACACACCACACAGACCCCCCCACAGGGACATACACACCCTATATGGTACCTTTACACGCCGCCACAGGATGGTGGCAACAACCGGGTACATGAGAGAAATGTATCTTGCACCGCCAAATCAACCCGAGGTAGCAGCGTGTGAAGACGGTTGTTGCCACCCGCCAGTGGAGGCACCTGTTTCAGAGCACTGCCCTAAAACAGGTGGTTACCAAGCCGATGGTTGAGGCCTGTATCGGCGTGTAAATAAGGAACAGAAGAGTTGTTTCTACACCATGCTATGTACCTGGTATCTACCTGGGGCGTGACACAGCCTCCGGGAAACCACCCCCCTTCAGCGATCATTGGAGGAAGCTCCTGCGTTACGATTGGTTGTTGCTGCATAGGGCGGCATATTTAAGGAGCTGACCAGTCACACTACACAATTGCTCGAGCTTCATGTATTAATCAGCCTCCTGCGCTGCCTGGCCAATCATGATGTTATTGCTTTGTCCTATCAGCGTACGGAATTCTCGTAATCCACAATTGTGGCACGCCTATGTGTTGTCCCTGCTGCACCAGGTCCGCCCATATTAGCTTGTTGTTGCAGCGTGTAAATGTGGTAAGGTAAGCTACAGATGGTAACTTGTGGCACCCGGCGGTGTATCCGGAGATAGATGTAACCTACCGTAGCGCACCTTGTTGCGGCGTGTAAAGGTGGTGCGATTACCGTTTGCAACTGTTGCTGCGTGCTCGTGCACGTGAAATACCCTGTTGTTGCCACCATCCTGTGGCGGCGTGTAAAGGTACCAATAGGGACACATGCACTCACCCCACAGGGACACACACACCACACAGACAGACACAGATGTGCACAAATCACCTCACACAACTCGGCTCACATGTGTGCTATCTTTAATTTCCAAACATAAACATCTGATTAAAAACAGCCAATGTGCAACACATGTGCCATATAGGGAATTAAGGCAGATGTCAGTCACATGAGCTGTCTATTATGTGTATGTGTGAGGTAACATATAGTGCCCGGCCAGGGGGAGGGTTTACTGTTGGCTGGAGATTTATTAGGCTGCCTATAGCAACCAATCACAGCTCAGCTTCTATTTTCTTACAGATCATTAATATGACATATTCAAATTCTATTGTGTTATAGCTAACATCAGTTATTTATTAACCCGGGCGTAGCCGGGTAGTACAGCTAGTATATATATATATATATATATATATATATATTCCTATATATATTTTTTTATTTTTTTTTGCATGGTTCACAATGCGATATGAATGTTAAGACCAATCTATGTTCAGGTCATTACGGTCACATCAATACCAGACTTACTGTATTTTTCGGATTATAAGACGCATTTTTTTACCATTCCCCCCCCCCCAAAAAAAAGAGGGGGAAATGGGTGTACATTTTAGAATCCAGTTATACCTTAAATAGTGGTAGAGCGGGGGCATAAAAAGCAGGTTGCAGAACCGAAGATGGGTTGTTCCAGGTGTGGTGGCACAGTGGGACATTGCTGCAGAGGTGTCCCGGCGGCAGCAGCATGGTGGGGCAATCCTGCGGGGGTGTACCGACGGCACACGGCGAGCGCCATTGATGCAATAACTACACGAGAAGGGCTAAAAAAATGGCATTTTTCTAAATTCCACTGTGGCACACTCACAAATTAAGATTTTGTTAGTCCGAGATTTTCTCCTATGCCTCCAGCAACCATTTGTCGTAAGCCCAATGCATCTACTGTTGGGGAAATCAATGGCGTTGAATGTGCTCCGCTGGGACACCCCTTCAGCATTACCCCAATTATGCTGCTGTTATCATCAGGACACCCCCTCTTCTCAGCCTGAAGCCCACAGCATCACCGCACTCATGCTGCCACAGATCTACAGTTGTGACCTTGCCTCATGTGACCCAGCACCATGACATCCTCCAGTAAGCTTCACACTGACAATAAGAAGCACTTTATTATAAGATAACCTCCCTTTTTGTACCATTAAAAATTATTTTGTTCCTATTTTCTTCATCTAAAATAGCGCGTCTTATAATCCGCAAAATACGGTATATAGCTTTTCTATGCTTTGCTACTTTAACACACTAAAACAATATTTAAAAAACAATGTATATTATTGCATCGCCATATTCTGAGAGCTGCAACTTTTTTTTACTTTTTTCCAAATGAGCTATATTGGGGCTTGATTTTTGTGAGACAGTTGATCACTTACATTTCCACCAATTTTTTTATGCTCCTTGCTCTGTTTATATTCATCTTTTCGCCTGTCAGTATGTTGAAAAAGCGTCATTTTTGGTGTGAGTTTTATTTTTTGCTTTTACATTGTTCATCTTATCAAAGTAATAATGTCACAGTTTATAGGTCAGATCGTTCCCAACACGGCAATACAAATTATGTGTACCTTTTTTGTTTATTTTTGTTTTAATGCAAACATTGCGTTTTTAGTGGCGAAATGGGTTTCTGAGATTTTCAGGTGCTTTCCTTTTAAGCGTTTATTTTTCCACTTAGTCCCACTGTGGGATATGAATATTTTTTGGTTTGATGACTGGTCTCATGCACTGCTCTAGTCGTATAGAGACCTGTCAATGATTCACTGACTGTGCCTGTACGAACAAAACCTTGGGGTCATCAAATGACTTCAGGGTATCATAGTAACAATCAGGACCCACAATTACGTTTGCAGGGGCCCAATCCTGCCAAAGGTAGTCTTTCATCTCTCCTTCAACCACGTAGATACCACTGTTAAGATTGACAGTGGTATTCAAGGGGTTAATTGACCCCAATCAGTTTCAAAACCAGTGGGGACCGTTGCCAGTGCATGTCAGCTGTCATATATAGTTGTCACCTGTTGGATTTACAGCCATGGAGGGGGGCGCTGATCACTAATTTTCGATTGCTGTTTTAAAATGGCAATGAAGGAATAAGGCCCCTTAAGACTAGGTTGTGGGATCATAGCATGCAGAGCGGAATCTCACAACTCCTTATTACTGGCAAAGCTGGAGATCTTAACAAAATCAGAACTGTTTCGGCTACAAAGTCTGTTCCGGCATGCTGGCATTAGGGACTGTTCTTGCTATTTTATAAAAATATATCTTAGTAAAATATTCTGCCTGTGGGTGCCCATTGTTTTCTAAACTAAAAAGAGACAGCAACAGGCAGATGGTAAGTGTCTTATGAACAGCATAAACTAAACAGAATTTACTGACTACATATGCAGATTAAAAATAAGCCCAGATAAATGGGTAAATATCACCTAAATCTATGTTCACGGAAGATATGCTGCCAACCAGAAAGGGACCAACCCAAAATGACAATAACATAATCTTCTACTTATTATGTGTACATGTTCTTGTTCCATTTTGTGCCAAGAGTATCACATAAAAGAGTGTCATGTCTGCAAATGGCTTAGATTTCAGTATGACGTGTCAGATGAGCACATAACGCGCACTGGACAAATACATAAAGTCCTGTATCGTATCTGACTCCCAAAGTAGTAGTTTATAGATGAAGAGGGACAGTTTCTGATAACCAGCATATGCATAGATACTTGGTCATGGTGAACCTTAGATATATCACAAAGGGCTATTTGTGAGACTAAATATATTAAAAGTTTGTTCTGGAAATTCAGACTCAGCCAAACACCAGCTACAGCTGTGACGCCCCAGTGATTGGCTGAGCAGACAATCCCAACCATATTCATGATGAGCTTGGAGGGCACAATTAGGCCCCTGAAGGGCACGTGTTAAGTTGGAGCATATGAATATTGTCTCTGTTTTATTTGTAACAAGACTTAAGCATAATTTACCACTTTACTTTTCCCCACATCTATATTTGCACCTTGATAATTTCTTATCTTTTTAATTCACAACTTGTACAACAATTAAGCTTTGGAAGGTTAAAATTGTGCATTTTGGCCATTTAAATACCAGCATATATGAAGGTGATAGCTCAGTGATACTATACTGTTGTCTGATGAGACTATGTAGACAAGTTTGATTTAACATGAATACACATCTGAGTGGGGTTTCTGTGATCTGTCACTCGTGTATTCAAGAAATTTGGCTTGGAAATTATGAATCAGATCAGTTGTTTTGCAGCCTCGAGGATCCAGCCCTCTCTGTCTGTACTGCTTTGCTTGTGCAGGCTTTGCCCTCCCCCTCTCTGTCACTCACAAAATGCAAATCATTAGTCCTGCCTTCAGCTCCACATCTCAGCAGCACAGACAGAGAGAGGGTGGATCCCGAGGCTGCAAAACAACATGCCCTGGTGACTAAAGAATATAGCCCTGCTAATTATAATCCCTAATGAGTATGTATTAAAACGTTTTTATGCACTTTCACAGGAAGTGTGAGATTAGTAATAACATGCTGCAGAGACATGTTTTGGTAGCTTAGGAGGCGTTTTGGAGATGACAGGATTCCTTTAATGGAGCTCCATATTTTTCTGTATAGTAGAGTGCCACTTGAAACTTTATGAACCCTTCAGAAGTGCCATATTTTTGCATAAATATGACCCATAATTACATCAGATTTTCAAAAAAAAGTCCTAAAAGTAGATAATGAGAACCAAAGCAAACACAAGAGGAGTCAAAAAGACCTTGTTTAGGAAAGATATGCAATGTCATATGCTTTTAAATTGCAACATTATGTGAAACGTAGGAGTATGTACACGCAACAAGTCCTTTTTTGCAACAGATTGATGCTTTTTTTATGTAAAATAATGATTGGCTTCCAAACAAAAAAACTCTGAAGAATTGTCAGGTCACTTCTTTACTGCTCTGCAGCTTTAGATACTCAAATAAGTTATTAGAAGCTTAAAATACTGAACACCAAGTCCGACAAGTCTTTGTTACATTGAAGTGCATGTACATGTTCATTTTTTTTTAGCTTTTCTTTAGTGTTTTTTAGGAAGGTCATGGATCTTACTTGCCTGAAAAATTTGAAGGCGAAATTAAGTCTGGTGTTTTCAACTGTTAAGACTTATCCAAACTATTATTTCCCTCTCAAGGATCAAGGATTCGACAACTAACAAAGACGACTCCAAGAGCAAGGCACATAATAGTTTTCAATGTCACAAAGGAAACCAAGTAACCTTTTTGGGGTACTTCACACACAGCGATATCGATAGTGATATCACTGCAACATAACAGGTTATGTGACGTTGCGGCGACCTTGCCAACGATATCTCTGTGTGTGACACTCATGAGCGATCGGCCCCCCGCTGGGACATCGCTAATCGGTAACGAATGGCCTGGACCATTTTTCGATCGGCGATCTCCTGCTGGCCAGGCTGCATCGCTGTGTGTGACAGGCAGATCCCCAGTCTGCACCTGAGACCATGAATGATCCCAACGACCGTCAGGTATCAGCATATTGCTGGGTCATGGCTGGTAAGTCTGCCTGTCTGGCATCTCACCAGCGACCTCGTAGCGACACACCAGCAATCCTGGCCAGGTCAGATCATTGTCGGGATCGCTGGTGCGTCGCTATGTGTAACGGAGCCTCAAAGCTTAGTAAGCAATGAAAAGTTTCTCTGACATTAGCTAATAGTAATGAGTCCACCATCAAGACAATGAGCAAGAATGGGATGCATGGCAAGATTTCAAGGAGAAAGCCATTGCTGTCAATTAAACCTCATGCTATCTATAAGACTTAATGGTGGTAGTATCATAGTTTGGGCCTGTGGTCCTGCATCTGGTCCAAAATGGCTGCCATCATTGATGAAACAATTAAGTCTGAATATAGTTAGAAATTCTAAGGGAAAATGTCAGGATATCTCTCCATGATGAGTCAAACTTCAACAAAACCTACAAAGATTGACCCTCATATAATAAAAATCTTTATTTAGATTAAAAAATCCCATACAACTACCATAAAATTAAGAAAGGAAGTGATACAAAAATACAATACAACAGACAACAAAAGTAAACAAAAATTGACATAGACTTAGACTGCATCTCCTTATATTCTATTCTTCAAATTATCCCTCCTCTGTAGATTTACAATGGGGAACTATGCGTAAAATACCCAAAAAGTAAAAATTTAAATAAACTAAATTAAGCTTAAAACAAACCCCACATATTCAATCACAGGTCAATTGGCACAGAGGAACAGAAAGGGAATTAAATATTTATTTAAACATAAGGTAGAGAAGCATGTATATTGCCTCAGATCACAACCCAACGACTGTTTCGCTTCCTCCTGGGGCAAAACATATCAACAATTATAATAAATGTGTGGGTGCTGTTATTGCTGCACATGGGGTCACTTCAGGTCCTAAAAGTGAAAATTGTCATACTTTTGCCAGCTAGAGACGTGTATCATTGGCAGGTAGACACACGTGATAGTGGATCATTTTTCACAGTAAAATTAGTAAAGTCTCATATTTTGTTAGATTTGATTGTCTTTTACAATTTGACTGAAAATCAGATGTAGTTTTAGGTAAAATAAAACCTAATAAATGTATATGCCAATATACATACAGCTTTTTTTATAATACATATGCATTGTAGTTAAATTACTTCTAGAAATGTGCCATAGAACAGACTGATGTTTTTCCTGGTCTGTCCCATTAGCAACTAGAGCTTGTCATTCATTGATTTCTAAGTAAACAGGATTTTACTTTTGAGTGTTTAATGTTTCTCATGGGGTATAATGGGAACATTAAGACACCACTAATAAGAGTTATTTTATTTTGTAGATTAAGTGATGTGTTAGATAGGGAATTTAGATTGTAAACCCCATTGGAGATAAGGATTGATAAGTGGTCTCAGTGCAGCACGGCAGATTATTTAGCATTTTTTGTAATGCTGGCAGTTAAAGAAGCCCTGTATTTTGCAGTGATCTAATTGATAAATTGAATATTTAAGTGAATATTAAAATGTTTTAAATTAAATAAAATAAAGTGTATCAGAAATCTTTAAGAGTCATGGGCATTTTTATCAAAACTGAAAGAAACATTGTCTTTGTTGCCAACAGCAGCCAATAACAGTGTGGCTTTAAAGTGGCTGTTGCATTTTACACATTTATGGTAGATCCATATACAGTACTATGCAAAAGTTTTAGGCAGGTGTGGAAAAAATGCTGAAGAGTAAAATGTTTTTAAAAATAGAAGTGCTAATAGTTAATCGTCCTGGAAGTGATTGTCCAGCTACACAGACCCTTGATCTCAACTTCATTCAGGCTGACTAAGAGCCGCTTCACACTGCGGCGTGATCCGGTCCGGGCTGTCGGGGATCCTGACAGCCACGGACGGATCAGCACACAGGACTGGGGGGCTATTATAGCCTCCGATCTGGTGTGCAGCGCACGCAGTTCCCGCTGCTGACAAGTCGGACCGCGGGTGCCGCGGTCCTGACCTGTCAGCGGCTGCAGCTGCGTGCGCTGCACACCAGACCGGAGGGCATAATAGCCCCCAGTCCTGTGTGCTGATCCGGTCCGCGGCTGTCAGGGTCCTCCCGGACAGACCCGGACCGGATCACGCCAGCAGTGTGAAGCGGCCCTAACATTACATGAAGGGACAGAAGGATATTCACAAGCCTACATTCACAGAAGATCTGTAGTTAGCTCTCAAAAATGTTTGGAATATTTGGAGTTGATGCCGTTTTGAAGCTAACGGGCGGTCATATCAGATGATCCTTTGATTTACATTTATCTTTTGTTCATTCACTTTGCATTTTGGTAATTGATAAAAATAAACTATTAACACTTCTATTTTTACTTTTCTTTTTTCTTTTTAATTTTAGACATGTCAACTCGATAAGAGCCTGAACATGTCTAGGGACCCACAGATTATCTTGTTAAGTAGAACTTCCCAAAGATTACTGATCAAATTATGGCCTGTATCAAATAATAAAAGGTGTAGATTGTAATTCAGAGTTTGCTTATTTGAGGGCAAAACCAGCAAATATGGTGCATATTACTCAGGGCTGGTGAACCTTGAAAATATTGGGGGAGCAGTGTAGGATCTTCTTGGTTCTAATATTTTTTTTAAAGGAACACTGAACATGTGTGGCTCTAGGACAATGGCTGCAGCAGAAGATTAAGCGCTATGTCTTGTGTGAATGAGGACATTCATTCATTAAGTATATCACATGTATTGGGGTGGAGTGTCACTCATCCACAATTTGAAATTGGATCAGAAGAAGATTAATAGGCCAAATACATAATGGATTAGCTGTTATCTAAAGGATGGATTGGCCAATCGCTCGGCCAGCAGCTATCTCTGTTGCTTTCATATAGAGTGCTCACTGTGCTGAAATTTAAACTACCATTTCTACATTAAGGGAGTGGTTCATTTCCAGGTCCAATACCACTACCACCATCAAATCATCACAAACACCACTTATTTGTGACACACGTGCTTTAAATACTGTACAGGGGGACTTCGTTTCTCACACTCGTTTACTCACCTATTGCAATAGGTTGATATTGACCTAAGTGCACCCTACAGCAAATTTTCACATCCACATCACACTTTTTGCTGCCACCACTCACTGTTTTGATAGTCCAGCGAAACACTTGCACTGTGTCACATGCTAACACACAGGCTGCCCAGCTTTCCTGAGTACCTAATAGGTACTCTTCTTGCACAGACATGATAACACAAGCAAGTTATACTAGACCTCTTTAGGATTTGTAAGTAGATTTAGAGCAGCAAGGAACAAACTTATTAAATTTTAGATTGAATGTACAAAGAGAAGTACAGTGCTTAAAATGGTTACAAGAAGACATACAATATACATGCAGGCAAAAATTGGATCCCTGAGAGTTTCTTGAATAAGGTGAACACTGCGGGAAATATGAACAGATCTGCAATATTCATTGCTTCTCCTTGGGTTTGACACTGATATTCAGTAGATGAGATGTAACAAAGGGTCTAACCAGACCCCTTACCCCTCCCTCAGCTGAGGTAAGAGGAGGATGGCTGATTAGGTAGATTTTAATCCAGTTTTAGCCCTCATTTCTGCTGTGGGCCATTTATTCCACCAGAAACCACCTGAAGAAACAATATGGTCAACACCTTACTGAACATTCAAACATTCTTCAAGGATTCTATAGAGCCAATACATACCAAATATTTTGTAATTTCACCCACAGATATGAATATGGTCCCTAATCATGGATATATTCAGGATTTCTGTAAAACTAGAATGCTAATTAAAAAGAACTTTAAAATATTGTTTTACCTTATCTTGGCTAGGTCCAGATATAGTGGAAGTCGAAGTTGAAAGCATTAATCTTCCTGTGCTCTCTTTGATCGCCTACAATCCGGCTTCCGACCTCACCACTCCACCGAAACAGCCCTAACCAAAGTCACTAAAGACCTTCTGATCGCCAAGAGCAAACCACACTACTCCGTTCTCATCCTTCTCGACCTCTCTGCTGCCTTCGACACTGTTGACCACTCCCTCTTACTTGAAATCCTTGAATCCCTTGGCATTACTGACCTTGCCCTCTCCTGGATCTCCTCCTACCTAACAGACAGGACCTTCAGTGTCACCTACTGCCACACCTCCTCCTCGCCCCACCCCCTCTCTGTAGGCATTCCCCAAGGCTCAGTCCTGGGAGCACTACTCTTCTCCATTTACACCCTCGACGTAGGCAACATCATCGAGTCACATGGCCTCCAATACCACCTCTACGCCGACGACACCCAGCTCTATCTGTCTAGCCCTGATATCTATCATCTGCCCCCGAACAACCCTCCCCCTCTTCCTGACCTATCCATCACCGTCAATGACTGCACACTCTCACCCGTCCCCCACACCAAGTGCCTCGGGGTAATCCTTGACTCCTCCCTCTCCTTCAAGCCCCACATCCAAGCCCTCGCCACCGCCTGTCGACTCCAACTAAAAAACATTGCCTGTATCCGCTCCTTCCTTGACCACAACACGGCTAAGACACTTGTCCATGCCCTCATCATCTCCCGCCTGGACTACTGCTACCTCCTGTTCATAGGCCTCCCTGCCTCTTCCCTTGCACCTCTCCGCACCATCCTCAACTCCGCTGCCCGACTCATCCACCTATCTCCCCGTTACTCCCCCGTCTCCCCTTTCCGCCGAGCCCTCTACTGGCTCCCCACTCCCCAGTGATCCCACTTCAAAACCCTAACCCTGACATACAAGGCCATACACAACCTGTCCCCTCCCTACATCTCCGACCTGGTCTTCCGCTACCTCCCCTCGCGCAACTTGCGCTCCTCTCTAGAACTCCTTCTCTCAACCCCCCGCATTTCCACCTCCCACAACCGCATACAAGACTTCTCTGGTGCTTCTGCCATACTCTGGAACTCCCTCCCCCACCACATCAGACACTCCCCTACCCTGGGAACCTTCAAAAAAAACCTGAAGACCAACCTCTTCCTACAAGCCTATAACACACACAGAAACCTAATCCGCTGCACCATCTCACCTCTCCTCCTCCTACTGTCTCCCCACCCCCACTAGACTGTGAGCCCTCGCGGACAGGATCCTCTGCCCTATTGTACCCGTATGACTGATTTGTCGTTGTTTTACCACTTGTCTTTGTCTACCCTCTCACTTGTAAAGCGCCATGTAACCTAATGGCGCTATATAAATACTTCATAATAATTAATGCTCCTACTTTTAACACCTATTTGGCAGTGGAGCCATACAGGACACCTCTGCCGAATATAGTAAGGTTGGCTGAACTGTCATCTCCTACATTACAATTGTATGACAAGCATTGAACAGTCATCAACATTAATTTTTATATGAACTTTCTCTTTTCCTCAAGGAAGAACTCATTTAGTACAGTTCCTGCAAATCAACATACATGAACTTGTAGTGACTTAGATGATGCCCTCTACGGAGAACACAAGGCCATTTTAATTCCTAAAGGGTTACCAAGAGACCTAACTAAATAGAAGTGTATTATGAGTTTACAGATAGAATGGATGAGTAAATGAAGTAATACTAGCTGAATTATACACGGTAAGCTAAGAGATTTCAGAGGATGTAAAAAAAAAAAATTCTAGTGTGCTACTTAAAGGGAACCTGTCACCCAAAATCAGGTTCCTAACCTCTTAATACCTGTCCTTGCAGCCTTACACTACTATCTAAGCCATCCCTGTCTGACCTTCTTTTAGTAATTTATGAGTAAAATAAAGTAGTTTGCAAAATCCAAGACAGAGGGGCGTTCCGCGTGGCGTCTGTGACGGGAAGGCAGGTTCCCCGTGCCGTGCTACCTCTGCCTCGCCGCTCTATTAAGCCCTAATGGGCGTCATTCCAGCCTGCAAAGTGCAGGCACAATTTAAATCTTGTGCCCGCAAAGTCACCGCTGCGACGCAGTCACGTGACACTGGGATCGCGTCATTTCCGGTAGCCGTAGGTCTCACACAGGCCGACTTCAGCATGCAATCTGCACATGCGCATAGTTGGCCTGTGTGAGACCTGCGGCATCCGGAAGTGACGCGATCCCAGTATCATGTGACCGCGTTGCAGCGGTGACGTTGCGGGTGCGAGATTTAAATCATGCACACGCTCTGCAGGCTGGAATGACACCCATTAGGGCGTAATAGAGCGGCGAGGCAGGGGTAGCGCGGCATAGGGGACCCGCCTACCGTCACAGACGCCACGCGGATCGCCCCTCTGTCCTGGATTTTATAGGTTTGCAAACTTCTTTATTCTACTCATAAATTATTAAAAAAGGTCAGACAGGGATGGCTTAGATCAGGGGTCTCAAACTCGGCTGGGTTGGTGGGCCGCACATAGAGAAACATTTATAGCGGGGGGACGCATCTCTTGTAGGACTAAGTGATATTTTTAGTAATACCAGAATTTTTTTTTTGCTCAATGTAGTAAAGTACAAATCCTGATCCCTTTCTTGTAGTAATGTCCCCATCCTGTAGTAATGTCCTTTTCTACTGATGTCCCCCATCCTGATCCCCTTTTCTAGTGATGTTTCCCATCCTGATCCCTTTTTCTAGTAATGATCCCTATCCTGATTCCTTTTTATAGTGATGTCCACTATCCTGATCCCTTTTTCCAGTGATGTCCCCCATCGATCATGATCCCCTTTTGTAGTGATGTCCCCTTACTGATCTCCTTTTCTAGTGATGTCCCCCATCCTGATCCCCTTTTCTAGTGATGTTCCCCTTCCTGATTTTCTTTTCTAGTGATGTCCCCCATGTCATTCCCCCTTAGTAGTGATGTCCCCATCTTGATCCCCTTTAGTGAAGATGTCCCCATCCTGATCCTCTTTTCTAGTGATGTCCCCCATCTTGATCTACTATTATAGTGATTCCCCCCATCCTATTTTACTTTCTTTTTACACACTCAAATACACACTCTATCACACTCACACACAAACCCACACACAACCCCCCCACACACACACACATACTCTCACACACACTCACACATATCCTCATACACACTCTTACACTCACACTCATACACACACTGAAACTCGCACACACTTATACACATATCCTCACTCACCCTCACACACACACCCTCTCACACACACTCACACTTTTCTCACTTTAATGATGCATCGCTCCAGTGCAGGGGGCCGCCATGGTCCCCGCTGTGCTGGCTTCCGGCCTCCGCTGTGCTATGACTTTCTCCAGTCGCCGCTCAGACAAGCTCTGTTGCTCATCAAGATCAATGCAATCTGCCAGCCAGAAGCCCGCAGGTGACGTCTTATTCTGCCATCAGCTGCGGGCCTCTCATTGGCTGGCAGCTTGCATTGATCTTGCTGAGTGGCAGAGCTTGTTAATGCTGCGGACAGAAGTCATCACACAGCAGGGACTGCAGTGGCCCCCTGCACTGGAGCGATGCATCATTAAGTTGTCCAAGGTGCCGCGGGCCGCATAGTGAAGCCCCAGGGGCCGCATGCGGCCCCCGGGCCGCGAGTTTGAGGCCCCTGGCTTAGATAGTACTGTAAGGCTGCAGGGACAGGTATTAAGAGGTTAGGAACCTGATTTTGGGTGACAGGTTCCCTTTAAACCCCTTCACCCTCGAGCAATTTTCCGTTTTGCAGTTTTTGATTTTCCCTTGAAGAGACAACTTTTTTATTTTTCTGTCAATATATACATATAAAGGCTTGTATTTTGTGGGACGAGTTGTACTTGTGAATAAAATTATTTATTTTACCATATACGGTAGATCACAGGAAAATGGGAAAAAAATTCCAAATATGGTGAAATTGCAAAAAAAAAGTGCGATTACACGTTTTTTTTTGGGTGGGGGGGTTAGTCATCATTTTAACTATATGGTACAACTGACATGTAGGTATGATGCCTCGGGTCGGTACAAGTTCATAGATACCAAACATGTATACTTTTATTGTTATCTAAGTGGTGAAAAAAAATTCAGTTCTTAAATATAAAAATTTGCACTTTTGCACTATTTTCCGTGATCTGATTTTTTGGGATCTGGGGATGTGTGATGACTTATGTTTTGTGTCTTGAGCTGACGTTTCTAATGATGCCATTTTGGGGTCGATGAACTGATTTGATCGCCCGCTATTGCATTTTATTTAATTTTGGCATTTGGACTTTTTGTCCTTTATGCAGTTTACTGATCTAATTAAGTTTATATTTTGATACATCAGGCATTTCTGAACGTGTAAATATCAAATGTGTGTTTTTTTAATAGTTTTATTTTCAATGGGGCAAAAGGGGGGTGATGTGCACTTTTGCGGTTTTTTTTTCCATATTTTTAAAAAACCTTTTATTTCTTTATTTTACTTGGCCCCTTACTGGTCACAGCACTGCACACTCCAATCACTTGTCCTGTGTACAGATGAGCTGCAGGAAACAAATTTTTCTGAACACAGGAAAAATCATCACTTCATGCTGTCAACAGAGGTCAGTGATCCCCGGTAGGAAGTGATTGTGGACAGCTTCTGGAGTCATCACCAGATTGCATCATGGGACCTCCGATATTGGTGGGGAATGGTGCGATCCCCGATATGGTGCTTTGGATAGCGCTGTCAGTGATTGATAGTGTGATCCAAAGGGTTAACACAGGGGTAGGGAACTCCAGACCTCGAGAGCCACGCACATTGCAGGTTTTCAGGATTTTCTTAGTATTGCACAGGTGATAATATAATCACCTGCACTGGTGACGATTTCAACCCCTGTGCAATGCTGAGGAAATCCTGAAAACCTACACTGTGTGCAGCTTTTGAGACCTGGACTTCCCTACCCCTGGGTTAACAGCACCGATCCAATTGAATTGGTGCAGTTAGCTACACATCTCTGCTGATCATATCAGCTAAGATGTGTGGGGGAAGATGCAAGCTCAGCGCTTGAGTTCCCATCAGAGGGACGGACACGGCCAAGAACATATATGAATGTCCTTGGTCGTGAAGGGGTTAGGGTATGTGCAAGTGTTGAGAATTTGGTGGCAGAAATCTCCGCACATAATCTGCATCTCCTGGCAGAAAAAAATGTGTGTTTTTGACGCGTTTTCCATGCATCTTTCATGCATTCTGGGGTTGAAAACACTGTAAAAATGCTGCAATAATTGACATGCTGCAGATTTATTTCTGCACCAAATCTGCAAGAGAAAAAAAGAAATGTGAGCAAAATTTCCTGATTCTCATTGACTTTGCTAGCATAAGGATTTGTGTGCAGTTTTTTGACAGAAATGCAATAAAAATGCACTGTGTGCACAGGGTCTAAGTGTTCCTTTAAACCTGAAAATATCTTTCATGAAAAGACATTAAAAAAAAGTAATGAAAATGCCCTGCAGAACAGAATATATCAAAGACAGTATGCTGCTTTATCACTCCTCAGAAGTAGAGTTTGAAGGTTTCAAGTATAATGTATGAAAACTTTCAGAGATTGATTTCACCCCAAACCTTTAAGGTACCGTCACACGCTGCAATTTTGCAAGCAATTTCACTGCCAATTTGCTGGTTGCAGTGAAATCATGGACACATTGTTCCATTGTACACAGCAACAAAATAGAACAATGTGTCCATGATTTCACTGCAACCAGCAAATTGTCAGTGAAATTGCCTAGCAATATTGCCGCGTGTGACGGTACCTTTACTTTTAATTGTCCCTTACATAGGTATCAGACTCTTCTTCAATAAATATTTCAACCAAAATGCAATTTCCCAATAGGTGGTCCTGTTCTTTTTTTTGAGAATATCATCCACAATAATGTATCCCTAGCTAAGCCTACCACATAAACAAACGTCCCTCATATTAGAGTCTACTGAAAGAAGTCTTCCAGAGAAGCAATGGTTAATGGTGTTTGCCATGCTCCCTTCCTGACTGGCATATCCTGGTGTGTGACAATCTCAGGCCTTTCCTGTGGCGAGCGAGTGCAGCTGCTGTGTCCCTCCCCCTCTGCCATGATGCCTTGTCAATTATCCTCTATTCCGCTCACAAGACACTATCAACAATCCAATGCAGTAAATGAGGAGATTATACTAATGCATGCTTCCAAAACATTAAAGGCACAAAGTATTAAATAACATATAACACATTTCATACATGTTAATGTAATTTTGCTCTTCATCTATGGCACTTAGATAAGTTGAGTACATACAATTGGGTCCAGAAATATTTGGACAGTGATACAGGTTTTGGCATTTTAGCTGTTTATCAAAACATATTCAAGATATAGTTATATATCCAAAATGGACTTAAAGTGCAGACTCAGAGATTTAGGCCAGAGACACACTGAGCGAGACGCATGCGAGATACTCAAATGAGTCTCGCATGACTCACCCAGAACGGCACCCGCTCTCTGGACGACAGCATGTCAGCTGCATGTGTTTCTATGCAGCTGATATTTCCTGTCAAGAGATTCGGCAGCCGTTCTGGGTGAGTCATGTGAGACTCATGCGAGTACTTTGCACACATCTTGCTCAGTGTGTCTCTGGCCTTACTTTGAAGGTATTAACAACCTGATTGGAGAAAAAGTAGGAATTAAAGCTCTTTAAAGGGAATCTGCCTCCAGGTTTTTGCCACCTAATCTGAGAGTACCATATTATAGAGCAAGAGAGCCTGATTCCAGTGATATGTCACTTACTGTGCTGCTCAGTGCAGTTTTGATAAAATCAATTCAATTGATTTAATCACATAGAGAATATCATTACAGGACTATTTGGCTTGCTGCCAGGTAGTCAAGCATATTCATGAGCTTTGTATAACCCCACCCATACCACAACTTTCTGTAAACACAGAGAACTGCCAATCAGTTGTGTGGGCAGGGTTATAGAGCTCCACATTCAACTGCTAAATCTGCAGCAGAGAAAACAGTAATTTTATCAAAATGACAGCAAGCAGCAAAGTAAGTGATATCAACAGGAATGAGAGTTATGCTGCTCTCAATGGCAAAAACCTGGTGACATTTCCTTAAAGACGTAGCTGCTTCTTTTTCAAGGGACCAAAGGTATGTAACACAAAATAGTTAATAAATAACATTTCCCACATGTCTACTTTACATCAGCACAATTTTTGAAACATATTTTTTGGTTAGGGAGATAGTAGGGTTAAAAAATTATCAGACATTTCTCACTTTTCCAACAAAATTTACAAAACCAATTTTGTTTAAGGACCCCATCACATATGAAGTGACATTGAGAGTCCTATGTGATAGAAAATACCCAAAAAGTGAAAACATTATAAAAACTGCCCCCTCAAACTATTAAAAACCACATCCAATAAGTTTATCAATCTTTCAGGTGCTTCACCAGAACTAAAGCAACGTGGAAGGAAAAAAATCTAAATTTTTCTTTTCTAATAAAAATGTTACTTTTGCCCCAAATTGATTGTCAATGGAGTTAAAACACAAGGGTACAGCTATTATGCCCACAAAATTGCCATGTCTTACCCAATACGTCATTGGTTGGCAATGCATTGCCATTCATGACGTGCTGGGTATGGCCGGTTTCACACTGCGGCTTTGATCCGGTCCGGGGCTGTCCGGGATGCCCCTGACAGCCGCGGACCGACAGGACTGGGGGGCTAATATGCAGTGCACACAGTTCCCGCTGCTCATAAGTCAGGACCGCGGACGCCGCGGTCTTGACCTGTGAGCGGCTGCAGCTGCGTGCGCTGCACACCGGACTGGAGGGCATATTAGCCCCCCAGTCCTGTGTGCTGATCCGTCCGGGCTGTAAGGCATCCCGGACAGACCCGGACCGGATCACGCCGCAGTGTGAAGCCGGCCTATGTCATATGTCGGGAAGAGGTTAATGAGCTGCATGGGCTATTCCCTTGTTAATCCATTGTCAATTAAGCAGGTAAAAGGTTATTTTATTGCATTTGCAATTGGAAGCTGTTGCTGTGAACCCACCACATGCAGTTAAGGAGCTCTTAATGGAAGAAAAACAGACATCATTAGGCTGAATAAAAAAAGAAGAAATCCATCAGCGAGATAGCAGAAATGTTAGGAGTGGCCAAATCAACAGTATAGTACATATCTGCAAAAAAGAAGAGTAAGTGGGGATCTTAGGAACTCAGAAAGGTTTGGATGTCTGAAGACAATAATGGTGGATGATCACAGAATCTTTCCCATGGGGAAGAAAAGCCCCTTCCTAATACACACACAAGTGAATACACTCTCCAGGAAGTAGGTGTTTCATAATCTACCGGTAAAAGAGAAGACGTCATAAGAACAAATACAAGAAGGTTCATCACAAAGGTGCAAACCATTAATCAGCCTAAAAATAAAAGGTCAGATTAGACTTTGCCAAAAAAAAAAATTCAATAGAAGCCACTCAGTTCTGGAAAAGCATTTTTGGACAGATGATACTTAAGGTACTGTTAAAGTACCATTACACACAGAGATATATTGCTGGCAACTTACTGGTTGCAGTGAAATCATGGACACATTGTTCTATTTTGTGGCCGTGTACAAATGTAACAATGTGTCCATGATTTCACTGCAACCAGTGAGTTGCCAGCAATATATCTCTGTATGAATGGTACCTTAAGATTAACCTGTTCCAGAATGATGTAAAAAAAGTATGGAGAAGGCTTAAAACGGATCATGATCCAAGGCACACCACATCCTCTGTAAAACATGGTGGAGGCAGTGTGATGGCTTCTAATCATACTGGTTCACCAGTGTTTATAGATGTTGTTACTGAAGACAGGATTCTGAAATGCACAGGCCTGTAACGTTCTACTCAGATTTCCAACTACATGATGCAAAACACATGCAAATGCAACCGAGGAGTTTTTTAAGGCAAAAAAGTGGATTACCGTAAGTAAAAAGCAAACTGAAAAACAATTTTTTAAAAAAATCAGAAAATAAATAACAAAAAAAAAACCATTTCAAAAAATATATTTATGTTAAAAAATACCCATGTTTTTGTTATTGACACATCTGTAATAACCCACTGTATAAAACCACCAAACTAGATAATCCTTCAGTGAACACCGTAAAAAAAAAAGTAGCAAAAACTATAGTATTTTCATCATGCCACTGACAAAAAAAGTGGAATAAAACGTGATCAAAAAGTATATATGAATAAAATTAAAACCACTGAAAACATCATATCTTGTCCTGCAAAATAACAAGCTGCCATACCGCTCGATCAGTGGAAAATAAAAAAGCTATAGCTCTCACAATACAGCAATGCAAAAACTAAAAATAGTTTTTATGGCGTAAATGCGGCAAAATGTAAAAAAAAATGATATAAATGTAGCTTGGCTGTAATCATACTGACCCCAAGAATAAAGCTGTCTTATCAATTTTATAACACGGTAAACAGCGTAAAAAACAAACAATTCATGAATTGCTGTTTCTTCTTGATTCTGCCGCACAAAGTGTAGAATAGAAAGTGATCAAAACAAATTATGTGTCCCAAAATTGTACCAATAAAAACTCCAACTCATCCTGTAAGGCTGGAAAAACACTTTCCTAGTTACATGCGAGTCTCTCCGACGAGACTTGGATCAGTGACCCTGAACAGCCTCTCCCTCTCTGTACGGGAGTGCCAGCTGCTTGTGTTTTTGTGCAGCATCACACTCCCATCCAGAGAGGGAGAGGCCGTTCAGGGTCACTGATCCGAGTCTCGTCGGAGAGACTCGCATGTACCGTATATACTCGAGTATAAGCCGAGTTTTTCAGCACAAAAATTGTGCTGAAAAGTGCCTCCCTCGGCTTATACTCGAGTCAGTGACGGCTCAGTGTGGGGGGGCAGTGTCCGGGGGCAGGAGGAGGTGGGGGAGGCTGTAATAGGAGCGGGCGGTCACGTGCCCCCGCTCATTAGTGCAATGCAATATGCACTGCATCCCCCTGTCCATCAGCGGCAGGGGGAGCGGTGCATATTACACTGCACTATGTCAGCGCTCCCCCCCCAGTGGTATATACAGCTCCGCCCCCCCTGTGGTATATACATGCGCCCCCCTGTAGTATATACAGGCCCCCGTTGCTGCCGCACACCTGTATAAGAATAGCTTTCATACATATCCTCCTCGCTGTCACCGCACGCGCATCCTCCACTCTCCTTCCTTCTTGTACCCAGCGTCCATCCATGTGACCGCGCACAAGCAATGACGTCATTACAGGTGCGCGGTCACATGGATGGATGCCGGGTACAAGAAGGAAGGAGAGTGGAGGATGCGCGCGGTGACAGCGAGGAGGATAAGTATGAAAGCTATTCTTTTACAGGTGTGCGGCAGCAACGGGGGGCCTGTATATACCACAGGGGGGGGCGATGTATATACCACAAGGGGGGGCTGCTGTATATACCGCAGGGGGGGGGGGCGCCTGTATATACCACTGGGGAGGCTGCTGTATACCACTGGGGCTGCTGTATATACTGCTGGGGCCTGTATGTACCACTGGGGAAGCTGCTGTAATACTGCTGGGGCCTGTATATACCACTGGGGAGGCTGCTGTATACCACTGGGGCTGCTGTATATACTGCTGGGGCCTGTATATACCACTGAGGAGGCTGCTGTAATACTGATGGGGCCTGTATATACCACTGGGGAGGATGCTGTATACCACTGGGGCTGCTGTATATACTGCTGGGGCCTGTATATACCACTGGGGAGGCTGCTGTAATACTGCTGGGGCCTGTATATATACCACTGGGGAGGCTGCTGTATACCACTGGGGCTGCTGTATATACTGCTGGGGCCTGTATATACCACTGGGGAGGCTGCTGTATACTACCACTGGGGAGGCTGCTGTATACTACCACTGGAGAGGCTGCTGTATACTACCACTGGGGAGGCTGCTGTATACTACCACTGGGGAGGCCTGTATACCACTGGGGGGGCCTGTATACCACACTGCTGGGGGCTATATACCTGTGCTGGGGTCCACCCTCTGCTTATACACGAGTCAATAGGTTTTCCCAGGTTTTGGGGGCAAAAGTAGGGGGATCGGCTTATACGTGGGTCGGCTAATACACGAGTATATACGGTAAGTAGGATAGTGTGTTTCCAGCCTAAGAAATAAGCCCTCACAAGATTCTGTCAGCAAAAATCTAAAAAAGACTACAGCCTTCAAATTTCAGTGATCCAAAAACCTTTAGTTTGTAAAAAAAGCATTTTTTTTTTTGTGATAGTAGCCAAACATATAAAAAAAACAACATAAATCTGTCATCGCTGTGATTGTACTGACCTGACAAATAAAGGCACCAAAACGTTTATAACATTTATAACATTTTATAACATTTATAACAATTTATAACATTTATATCGCAAGGTGAATGGCGTAAAATATAAATAAACTAGATGGTGGCCCGATTCTAAAGAATCGGGTAGTCTAGAATGTATATATAGTTTATTTAGTAATAGTTAGGGGAGTGCGGTGAAATTAATTGTGTGTGTACAGGTGGCTCAGTGGTCAGCAGTGAATGCAGGGGGTCAGTGGTCAGCAGTGAGGGCGGTGGTCAGCAGTGAGGGCGGTGGCTGAGTGGTCAGCAGTGAGGGCGGTGGCTGAGTGGTCAGCAGTGAGGGCGGTGGCTCAGTGGTCAGCAGTGAGGGCGGTGGCTCAGTGGTCAGCAGTGAGGGCGGTGGCTGAGTGGTCAGCAGTGAGGGCGGTGGCTCAGTGGTCAGCAGTGAGGGCGGTGGCTCAGTGGTCAGCAGTGAGGGCGGTGGCTCAGTGGTCAGCAGTGAGGGCGGTGGCTCAGTGGTCAGCAGTGAGGGCGGGGGGTCAGTGGTCAGCAGTGAGGGCGGGGGGTCAGTGGTCAGCAGTGAGGGCGGTGGCTCAGTGGTCAGAAGTGAGGGCGGTGGCTCAGTGGTCAGCAGTGAGGGCGGTGGCTCAGTGGTCAGCAGTGAGGGCGGTGGCTCAGTGGTCAGCAGTGAGGGCGGTGGCTCAGGGGTCGGCAGTGAGGGCGGTGGCTCAGGGGTCGGCAGTGAGGGCGGTGGCTCAGGGGTCGGCAGTGAGGGCGGTGGCTCAGGGGTCGGCAGTGAGGGCGGTGGCTCAGGGGTCGGCAGTGAGGGCGGTGGCTCAGTGGTCGGCAGTGAGGGCGGTGGCTCAGTGGTCGGCAGTGAGGGCGGTGGCTCAGTGGTCGGCAGTGAGGGCGGTGGCTCAGTGGTCGGCAGTGAGGGCGGTGGCTCAGTGGTCGGCAGTGAGGGCGGTGGCTCAGTGGTCAGCAGTGAGGGCAGGGGGTCAGTGGTCAGCAGTGAGGGCGGTGGTCAGCAGTGAGGGCGGTGGCTGAGTGGTCAGCAGTGAGGGCGGTGGCTCAGTGGTCAGCAGTGAGGGCGGTGGCTGAGTGGTCAGCAGTGAGGGCGGTGGCTCAGTGGTCAGCAGTGAGGGCGGTGGCTCAGTGGTCAGCAGTGAGGGCGGTGGCTCAGTGGTCAGCAGTGAGGGCGGTGGCTCAGTGGTCAGCAGTGAGGGCAGGGGGTCAGTGGTCAGCAGTGAGGGCAGGGGGTCAGTGGTCAGCAGTGAGGGCGGGGGGTCAGTGGTCAGCAGTGAGGGCGGTGGCTCAGTGGTCAGAAGTGAGGACGGTGGCTCAGTGGTCAGCAGTGAGGGCGGTGGCTCAGTGGTCAGCAGTGAGGGCGGTGGCTCAGTGGTCAGCAGTGAGGGCGGTGGCTCAGTGGTCAGCAGTGAGGGCGGTGGCTCAGTGGTCAGCAGTGAGGGCGGTGGCTCAGTGGTCAGCAGTGAGGGCGGTGGCTCAGTGGTCAGCAGTGAGGGTGGTGGCTCAGTGGTCAGCAGTGAGGGCAGGGGGTCAGTGGTCAGCAGTGAGGGCGGTGGCTCAGTGGTCAGCAGTGAGGGCGGTGGCTCAGTGGTCAGCAGTGAGGGCGGTGGCTCAGTGGTCAGCAGTGAGGGCGGTGGCTCAGTGGTCAGCAGTGAGGGCGGTGGCTCAGTGGTCAGAAGTGAGGGCGGTGGCTCAGTGGTTAGCAGTGAGGGCGGTGGCTCAGTGGTCAGCAGTGAGGGCGGTGGCTCAGTGGTCAGCAGTGAGGGCGGTGGCTCAGTGGTCGGCAGTGAGGGCGGTGGCTCAGTGGTCGGCAGTGAGGGCGGTGGCTCAGTGGTCGGCAGTGAGGGCGGTGGCTCAGTGGTCGGCAGTGAGGGCGGGGGGGCAGTGGTCAGCAGTGAGGGCGGCGAGGGCTGGAGGGGCCAGAGCAGGGCTGGAGGGGTCAGAGCAGGGCTGGAGGGGCCAGAGCAGGGCTGGAGGGGCCAGAGCCGGGCTGGAGGGGCCAGAGCCGGGCTGGAGGGGCCAGAGCAGGGCTGGAGGGGCCAGAGCCGGGCTGGAGGGGCCAGAGCAGGGCTGGAGGGGCCAGAGCAGGGCTGGAGGGGCCAGATCAGGGCTGGAGGGGCCAGAGGAGAGCGGAGGGAGGGGGGCGGAACACTTACTGGGCTGTTGGCGTGCGGCGGTGAGCGGCAGTGCTGGCGGCGGTTCCGGAGGCCGGGGGCGGAGTGTGGGCGGGGCTAGCTCCGTGATGGAGGAGCTTCAGCGGGTGTGTGGAGAGAGCGTGGCAGGACTGGAAGCTGTGCCGGCGGAGGCGCCACACTCGGTCCGGGCCGGTTGCCGGATGTTGGTGGGCGTACACCGGGCTGTGCCTGATGGTGGAGGAGAGAGGAGAGTGGGCGGGTGAGCTGCAGGGCTGTGGGCCGGGCCGGTTCCCGGATGTGGCTGGGGCTCTGTGGGTCTGGTACTTCCTGTGTTTGACACAGGAGGGAGGCCGTCACGGAAGTTGAGCGGGTTTTATGTATAAGATAAAGCCAATTCTTCAACTGATGTTGATTAGTATATTCTGGCTCCCGAAGATCACAGTATGGCAAAGCTCATATTTATTCTGCACTCTACAGTTAGCGCTGATACTAGGGATTATGTGTAAATCTCTTCTAGGGATCCTGTCACCTCCAAAACGCCTCCTAAACTACCAAATCATGTCCCTGCAGCATCACATCACTAATCCCACACTCCTTTTGTCTCAGAAAAGCATCCTGTGAGAGTGGAGAAAAATGTTTTATAACTTACTCATTAGCGATGTTATGGAAATGCAAGACACTACACCCACTCCAGTAGAACAGGGCTGGCCAAGTACAGTTCTCAAGGGCCACAAACAGTGCATGTTTTGAGGATTTCCCTAGCATGGAATAATCACCTCTACAGGAAATTCTGAAAACTTGCAATGTTTTCAGGCCCTGAAACTGTGGTTGGCCACCCCTGCCCTAGAAGTCTCTGTGGAAGTAGCCAGGGGGCAAAAGGAATCCTCTAGCTCTTTCACAACTGCGGCTCTCCCTGGACCCTCTTAGGCCTTGTGCCTATGGTGCATTATTTGATTTTTTTTTATGCAGATTTTGAGAATCTGCATCAAAATCTGTGTATCTATCCTGAGGCCAGCAAAGTCTAGGACGTCAGAAGTGCAGTGCTCAAGGTGCTTTTTTTCCTTGAACATGTGGTTCAGATTTTGTTTACCTGCCCCAAAATCTGCACCAAATCTGCAAGGGAAAAAGAAAATATGTTGGCAGAGCACTTGTGGACTCTCATAAACTGGTTTCAGTATAGACATGCAGATTTTGATGCAGATTCTCAAAATCTGCTTAAAAACAAGCATCAATCAACATACCGTGGGCACAGCAGGATTCCCTGCTGTGTGATACCCATTGTGTAACCTGAGACAACCTCAGAGAAGTCATGATGAGGATGTCTGAGGTTCATGAGTGGGCCCACAAGCATGGTGAGTGTGACAGCAGCGCTGAAACTTGCTAAGTGATACTTTAGGAAGAAAATGTCTGTGCCAAAACAATGGGGCTCCAATGTAAAACAGTTTGAGCTGTGTTTGGCAGCTTTTGTGCCCCCTTTTAAGTGTTTTCTAGGTCCTTGATTTGGTCTCCTATTGATTTTAATGGAAGTTCGGAAGTTCAGTGATCTGTTTGTCCAACGTTGCCAGTTCAGTGAACCAAATCGAATTTCGAACTTTCAAAGGTTCACTCATCTCTAGAAATGAGCAACCACCTCTACATTCCTCACAGTACCAACAGGGGGACCAATTTGATATTTAAGGAATTATCGTAATACCTAATGATATGTCATAAATGTCTAAAAAAGTGAGTAGGGGGGGCGTGTCTGGGATGCAGGGCTGAGCGGCCGCACGAGGAGAGAGCCCCCCAGCACCCAGCATATAACGTGCCAGCGGAGCTTAATCACCGGCAGCACAGCACAGGATGGGCCCCAGGAGACCCAAGACCACCCAGGTGCCGACAGCCTCGCCGCTGGATCAGAGGACGGCCCTGGAAGCATTTAAGATAAGGGGAGAGGACGCGCTCCGGGAGCCAGCGCCATCTTCCCTCCAGCACATGGAGGAGGAGGAGGTCTCTGCAGCGATGAAGGACAGCGACGCAGCGGCTGTGGAGGTAGGAGAGGAGGACACAATGGGGCGATGTGCTGGGGGAGAATCTAGACCCCCTGGGAGCCCCAAATCTGCATATATGGACGGACTCCCCCTCACTGGATCCCCCCCTCCCCAATACTATGGCAGATATGAAGCCCTCATGGCAGACGACCCTGGGCACATGCTAGATCCCCAGCCCCAGAGAGAGGACACCTTGCGACGGGGACGCTCCAGGGGGGGAACACCTACGACCTCACAGGCCCCACATACACTGCGTCTGCTCACGTGACTCCCCAACACTTCCAGGCCTTGATCTACCCCCTAAGACCAGCTCCACTATGACATCTGCTGCAAGCAAAGCTATTTCACAAAGCCCTGCTCAAGTGACCCCAGGTAACTGGGAGGAACTCCTTGCCCTTATACCCTCCAAGGAGGACTTCAAATCTTTAATTAGTAAAGTGAAGGAGACATGCAGAGCAGAAATTGCCACTGTTAGAATAGACATACACCATCTCTCTGGAAGGATGGATGCTTTAGAGGAGGAACATGATGTCCCAGGACCCATCTAGGCGACCTACATGACCTAGTCCTCTCCCTGCAACAAGCTATAGAGGCCTTTCAGAACCATCTAGAAGACCTCGATAACCGGGGACGCCGATGCAACATTGGAGTCCGAGGGGTCCCAGAATCGGACGAGCAGGAGTCCCCTAGATCCATTCTACAGACTATATTTAACACAGTCATGGGAGACCCCCCTTCATCAATGATTAAAT
Source organism: Allobates femoralis (assembly GCA_033576535.1). Classification (NCBI taxonomy): domain Eukaryota; kingdom Metazoa; phylum Chordata; class Amphibia; order Anura; family Aromobatidae; genus Allobates; species Allobates femoralis. The sequence goes on along the minus strand of JARQOC010000006.1, from coordinate 186,236,914 downwards.
TAGACAGAGCACATTGGGCCCTAAAACCTAGGGGACTATCTGGCCAGCCAAGGGACATCATCTGTTGCCTCCACGATTTTGAAACAAAAGAAAAGATCATGGCAGGCTACTAGAAATATTTGCCCCACGCAATTTGCAGGAGAAGAAGTACACTTATTCCCTGATTTATCCCTGATTACACTGCAGAAACAGAGACACCTGAAGCCCCTCACCAGAGCCCTCACAGATCAGCAAATCACGTATAGATGGGGCTATCCCTTTGCCCTCATCGCACGCCGTGGGGGTCGCACAGCCATTTTGCGTACTCCAGCAGATTCTCTGGCTTTTTGCAGAGAACTGGACATTCCACCTGTGGAACTTCCCCATTGGAATATCATATTGCCTGGTCTGCCTCCAGGCCCGGTGTGGTCTAAAAACACCCCTCAAAGAGCGACAAGAAAGAGAGGAGGGGGTCGGGGACTCCCATCTTCGCGACGTCCTCGTTGATCCGGGTAGATACCCCAGTTAGTTATTTTGTGGAGGCAAGGAAAGGTTACATATGTTAACCCATCTCTCGTGCGTATTGCTTCCTCCTAATTATAAGCAACTGCCGCTGGTGCCAAATTTGCATTTCATTTGTATTTTCTTTTCTTTTTCTGTATACATATGTATGTCATCTTGTTTTATTTAGCTACTGCATTAATTGCTGGATATTTTCCTGCGGAAGGGAAGAGGGATGAAATCCCCTTCTCTCCCTCTCCTTACTTAATATAGGCGGGGCCACTCCCCTCCCCCAGGACGTATTTTCCCCGTTTGGGAGGTAATTTTTTCTCTACTCGATTCGGGTTGGAGTGGCTGCTGGCCTCTGCTGACCGGAGCGTTTTCCATCTTTGTGATCTCTAGACCTCGACTCGGGCTAATCTTTTATTTTTTTTCTACCCCAGGCTTATTGGAGATGGGGGTTAGCCCTACGTTGACTTCTAGCCGGGTGAAAACTCGGGAATGTTATGTCCACAAGGACTGGTTTTATTTACCCTTTCTTTTTTATTGTTTTCTATACATGTTATCCTGTTTTCAAATGTTCCCCTTCTCCCCCCTCCCTGCTTTCCCTCCTTCTGACATCCCCTCCTTTTCCCTACTGACTGCTGCTAGGACCGGGGGGACCCGTGTCAAGCTCCATAGTCTCGAACCTCCCAGTACGTCTGAATACTATGTGCGGCTAAACTCACGCGAAAGTAATCCCCTACAAGAGCTGAGATCCCTGGGGACGGACATAGCCTATCTACAGGAGACGCATTACGATGCCAAGGGCTCATTTAGCTTTGCAAAGCATGCCTACCCGTCCAGTTATTCTGCTTTCTCTAACAATAAGAAGGGGGGTGTTGCCATCCTGATATCGGCCAAATGTCCTGTCCACGTCTACCAAACACATAAAGACCCGGGGGGGCGATTTGTGATTTTGGAGGCTCAGCTGGGTGAGCAGAAGTTAATCCTGGCAAATATCTATGCCCCAAATTCGGGTCAAGCTCTCTTTTATAGGAGGGTCCTCACCTTATTCGTGGCCTTCCTACCAGCAGCTGTGATACTGGGCGGGGACTTTAATGCTCCCTTCTCAAGCATACAGGACCGCCATTCGGTCAGGGGAGTTCCCCCTCTGAGGGCCTGCAGAGGCTCTCTCTAGAGTTTAGAAGGGTGATCAGAGAGGATATCCTGTTCGACACTTGGAGGATTGACCACCGAGGGGAGAGAACCTTCTCTTTTTACTCAGCCCCCATCAGACACATACACGAAACGATTACTTCTTTGTGAGCAGCGCCTTGCTTCGTATGATGGATAGATCTGAAATTGGGGTCATCACCTGGTCTGATCATTCACCTATAGTTCTGGACCTTAGGGACGCTTGGACCCCGAAGTCCTTTGGACATTGGCGTCTGAATGAATTTCTGGTCAAGGACCCTCTCGTTAAAGCCTCATTACATAAGCACCTAGAAGAGTATTTTCAACTCAATCAGACGTGGTTTCTTCGATGTCCACTTTGTGGGAGGCCCACAAGGCGGTGATGAGGGGTCATTGTATCAGAGAGGGAACCAGAATTAAAAGAGATGACGCAACTCAGCGTTTGGCGCTGACTTCTCAGCTGACGTCCTTGGAGATTAAATTGGCGACCAACCCCTCCCTTCCCTTGCTGCGGAAGGTGCTTTGTCTCCGAGAAAAGCTGAAAGATCTATCCATCAAAAAGGTGGAAAAGCTGCTCCTCTATTCTAAACAAAGATATTATGAAAGGGGAAATAAACCTCACTCACTACTAGCACGGCGCCTTAAGGAGCGCACCTCTAGGGCCTGCCAACAAGCTCTGAGAGACGGTGATGGTACGATCCATTATATCCCCTCAAAAATCTCAGCCATTTTTCTCTCCTATTACACGCGTCTTTATAACCTGCCTTCCCCTGGAGAGGGGGATCCGTCTGAGAGAAGGAAGGGCGCGGAGGCTTATCTAGCTGGCATCCAGTTGCCTAAACTCCCAGCGGAAGCTCTAGCGGCTCTGGATCAACCGGTTACAGGCGAGGAGGTGGAAGAGATCTTGCATGATTTGCCACAGGGCAAATCTCCGGGCCCAGATGGCCTCACCTATTTGTACTATAAAGTCTTTGCCAAAACTCTTCTCCTTATATGACCTCCTTGTTCAATTCCTTCATGGATCCCCAGCTCTATGTCACATTCTCACCTTATACTTATTCCTAAACCACCCAGGGATCCTATGGATTGCGCCAATTACAGGCCTATTGCGCTGTTGAATTCCGATATTAAGATTTATGCTAAGATTTTAGCAGTTAGGCTGGGTCCTTGGCTCCCTCAGATTGTCCACAAGGACCAAGTTGGGTTTATACCCTGTCGGCAAGGTGGAGACAACACGAGACGTGTCATTGACTTGATAGATGTGGTCAATCGGAGGAGCCAACAGATGCTAGCATTAAGTTTAGATGCCGAGAAGGCCTTTGATCGTTTGGACTGGTCCTTCTTGGTTTGCTTGCCTCCAGTCTTTTGGTTTTCCAGGAAGATTCCTCAGCGCAATAAGAGCTCTCTACAGATCCCCCACAGCAGCCGTCAAACTCCCCTTTATTACGTCCTCTTCCTTCGCTATCTCTAATGGGACGAGGCAGGGCTGCCCGCTATCTCCCCTCCTCTTCGCCCTGTGCATTGAGCCGCTAGCCGCTGATATCCGCAATAATAAAGATATCTCAGGAGTGACACTTAGCACTAAAGAATTCAAAGTGTCTCTCTTTGCTGATGATGTCCTCCTCACCCTGATGAACCTCCACGTTTCCTTCCCTAATTTGATGTCCTCTTTAAAGCTATACGCTCCTTCTCGGGATACAAGGTTAATCGAAGTAAGACAGAAGCCCTACCTATCAATATACCACCAGACGTTCTGGATCATTTGATGCTAAACTTTAAATTTAGATGGAAGCTAGATACCATAAAATACCTGGGGGTTAATATATCAGCTTCCTATGGTTCCCTTTACAAATTTAACTTCCCACCACTCTTTAAAGAGCTAAGAGCCCTGCTCTTCAAATGGGCACAGTTGTCTTTGTCCTGGCTGGGTAGAGTGGCCGCGCTAAAGATGACGCTAATTCCCAAGCTTCTGTATTACTTTGAGACCCTTCCAGTGGTGGTCCCTCTGGGGAACCTTAAATCTCTCCAGACGGCCATTATGAAATTTATTTGGAACAATAAAAGGCATAGTATAGCTAAAGATGTTATGACTAACACACAGGTCACAGGGGTGGTCTTTCGGTCCCGGATATTGTGAGGTACTATTGGGCCTCACACCTCCGTAGAATACCATCCTGGTCATCTTCATGGGCATATAACAAATGGACCGAGATCAAGAAACTATGGCTAGCACCTGTCCATCCTAATTCTTTGCTTTGGCCTCCAGCCCAGATAGCTCCGCAAACCCCACTGTTAGGCCCTATGCAGGCAACTTGGGATGTTTGGAAGTACTGTCAAAGAAGATTTGCTCTAGCCTCCCAGGCATCGCCAATGGTCTCATTCATATACCACCCCCTCCTTCCAGTGGGCTGGAGACAGACATGGTTCACCCATGGCTATCCGCGGGCCTCTTTAGGTTCGCGGATATTGCTGATAGAAAGACTATGCGAATCCGACCCTTTGACTACTTGAAAACCATCCCCCCCATTTCAGATAAGATATTCTATCAGTACCTTCAAATTCGTGATTATGCAACGACATTATACGGCACCTCAGGGGTATCGGTCCCATCGGAGTTTGAGAAACTATGCAGGAGGGGAACGAGTACCAAAGGTTTGATCTCAGAGATCTACCAAATCATCACTTTTTCTGCGGATGGAGGTCTTGACAGCTTTCCATATATGAAGAAATGGGAGGTCTTGCTGGGTAGACAGATCACTCCCCAAACTTGGCAATATATTTGGGACAGGGCGGCCAAGACCTCCATTTGCACGTTATATAAAGAAAATCAATACAAGCTTATGATGTTCTGGTACCATACCCCTGAATTCCTTCACAAGCTAAATCCTCTCCTCCCTGATACATGCTGGAGGTGTGGTTCAGAGGTGGGCGACCTACTCCATATCTTCTGGTCCTGCTCAAGGCTTAAAGGGAACCAACCACCCCAAATGACCCCCCCGGACTGTTAATATGTGTCCCTACACCCAGCACACACATTTGGGGCAATCGTTTTTGCTAAAAAAAACTGTTTAGTAGAAGCTAAGATATAGCTTTATAAACTTTAAAAAATGTGGCCAACTGGGTGTTACCTAGCTTGTCCTCCTGCAGTGTTCATGTGCCTGTCAGCCTCCTCTCCCCCCCTCCCCTCAGTAAAGCCCTGCCCTTTCAGCCTCTCAGGTTTCAGCCTTTCAAGTGATCCTAAACCCAGAAACTGACCCCCCCCTTATCTTTAGACCTGTCCCTGCACCCCCTCTTATCATTTCTAGCCATCCCTTTTGCAGAAAAAATCACTTTTGTAAAGTAAGAGAAAAGGTTATAATACTTATTCCTGTGTGAGTTCTCTCTTTCTGTGGAAGCCGAGATGGGCGGGGCCTGTCTGCTGCTGCCTGGTAATTATGCACGCCCCTCTCTGCTTCTAAGAGCCTGGCCGCATCATGAAAGGGGCGGGGCTAAATTGCGTCATGGCGGAGCCCGCCCCCTTTCATGACACGGCCAGGCTCTTAGAAGCAGAGAGGGGCGTGCATAATTACCAGGCCGCAGCAGACAGGCGGGGCATTTGCGGCTTCCACAGAAAGAGAGAACTCACACAGGACAAAGTATTATAACCTTTTCTCTTACTTTACAAAAGCGATTTTTTCTGCAAAAGGGATGGCTAGAAATGATAAGAGGGGGTGCAGGGACAGGTCTAAAGATAAGGGGGGGTCAGTTTCTGGGTTTAGGATTGCTTGAAAGGCTGAAACCTGAGAGGCTGAAAGGGCAGGGCTTTACTGAAGGGAGGGGGGGAGAGGAGGCTGACAGGCACATGAACACTGCAGGAGGACAAGCTAGGTAACACCCAGTTGGCCACATTTTTTAAAGTTTATAAAGCTATATCTTAGCTTCTACTAAACAGTTTTTTTTAGCAAAAACGATTGCCCCAAATGTGTGTGCTGGGTGTAGGGACACATATTAACAGTCCGGGGGGGTCATTTGGGGTGGTTGGTTCCCTTTAAGGGCTACTGGAAATCTATTAGAGATCTTATTATGAAACTTCTCTTTGTAGAAATGGAGCTGGACCCATTGGTGTACCTTCTTAACGCACATACTGGACGGGTGGGCAAACTAGCCTCTAAACTCCTTTTACATATTCTCACTGCGGCTAGATGCTTAATTGCCCTCTTCTGAAGGAGAATGGAATCACCTTCCATAAGAGATCTGTACACCAGGCTGACTGATGTTAGACGGATGGAGTACCTGACGGCACTGATGACGGCCAGGGTAGACCAATTTAACCAGGTCTGGGCTCCATGGGATTACTTTGCAGGCCAAGAGGGTATTTAGCGGGGCAGGGCTTCTTCCGGTCCTGGAAGGCTTTGCTCCATCACCCTCCTTTACCTCACCCCCTGCTTTACCTTACCTACTTCTTTTCTTCCCCCCCATTCTTTCTTCTTCCCTCAACCTTGACATCTTCTTGGTTATTCTTGTCCTGGTTTTGCCTATCTGTTTATTGGTTGATAATTGTCAGGGAAGGTGCTTTGTATCTTTACCTTTTCGCACCTGGAAGTTCCTTCTAAGGACTTTTACAATGGACTCAGATTGCTCTCCGTGTAGACACCAATTAATATGTACGAAGACCGGAGAGGAAGATTATAACGTGGGCATGGAGCCCCTTGGGGCTTTTCAGCCAAAAATACAATAACCCTGGATTTCTAATTCATACTCTACATCGTAATGTATTGTCTTAATATGATCTAATGATTTGTTTTCTCTTTTGTATCTTGAAAACGTTAATAAAAATTATAGTTGAAAAAAAAAAAAGTGAGTAACCTTTATTTCAATATCTTGGTAATATGGCAAAGGAGATACCTTGCTCATACTATACTCTCATCACTTTTATTAGGTGCTAGTCTAGTCTTATGGTTTGTTCACCTCGCCCACTATAAAATTTCTACTAGAAACAATTATCTACATACATGTACACAATTGCCTTGAGATATATCATTAGTTCTTTGTGCCATAATTAGTTCTCTGTATCATAATTCGCTCTGTTACCATAATTAGCTGGGCAGACAAGTTCAGATGCTAACAGTATACTACAGTATATCAGAATTGCAAAGTATAGGTCAATATGGAATTTACACTTTTAAAGTATAATATTTTTTATTTTTTATCAGACCAACATTTTAAGACATATTGCTATGTGTTAAGGCAGCACAGTGACCCTGCAATGCTGCGACCCCAGGTTTAATTCCTACCCAGTGTCTCCATGCATTTCCTCAGGTTCTCTGGTTTTCTCCCACACTCCAAAGACATAATGAGAAGGAATGTACAGTTGAAACCAGACGCTTACATACATTATATAAAAAGACACATATGCTTGTTTTTCTCACTATCTGAGGCCCCCTTCACCTCACGATTTTTCCTGTCAGTGAGTATCCTGTTTTTTTGCAGGACCCCACGGACAGGAACGGAAGTTCGGATGTGTACCTCCAGATGCCATTTCTGTGTCCAGATCAGTTATTTGAATGGATACAGACACAGAAAGAGCTGGAAGGAGCCCGAGCCTGCAAAGCGCAGGCAAGTGGTATCGGGGCTGACTTTCACTTTCGCAATGTATATACATACATAGCGAATGTGAAATGAAATAAAGCAATGGTTGAAAAAAAAAAATCCTCACCTCTTTGACGTGTGTCCTGCAATGCATCCACCTCCGATGGCTTAAGGACCTGAATCAACTGACCGGGTGGGGCAACCCAATCAGTTGATTGGTCACATGACCGCATTAGCGCAGTTTAAATAGCCCACCAATCAATTCTAGCGGACACACGATTTAAAACGCTCAGTTGATGCTGTCATGTGACCAATCAGCTGATCGTGTTGCCCCGCCCAGTCAGCTGATTCAGGTCCTTAAGCCATCAGAGGTTGATGCATCGCGGGACACACGGCGGAGAGGTGAGGAAGTTTTGTTTATTTTTAACACTTGCTTTATTTAATTTTACTTTCGCAATGTATGTACTGTATATACATTGCGAAAGTGAAATAACACAGGAACAGAGCAGTTTTAGTGTACTGAGCATGCTCAGTACACTAAAATCGGATCCGAGAAACGATCCTGTTTTTTCCCGGACCAGCGCTCCATAGGCCCCTTCATCAGACAAGGGGCCATTGAGTCCTGAAAGTTTACAAATATAATTTTTCTGGGTAGCCAATAAAGGTATCCCTCCTAGAATACTTTTCTCAAAAAAATTTTGGGGACTTAAGTATTTACGTCAAACCTTTTGGAGATCCTTCCACAATCTTCTCACAATAGTTGGTAGGAATTTGGGCCCATTCCTCCTAACAGAACTGGTGTAACTGAGTCATGATTGTATGAGATTCAATGGCTAGCACACGATAGGTGTGGGGGTATGGTGCTAGTGAAGGAGGCTCGTAAGTCCCACATAAATGTCTATTAGAATCACTGCACACATACACTTAATGAGTTTTTTTGCTTGTTGGTGAAATTTATTGAAACAAGTGCTCTTATAGTGATTGCGACAGAATGACGTTTCGGTCATTCAAGACCTTGATCACATAAGTCGCCTTAGTAGTTCTGAACTGAGGGCTGTCCTGTACAGGGTAATGGTCACTAATGCCTTTAGATTAGCCAGGGTCAGAGCGGTCGCTCTATGTGGGGTGGTGGCACGGCGGTGGAGTGTGTTCACACTCAGTTACTGAGTGTGAACACACTCCACCGCCGTGCCACCACCCCACATAGAGCGACCGCTCTGACCCTGGCTAATCTAAAGGCATTAGTGACCATTACCCTGTACAGGACAGCCCTCAGTTCAGAACTACTAAGGCGACTTATGTGATCAAGGTCTTGAATGACCGAAACGTCATTCTGTCGCAATCACTATAAGGCTGTGGTCACAGTTGCCATGCGTTTTTTTAAGTGATTTAACAAAACTCATGCTTTTTTTCATGTCAGCATGAGTTTTGTAAGGTGTGTGATGGCTCCCTGCGTTTTTGGGTGCGTTTTTGAATCTGCACCTAAAAATAGTGCTTGTAGTATTTTTTTGAGCGTTTTGAAAAACGCATGCGTTTTTGTAGAAAACGCATGCGTTTTTATAACATGGGTTCCTATGGAAAACGCATGCAAAAACGCATGTACAGTTAGTACCTTTTTAGTGCCATTCAAAAACGCATGCGTTTCCCATAGGAGCCCATGTTAACAAAAACGCATGCGTTTCCGGAAACGCATGCGTTTTTGTTAACATGGGCTCCTATGGGAAACGCATGCGTTTTTGAATGGCACTAAAAGGTACTAACTGTACATGCGTTTTTGCATGCGTTTTCCATAGGAACCCATGTTATAAAAACGCATGCGTTTTCTACAGAAACGCATGCGTTTTTGGATATGCTCCAAAAACGCATGGGACAGTCACACATGCTTTTTGGCTATTAGGGCATGCCTTTTTTAACATGGGGGCCTATGGGTGCGTTTTTTACATGCGTTTTTGAAAACGCAGGTCTCCAAAAATGCATGTGAAAAATGGTACTGTGACCCCAGCCTTTGAGCACTTGTTTCAATAAATTTCACCAACAAGCAAAAAAACTCCTTAAGTGTATGTGTGCTGTGAGTCATGATTGTGAGTCGCATTGCTCACACCTGCCTTTTCAGCTTTGCCCATAAATTTTCAATAGGACTGAGATCAGAGCTTTGTGATGACCGCTCCAAAACATTTACTTTGTTATTCTTAAGACACTTTGTAACTAGTTTGGCAATATGCTTTGGGTCATTGTCCATTTGGAAGACCCATTTCCACCCAAACTTTAACTTCCTGTCTCGTGTCTTGAGATTTTGCTTCAGTATTGCCACATAATCTTATTTCCTCATGATGCCATCTATTTTGCGAAGTGCACCAGTCCCTACTGCAGCAAAACAAAGCAACTATAGTTAGCTAAGTCATGTTCAGTACACTCAGGATTGATTTGGGCATTTAAGATCCCACATGTAACGGCAACAGGAAAGAAGTCATAATGTACAGAGTCTGTATGGGGGTGAAGACCAAGTGCAGAAATACTGTGCTGTACAGCCTTCGTGCACTGCTGTCAAGGATGGATTAAGAGTAGCCAGGGCCCGGGGAGGTTTAAAAGGTGAGCCAACAAGAAAAATATCAGAGTGAGTAGTACCGCTGCACAATTTTTTTCCATTAAGTACAGCACTATGCATAACATGGCTTTATTGTGGTGGCATTTCCTTCCATCTAATATATAAAGCTGAATGTATGTATGTATTTATGTATGTATCAATCCCCACCAATTCCACATAGCCCCGCCCACTCCAATAGCCACACTCACTCCACATAGCCACGCACACTCCCCTAGCCACGCCCACCTCCTCACAGAACCAGACAACATTCTATGGAGAGAGAGGAGCAAGAGGCAGAAAAAGGTGACATTCTATGGAGGGAGAGGAGCTAGAGGCAGAACCAGACATCATTCTATGGAGGGGGAGGTTCTAGAGGGAGAACCAGACAACATTCTATAGAAAGGGAAGAGCTAGAGGCATAACCAGACAACATTCTACGGAGGAGAGGAGCTAGAGGCAGAACTAGACCACATTCTATGGAGGGGGAGGATCTAGAGGCAGAACCAGACTCTCAACCGGACTCATCCGGCAAAGGTCTACACTTACTGAGCGACGACCTATGTAACATCATATGGGTACAGAGCACTGGGGGATTGCCAGCTGGAACAATACGGGGTTAAAAACGGCCACGGTTCTAAATGGGCCAATGACTCCCATAGTAAAAGCTCCAGCCGCACATTTCCACCGTATATGCTTCGACAGCACCCACACGTAGTCATCCACACTCAGGTCTGGACCTGTACATTTATTTTCATTCACACGGTCACAGACAGAAGGGTCATTCTTAGGGAGGCAAACAACAGTGATGGTTCCCGGTTTTGTTTCGGGGAGTTTCCTCACCTATGGCTTAGTGGGGGTAACCACCTTCCTCCTAACACACTTCTCCGGATAACACCTGAGTCCAGCGTCGATCTGAGGTGCAGGCAGAGTTTTACTCCTATCCTTCGGTGGGTGATTAACCACCACTGGTGGAGACATAGGAGCAGGACTGATCAACACGGCAGACACAGCGGCACTCACGCGCTTATCCACATGGGACGTCTGCAGCGGAGAAGCGGGGTTAGCACGGTATAGACAGACCCTAATAAGGTGATCAGGTTGACCGTAAAAGAAACATGACCGCCCAACCTGATAACCTGCAGATGGGTTAGTACAAGACTCAGCAGTCCCCAACTGCTTGGGAACAGCAGAACCCACACGTGTAACCTCCACAGCAGGGATGGTCAACAGGGGCAGGGTCGGATCTGGTCTCTCTCTTAGGCATCTGTCCAACCTAATTGCAAGCGCCATTGCAGCCTCCAGTGTCTCCGGAGCAGCGTACTGAGTCATAGTGTCCTGTAACTGATCTGATAACCCCAAACAGAACTGACTCCTCAGAACACCGTCGTCCATTTAGTGTCAGTGGCCCACCTCCTGAATTCAGAGCAATACTCCTCGGCCAGTCGTGCTCCCTGCCTGAGTTTGTGTAGGTTAGACTCAGCTAAGGAGACGGCATCAGGGTCGCCATGCACCAGGGCAAGCGCTGCTAAAAACTCGTCCACCAACCGCATGGAAGGAGAATCGGTCGGCAGAGAGAAGGCCCATGCCTGGGGATCCCCCTAAAGAAGGGAGAGTATAATCCCCGCACACTGTTCCTCGCTCCCCAAAGAACGAGGACGCAGCCTGAAGTATAATTTCCAGGCTTCTCTAAAAACAAAAAATGTATCTCTCACTCCTAAAAATCGGTCAGAAAGGGAGATATTGGGTTCTGGTACAGTCAACGTGTGAACCGCAGCCAGATACCCAACCATTTCTCGAAGCTGATGCACCACCTGGTTTCGCAAGTTAGAAAACTCCTGAGAGAGCTCCTCCACCAGGTGCGCAAAAGCACGGGTTGACATAGCAGCTTCGGGGATCAAATAGTGGGTCACTGATTATGTCATGCTTGAGAGGCCAGGGTAGCAAGGAGCTGGACGTAGGGGTTCAGGGGAGCCTATTCTGGCTCTGATACTGGGGTCCCTGGCTCGCCCTGATCTCAGAGGTACCTCTAAAGGTGAGGAGGTCCGAGCCGCCAGCCTAAGTCCCTAAAGATCCTGAGAAGCCCTAGGCATAAGCCCCTACCTCCACCCACTGACCACGGAACCCAGCAACCTCCAAGGGAAAGAAAAATAGCAGCTTCGGATCAGCGTCTGCACTCCACAGGTCACAGAGCAGAAGTGAACTGAATCAGCAACATCAAGTGGATGTGAGCTGACCCATTTATGGCCGATGGGTGAGGAGCAACCAGCCCAGGCACACCCCTCAGCTCACCTAAGCATGAGTCATATCCATCACACACCTGTAGCAACTTCACCTGCAGAGCCGCCACTGAATAGGGAAAAAAAGTTACATTCAACAACAGCAACAGCTGCACCCATGAGCATAAGACATGCAAAAAATAGTAATGGCGGTCTGATTAGGAGCGCTCTAAGGAACAAGCAGACATGTGAGATGTTTTCATAAATGAAAAACCTTTTATTAACTTCTTAGCTCCCCTCACAGCTCCACTACGCGTTTCAACTGCATACAAACAGTCTTCATCAGGTCAAGTCCACCTGATGAAGACTGTTTGTATGCAGTTGAAACGTGTAGTGGAGCTGTGAGGGGAGCTAAGAAGTTAATAAAAGGTTTTTCATTTATGAAAACATCTCACATGTCTGCTTGTTCCTTAGAGCGCTCCTAATCAGACCGCCATTACTATTTTTTGCATGAAAACTACTCCCTTTTTGAGGGACTGGCGGCTGGAGCAGCTCAGGAACAGCACAAACGATCTGCCTTGAACAGGAGAGAGGAGAGCGGAGAGGAAGTGCACATACCGCCAGCGGCGGAGGCTGTTAAACCGGGTTGTGCAGGACTTGCACAACCCGATAAGGTGAGTGGCCACCTACCCATGCCATTTAGACGTTTTTAATAAGGGATCCTACACATTTGCGCCCCTTTTCCTTTTTGTTTTACATGAGCATAAGACAGACATACGTAACAATTCTATTCAATTATAACTAAGAACAGTCAGTTACTATGCCCAGGCAACGCCGGGCTGTACAGCTAGTGCACTATAATTGTGCAAAAAGGGTGCTTTGCTCCCCCCTCTGCACCCAGTCTGGGGGGTCTTACCCCCAGACACCTGCTACTAATATATACAACTCCATGACCATGTGATTTAAAAAAAATTAATGTTTATTCCTTCAAGAAATGCTGGGCCATGTCCACCACCTAAGTTAGTCACGCCTACCAACTTCAACACGTTTTTATTCAAATAAACTTTTGTTTTCACTGTGTCTGTCTCTGTCTTTTTTTTTAACTCTGTACATGCAGTGTTAGTAATGGAGGTGTCTGATAGATGCCTAATTTCAGCTGTCTATTCACAGCTGACACCAACCCCACAAGTATTACTCCAAATTCCACTAGACCACGTCAATTAAGAAGAGCGGGGTAAAGTGCTGGAATTGAAACTTCTAATGGATGCGGCATTTAAGGGGCAGCTGTGGGTTGCTATTTTTTGGCTGGGTCTTTCCAGCAAACCTGAATGCCAACAGGTCCTCTCTTTTCATAGATCATTATAGAAACTTTACACAAAGGTGAGTCATAATTCAGGTTTGTAGATAAGCTATCAGTAAAACATGTTACCAAGTTCTTAGGTAAAACTGCAACAGAACCCACATTAATAAATATAATTCATCTCATTACATAAAATGTGTTTTTCATATTACAACAAGCAAGAAAAAAATGACAGTAATTCTTCAATACAGAAAGCAAAGAAAACTACAGATCTGAAATCAAATTATATGTACAGCAATGAGGCAAAGAGTGCTGACTACTGAATATGCCACAGTATATATGAACATTTTCAATGAATGATAATTTACTACTGCTTTTACTTGAGCCAGGCTCATGAGCCAACACCTAATATCCAGCAGAATACAGTCAAAGAGGCACTGCACTTTCTAGTAGGTTTTCGACAGAATAACAATGGGGAACCAACCCCTATTTATATCCTGTAGCATGTGGCTTGTTGGAGTATAATTAGTTTAGCCAGTAAGCTACTCCAGAGGGTACGAAAATACACAGAGGTTTAGGAGGACTGGCTGGCAATGGATTTAAGACTGGCGTGAACTGTTTACTAAGACATTTTGCAAAGAATAATGTAAACTAATAGTCAGTGGCATAACTTCAGGCCCAGGGGCCCCGATGCAAACACTCCAACGGGGCCCCCAATTATTGCAAATCTTTAATAGTATTAGCCTTTTTCTATAGGCCAAAGGGACTTCTGGGGCCGCCCTAGGCTGCAGGGCCCGGGTGCGATCGCAACCCCTGGACCTATTGTAGTTACGCCCTTGCTAATAGTGCAGAAAGACTGACTGCGGTCAGATAAAAAGATTGCTAACTTCACCTAACCTGAGATTTGTAGACAATACTGAACAAGGTGATAGGCTGCCTTCACATTTGCGGACCCCTCCGCAGTGTTCTGCGGAGGGGATCTGCAATGTGACCGCAGCACCGCAAGCCCCTATCTTTATAATGGGAGCGCACGGTGCTGTGCTTGACTGCGCATGACCGTGCGCACCCATTCACTTTCACATGTGATCTGTGCGCAGGCGGACGCCTGCGCACAAATCACCCAGTCTCGTCTGCACCAGAAATGCAACATGTCGCGTTCGTGGTGCGGACGAGACTGGGTGATTTGTGCGCTGCGTCCAAAACGCTGCATAGTACAGTACTAGCATAGTGGATGAGATTTCAAGAAATCCCATCCTCACTATGCGTAACCCGCCCGCAGCGTGTTTGGAGTTGCGGTGCGGGTTGCCGGCAGTCCGCTCCTCCGCAGCATGTTTATTTCATGCTGCGGAGTCGGAAGCGGCCCCCATCGGGTGACTGCAGGGAGAAGCCACCCCGCACCCGCCGCACATGGTGAGTACACGGCAGCTGCGGTCTCCCTGCGGGCACCCACGGCTTCACTCAGGTCCTGAGGAGCTGCGTCCAACACGCAGCTCCTCCGGATCGTGTGCACGCACCCTAATAATGTTTTCAGAACCTCAGTGTGAAAAACAAAAGTGATATCTCACTTATTTAAATACTAAAGTGAGAGTGGCTTTGGAGCAGTCACTGGAGGCTGGAGCAGGCTGTCGATGCAGCTGGTAATCACATTTAAGCTAATGTAATTTTCACTGAACTTTCCCCGCTCATCACCTCTCAGCACTGAAGCCGGCGCTGAGAGGTGGGCAGGGAGAGCAGCATGAGAGGTGAATATTAAATTAACTTAAATAGCTGATATTGTGATCACAAAATGCTGCTGCAGCGGCAGGCGAGCGTGTGTTTGGATATTCACTGCTTCCCACACATCATCATATTTGTGTGGGAAGCAGTGAATACACTCACCATCACTCCCCTGCCACAGCAACACCCTTCTGTCTCCTCCTGTGGCGCAGGACAGTGACATCATCTTTGTGCGTGCTGCTCACATAATGATCAGTGTTCGGCTTGAGAAGACAGTAAGATGTCACTGCTGAGGTGAATATAATTGTTTATTTTTTTAAGTGATGGGGGACATAAATACCAGGTTGAGGATCATGTACCTGGATGCGGGATCATGTACCAGGATGAGGGATCATATACCAGGATAGGGTATTATATACCTGGATGGGGGATGATGTACCAGGAATGGGGGATAATGTACAAGGATGGGGGATCATGTACCAGGATGGGGGATCATGTATCAGGATGGGGGATCATGTACCAAGATGGGGCCATGTAACAGGCTGGGGGAAATACATACACGTAAAGGGCCCAGGATGGAGACATTAGTACCGAATTTGGAGACATTACTCAATGACAGTGTCAGCATCAGATCCTCTTCACCCATAACAGTGTGACATGACCATATTTTATAATTAATTTTTTTCCCCAATTTCCCTCTTCTAAAACCTATGTGCTTCTTATAGTTCAGTGCATCTTATAGTCCGAAAAATATGATAAGTTTACATATTGCATAAATGTTTATTTGTTTTCTGCAAGTATCCGCACTAAGCTACTACATATATAACCATAACAATCTTCTCTGGTTATTGCATCGCTGCTGCATTTTTTATTTCTTACCTTACCTTACCTTATTTCCACTTATTGATGCATTTTTGGTACAGATGTGAAGTCACATTAAGTGTTTTTATATTATAGAAAAGCTTTGATTCTATACTGCAGTCTTCATAGAAGCTTCTACAGAATAAAAGCCCCATCACCGCACAGTTCAGCGGCTTCTTTAGACGTATAGTAGATGATGTTGTCATAAAGAGAATTTCTGTGCAAAAAACGCAGCCTATAAACTACGGTACATGTGAACACAGCCTAAATGTTCAAGTTATTTAATGACATCTGCAAAAAGCAGAGAAGATTGTTATTGCATTCTGTGGTGGCGACACCTCTGGAGAAACGTGCAGAAAAAAAGCTGTAAATAAACACACATTTTACGCTATGTGTGAACACGGCCTCAGTGTTATAATTTTTTAATTTTAATGGTTTAAGGCCCCTTTCACATCAGCGTTTTGTGCTGATCGCGGCAGTTGTGGTGAAAAAAAACGCAACTGCTGCGATTACCGCATAACGGCCGCACTTGCGGTTCACTTGCGGCAAGCCCCATGCAATGTCTATGGGGCTTGCGGTAAGTGTGCGGCAGGTGCGGCAAGTGCGGTTTTGGCACTTGCGGCAGGTGCGGCTGCGAAAAAAACGAGGTATGCCGTGGTTTTTTCACGGCCGCACCTGCGGCAAGTGCCGAAACCACACTTGCCGCACCTGCCGCAAGCCCCATAGACATTGTTGGGGCTTGCCGCAAGTGTGCCGCGATCGCGGCCGTTATGCGGTAATCGCGGCAGTTGCAGTTTTTTCACCGCAACTGCCGCGATCAGCGTTTACCGCTGATGTGAAAGGGGTCTAATAAAGAAAAATAATCAATTACGCCACGTTTTAAGCCATTTATTGATCACGATAAATAATCTGACCTCTGTGTAATGTGGGTTGTTATGATTACAGGAGATGACATATGTCCATATTATTTGCTGATTTTAGATATTTATTCTTAAAAAAAAAGCATATTAAAAAATATAAATGTTTTCATCATTTTTTTATTATTTTTTAATAATTTTATATGAAGAAAAAACATCCCTCTTTTATTCTCCCTCTAGAATACAGGGACATAGAAATTCACTGCTTTGTACAATGTATCTTTCTGTACCAGTATAATCTGCCTGTGGAGTCATAGCTTGGAAAGCAGCTTTAAGTATACAAAATTTTCCCACTGATAGCAGCTGTAGCTCATATATTTAGCTCCTGTCTGCAATTGTAAAGGTTATGGGTTAAAGTACCAGGGAGGATCACAAACAGAGAAAATTATATTTTTGCAATAGTTTTTTAGTATTTTTTAGTAATTTTATGAGAACAAAACAATCTCAATGTTTCTTCACCTCTAGACTACAGTTACATTGAAATACACTGTTATGTACAGATATAGCTCTATGTACCAGTATAATCTGCTTCTGGGTTCATTGCCTGCAATACAGTTCAAGTATACAAAATTCTCCTGTCTTCCGCAACGTGGGCTATGGCTCATTGTTAGAGATTCTGCCTATAAACATAGAGTTCAACTCTTGGGGTGACCAGAGAAGTGAAATATATAATTGTTTACTTAAATTATGTATGTGTCCTGAGGATGAGCTACAAAGCTGGCAAGCTAGATGAAGTTGAGACAGACCTCTTTAGTGGTGGGACAGCAGGCCTGATTCCTCAAATTGGGACAGTTGTGCTGAATCCAGGAAGGTTGAAAGCTGTGCTTATTTGATGTTGATTTCTCATAAAGTCTACACTAAACTTGACATTGAAGTGAAAAAGCTGCATAAAAAACCCTCATAAACCCCATCAACAACGTCTTCAGAAATGAAAAACAAATGAATGCCTAACATGGATTTCTTGTAAAAATCCACCTAAAAAAAACCCTCTGTGTAAAAATAACCTTAGACTACCCTAAAATGAATGATACCCTGCAAAACCTGATGGCAGTCATTTTTGGGGCGTGCTTACAGCCGTAGCTCACTGGTATGAGCCGTGACTGGAGCTGCTTCGGCACTCCTAAATAACCAAAAGCCAAGGAACCAATCATGTCCAATAATGCTATTAATCTAGCTAGATATAGATGTAATGTGTGGGTTACCAGTGTAATGAAGGTGCCTGTCATACTGTAAGTGCTGTGCTCGAGAGAAAATGAACTGCAGGGAAAAATAAAGTAAAATTTCTCCCACTTTCAGCAGGACAGCCAGTCACCGTTAGAAAGCTATTAACTCGCACAATAAACCCATATCTACAGGTTACGCTGGAAACACACTGTCCGAGTGACATGTGAGTTACTCGCACGAGTCTCGGATCATTCACCCGTAACGACCCCTGCTCTTTGGAAGGGATACTGTCAGTGGTATGTTTTTCTATGCAGCTCCACTGCTCCCGTCCAGAGAGTGGGAGGCCATCCCAGGTGATTGATCCGAGACTCGTGCGAGTAACTCGCATGTCACTCGGACAGTGTGTTTCCAGCCTTAATAGTACTATCGGACATGACAGGTTCCCTATAAGAATTAACATTCCAATCAATACTCTAAACAATGATATCTGAGGACGTGATCACAGGACCCTGAGATCTAGTGCCAAACAGAGCAGAAAACAGACATAGAATATAAAAAGATTGCCAGGGACCATTATTCTGGGTTCCAGCAAAGTGTCAGAAATAGATATTGAACATATTTTTCTTTGATCTCTACTGCTTCTGTCATACCTCAATAATTTGTAACAAAAACATTGCTTTGTGAAACTAAATATAGGAAATCCTTTCCTAAAGGTTACACAGGCACACTGGATCTTATTTCATCTCTATACAAGGCAAAAAACCTCCCTAAGGCTAGGGCCAGGTTAGTGTCAGATTTTTGCAGGACATATCCTCCATAGACTAGTTTTACCGCAGCCTTAGCGAAGCGCTAATGCTGTCTAACGCTAGACCACACTTACCATGTCCCCCACCTTAAACGGATCCAGTTACTGCAGAGCCCAGCCGGCAGTAACGGCCAGCGTTAACATCGGGGGCTGCCTGTGAATGTTGCTACATGGTAACCCGATGTTTACCATGGATGCAGCCACAGAAGAAGCCCAGGAACTGCGCTTTAGCCGGGCGCACAGGGAAACGTTGTCAGCAACATTTCCTGTATTAATGCGCAGTTCCTGGGCTTCCTGTGTGGCTGCATCCATGGTAAACATCGGGTTACCATTGAGCAGCGTTCGCAGGCAGCCCCCGATGTTAACGCTGGCCGTTACTGCAGGCTGGGCTCTGCAGTAACTGGATCCGTTTACCGTAGGGCACCTGGTAAGTGTGGCCCTAGCCTAACACTGTGTTAACGCTGCCATTGAATAATATGGGTGCCGGACTCCCCAGTGCATGTTAACGCGGGCACTAAAGTGCCGGAGAATGTAATCTCAAGTTATTTTGAAGTGAACAGGAAAACGTTACAAGGAGCGTTTTTATACAGTGTTAACGCTGTGCTAAGCTGCAGTAAAACTAGTCTATGGAGGATATGTCCTGCAAAAACCTGACACTAATGTGGCCCTAGCCTAAGTGTCAACTACAGTCCGTGATGAGACAGATATGGAGCAGGTCACATAGCAGACATCAAATAAAAGAAAGGTTCCATTTACAATCATTCATCATTATGTCATTCCTTGCTTTTATATATAAGGTTGGTCTATAGCAAGGGGAAAAAAAGTTGAAAAAAATAAAATTGTGATTTCTTATCATTGTGTTTATTTGCTTACTGTTTACAATTTAGTATACTAATAAATACCATGTAGGGTTTACACACGTGCCAACCGATAAATCAAGAGAATGCGAAGAAATAGGCCATAAAATTCAGACTACGGCTACATTTACGTACAGTGTTTTGGCTGCTTTTTGTGAGGATCTCTTTTTGGTGCTGAAACTGCACCAAAAATTGATCCTCACAAAACACAGCCGTCTGTGTGAACATGCGTAGCGTTATTTGCTGTGATATTTACTCACCTCCCCATGATCTCACAGTGATCTCCAGCAATGGCCTCTTATCCCAGGAGGCCGCACGACCTGTGAGTATATGTTTGGTGCCTCTAGGACCTGCGCATGTGACTGAGTGACGTCACTTAGTCACATGGTGCAGTGCCAGGTCCTCGAGAACCAAACAGAAAGCTCTAGGTCCTGCGGCCTCCCGGGATGAGAGGTCATCGCTGGAGAACACTGTGGGATCGCGGGGAGGTGAGTCAATATCGCAACAGATAACATCAACAGAATTGTCATGCTCATTCTTTGTGCGGATCTGCTTTTGAGCCCAACAGTGGATCTGCACAAAACACAATGTCTGAGTGCCAAATTCTGAAATGCATTGACTTGGCTGCGATGGCCAAAGTCACTACATTTCACTGCAAATAGCGGATCTTCAGAAAACACAGTACTAATGGTGCAGTAGCGCATCATGTGAATGCCTACCTCGAATATTAGTACTCAATGCAGCTAAGCTGAAGTGATTTTTTTTATGGTGTCGTCTTAGTGGTAACATAGGAGGTTAAGGTAAAAAGAATTCAGAGGACCAGGATGGCTGTGATGAGCGTTTTTGATAGGCTTCCTGGTGTCATAGTAAAACATTGGTGCCCCGCGATCACAGCCAGCAAACACAAGCAGCAGCGTTCGTTCCATTTAAATGTCGCTGTCAGAGATTAACAACAGCATTTAAATGATTAATAGCCATGGCTAGAACTCAGCTCCAGCCACGACTGTTAGACACAGATGCCAACTATGTAATAGAGCATTTATGAGTTGCATATGGAAAGAGCTATATATTAATTTACACTATATAATGTAATACTTTGGCATTGCAGTATATAGTCTGAGTGATCTGATGCAGTTTCAAGTCTCCTAAGGGACTAAAAAATAAAAATCAAGCTTAAAAACTTGTAAATGAAAAATATCTATACAAGTTTGGTGTCTCTGTCATCATACTAACCTGGAGAACCTTGATTTAGAGTAAAGTGGAGTAAAGATTTACTATTTAAGAAATCATGTAAACCGTAAAATAACTTGGCATAAATACATTTTTTCCCTATTCTTCAGTATTTTGAATGGTAAAATGAATAGCAAATTTCAAAAACTACAACTCTTCCTGCAATAAACAAGTCCTCATTAAGGTAGGTGGAAGGAAAATTAAAGTTATGGCTTTTGAAAAAAAAAAAAAAAGGAAACACACAAAAACAAAAGTTATCTGTGAAGGAAGAGGTCAGAAGGATTAATAACAGTCAGGCTGGTTTCACATTGCAATATTTTCCTGTCCATGGCGATCCTATTTTTTGCAGGAACCAATGGACAGGAAAAAACAGGATCGGATGTGTGCCTCTAGATGCCATTTCTGTATCCAGGTCCGTGATATTCACGGATCCAGACACAGAAAGAGCTGGGAGGAGGCAAGCAGGGCACTTTCACTTTCGCAATGTATATACATACATTGCGAAGTGAAATAATAATAATAATAATAAACTTTATTTGTATAGCGCCAACATATTCCGCAGCGCTTTACAGTACAACGGTACATATAAGAAAATATACGGTACAGAAACGTAATGCAGAACAGTAGTTACATACAAGAAACATAGAATCAACTTAGGAAATACAATAAAAAAGGCAGAAAATGAAGGTGACCCTGCTCGAAGGAGCTTACAATCTAAGTAAGGCAAGTGTTAAAAATTAAAAAAAATCCTCACTTCTCCGGCGTGTCCCACGATGCGCACCATCTAGTTCTGAGGGTTTAAGGACCTGGCAGGTGTGGGACTACCCGATCAGCTGATCGGTCGCATGACCACAGTGACCGGTCACGTGACTGATCAGCTGATCGAGTAGCCCCGCCCCGTCAGGTCCTTAAACCCTCAGAACTAGATGGCGCACGTTGCGGGACACGCCGGAGAGGTGAGGATTTTATTTTTATTTTTAACACGTGCTTTAGTTAATTTTATTTCCGCAATGTATGTATATACATTGTGGAAGTGAAATTACCCAGAAACAGAGCAGTTTTAGTATACCGAGCATGCTCAGTACACTAAAATCGGGTCTGGGAAACGATCCGATGTTTTCCCGGGCCCGTGCTCTATAGGCCACCATGTTAACTGCCGCGGACCGGGTTGGAACCGAATCGGATCAGTGACAAATGGGATGGCAATAGAGCACCAATTCGTGCTCATAGGAATACATGGGAGCCAAATCAGATCCGTGGCTGTCTGTTTTACAACAGACAGCCACGGATGCCCAAAAAATGCAATGTGAAACCAACCTTAGGCTACAGACACATGTTGCATTTTTGCTGAGTTTATTCCTGAATTTTTACTTATATTACTGTAAAGAGAGCAGGTTTTACTGCCGGAAAGTAGCAGCAAAAAAGCAATGTGTGAACATACCCTTAAGAAGTATATGCATATTTTTGGTACATCATAACTGGACATCTGCTTTGGGTTACAA
Organism: Allobates femoralis; assembly: GCA_033576535.1. Taxonomy (NCBI): domain Eukaryota; kingdom Metazoa; phylum Chordata; class Amphibia; order Anura; family Aromobatidae; genus Allobates; species Allobates femoralis. The sequence goes on along the minus strand of JARQOC010000006.1, from coordinate 186,214,538 downwards.
TAAGAAATTATTATATATGGTATCTTGCTATGCATCCACATAATTGCTGTTTGATAACGTTATTTTTTTCTGTACACACTTTAGTAATCCAGGTGTTTGCAGATGGTGTGTTGACGGTGAGCTACAACAATTACGGTATATTCCCAATAACCTACACTGTGGTCTTGATTTATTATCTGGAAAGATTGAATAAAGTCAGAGGAAACCTGGGTCATATTTACAAGTCAAGTAAATATTTGAAAACACTAAACTTCGTAAAACACAAAATTAAGGAACTAAGAAAAGCGGCTAAGTGATGGAAAGGATGTTTTCGAAAAAAAGGCTATTAATGAAACAGCGGTTTGCTGAAAGACCTGACAACTATAACAATGGTAAGAACATCAGTTATAAACACCACCGCTCACAAACTGTTTAATTCTAAATTTTCAAGGCACCAGAGTGTGACACATCTGAAAAGTTTATAACTCTAAATAAACTGTATTATTTAAAGTCCACTAATCATATCAGCACCCTGCTCACTCTTTCCTGACAAGCCTTAATTCAGACACTTCTTCCACAGAGTTTATAAACAATCCCGCTCACTCTTTATAATGTTTTGGCACAGAATATAAATCTCATGCACAATAGCTCTGGCTGCTAACGAACGTGCAAACAATCATTCTAATAAACATTTTTGGTTAGACCTACAATTTTTTTTGTACATTGTTCCATCTAGGCAACTGATTGAGATGAGCAAGCAATGAGCAATGTGTAAAGACACAAATTATAATCAAGCATAATTGTTGCCACCTACACATACAGTACTCAAAAGGACTACCCGTATATACTCGTGTATAAGCCGACCAGTGTATAAGCCGACCCCCTACTTTTGCCCCAACAGCTGGTAAAAGTTATTGACTCACGTATAAGCCTAGGGTATGAAATGCAGCAGACCCCCATCCTATTATATAGCCCCCCGTCACTGGTATATAGCACCCCTCAGTAATGGTATACAGGCCCCTCAGCAGTGGTATTATACAGGCCCCTCAGCAGTGGTATACAGGCCCCTCAGCAGTGGTATACAGGCCCCTGTGCAGTAGTATACAGGCCCCTGTACAGTAGTATACAGGCCCCTGTGCAGTGGTATACAGGCCCCTGTGCAGTGGTATACAGGCCCCTGTGCAGTGGTATACAGGCCCCTATGCAGTAGTATACAGGCCCCTGTGCAGTGGTATACAGGCCCCTGTGCAGTGGTATACAGGCCCCTGTGCAGTGGTATACAGGCCCCTGTGCAGTAGTATACAGGCCCCTGTGCAGTGGTATACAGGCCCCTGTGCAGTGGTATACAGGCCCCTCTGCAGTGGTATACAGGCTTGTATCTGGCCCCCAGCAGTGACACACAGCCCCCATCCTTATTATGTGTCCCCCAGGCTGCGGCAACTGTTAAAATAACAAACGTTTCATACATCACCTTTCCGGCGCCGCTCCTCCGCTCCCGGCTTCTTCTTCCTGGAAGAGGAGCATGTGAATGTCCCAGGAATCTCATAATCCTACTGTGTTTTGGGGATCTGAGTCGTGCCTCTGGTCTTTAGTGAGCACAGGTCTTGCAGCTCTTCCCATAGCATGGATATGTTCCTCTTGGTGTAGAGCCAATAGCACAGCAAGGGAGGGTCTTTGAATATTATTTTGAGTCACTTTTTTTATTTTTAAATCAAGGCTACCACCCCACCTCCATTGATGATCAGATTATTAAAGCCACAAGGATCCATAGAATGGATCAAGACTCCAATACAGAGAAAAAGAAGAAAACCATTGTGTTCCCCTGGTGGTGACCTACAACCCACAGCTTGAGTTACTGAGGAAAACTGTCAGGAAACTTCACCATATCCTACACAATGATGACCGAATAAAAATATTATTCAAAGACCTTCCCTTGCTCTGCTATAGGCAGCATCCCAATTTAAGAAACATTATGGTTGGAAGTTCGATGCCCTGAGATACACCAAGAGGAACTTATCCATGCAATATGAAGAGCTGCAAGACCTGTGCTCACATAGAGACCAAAGACAGGATACAGATCCCCAACACACAGCAGGATTATAAAATTCCTGGGACATTCACATGCTCCTCTTCCAATGTTGTGTATTTAATTATGAGCACTATATGTCCTGTGGGGGCTTTTTATGTTGGGGAGACAGGACAACGCTAAAAGCAAGGTCTCATCATTACATAATTACAGACAAAAAAATCCATTTTCCAGTAGCCAAACATTTTGTGGTCAAGGACACAACATTGAAAATATGAAAGTTGCAATATTGAAAAGTAATTTTCAGACAAAAACATCGGAGGGAGTAATAAGAAGTTTTCAGTGCATCCAAACAAGGTTAAACATCTCTGATGGATTTTTGCTTCATTATCACATCTGAAGAATTTTTTTCCGAGACACTTAAGACACCAGGTCTGCATATAAATTAGTGTCATGAAAACTTTGACATCACTAAGCTTAGCTAATGAAAGATCCCCCACCAGGCTCTGTTTTGTTTATTTATCTAAATGTCTATTTATTATACCTTGTGTCTGCTCTGTTTGTCCATGTATATATTTATGTTTCTTTGGATATTTTGTCATGCCATGCCTGACGAAGAGACCTGAACGTCTTAAAAGCTTGCTGCCTTGTAATATTACATATTTTATTTTTGTTAGCCATTGAAAGGTATCACAACTACAAGATTATTATTTTGTTTCTCCCACTGAGAGCAATCAACATTTTTTCAACTGGCTAACACAGTACCAAAACATTTTTTCTTCTAACCAAATTGAAGTATTTCTACACAGTTTTATTCCATCAGATCACCTAAAAGAAACATAATTAGTGACATGTTTCAACTCTGCTTTGTTTGAAAAAGGCTCAGGTTGAGTTAAAACGCTGATTAATACATCTCGAAAAAATCTCCCAATTTTGGCTGGATAAGTTTGAATACAGAGTCAGTATACAGTGCCTTGTGAAAGTATTTGGTCCCCTTGAATTTTTAAACCTTTTTCCACATTTCAGGCTTCAAACATAAAGATAGAAATTCTAATTTTTTTTTGTGATGAATCAACAACAAGTGGGACACAATCGTGAAATGGAACAAAATTTATTGGAAATTTTTAACTTTTTTAACAAATAAAAAACTGAAAAGTGGGGCGTACAATATTATTCGGTATCTTTACTTTCAGTGCTGCAAACTCACTCCAGACGTTCTGTGAGGATCTCTGAAAGATCCAATGTTGTCCTAAATGACTGGTAATGATAAATAGAATCTACCTGTTTGTAATCAAGTCTTCGTATAAATGTACCTGCTCTATGGTAGTTTCAGGGTTCTGTTTCAAGTGCTGAGTGCATCATGAAGACCAAGGAACACAACAGGCAGGTCCAAGATACTGTTGTGGCAAAGTTTAAAGCCGGATTTGGTTACAAAAAGATTTCCCAAGTTTTAAACATCTCAAGGAGCATTGTGCAAGCGATCATATTGAAATGGAAGAAGTATCAGACCACTGCAAATCTACCAAGACCCACCTGTCCCCTCTAAACTTTCTTCTCGAACAAGGAGAAGACTGATCAGAGATGAACCAAAAGGCCCATGATCACTCTGGATGAACTGCAGAGATCTACAGCAGTGATTTTCCATAGGACAACAATCAATTGTACTCTGCACAAACTGGCCTTTATGGAAGAGTGGCAAGAAGAAAGCCATTTCTCAAAGATATCCATAAAAAGTCTGTTTGAAGTTTGCCACAAGCCACCTGGGAGACACCAAACATGTGGAATAAGGTGCTCTGGTCAGATGAAACCAAAATCGAACTTTTTGGACACAATGAAAAACAATATGTTTGGCGTAAGAGCAATACAGCTGATCACCCTCAAAACACCATCCCCACTCTCAAACATGGTGGTGTCAGCATCATGGTTTGGGCCTGCTTTTCTTCAGCAGGGACAGGGAAGATGGTTAAAATTGATCGGAAGATGGACGGAGCCAAATACAGGACTATTCTGGAAGAAAACTAGTTGGAGTCTGCAAAAGACCTGAGACTGCGACGGAGATTTATCTTCCAACAAGACAATGATGCCAAACATAAAGCAAAATGTACAATGGAATGGTTCAAAAATAAACGTATCCAGGTATTAGAATGGTCAAGTCAAAGTCCAGACCTGAATCTAATCGAGAGTCTGAGGAAAGAGCTGAAAACTGCTGTTACAAACCTCTCCATCCAACCTCACTGAGCTCAGCTGTTTTGCAGGGAAGAATGGGCAAGAATTTCAGTCTGTCAATGTGCAAAACTGATAGATATACCCCACGCGACTTGCAGCTGTAATCGCAACATAAGGTGGCGCTACAAAGTATTAACTCAAGGGGGCCGAATAATATTGCATGCCCCACTTTTCAGTTTTTTATTTTTTTAAAAAGTTTAAAATATACAATAAATTTTGTTCCACTTCACATTGTGTCCCACTTGTTGATTCTTCACAAAAAAATTAGAATTTATATCTTTATGTTTGAAGCCTGAAATGTGAAAAATGGTTGAAAAGTTCAAGGGGGCTAAATATTTTCACAAGGCACTGTAACATGCATCCTGTGTCTCTATGCAAAGATAACATCAAAGGGGTTGTCCGGGCTTCTGCTATAATTGATATGTGCATCTAGGCTGCAACATTTTGCAGGATTACCTAGATATCACATATTTGTGGCAGCCAGGGAAATGTCCAGAGGCAGTGTTTGTATTGGAGCCTGCATGGAAATAGAAAACTGGTTGTCTCCTCCCAGCCTCCTACAAACACGCCCCCTCCCACGCTCTACACTATGGCACTACCTCCGGGTCCTACAGCCTCCCAACTCTACACTCCACTCACACTATGCCCGACCACCCCAGGGCTCCTGCAGCCCGCCCTCTCCCCACTGTACACTATTCCGAGCCACCTCCAGGATCCTACAACCCGCCCCAGCCCCTAATGTCACCACCCACCCCCATTGTACACAGCGGACCCACTGCACTGACACACTGTGCCGAATCCGCTACTGTGAAGGTGATTCGGCACAGTGTGTGACTGAAGTGGGGATCGCTGCATATGTGTGCGTTCACCCTGTGGGCTCTGTGCAGGGGAGCCAAGGTACGCACTCCGCAGCCCAGGTCTCTGTTGTGGAGCAGCACCCCATGCTTCTCTCTCGATTCCTCCAGTATCATAGAGCCGGTGGTGCGGTATAGAGAGGACCACTCCACCGGCTCTGTGCTCTATGGTACTGGAGGTTTGGAGTGAGAAGCATCGGGCTCCAGAGCAGAGACCCGGGCTGCTGAGTGCGGACCTCGTCTTCCCTGCACAGAGCCCACAGGGTGAGTGCACAACCACATGTAGCGGTTCCTATTGCACTCACACACTGTGCCGAATCACCTTCACAGTAGTGGATTCGGCACAGTGCGTCAGTGCAGTGGGGACCGCTGTGTATAATCAGAGTGGGTGGTGACATTAATGGAAGGGGCAGGCTGTAGGAGCCCTGTGGTTGGCTGGGAATAGTGTACAGTGGGGAGAGGGCGGGCTGTAGGAGCCCTTGGGGTGGCCGGGCATAGTGTAGAGCGGGAAGGGGCTGGCCTGTAGGATCTTGTGGGTGACTGGCCATAGTGTAGAGCAGGGGAAGGGGGTTGTTTGTTGTAGGAGACTGGGAGGAAACGACCAGTTTCCTATTTCCATGCCAGATCCAATACAAACACGCCCGTGGCTGCCGCAAATATGTGATATCTAGGCAATCCTGCAAAATGTTGACAGCATGTATATTAGAAACTGTCAACATTTTGCAGCCTAGATACATATATCAATTATAGCAAAAGCTCAGAGAACCCCTTTAATAAAGCCTGCCAGCATTCTTGAAGTTGTGGTGCTCATGTTAAGGGACAGCATCACACTTATATACAGGACAGAAACTAATATACTACTAATTTCTGTCCTGAAGAAGTTCATACTCTGAAACTATTATTTATAGGCTTGTCCTCTTTATGTCCTCTGCATCTTGTCCAATGGCAGCACGGGTTTTAACCCTTTATCTCCTGTTATCTACTTCTCTTCTGCCAGATTTTTAAGCACATCTGTAGTTGTGGGTGCACAACCCTCATCATGTGAGCACTCTGCAGTTCATCATCATTGAATTTCTCCTTATTTCTAGCCCTATTGCGCTTGTCTTCCCTTTAATGTCTTTCTGTAAACAAAGAAAGACCGGCACTCATGTGTATTCACTTATTTTTACAAGGTTTATTCCATCAGATCATCCAAAAAAACATAGTTAATTACATATTTTGACTATACCCTGTTTGAAAATGGCTCAGGTAGAGTTAAAACGCATCATTAATGATGTTTTTTATGATGACCTGATGGAATAAATGTTGAACAATTCTGCATTTCTCTAAATGCAGTTTTGTAATTGCTTTGGAGCAGATTTTGAACCACAAAAGGCCATTAAAAGAATATAAATTAAAAAAGTACATATACTGCCCCAGGGCCGGACTGGGACCAAAAAGCAGCCCTGGAAAACAAGCCCCACCAGCCCACATACAATATCACCCATCAGCCCCGACCAGTGAATGTCGTTTTTACATTGTCGTGGCCTCATCACTTTCTTAAAGGAGTTATCTGAAGAGCCACATGTCAATGGTGCAGCAAAGGGAAATCAACTGCAGTTCCATTCTTGAAGTTGTGGTGTTACTCTTCAAAGCCACGATTCTCAGGATTATGGGATCCCAGCGATCAAATCCACAGTGAAGGGAAAGTCATCACCTCTACAGAAGAGAAGCGATGACTTCCATATTGGGAATAATTAATTCAAACAACAACCACCTCTGATAACAGGACAGGAGAAGTGGCACTGTCCAGTGTATATATACATAATAATAGATACTGAGGAATTACACCCAGTATACAGGACAGGAGAAGTGGTACTGTGCAGTGTATATATACAGAATAATACAGATACTGAGGATTACACTCAGTATACAAGACAGGAGAAGTGGTACTGTGCAGTGTATATATACAGAATAATACAGATACTGAGGATTACACCCAGTATACAGGACAGGAGAAGTGGTACTGTGGAGTGTATTTATACAGAATAATACAGATACTGAGGATTACACCCAGTATACAGGACAGGAGAAGTGGTACTGTGGAGTGTATTTATACAGAATGATACAGATACTGAGGATTACACCCAGTATACAGGACAGGAGAAGTGGTACTGTGCCAGGCTGATTTTAGACAGCACGTCCTTACTTAAGTACTGTCAATAAAGACAAAATACTTGATTTAAAGTACAAATATGATAGCGAAACTATTCAACAAAGCACCCTCATTTGCATATTAAATAAAGTAGATGTTTCTGCAAATATTTAAAAAAGCCCCCTAAATCTGTGTAAATGTTAGTGTAGTGTGAGGTCTCTGTCCTAATATACTCACCTGATCGCTGTTTTGTCACGTGCCCGACTCCATAATGATTTCACATCCACAGCTCGTCTCTGCAGGTTTCCCTCTTCTCCGATCCTCTGCAGCACATTCCGACACAATGCCCTTAAAAAAACAACATTGTCATTATAATGCTCCTGAATAAAAAATAACCACCTATGCTGTGTCCTAAATAAACCCTATGCTGTGCCCCTGCAAATAAAGAATTACTCCTCACCTCACTGTCCCTTTTACGGTACATGGCCTCCACACTATCCTCTCCTATAAAATAATCCCACCACACCATCCACTCTTGTATAGTATGACCGTCACATTAACCCCTAATAATCTCCACACTGTGCCCCTTATAAATTATACCTACACTTTCCTCAATTATGAACCATGATCTCCACACTGTCCCCACATCACGCTGCTCCATCTTCGCAATGTCCCACTCATGGTGTCTTCATACTGTGTCCTTACTGCCCCTCTCTATACTGTCCCCCCAATGCTGCTCCTTCTCAATAATGAAACCCCTCACACTACCTCACCACCATACAGACACCACCACTCTGCCTCATGCCTAATGCAGAGACCCCCACACTGTCCCACTCTTTATACTGATTCCCTTTCATTTTTCCACTCCATATTGATCCCCACACATTGTCCTCCATCTATTTTGTCCCTTGCATTATCCCTCACTCTGTAAAACACCCTAACCCCCTGTCTACAGTAAAAGTCCCTCTCAGCCCTAATCTACAGTAATAGCCACCTCATAAACCCTAGCATATGGTAAAAGCTACTCTAAAAACTTTTCTATAGTAATAGCCCCCTGTGTACAGTAATATGATCCCTAATCCCCAGTCTAAAGCGTCAACCTTCCTCCCCATCATCCCCAGCCTATAGCATCGGCCTCCCCATCATCCCCTGCCTATAGCATCGGCCTCCCCATCATCCCCAGCCTATAGCATCGGCCTCCCCATCATCCCCAGCCTATAGCATCAGCCTTCACATCATCCCCAGCCAATAGCATAAATATTCCTTTCCAATTCCCCCCCCCGTAGCATTAGCCTTCTTGCCCCATCACCCCCCCTAGCCTGTATCATTAGACTCCCCATCATATCTCCCAGCCTGTAGCATTAGCCCTCCTGCCCCATAACCTCCCTAGCCTGCAGCATTAGCCCTCCTGCCCCATAATCCCCCCAGCCTGCAGCATTAGCCCTCCTGCCCCATAATCCCCCCAGCCTGCAGCATTAGCCCTACTACCCCATAATCCCCCCAGCCTGTAGATTTAGCCTCCCCGTCATTCCCCCCAGCCTGTAGCATTAGCCCTCCTGCCCCATAATCCCCCCCAGCCTGCAGCATTAGCCCTCCTACCCCATAATCCCCCCAGCCTGTAGCATTAGCCCTCCTGCTCCATAATCCCCCAGCCTGCAGCATTAGTCCTCCTACCCTATAATCCCCCCAGTCTGTAGATTTAGCCTCCCCATCATCCCCCCAGCCTGTAGCATTAGCCCTCCTGCTCCATAATCCCCCCCAGCCTGCAGCATTAGTCCTCCTACCCTATAATCCCCCCCAGCCTGTAGATTTATCCTCTCCATCATCCCCCCAGCCTGTAGCATTAGCCCTCCTGCCCCATAATCCCCCCAGCCTGCAGCATTAGCCCTCCTACCCCATAATCCCCCCCAGCCTGTAGATTTAGCCTCCCCATCATCCCCCCCAGCCTGTAGCATTAGCCCTCCTGCTCCATAATCCCCCAGCCTGCAGCATTAGTCCTCCTACCCTATAATCCCCCCAGTCTGTAGATTTAGCCTCCCCATCATCCCCCCCAGCCTGTAGCATTAGCCCTCCTGCTCCATAATCCCCCCCAGCCTGCAGCATTAGTCCTCCTACCCTATAATCCCCCCCAGCCTGTAGATTTATCCTCTCCATCATCCCCCAGCCTGTAGCATTAGCCCTCCTGCTCCATAATCTCCCCCAGCCTACAGCATTAGTCCTCCTACCCTATAATCCCCCCCAGCCTGTAGATTTATCCTCTCCATCATCCCCCCAGCCTGTAGCATTAGCCCTCCTGCCCCATAATCCCCCCCAGCCTGCAGCATTAGCCCTCCTACCCCATAATCCCCCCCCAGCCTGTAGATTTAGCCTCCCCATCATCCCCCCCAGCCTGTAGCATTAGCCCTCCTGCTCCATAATCCCCCCAGCCTGCAGCATTAGTCCTCCTACCCTATAATCCCCCCAGTCTGTAGATTTAGCCTCCCCATCATCCCCCCAGCCTGTAGCATTAGCCCTCCTGCTCCATAATCCCCCCCAGCCTGCAGCATTAGTCCTCCTACCCTATAATCCCCCCCAGCCTGTAGATTTATCCTCTCCATCATCCCCCCAGCCTGTAGCATTAGCCCTCCTGCCCCATAATCCCCCCCAGCCTGCAGCATTAGCCCTCCTACCCCATAATCCCCCCCCAGCCTGTAGATTTAGCCTCCCCATCATCCCCCCCAGCCTGTAGCATTAGCCCTCCTGCTCCATAATCCCCCCAGCCTGCAGCATTAGTCCTCCTACCCTATAATCCCCCCAGTCTGTAGATTTAGCCTCCCCCTCATCCCCCCCAGCCTGTAGCATTAGCCCTCCTGCTCCATAATCCCCCCAGCCTGCAGCATTAGTCCTCCTACCCTATAATCCCCCCAGTCTGTAGATTTAGCCTCCCCATCATCCCCCCCAGCCTGTAGCATTAGCCCTCCTGCTCCATAATCCCCCCCAGCCTGCAGCATTAGTCCTCCTACCCTATAATCCCCCCCAGCCTGTAGATTTATCCTCTCCATCATCCCCCCAGCCTGTAGCATTAGCCCTCCTGCTCCATAATCTCCCCCAGCCTACAGCATTAGTCCTCTACCCTATAATCCCCCCAGCCTGTAGATTTATCCTCTCCATCATCCCCCCAGCCTGTAGCATTAGCCCTCCTGCCCCATAATCCCCCCCAGCCTGCAGCATTAGCCCTCCTACCCCATAATCCCCCCCAGCCTGTAGATTTAGCCTCCCCATCATCCCCCCCAGCCTGTAGCATTAGCCCTCCTGCTCCATAATCCCCCCAGCCTGCAGCATTAGTCCTCCTACCCTATAATCCCCCAGTCTGTAGATTTAGCCTCCCCATCATCCCCCCAGCCTGTAGCATTAGCCCTCCTGCTCCATAATCCCCCCCAGCCTGCAGCATTAGTCCTCCTACCCTATAATCCCCCCAGCCTGTAGATTTATCCTCTCCATCATCCCCCCAGCCTGTAGCATTAGCCCTCCTGCCCCATAATCCCCCCCAGCCTGCAGCATTAGCCCTCCTACCCCATAATCCCCCCCCAGCCTGTAGATTTAGCCTCCCCATCATCCCCCCAGCCTGTAGCATTAGCCCTCCTGCTCCATAATCCCCCCAGCCTGCAGCATTAGTCCTCCTACCCTATAATCCCCCCAGTCTGTAGATTTAGCCTCCCCATCATCCCCCCCAGCCTGTAGCATTAGCCCTCCTGCTCCATAATCCCCCCAGCCTGCAGCATTAGTCCTCCTACCCTATAATCCCCCCCAGCCTGTAGATTTATCCTCTCCATCATCCCCCCAGCCTGTAGCATTAGCCCTCCTGCTCCATAATCTCCCCCAGCCTACAGCATTAGTCCTCCTACCCTATAATCCCCCCCAGCCTGTAGATTTAGCCTCCCCATCACCCCCTCCCCCAGCCTGTAGCATTAGCCCTCCTGCCCCATCCCCCTCCAGCCTGCAGCATTAGCCTTACTGACCCATCCCCCCCCCCCTCCAGCATAAGCTCTCCTGCCCCATCTCCCCTCCAGCTTGCATGATTAGACTTCCTGCCCCATCTTCAGGTCTAGGAGCAGTGCACTCACCTGCTCCTTTTCCTGTGTCCTGTCCTCCTGCTCCGGGATCGTCCTCCTCCTCGTCAGTCTGTGTTGACTTCCTGCAGTGTGGTGAGATGATGTCATCTCACTCCACACACGCTGTAGCTACAGCTTCTCTGACACAGGAAGCTGAATGAACTCAGAAGTGCAAGAGCTGCTACTTCCGGGGTCATTCAGCTCCCTGTGTGAGGCATATGGAGGTGCGCTCCCCCCACACAACCCTCCCCTCTCCCTCCGAAAAGACAGCTGATTACATTGTCTAACGGAGGGGAGAGGAGGAGAGGGTGCCGGCCAGCAGCGATCATGGCCGGGGCGGGGACTCCGGCAATTCATGTATAAATCCCTAATTAGGAAACACCACAGTTTTTGTGTCCAGTACATTATGGCTGGCTATACCATACCATTAATAATGTCTCGCAATGTATAAGTAATTCTGGAAAGAATACGGACTCATAATCAAACATGACCAATCGCAAAAAATTACTAACAAAATTATCCCCTTATGGGGATAATTTTGTTATGTATAAATCCCTGCCCAGCGGCTGCGGCCGCCAGGTGATTCAGCGGCGCAGCACTTCAATCACCAGCGGCCACATCATCTGGAGGCTTGTACAGATTATAATGCGGCCGCTGGTGATTTCAATGTGCAAAGTTTCCAGGGTACCTGGCGGCCCAGAATGGTCCATAAAGGACAAACTCCTCTTTGCTCCATCACCCAGTCTGCCACTAGGCCCCGCCCACTCCACAACCAACGGCCCAGCGGGAGAACTCCCGATGCTCCTGCCTCTCAGTCCGGGCCTGTACTGCCCACATGTTCACCTCTCCAATCACTCCAATCCTCGCTGCATCTTCTTATCTGTACCACTGAGCACGATATCCCAGGGCCTTTTCACGCTAAGATGGGACTTCCAACTGTGATAAGGTCTGGGAGGATTTTGAGGATGGGAGCACAAGGTCAAAGAGTAAGGCCCCTTTCACATCAGCGTTTTTTGCTGATTGCAGCAGATCCGGCAGATTTACCACATCTGCCACCTAACGGTCGCGCTTGCTGCACACTTGTGGCAAGCTCCATGCATTGTCTATGGGGCTTGTGGCAGGTGCGGCAAGTGACGTATTTTCTTTCGCGATTTTTGTTGCGGCTGCAACTGCCGCAAGTGCCGAATCGCGGCAATATCGCACCTGCCGCAAGCCCCATAGATAATGTATGGGGCTTGCCATAAGTGTGCAGCAAGCGCGACCGTTAGGCGGCAGATGCGGTAAATCTGCCGCAATTTGCAAAGAACGCTGATGTAAAAGGGGAAATTCTGATAAATTGTTTTATGATTTCACTAGACAATTTGTTTATAGTGAACCTGTCACCAAAATGTTTGCATACAAGCTACGGCCACCACCAGTAAGGCCTTATTTATATACAGCATTCAGGAATACAGTATACAAGTCTCCAGGATGATGTGCATAATATAAAAATACAGCTTTTATTTTGGTCACATGGGGGTTGCAGTTGGGTCCAATGGATGCCATTGGTCTTAGTTCAGTGCCTCCTTTCTTCTTGTGAATGCCTTCTCAGTCACTGCTTCTAGTGCATGACACGTCCTACACAGTTTCCTCCATTGTGCACACAGTTTCCTCCATTCTGCTCCTGTGCACATACACTTTTCTCTTCCCTGCTGAGGGCAGAGCAAAGTATTGTAATGTGCAGATTGTGAGAAAGGTCAAAAAACGCTTGCACAAGCACACTATGTGGACTTTCTTTGACCTTTCCCTGCACCTGCACTTTACAGTATTTTGCGCTGCTATTGGTAGGGCAGAGAGAAGTAATCATGTGCAGAGGTGCAATGGAGGAGACTGTGTGCCGGTGACGTAAGACACGTCACCCAATAGAAGCAGAGAAGGGGGAGGCAATCACTAGAAGAGAGAAGCTGCCAAACTAAGACCATCGACACCCATCAGACCAGATTGGCCTCTATGTGACAAAAATAAAAGCTGTTTTATTACATTATACAGATCGGCCTGCGCACTTAGGGTGCGTTCACACACTGCGTGTTTGCTACATTTTTTTACACGTGTGCTCATCACAAACCAGGAGTGGGTGATAAATACAGAATCGGAGCTCTTGTTTCTATCAGACGTTTCCTCTGATTGTTCCACTCCCAGTTTGTGATGAGCCTGCGCGTGAAAAAATGCAGTAAATATGCGGCAAATACACAGCGTGTGAACACACACTTATACACAGTATAATAGAATGCTGTATAAAAGGTCTTATTGGTGGTGGCCTATATGCAAAAAATCTGATGATAGGTTTCCTTTAATATACTATCAATTTATGCTTGACTAGCTTGTTTGAATTTTCTGCACAGTTTGGGACTTTTACATTTTTGTTTGCATACTCTGCAGTGTTTTTCTATGTATTCACAATTTCCATATTTCCTATCTATTTAAAGCTTAAGAATCTATGTCTTATATGTAAACAACAATTACAACATTAACTGACATAAAATATGCAAACTTCAGGCAATAAAATAATACCATTTTCAATGGCATCAAGAATAAGCTATTATTTAAAAAAAAAAAACGGATAGCCCTATAAAAATCCTTTTCAAAATAGAACAAGAAAAAATTCTTTGTGTATTAGATATTGTGCAAATGATCTGCATTCCTACTGGAGATGGTTCCAAATGCCTGAATATGTTCTGAGCCTCTTCCCATACTCACGCAACATTCATTATAAGAGACAAGTGATCTTGCAACCTTATCAGTAGGGCATACAGTTACAGAGCCAGAGAGGGAATCCCCAGGCAGAGGAGTGAGCAGTATAGGAGAACAAGGATGGGTTATGTACAAACTGTGTGTGATTTATATATATATATATATATATATTATATATATATGCATATATATATGTATATATATCTATTATATAATCACGAATGGGTTTTTTGCCCCTTTTGAGTCCGCTCACGCTGCGAGTCAGTGTCGTCATGTGGATACGCTGGAAGCATTGGCTGCGCAGCGGCCATTGCGAGCAGTTCTAAGGCGACTCGCTATGCCCGCATGGCGAGTCACCTTAGCAGCGCGAAGCATTGGCCGCGAAGCGGCCATTGCGAGTCAGAGACTCGCTCTGCTAGAATCCCGATGCATGTGCATCGGGCACCAGCTAGTATATATATATATATATATATATATATACACAATATATATATATATATGTTCTTGTGTACTGCTTTCGTAAATTAATGTTTATATGTGTGCAATGTATGTGTCCATTGATTTATGTGTGTAATAAATACATATTTATGTATGTGTGTGTAAAGTGAACAGAGTATATGTGTAACGTGCGTGTGTAATGTGTGTGTACAGACTGTATGCAATAAAACAAATATTTGAGTGCATATATGTATATGTTTGTATTGCAATATCATATAAATATGTTTTTATATATTTTAAATATTCATAGAGGTATGGATAGTAATTATTAAATATACAGCATAGAGTACTACACCACGTTCCAAATTATTATGCATATTGGTTTTACGTGTCATAGGGGCTTTTTTTTGTCAATGAAACCCATTGATGGTATTGTGTCTCAGGGTTCTTTGGATCATTGAAATCAATCTCAGATATCTGTGATAATTAGTTTGGCAGGTGAGCCCAATAAAAGGAAAACTGGGTGTTCCACAATATTACGCAGGCCACAGTTTTCAAGTAAGGCTCCGTTCACACATTTGCGTATTTTGCTGCGCTTTTTTTAGCACGCTTTTTGCCTACTGATTGCGACGTGTGAAGGGGCGACGGGATTCAACAGGAAGTTATCCGCAGGATCTGTCGGAACTTCCAGGGAACCACAATACCATCAGTTGACAACGCAATGGCGGCGTGTACATACGGCATCAGCGATCGGTATCAACCGTCAAAAATGTGCGCGTGCACGTACGGTTGATACCGGTTGCTAGGCACAGTGGCGGCGTGTAAAGGTACCTTTACTAACTCCACAGCCCTGGATGGTATGCCAGAAAAGCATCAGAGGTGCAATATGGACCCATGCCTATTCAAATGAATGCACAAGTAAAGGAAACAGAATTTTTTAATGTTCTTTCAAGAGTCAGCACTTTTTGTAGTTTTTATTTGTGCTATTTGTTGGTATTCATGACTCTTTGATCACTTTTGGTAAATTTTTATTAGGACACATGAATATTAAACAATTATTCTAAAATATGCTATAATGACGAAGTTGATTACAACGAAATGCGCATCGGAGCGCGCGGCTTTACTCAGGCTACATAAGGTAACTGACATTGACCATACATGCTTATGTGCTATTCTGACCCCACTCCTTGAGGATATCTCGCAGTGGATGCCGTGTATAGGCATAATTTGCCTGGCACTATTCATCTACATCTTTGCTGAGAGATCCCCTGGTCCTATTTATTATGCTCCACTTCTATGTACACCTTCTATGATTACTATTTAGGATAGATCTGTCCTTCATCTGTATATAGCAATTATGCTGCTTATTATTTAGGCATGTTATATGATATCTGGATGTTTAGCACAGAGCTTTATAAGTACAGGAGATATAGATATAACTATATGGTGTTTCATATGATCTATGTGATCCTACTATTATGGTTATCTGTCTGTGAATATACTGATACCTGTCTATCTAAAGAGTCTTTCACTGTATGGTGTAGTAATAGTAGTTATTAACTGTATGCTTTATGGGATATTTATTCTATATGTGGATCTAATATGCACTGGCACTTTTGGTCTTTTGTACTATTATCTACTATATAATTGCCGTAGGCATTTTCGTGTCGGACCCCGACAACGTGCCGTGGCTATGTCACTATTGTGACGTCATCACGGCGAAGCATTGGCCGCGTAGCGGCCATTGCGAGTCGCTGACGTCACCACGCACTCGCGATGGCCGCGAAGCGGCCATTGCGAGCCGCTGGCCGAAAATAGAACCAGAGGCTCGGCCACAAAGTTAGCGATTTACCGCTGAGGTAGCGCGAGCAATGGCCGCGAGGCCATTGCGAGTCGCTACCTCAGCCGCCGCACCTGCCGCATCTCCCCCTATACTTTCAATGGGGATCTATTGCGAGTCGCTGTGTAGCGCGAGCAATGGCCGCGAGGCCATTGCGAGTCGCTACACTTGCGGCGCGGTTGCGGTAATCCCCATAGAAAGTATAGGGGGACTTGCGGCAGGTGCGGCAGCGAGTCGCTGGCTGAGTGCGAGCACTTGCGGCGCGGTTGCGGTAATCCCCATAAGGATTACCGCAACCGCGCCGCATTGCGAGTCGCTGGCTGAGTGCGAGCACTTGCGGCGCGGTTGCGGTAATCCCCATAGAAAGTATAGGGGGACTTGCGGCAGGTGCGGCAAGTGCGGTTTTGCCGCACCTGCCGCAAGTCCCCCTATACTTTCTATGGGGATTACCGCAACCGCGCCGCAGATGCGCTTTTTAAATAAAATAAAATAATTTTAATACAAATAAATTTACTTAAAATAACAAATAATAAATACATTTAATAATAATAAAAATAGTAAAAAAAACAAAACAAAATAAATAATAAAATAAAAAATTCCTATCTACTATATAATTGCCTAAGACGTTTTCGTGTCGGACCCCGACAACGTGCCGTGGATATGTCACACTCTGTGACGTCATCACGGCGAAGCATTGGCCGCGTAGCGGCCATTGCGAGCCGCTGACGTCACCACGCACGAGCAATGGCCGCGAAGCGGCCATTGCGAGTCGGTGGCCGAAAATAGAACCAGAGGCTCGGCCACAAATTTAGCGATGTACCGCTGAGGTAGCGCGAGCAATGGCCGCGAGCCCATTGCGAGTCGCTACCTCAGCCGCCCTGTGCCCCTGTGCCCCTGTGCCTCAGTGCCTCAGTGTGCCCCTCTGCCTCCCGCTCCGAACCTGTGCCCCTGTGCCCCAATGCCCCTGTGCCCAAGTGCCCCTGTGCCCCTGTCACCCCCGCCATCCCCTGTGCCTCAGTGCCCTGTGCCTCCCGCTCCGAAGCAGCTGCTGTCAGCACATGCTGATACAGTGCTCCGGAGCCTGTGCCCCTGTGCCCCAATGCCCCTGTGCCCAAGTGCCCCTGTGCCCCTGTCACCCCCGCCATCCCCTGTGCCCCTGTGCCTCTGTGCCCCTGTGCCCCTGTGCCCCAGTGCCCCTGTGCCTCTGTGCCCCTGTGCCTCTGTGCCCCTGTGCCCCTGTGCCCCTGTGCCTCTGTGCCCCTGTGCCCCTGTGCCCCTGTGCCTCTGTGCCCCTGTGCCTCTGTGCCCCTGTGCCCCTGTGCCTCTGTGCCCCTGTGCCTCTGTGCCCCTGTGCCCCTGTGCCTCTGTGCCCCTGTGCCTCTGTGCCCCTGTGCCTCTGTGCCCCTGTGCCCCTGTGCCCCTGTGCCCCAGTGCCCCTGTGCCCCTGTGCCTCTGTGCCCCTGTGCCCCATTGCCCTGTGGATTACCGCAACCGCGCCGCATATTAACTCGCTGGCTCAGTGCGAGCACTTGCGGCGCGGTTGCGGTAAAACCCATAAGGATTACCGCAACCGCGCCGCATTGCGAGTCGCTGGCTGAGTGCGAGCACTTGCGGCGCGGTTGCGGTAAAACCCATAAGGATTACCGCAACCGCGCCGCATTGCGAGTCGCTGGCTGAGTGCGAGCACTTGCGGCGCGGTTGCGGTCAAACCCATAAGGATTACCGCAATTGCGCCGCAAGTGCCAGTTGCGGCGCGGTTGCGGTAATCCCCATAGAAAGTATAGGGGGACTTGCGGCAGGTGCGGCAAGTGCGGTTTTGCCGCACCTGCCGCAAGTCCCCTATACTTTCTATGGGGATAACCGCACCGCAGATGCGGTTTTTTAATAAAATAACATAATTTTAATACAAAAAAAATACAAAATAATAAATAAATTTAATAATAATAATCGTAAAAAAAATAATAAAAATAAATAATAAAATAATAATAAAAAAAAAAAAAAATTACATTAAGATATTAATTACATTAATTTATTAAAATATAAGTATTGGACCCCCCCAAAAGTATTGGACCCCCCCAAAAAAATTATGTGACCCCCCAAAAATCCCCATAGAAAGTATAGGGGGACTTGCGGCAGGTGCGGCAAGTGCGGTTTTGCCGCACCTGCCGCAAGTCCCCCTATACTTTGTATGGGGATTACCGCAACCGCACCGCAGATGCGGTTTTTTAATAAAATAACAATTTGAATACAAAAAAAGTCACTTAAAATACAAAATAATAAATAAATTTAATAATAATAATCGTAAAAAAAATAATAAAAATAAATAATAAAATAAAAAAATAATAATAAAAAAAAAAAAAAAAATAAATTACATTAAGATATTAATTACATTAATTTATTAAAATATAAGTATTGGACCCCCCCAAAAGTATTGGACCCCCCCAAAAAAAATTATGTAACCCCCCCAAAAATCCCCATAGAAAGTATAGGGGGACTTGCGGCAGGTGCGGCAAGTGCGGTTTTGCCGCACCTGCCGCAAGTCCCCTATACTTTGTATGGGGATTACCGCAAACGCACCGCAGATGCGGTTTTTTAATAAAATAACATAATTTTAATACAAAAAAAATCACTTAAAATACAAAATAATAAATAAATTTAATAATAATAATCGTAAAAAAAATTATAAAAATAAATAATAAAATAAAAAATAATAATAAAAAAAAAAAAAAAAAAAAATTACATTAAGATATTAATTACATTAATTTATTAAAATATAAGTATTGGACCCCCCCAAAAGTATTGGACCCCCCAAAAAAAGTATGTGACCCCCCAAAAAAAGTATCTGACACCCCCAAAAAAGTATGTGACCCCCCCCAAAAAAATATGTCACCCCCCAAAAAAATGATGTGACCCCCAAAAAAATTATGTCACCCCCAAAAAAAAATATTGGACCCCCCCAAAAAAGTATGTCACCCCCCCAAAAAAGTATGTGACCCACCCAAAAAAGTATGTGACCCCCAAAAACTATTCACACCCCCCGAAAAGTCCTCACACCAGCTATAACTACTATAATCAAATTAATGCACATTCTAGACACCCGATGCATTTGCATCGGGCTCACAGCTAGTATATTTATATTCTGAGTATTTAAATCCGTATATGTGGTTGGATTATATTGTTTGTTCACCCAGTCGTTTTTACCTGATTTTGCACGTCCTTAATAAAGTATACTATATATTTCATCACACCCTCTAGTCGCTTATTCCTTCTTCTTTTTCCTATAATGATATTGGGTAGATAGATTATCGAGATAGAATGTAGTTTTAAAAAATAAGTCATAGGGAACTGGCCAAATGGCATGAGAGAAAACACAAAGCCCTTAGATCCTATAGCACAAAACTTGACTAGTTGTTTTCATAGTTCACTTTAAGATGAAACAAAAGAACATTATAGACGATCACTGTATGTTACTAGTTACACAAACAGCAGTAGACACTGGAGGTGAAGTAACTCTTGGTCACAGCTATCTTACTGTCACTGACAGGCACCCCAGGGTGGCACAGCCTAAAGACTTGTCATAGACACAATCAATGATTTTTTTAATCAATTGGTTAATAATTAGATTGAAGACCTTGTACACATGGATCAATGCAAACCAAGTTGTAAACTGAGGCATAAATCATCAACCTTGAGATATTAGAATTTTATATTCTGGGACGAACTTGGTAAAATATTTTTAGGGGTAGAGCTACATTGGTGTTATATCAAATAGTAAGATACAGAAGGAGATCTACTTTCAGTCTACAATACAATCCTGTGATTATAATTGTAACTTCTGTCCAGTACAGCAGTCAGTCCACAGTAGTCCTGAGATCACCTGCCTATTCCAGATACTAATGCTCTACTGGCGAGGTAAAAAAGATAGGCATTACATGCTGGAAAATGAAGGACCTCAAAGAGTTGATGCAGACATTTTTGTAAACTGTAACTACTTTCCAAAACTGAGATGAATAAACAAATCGTCTGCGGCCCATTATTATCCTGAACTTTCACCTGTAATATGCGACCTTCTCTCAACTTCCATCCCCATAATCACTCGTCATGAATAAGCCTCTTACAATAGACAGGTGTTCTTATGCAGTAAAGCCTGCATTGTATATTCACAGTAATCATGTGTCAGCATTTACCTTACATGCTATACACTAATGAAGAGGCATACAGCTGACAACAGGTCGAGGTAATAGATTCTGATGCACGTAATGTTGGTACACTTCAATATATCATAGTGTATGTATTATATTACTTTGATGATATAATATATACACTATCTATTTGACTATATATAAGGAAAAAACAAACAAAAGAAAACTGTCTTACGTAAACGTTCATGCTATACTATTATACTGTGCAAAATAGTTTTAAACAATTAGCAATAATCTGTTAATCTGGCATCAATAGGCTTTTGATAAGTGTTGAGTTATCAAATATTCTAGAGAATTGGAAAGTAGAAATGTTGCAGTTCAGTTACTCTGTTTTTGTTAAAACAAATTTGCCTATTTGAGTACAGTACTGAGCAAAAGCTTTAGGTAGATCTGGAAAAAATGCTGAACAGTAAGGCCACGTGAATCGCATTGAGTATTTTCCCTCCATATTAGTAATCCAAAACCAGGAGTGGAACAGTCAAAAGAAAAGTACAATAGAAACACATCAGCACTTCTGTATTCTTTACCCACTCCTGGTTTTGGCTTAGAAATACTGAGGTAAGAACTCATCAAATACTCAATGTATGCACATGACCTAAGAATGCTCTAAAAATTGAAGTGAAAATAGTTTACCTTTATCATTGAACAATATGTAAGGTTCTCCAGTGAGAGCAAACTTTTCAGGTCAGTTCCTGCCCTGCTACATAATGAAGCAGAGCTGTACGCTGCAGTTCTAGGATCTACAGAGGGATGCAGCAGTCTTGAAATTGCTAAACTTTTGAAGCGTGATCACCGAACAATCAAGTGTTCCATGGCAAATAGCCAACAGGGCCACAAGAAGGGTGTTGGGCAAAAAAGGCGCAAAATAGCTGCCAATGAATTGAGGAAAATCAAGCGTGAATCTGCCAAGTGCCATTTGCCACCAGTTTTGCAATATTTCAGAGCTGCAACGTTACTGGAGTATCAAAAAGCACAAGGTGTGCTATACTCAGGGACATGGCCAAGGTAAGGATGGCTGAAAAAAAACCACCTTTGAACAAGAAAATAGGATAAAACGTCAAGACTGGGCCAAGAAATATCTTAAGACTAATTTTTCAAAGGTTTTATGGACTGATGAAATGAGATTGACTCTTGATGGGCCAGATGGATGGGCCAGAGGCTGGATCAGTAAAGGGCAGAGAGCTTCCACTCCGACTCAGACGCCAGCAAGGTGGAGGTGGGGTACTGGTATGGGCTGGTATCAACAAAGATGAACTTGTGGGACCTTTTCGGGTTGAGGATGGAGTGAAGCGCAACTCCCGGGCCTACTGCCAGTTCCTGGAAGACAACTTCTTCAAGCAGTGATACAGCAAGAAGTTGGTATCGTTCAAGAAAAACATGATTTTCATGCAGGACAATGCTCCATCACATGCATCCAAGTACTCCACAGCATGGCTGGCCAGTAAAGGTCTAAAAGAAGAAAAAATAATGACATGGCCCCCTTGTTCACCTGATCTGAACCCCATAGAGAACCTGTGGTCCCTCATAAAATGTGAGATCTACAGGGAGGGAAAACAGTACACCTCTCGGAACAGTGTCTGGGAGGTTGTGGTGGCTGCTGCACGCAATGTTGATCATAAACAGATCAAGCAACTGACAGAATCTATGGATGGAAGGCTGTTGAGTGTCATCATAAAGAAAGGTGGCTATGTTGGTCACTAATTTTTTGGGGTTTTGTTTTTGCGTGTCAGAAATGTTTTTTTCTACATTTTGTGCAGTTATATTAGTTTATCTTGTGAAAATAAACAAGTGAGATGGGAATATATTTGGTTTTTATTAAGTTGCCTAATAAATCTGCACAGTAATAGTTTCCTGCACAAACAGATACCCTCCTAAGATAGCCAAATCTAAAAAAAAAACACTCTAACTTCCATAAATATTAAGCTTTGATATTTATGAGTCTTTTGGGTTGATTGAGAACATAGTCGTTGATCAATAATAAAAATAATCCTCTACAATACAACTTGCCTAATAATTCTGCACAGAGTGTATGCTGAAGATGGTTTTCAATGATATTGGCTGTATGTTTGGAGTTGTTGTCCGGCCTCCAGAATAAATTTGGTATTTCCTGATGGTATTACATGATTGATAAGTCAATCAGCATTGAGGACACCATTATTCATGACCAAATCTTCAAGTCCGTTAGCTGAAATACAGCTCCAAACTTAAAGAAAGCTACATGATGCTTCACTGCTGCCTGCTGAAACTCAATATTTGAAAAAAGAAAATGGAACCTGAAATTTGTATCTATATTACTGGATAAAATTGTCTTTTTAAGAAGTCAATACAACTCTGTACTACCATAGGAAACAGAAAAACACTAGCAGAGCAACTATTTTTCATTTTCTTTATCCCTACCTCCAACACATTGGGCTCTATGTGCTAAACTGTCTCAGAGGAAAATACATTTCCTTCATTTACTAAATGGATTTGTAAACATTACTGGTCGCCGTAAGCAGCAGGGACACATAGGAACATGAATTTCAGTCAGCAAAAAATTCCATTCACATTGTCAGTTGCAGATGTCAGATTTACATGTTTTATGCATTAATGTTGCTTTGCTTATTTGTAACATTTTCTGATTATTTTTCAAGCAACGTGCACAGCTAGAGTCATGGAAATATTTAACTGGAAATGGGCTGGACATATGGCCTCATTATGTGAGACACAAGCAGAAACACCTTTACTTTACCTGAATATCCTGATTAATTCATAATGAGCAGCGCATCTATAATTTACAGCTTCACTCAACTGAGCAACTTGACTGATGAATAAGTTATTAATGATTTTCTTAACCTTTTCATTGCCAAGCATTAAACCATCAAAAGCCCTTTACGCAGACAACCCAATTAACAAATGAGAAGACGCATACCACTGTATTTTCAAAGTGCATCCATTCACCATTAGAAATAAAAATCAGATTGTATTCATCAGGGCAAAAAATACAAGAACAATGTAAGAACGCTAACCAAACAGGTGGCCAGGGGCCTCATAAGGTCCTCATGGACCCAAGATGTGGTCTCAAAGGCTAAGCAAATGAATCTGCTATAAGCACTCTTATAAGAGTATGTTTGACCAAACCCTGACTAAACGTGATGCATGGCACTTTCATAGAGTCACTTCTCACACCTGTTCACTCCACAATATTTTGGTGTCGCCAGCAACTGGTTTACAAGCGATGTGCCATTTACAAGCGATGTCCCTACAGATTAGGTTTTGGCTGATATCTGCTCTACTCAGCTGCCCACAAACAAGGATACTCCGTTTGGTGGGCCATCGACATTTCAGGGCAAAATGATCGTTCATTAGATAAAACGTTGTTAAGCTTTCCTACAAATGATCCTTTACATTAGCAGATTGTCCTTTGTAAACAGCACATGTCCTGTCGAAAACAATGACAGCCTATGTGCACAGAACAATCATCTTAATGATTGTTCTGTGAATATGCAAGTATGTTTGGACTGACTAATTCAACTTTTAAACCACCGCTGATCGAATCACCCAGGGGTGAAGGGTTTAAATGACGGCTGATTGCTTTCTGTGTAATTTATTCAGCAGTATACACATTAGATTATTGTAGTGTTTGGGCAACTTTAGGGAAGCTGTTAGCTAAGGCTGGTCTCACATTGCGAATTTCTTCAATCCGTGGCTGTCCGATGTAAATCGGACAGCCATGGATCCGATTTGGCCCCCGTGTTATCTTATGGGGGTCGGATCGGATTTGGCCTAATTGCCATCCGATTTTGTGGGATCCGATTTGTGTCCAATTTTTTGCTGTGCCCAAAATCAGAGACTGCTCCGATATTGGGCACAGAGAAAAATCGGATCCCACAAAATCGGATGGCAAGTAGCCCAAATTCGATCCGATCCTCAAGGTTTAACATGGGGGCCTATGAGCGCGGGTCCGAGGAAACAGCTGATCATTCCTCGGACCCAATTTTAATGTACTGAGCATGCTCAATACACTAAAATTGCTCCTAACCCTCTAATTTCACTTCTGCAATGTATAATATACATTGCAGAAGTGAAATATAGTAAAAGAAAGAGTTAAAAATAAAAAAAATCAGTGTACTCACCTATCCGGGATCCACTGCTGCCTCCAGCAAGGTCCAGGTGCTTACAGGACCTGCGGTGATGTCACAACCCATCAGCGTCATCAGGTCACATGACTGCAGTTGCCACGGTAACTGCGTTCATGTGACCCAATCAGCTGATCGGCTTGTGATGTCACCGCAGGTCCTATAAGCACCCAGACCTTGCTGGAGGCAGCGGTGGATCCCGGATAGGTGAGAATACTGATTTTTTTATTTTTAACTTTTTCTTTTATTATATTTTACTTCTGCAATGTATATTATACATTGCGGAAGTGAAAGTGCCCCGCTGTGTCCGGATCTGTGATAATCACGGACTCGGACACAGAATAGGTCACCGCTTGTGGTGTCCTTTCCTGTCCGTGGGGTCCTACAAAAAGTAGGATCCCACGGACAGGAAAAAAAACGTTATGTGAAACCAGCCTAATTCTTGCACACAAACCATGGTCAGCCTGAGACCATCTCCTGCATGTTAAGCAGAAATGTTTTAGTTTGAAATGCTGCAATGGTTTATAGTAAAACAGTTAAAAAATGAAAGTTAAGACGAGATGCCAAGTTTGTAAACCAGTTAGCTTTTCCCCACTCAGCTGGACAGACAGGTGTCTCCCTATGTGTGTGTATAAGGAGAAACCTGTTTCCAGCCGCACCTTAACTAAATTTTTCTCGTAAATGCTGCAAAACTTCCGAGTGAAACATAGTTGTCCAAAATGCAGGAGTCGTGGTAAGTGCAGAATGAATCAGCTGAAAGGTTTCCTTTAATCTAATGGATAAAATCAATTTGTGAACTAACAAGCTACACCAACAGATAATAACCTCCTGCTACGCAATGAAGGCATCACAATGGGAATTCACCAGTTCTGATTCACACTTTGATGTCGATAACAGTGGCATTAAAGGGATCCTGTCACCCTCAAAACACCTCTAAACCTATTAAAAGCTGTCCCTAGAGCATATTAACACTTACCCTACACTCCTTTTACCTCCTAAATGCTCATAGTCAAAGTGAATAAAAACGTTATTATAGTACCTCATTACTGATGATAATGAGTGACTATGGTATTCATATCACTCATCCAGGCTGCCCCTCTTCATCATATCACGCCTGAATAGGCGTGATCTACATCACAGATTCAAATTCGCGCCTCCCTGCGCGCCTCCCCGCTCTCCTATTCCGTCCGGGCTTCAGTGTGGGGGCTGTATGACGCGATCCGCGTCATTCCCGGCGCCGGGTGACGTATTTACACCCGCGCCGCTGTTAGCTTCAAGTCCCGCACTGCGCATGCGCAGTGCGCATTTTGAAGCTGACAGCGCGGGTGTAAATAAGTCACCCGGCGCCGGGAATGACGCGGATTGCGTCATACAGCCCCCACACTGAAGCCCGGACGGAATAGGAGAGCGGGGAGGCGCGCAGGGAGGCGCGAATTTGAATCTGTGATGTAGATCACTCCTATTCAGGCGTGATATGATGAAGAGGGGCAGCCTGGATGAGTGACTATGAATACCATAGTCACTCATTATCATCAGTAATGAGGTACTATAATAACGTTTTTATTCACTTTGACTATGTGCATTTAGGAGGTAAAAGGAGTATAGGGTAAGTGTTAATATGCTCTAGGGACAGCTTTTAATACCTTAGGAGGTGTTTTGGGGGTGACAGGATCCCTTTAAGTGAATGACAGAGGAAGATAGAACCCTGGAAACATGCAGAGTAGGACATCAATTAAGGTAGAGTGGGTGTGCTAGCAGTGACAGGGACACTGTGACTTGTCTCTATTCCAGCACCACCCAAATGCTATTCCAGCACCTCCCAAATGCTATATTGTCCAGCCTAAATTTAGTTGGCTTATGTTTTGCCAGAAACATGGCCCATTTACTTTTTGGTGTGCAGTGCTGCACATTAGGACTTGTCCATTTTCTGATAAACCATGCCACTTTCCACTCCAGTCACACAATGATCAAAAATTGTCTAAAACAAATGAGAACCATGGTGCAGATCATGAAAGACAGTTTTAGGGGGTAAAGATTCCTCCACTGGTGTATTTAGCTTAATAGTGTATGAAGGATATGTTGCTTATTCCATCTTTCAAGGAATGCCCTTATGTTACTTTTGTAAGGCTGTGGTCACACATGCCAATCCGTTTTTCATAGTGTTCCGTTTATCAAATCCGTTTTTTTTTGGGGTGCTTTTTGAGCCTCCCGTGCTGCTCTGCGTTTTTTGGACGTAGCCATTTTTCGGCAAAAAAATGCTAGTAAAAACTGATACGTTAATGGATGGTGCCTGTATGTGCCATCCGTTAACGGATCCATTTCCCATAGGGCCCCATGTTACCAAAAAACGATCTGTTTTTTTCCAGCACCCAAAAACGTTGCTTGCAACGTTTTTTGGACCCTGGGAAGAGATGTTCAAAAACGGAATGACCCATAAAGTGCTCCATCCATTAACGGACCGTTTTTTGGACTTAGAAAAAAAATTACAACATTTTTCACAAAAACGTCCCCAAAGCAAAAACGGCTGGAAAGTGTGACCACAGCCTAAGGCTACTTTCATGTCTGCGTTACTCGGCATTTGCGGCAGGTCCAGCATTTTGCCACATCTGCCACCTTGCAGAACACTTGCGGCAAGAATGCGTTCAGCTTAATTCATTCTGTATGGGACTTGCGGACATGAGTGGCACTTGCAGCACTTGCTAGCAGCGTTTGTTTTCCGTTACCACAAGTGCCAGATTGGCAGGATCGCGACAAACCACAAGTGCTGCACATGTAGGCAAGTCCCATAGGGAATGCACTAGGCCAAAAGTGGTCCAGCATCCGGCAGATAAGGCAAAACTGCCGATTCTGCATCGAATGCTGAGAAACGCTGATGTGAAAATAGCCTTAATTGCTTTTCCAATACTTTAGGAAGTGTAATGAAAATATATGCACATACCCTACATTTTGAATGTCAGGTCATCCCTGCTGTTATGGCACTTATAGATCACAGAGCAAAATTTTGGTTTATCACTTATGTTAACTTATTGGCATCTGTGAGACTGCAAGGCTATTTGGTTACATGCTCCTACAATTTTATGACTGCTTAAAAAACAGATTTAAATTTCATGGAAAATCCTTGGTTAACATTACAGGATACAATAATTTTCACACTCTGATATAAAAATGCAAATTACTACAAACAGTCATTTCCAAAAGTTAAAATTGTTCCAGAAATGAAGTATTTCTCAAAGACAATTGTTGCAAATACATGTTTATTTCCTATTATTTCCTATGTGTATATTGGAACAACACAAAGTATCAAAAGTGAGGAAAAGGAAAATATGACATAATTTTACACAAAACTTCAGAAATGGGCTGGACATAATTATTGGCCCCCTGAGCTTAATATTTGGTTGAACACCCTTTGGAATAAATATCTGCCATTAATTGCGTCCTATAACCATGAACAAGCTTCTTAAGTCTCTCAACTGGATTTTGGATCACTCTTCTTTTTCAAACTGCTCCGGTCTCATATTTGAGGGATGACTTGTCCCAACAGCAATTTTAAGTTCTCTCCACAGATGTTCAATGGGATTTAGACCGACCATATTGCTGCCACTTCAGAACTCTCCAGTACTTTTTTTTATATCCATTTATGGGTGCTTATTGAATTATGTTTGGGGTCACTGTCCTGCTTGAAGACCCATGACCTAGGACGCAAACCCAGCTTTCTGACACTGGGCACTACACTGCGGCACAAAATCCTTTGGTAATCTTCAGATTTCCTGATGCCTTGCAGATAGTCAAGGCACCCAGTGCTAGAGACTGCAAAATAACCACAAAACATCCTTCAACCTCCTCCATATTTTAATGTAGGTACTGTGTTCTTTCCTTTGTCGGCCTTATTCCATTTTCGGTAAACAGTAGAATGATGCTCTTTCACAAAAAGATCTATCTAAAGGTACCGTTACACGCTGCAATGTTGAAACGATATCACTGACGATCTCATGAGTGCACAGTCGTTAGGACATCGTTTTGGCATCGTCGGTGAGATCTCACATGTGTAGATATCATGGATGACGCACCAACGATGTACCGAGCAGCTATCGTTCCCTCAACCCAGCGAACGATACTTGTTAACTGATGTGAATGGGCGATGTCGTGAACGACATCGTTATCGCGGTGTCACACAGAACGAAGCTGCAGGTTGAATGATCGTGGATCGTTTGATTTGAGAACATGTTCTCAAATCTGCGATCAATGACCCAATGATTTATCGTAACCATATCTCAGAGTCACACACAATGACGTACTAATGATGTTGCTTGAACGACTCCAAACCCATGACTTTTGAGCGATATCGTTCACGATCTTGTACCATGTAATGGGGCCTTTAAAGAGACACCTGAATCCTGATGTTCCACAGCACCGCCCGTCAGGTCACAGTTGATCTAGTGTGTAGTTGTCCAGGTAAAGCCAACCCTTAGTATGCATTCACACATCTGGGTTTTCAGCGTACTGTATTCTCAAATCTGCGATCAACGATCCAACGATTTATCGTAGTTGTACCTCGGTGTTATACGAAACAACGTTCTAATGATGTTGTTTGAACCACTACAAACCCATGACGTTTCAGCGATATCATTCACGATATCGTACCGTGTAATGGTACCTTTAGTCTCATCTGTACAGAAGACGCTTTCCCTGAAGGATTTATGCTTGCTCACATGCATTTTGACAAGCTGTTGTCTAGCTTTTTATGTCTGCATCAGCAGTTGGGTCCTCCTGGGTCTCCTGCCATAGAATTTCATTTAATGCAAATGTCATTGGTGCTGCTTATTCACCACCTGGACAACCTTTTATCAATTTTTTTCTGGAGGGAGATTAGGTGCAGTGTGTTAAACCTCTTTATTATGTTGCACAACATGGACAAAGTAACATGAAGATCTCTGGAGATGGGCTTGTGACCTTGAAATTGTTGATATTTTTCAACAGTTTTGGTTCTCATGTCCTCAGAGAGTTCTATATTGCTCTTTCTGTTCTCCATGTCCAGTGTAGCACACACAGACAAACAATGCAAAGATTGAGTCAACTGCTCCACTTTTTATGTGTTTCCAGGTCAGATATTGCCCATACTTGTTACTTATCAAAATTGAGTTTGAATGAGCCTCACATACTTGAAGCAAAGTTATTTACCCACAACTTTGGAAAGATGACAAAAATTTTGTCTGGCCCATTTTGGGGGGTTTTGTGTAAAATTTTGTCCAATTTGCATTTTATCTCTGAATTAAATACACATAAAGGAAATATCCATGTATATGACAAAACATGTCGTTGCAATAAGTTTCTGAGAGAAATACTTAATTTTCTGGAACAATTTCAAGGGTGCCAACACTGTATTAGCTTTTCCAAGAGATCTTAATGTATAGAGAAGATTAAACAATTCTGTGCTGGAGATTTGTCTAACAAGCTTGAATAACCTCTGCTGACCAGGTGATAGTCCCCAATGAAAAACCAGTAAGTAGTCATCTGATTGGCTGAGCAGACAGCTGGCAGATGGAGAGTATAATCATTTGAATTAGCTGGTAGTATTAGCTTAAGGTCCGCTCTCCACTTTCATAATGCACTCAATATTCACCAGCAATCAGCATTACCTGTATGTCACATATAAATGTGTACCAGTTTTAGGAACCACAGTAGGAAAAAATGGACCTTGACCTGATCTTAATTAGCAAAAATCTATAATGAGCTACAGATTCTGTTAGGGCCGCTTTACACACACCAACTTCTGTGACCAACTTCTGAACAGATCACTGGTTGCAGTGAAATCATGGACACATAGTTCCATTTTGTGGCTGTGTACAAATGGAGCAATGTGTCCATGATTTCACTGCAACCAGTAAGTTGTTCAGAAGTTGGACACAGAAGTTGGTGTTTGTAAAGCGGCCCTTATGATCTAACACATCTAACAACATATTGACTTTTTTTTTGCAATTTTGTGTAAATTGCAGTAAAATATAAAAAATTCCACAAGACATGCAAAACAAACACAGATGATAGGTGCTTCAGTGTAGAAACGTATAAAGATTGTAAACTGCACATGTTCTTACAGGGACATACTTTATTAACAGGGGGAATGGTACAGGTGCATCAATTGACACCACAATCTCCTCAATAATCCCCACGCTATATGTGTAAAATAGAACACGTCGTATTATTTGCACTACAGAAATAGCGTTCTATCATGTGGCAATAGATGCATCTCTTAGGCCCCTTTCACATCAGCGTTTTTCACTGATCGCGGCAGATGCGGTGGATTTACCGCATCTGCAGCCTAACTGTCACACTTGCAGTTCACCTGCGGCAAGCCCAAGCAATGTCTATAGAGCTTGTGGCAGGTGCGGCAAGTGTAGTATAGTTGCGGTTTCGGCACTTGTGGCTGCAGCTGCCGCAAGTGCCGAAACCGCAACTATACCGCACTTGCCGCAAGCCCCATAGACACTGCATGGGGCTTGCCGCAGGTGAACTGCAAGTGTGACAGTTAGGCGGCAGATGCGGTAAATCTGCTGCATCTGCCGCGATCAGCGAAAAACTTTGATGTGAAAGGCCTAGGCCCTTTCACATCAGCGTTTTTTTTCA
Organism: Allobates femoralis; assembly: GCA_033576535.1. Lineage (NCBI taxonomy): Eukaryota > Metazoa > Chordata > Amphibia > Anura > Aromobatidae > Allobates > Allobates femoralis. The sequence goes on along the minus strand of JARQOC010000006.1, from coordinate 186,183,279 downwards.
AATCACGGCAGATGCGGTGAAAAAACGCATCTGCCGCGATTACCGCATACCGGCTGCACTTGCGGCGCGGTTGCAGTTTTTTCCATGCAAAGTATAGGCGGACTTGCAGCAGGTGCGGCAAGTGCGGTTTTGCATTTGCGGCAGGTGTGACCGCGAAAAAAACGCGGCTGACCGCGGTTTTTTTTCGCGGCCGCACCTGCCGCAAGTGCAAACCGCACTTGCCGCAAGTCCGCCTATACTTGCATGGAAAAAACCGCAACCGCGCCGCAAGTGCAGCCGGTATGCGGTAACGCGGCAGATGCGTTTTTTTCACCGCATCTGCCGCGATTTGAAAAAACGTGCATGATGTGAAAGGGCCCTTACATACACATTATTTTATAATCCTATATATTTCAAGGAAGAAAAACTGAGGAATAGCACAATTTAAATAAAATGTGACCCAGTACTGTCTTTTCATGGGAAATACCAGCACTATAAAAAACACTACTAAAGAAGACAAGTAAGGAGAGCTGACGGGCCTGTGTAGGCCATGTGCATGAGCCAGTTATCAAAGCTATGAGCAAGATTGTATTCTGTCCGTTTGGATATTGAAAATACATTCTTAATCAAATGTTTGAATTGTTTTTGATAACATGGGCATAAAGGTAGGCTTGTGTAAAGCGGGGAGAACATAGGAAAGAAGAGCAGGAAAAGTGAAACTGGGGTGGGAGGATATGAAAAGCAGCATACATAATCTAGATCACTTATGCAAAATACATTTTTACATAACATACAGTAAAACCTGAATATAACCTTAATGTAATAACAATATGAGAATATCTCAAGTTATGAGTTAGTTAGTTATAAATGCCAAAGAAGAATCCAAAGCTGCTCTTATCTGTTATTATTAGGGTCAAAAATGATTCTGTAATACAACAACGTTTCACAGAGCCAAACGGATGGACCCATGTAGCCTAAATACATTGGAAATCATATCCATAGAAAGAAATAAACACTCCAAAAAACATATCCTTTAGTCTCGTTTCGTAGCCTACAATTTCGAATAATATTTTGCATAATTTAACAAACACAAACTGTAAAATGGTCAGAGAATGGAGATTGTCGAGTGTCCAAGTTACATATTAATACAGTCAATATTCCAATGTAAACAAAGCACAGACTGGGGAAGGTATAATCCAAGACTCCATCTACTCCTTAACTACATTACTGTTATTAGATGCTCAGCATTGTAGATGGAAGTCAGACGCGAGGACCATAGTTAAACACAATGGATAATCAGGAAGTTTAATATTTATTCACTAATCCTTCAGTATAAGTAACATCCATGTCAACATCACAAACATTTGTCAAAAAAATGACCTCACGTTCATTCTCCAGAACACAAAGGGCCCCAAATCCTGCCACAACACCTTCAGTGGGTGAAATGAGTGTTAAACTTGTCATTAATGTTTTGAGTACATATACCGTATATACTCGTGTATAAGCCGACCCGTGTATAAGCCGACCCCTCTACTTTTGCCCCCAAAACCTGGGAAAACCTATTGACTCGTGTATAAGCCGAGGGTGGACCCCAGCACAGGTATACAGCCCCCAGCAGTGTGGTATACAGGCCCCCCCAGTGGTATACAGGCCTCCCCAGTGGTAGTATACAGCAGCCTCCCCAGTGGTAGTATACAGGCCCCAGCAGTATTACAGCAGCCGCCCCAGTGGTATATACAGCCCCCAGCAGTATTACAGCAGCCTCCCCAGTGGCATATACAGGCCCCAGCAGTATATACAGCAGCCCCAGTGGAATACAGCAGCCTCCCCAGTGGTATATACAGGCCCCAGCAGTATTACAGCAGCCTCCCCAGTGGCATATACAGGCCCCAGCAGTATATACATCAGCCCAGTGGTATACAGCAGCCTCCCCAGTGGTATATACAGGCCCCAGCAGTATTACAGCAGCCTCCCCAGTGGTATATACAGGCCCCAGCAGTATTACAGCAGCCTCCCCAGTGGTATATACAGGCCCCAGCAGTATTACAGCAGCCTCCCCAGTGGTATATACAGGCCCCAGCAGTATATACAGCAGCCCCAGTGGTATATAGCAGCCCAAGTGGTATACAGCAGCCCCAGTGGTATATAGCAGCCCCAGTGGTATACAGCAGCCCCAGTGGTGTGGTATACAGCAGCCCCAGTGGTATATAGCAGCCCCAGTGGTATATAGCAGCCCCAGTGGTATACAGCAGCCCCAGTGGTGTGGTATACAGCAGCCCCAGTGGTATATAGCAGCCCAGTGGTATATAGCAGCCCAGTGGTATATAGCAGCCTCAGTGGTATACAGCAGCAGCCCCAGTGGTATACAGCAGCCCCAGTGTGTGGTATACAGCAGCCCCAGTGGTATATAGCAGCCCCAGTGGTATATAGCAGCCCCAGTGGTATACAGCAGCCCCATGGTGTGGTATACAGCAGCCCCAGTGGTATATAGCAGCCCCAGTGGTTATAGAGCCAGTGATACAGCAGCCCCAGTTGGTATACAGCAGCCCCAGTGGTATATACAGCCCATGTATTAGCCCCAGTGGTATATAGCAGCCCCAGTGGTATACAGCACCCAGTGTATAGCCGTGGGTATACAGCACCCCAGTGGTATATAAATGACAGCCCCAGTGGTATACAGGCCCCCAAATGCTGGCACTCGCCCCCCCTCTGTTGTAAGGCCCCCCCACTGCTTAACTTACCATCCCTGGTCTTCTGCACCGCGCCGGTCTTCTGTGCTCCGTCCTCCATGCTCCCGTCCTCGCTGCATCCGGAGTCCCCGGCCGTCGCAGTAACGATGACGTCATCGTTACTGCGACGGCGGGGACCCCGGATGCAGCCGAGGACGGGAGCATGGAGGACAGAGCACAGAAGACCGTCGCGGTGCAGAAGACCAGGGATGGTAAGTTAAGCAGCGGGGGGGCCTTACAACAGAGGGGGGGCGTATGCCAGCATTTGGGGGCCATATATTTAGATAGGCACTGCTTCCCCCTGCCGCTGATTGACAGGAGGAAGCAGTTCATATATAATGAGCGGCCCCACGTGACGGGGCGCTCATACAGCAGCCTCCCCCCGCCTCTTCCAGCCTCCCCAGCCCCGGACACAGCCCCCACCACAGCCACCACACCATGTACCGTATTGACCCGTGTATAAGCCGAGGGGGGGACTTTTCAGCCCAATTTTTGGGCTGAAAAACTCGGCTTATACACGAGTATATACGGTATTTCTAATGGTGCTATTGACATCTCCTACCAGATTTCGGTAACAACCTATCCAATCCACACAGGCAAAGAACTCAAACCATAGATGTCCATAAATTAAATTATGTGTAATAATGAGACATGGAACAGAGAAAACATTTTGAATAAGCTTACTAAAGTTTACTTAATACGTTACACAAATGCTTTAGTTGGTGATGACAACTTCAAAATGCCTACTGTATGGAGACACTAATACCATGTATTACTCAGAAGTGATTTTGGCCATTCTTAAACAAACACTCCTTAAATCCTGAAGGTTCTGTGGCCTCCTTCTATGAACTCTAAGCTTTAGTTTCTTTCATAAATTTTCTATTGAATTCAAATCAAGCCTAGCATCTTAATTTTCTTTCTCTGAAACCGATTGAGAGTTTCCTTGACTTTGTGTTTGGGATCATTGTCTAGCCAAAATGTCCGTCCTGTTTTCATCTGCATCATCCTGATAGATAGGTGCAGATTTATAATAAGAATGTTTTAGTACATTTGTCCATTCATCCTTCCTTCAACTGCATGAAGTTTGCCAGTGCTGTATGCTGGAAAACAGCCCCACACCATGATATTCCAATCCCCAAACTTCACTGTTGCTATGGTGTTTTTGGGTTGATATGCAGTGCATTTTGGACTCCAAACACTGTATTTATTATGGCAGGCAGAGTTCAATTTTGGTCTCATCTGACCAGACTACATTCTCCCAGTATTTCACAGACTTGTCTAATTGTTGTTGAGAGAACTTTAATGGTGGGTTTACACGCCGCGATATCGGCGTCCAACTCTGACCCAACTCCGACAAAAAGTCACGTGGGTCGCGAGTTGGAGCCGATATCGTGTGCGCGTTGTACTGTTTTAACGTACAACGCGATGCTGGAACGATGCCAAAACGATATCGGAGTTGAATAGCAGAGCTATTCAACTCCCCGATATCGCATGGCCGTTGTACCAGCATCGCTGCGTGTGACAGCCCAACTCTCATGTGTACTCGCACCTCACCCATTAACTCCCATGTTAAATGGTCGTTACTGGGTTGGTGGGCGTACACATCGGAGGGACGTTGTTTCCCGATATCGCAGCGTGTAAACCGGCGATGCGATATCGGGAAAAGTGCTCCCAAAATGCGCGCTCCCGCGCCGTTGTATGCGATATCAGGACGATATCGCTACGTGTAACCCCACCATAAGGGTTTGTGCACATCTGACGTTTCTAAATCTTTGCAGACCGTCCTGAAACCGGTGGAGAATGGCAGAAACTGAGTTTTCTGAGCTCAGCAGTGTCCCTCGTTTTGCTAACGTTTTGCGATCGGTTTTTTAGCGTTTATACAGCGTTTTCTCGGCGGTTTTCTGGCGGTTTTTCTTAGCGTTTTCCAGACTGGTTTTTGGTGCACTTGTAAACTAGATCCGCTGGAAAAACGCTCAAACGAAGTCACTTGCTCTATCTTTGAAAACCGGTGGAAAACCGGTGAAGAAACTGGAAAGGAGACAAAAAAAAACCGTTCTAATGTACACAGCGTTTTCTAAACTCCATTGACTAGCATGTTAATCCAACCGGTGGCTAGGATTAACATAAATTAACATAAAACTCAGCGGAAACCGCCGACGGAAAACGCTCAAAAACAGCCCACAAAACGACTGATGTGCACATACCCTAAACGTGCTTGAACATGTCTTTTGTTCGGCAATGCAGTCTTGCATGGTGAGTGTACATACAGGCCATGGAGGATGAGTACATTACTTATTGCTTTCTTGAAACAATTGTTCCTGTTTCCAGGTCTTTCTGTAGCTTTCCACAGGTGACTCTTGGACAACTGTTTTGATAATTCCTTTCACTCCTGTCTAAAATCTTATGAGGAACACCAGGTCGTGGCCGGTTTATGGTGAAATTATGTTATATCTTTCCACTTCCGGATTATGGCCCCAACAGTGCTTGCTAGAATGTTCAGTAGTATAGAAATTCTTCTGTAACAAATGCCACCAGTATGTTTTGCAACAATAAGCATTGCAAAGTTTTGAGACAGCTCTCTGGTCCTACCCATCATAATACATTTCTTGTGGGTCACCTTAGTAATGGGACACCATTTTATAGGCCATCAATTAAACCAGTTAATATTATTTTTCATTAAATGGCAGGATTGTTTCCAATCACTGATAAATGTCAGCTGGTGTCATGACTTTCTATGGCTTTTTGCATCTCTCTTTCTTCATGTCTTCAATACATTTTCCCTGTGTCATTTGTCATTTGTTAAAACTATGGACATATATGGTTTGATTTATTTGCCTGTGTGGAATTGGATGGATTGTTACAGACATATGGTGAGAAATTCATGTCAATAGCACCTTTAGAAATATATTTACTTAACATTTGGTGTAAGCCACTGTGTATACAGTGTAACCCAGGGGTGGGCAAATAATTTTCTCGAAGAGCCATTAGAGACTGTGACTTTTGTGGAGGGCTGAACTAATAGGTTTAAATGTAGTCTGCTCAATATTAATATTACTGTATTAATTATAATTATTATTTTCTATTAATATTACTTGTATCATTTAATATTGAGCAGAATTAACAGGAACCTGTCAGCTAGTGTATGCCCCCTCAAGGTATCACTATCAGTACCTACAGCTTCACAATACTATTCTAAGAATTCCTGTCTAAGCTAATACTGTAATGTTAAAGTGGAAAAATGCATGTATACACTTACATTTTCTAATGTTAATGAGTTTGAGACTGGTCTAAAGGGGCATTCATCTAGTATCCATCCCCGCCTTCCTTCCATGGTTATCATGCCTCCGTGGGCGTTCTAACCTAATTTAACAGTGCTGTCCCTTCTTGATACATTCTAAAATGTACAGGCTGCTTCGAGGTATGCTGCTCTCAGGGGCATCTATTTCCAGTCCTGCGCATTGTAGGTGAGAATTGGGTGTACATGTCAGCTTCAGAATGCGCACTGCACATGATCTGGAGCTGGCAAATACACCCTATACTCACCCACAATGCACAGGGCCGGAAATAGACGCAGTCGGACACATCATACCTGGAAGCAGCCATACATTTTAGAATCTACAAAGAAGGGGACTTGTAAATTAGGGTATCATGCCCACAGGGGTGTGATAACCACGGAAGGAGGGCAGGGATGGATACCATAGGAATGCCCCTTCAGACCAGTTTCAAACTCATTAACATAAGAAAATATAAGTGCATAAATGCATTTTTTCCACTTTAACATTACAGTATTAGCTTAGACAGGTATGCTTAGAATAGTATTATGAAGCTGTCTGTACAGATAGTGATAGTGTAATGAGGTGAGCAATTCAGATTGTATTATTGAAATCGACACTGAAGTGAGCATTACACAGTCCGATACTGCCCCCTTGTGGACAATTGCTGAAAATGACTGCAGAGAGAGAAAAAATAACATTGTTTGCTGATCCCCTCCCCCAAGAACCTTGTGCTGAGGAAGAGAAAGGGCGGGAAGTCAGTATCGATACAGAGTTGAGCCAGAGAAGATCTCCCTGTGGATGTCTGTTGAAAGTGGACTACTTTGCTACACCTTGCCGGAAAAATCACCCCGCAGAAGCCCTGTGACTGATCCTGGGCCACTGGACTTTGGTGCTGTGTATCTGGCCGCTCTGCAAAACCTTGCCCGCCGAGCACCCAGAGTGCATGTGCAGGGGCCGTGACCGACATAAGGGAGCCATTTGGCTGTTGTGATCTCCCTCCTGCTGCTCTGTGTGCCCTGAGACTGGGAGAGACATTAAAAGAAAAGTTCTGTTACCTGCGGAAGGAGACCAACGACGAAGACTGAGGAGTTCCCCAGGCCTGCTACGTGGGAGCGACATCTTCTTCTGTGATAAGACTGGTACGTGATTTTAGGGAAAGTTAGGGAAATATACCTTCATTGTTGTGTTTTCTTTTCTTGCTGCGTACCGGAAGAAGTGAAGATCCAGAGACTCTAATATATACAAGTGCGCATATAGTTTGGTTGACTGTGATATAAATATGTTTTACAGTAAAGAAATGTTACTACCGGTTAAATCTGAGTATGGGGATTCTGTTGAGAAAGATCATACACACACACCCGCGGCCTTACCACCGGTCGCTACAATAGCATACTATCAGCTACTTTATACCTTTTAAGCTAACACCCTTCCTATATACAGTATCAGCCAACACACATCCCCCTATATACAGTATGAGCTGCCAAACAGACCGCAACATACAGTATGAACCTCCACATAGCCCCTACATTTACAGTATGAACTCCCATATAACCCCTATATACAGTATGATCACCCACAAAGTCCCCCTATATACAGTATGTGCCCCCACAACAGCCCCATATAGAATACTAGATGGTGGCCCGATTCTAACACTTGTAAACAGGAGTGAACTGCGTCACACTATGACTGACAGACCTTGTAAACAGGAGTGAACTGCATCACACTATGACTGACAGCCTTGTAAACAGCAGAGAAGTACGTCACACTATGAGTGGCAGCCTTGTAAACAGTATATGGATGTTGCTGGATTATAATATATGGAGGCTGCATTATAATCTATGGAGACCGCATTATAATATATGGGGCTGCATTATAATCTATGGAGGCTGTATTATAGTATATGGAAGCTGCATTACAGTATATGAAAGCTGAATTATACTATATGGAGGTGCATTATAATCTATAGAGGCTGCATTATATTCTATAGAAGCTGCATTATATTCTATGGTGGCTGCATTATAATCTATGGAGGCTGCATTATAATCTATGGAGGAATATGGTGGTACATTATATTATACAGACTACTACGAAGTGCGGTGCATTATACTATATGGAAGGGTATGTGGGGGCCATGATAATATTGAAGGGCTATGTTTGGATCATGATAATATTTGGTGGGCTTTGTGGATGCCATTATACTATTTGGAGGACTATAAGGAAGCCTTTATACTTTATGGAGGGCTATTTGAGGGCTTGTGGGGGCTATTATACAGTGTGAAGAGGTATGGGGCCATTATACTGTTTGGAGGTCCATTAAACTGCACGCAAGGCTGTGTGAGAGTCATAGTTGTGGATAATACTGTGTTGGGGGTCACCATACTTTGACGGGGATGTACTTGAAAGGGGATACATTTTACACCACCGTAAATGCAGTATCAAGCCCCCACACAGCCCCCTATACAGCGAGCCCCCACAGAATCCACGGTATGAGCCCTCACATAGCCCCTCTATATACAAAATAAGACTTCACTTTGCCCACTATATATAGTATAACCCTCACATAGCACCCCATGGCCCAACTACATATATATAGATATATATATATATATATACATATAATATATATATATATTATAGAGTATGTGCCCGCAGAGTCTACTTATACAGAATGTGAGCCACAACGTAGCTCCTCTACACTAGCTCTCACAAAGCCCCCTATGTGTAGTTTTAGCCCCACATAAACCCCTACTTACAATATGAGCCCTCACATAGCCTCCCTAGATACAGTATCCATATATTCAGTATGAAGGCCCCACATAGCCCCTATATACAGTGAGCCCCACATAATCCAAAAATATATACAGTATATTTCTCACAAGTACACAAAACAACTGGCAGACATTTATTAGCATCCTGAATAGAACATGTGCACAATATATACCCTACAGGAACAAACAAGCTGGAAATAGGAGCAAACCACAATGACTAAAAAGAGCTATAAAGGTACCTTTACACGCCGCTACAACAGGATGGATACAATCCGCTACTTCACATGCACGAGCACGCACAAACGGTTACAAACGGTCAACGCACCCTCTTCACACGCCGCCACAAGGTGCGCTACGCTACGCTACATCTGTAACTAGCTACATCGCCGGGTGTCTCAAGTAGCCATCTGTAGCTCATCGTACCTCATTTACACACCGCTACAACAAGCTAATATGGGCGGACCTGGTGCAGCAGGGACAGCACATAGGCGTGCCACAATTGTGGATTACGAGACGTCCGTACGCTGATAGGACAACGCAAGAACATCATGATTGGGCAGGCATCGCAGGAGGCTGATTAATACATGACGCTCGAGCGATTGTGTAGTGTGACTGGTCAGCTCCTTAAATATGCCACCCTATGCAGCGACTACCAATCGTAACGCAGCATCTTCCACCAATGATCGCAGATGGGGTGCGGTAACACGGAGCCTGGGTCACGCCTTAGCTACATTGCAGCTACATCGCCGGGTGCCCAGAGTTCCCTTCTGTAGCTTCTTTACACGCCGATACAGCTCGCTGCAATCGGCTTTGTAGCCATCTGTTTTCGAGCAGTGCTCGGAAACAGATTTATCTGTTGCCGGCTGTAACGTCCCGTCTTCAGACGCCGCTACTACGGGCTATATTGGCGCTACAAGCTACATTTATAGCCTATAGCGGGTTGTATCCATCCTGTTGTAGCGGCGTGTAAAGGTACCTTAAGGGGCACAATAAGTGACAAAAAGAAAGCATTTAAAGAATTAAAGCAAGTAAGTAGTGATAAAGCATTGAATAATTATAGAAAATTAAATAAATTCTGTAAAAATCAAATCAAGGTAGTAAAGATTGAGGCAGAGAGACTCATTGCCAGAGAAAGCAAGAATAATTCAAAAATATTCTTCAACTCATTAAATAGTAAGAAACTGAAAAATGATAGTGTTGGCCCCTGTGATGCAGCAGCTTGCTGCATGGTAAATATGTATGCTGAGATCAGCAAGTTAAGTCATAAGAAGAAAAAGAACGTGTGTAAATCTGGGATCAACCATGCTCAGTGTATACACTTTTTAATTGGTTTTATTTTTGTATGTTCTCTGTTTTCCAATAAAGATTAAACTATACTAATTTCTGTCTGAGCATGGTTGATCCCAGATTTACACACGTTCTTTTTCTTCTTATGATTAGACTCTAATTTACATGTGTCTGGTTGATCTACACAGTAGTGACACCCAGCTTTTGCATTGAGATCAGCAAGTTATGCTCTGCGAATAGAAACCAGAAAGGTCACTATAGGACTTGTAAGGGTTAAATTTGCAAGTTGCCGAGATGTGGGTGTGGCTCGTACCTTATAACTTGTGTTTATGTGAACACATGAGGGCTGACAGAGAGAGCATGGACGTCTGGAGAGACTGGCAGAACCTAAGATGGCTTCTTCTCGGTGTTTGGAGCAGCCATTGTCCTGGAAGTCATCTGAGGATACCTGGGGATAGGGGAATGCTTAGAAGTGGCTGGTGTCCTGGAAGACGCATGGTGAGGAGACCATGGGGGAGCTTGGAATGTCTCTGTATTCAGGAAGATTCAGTCCTGCTGAGGGTCTGGAGCCGACAGAATTTGGTGATCCCAGTTATGTAGTTTCCTGGATGGTGGACTGCGAGGTCTGAGTGGGGGTTGTGATGCCTGCACTGACACACTGTAAAGAACTATAAAAGTAAATGCCAGGCGGGTGTATTGGCCATTAGAACAGACTTGTACGTCACTAATATTCCATTGCTGTAAATGGACTTTGCACTGTATGCGGTTTATGATGTGTTAATAAGCTGCTGGACTTTATTTTATTCAAAAAAAGTGCCTATTTTGCCTCAATCCTGATACCATTTGAGTGTCCCCCAATACACTCAGTATTTCAAAAAGAGTAATAGGTATTTGTGTGGAAGACGCTTGGAGAGCGTAGAAACGCGTTGTGGCCTAAAGGACCCTGCCTTTTTATTGTACAAATAAAGCCGAGAGGTAACTATTCGTAATAGCCTTGGTGCCGGTTGATTCCCCAGCGCTCACACAAATACCTATTACTCTTTTTGAAATACATTCGTTCCTCCGCTATGCGGAGTGAGGTATGGAGCAGCTCCGGGCAATAGGACCTTGGATGACATCCTGAACACGCCCACGGACCCACCACGTGACGACTCACTTGTGAGGTGCTGGGATTAAGGACGCAGCAAAATCTTCATCATCCACAGCCGCTTATTAGCCGAGGACACAGGGAGATAAACATCAATGCACTAACTCTTGTTGTGCAGACAGCACAACAAGCACAGGTGAGGTTCCCATTCAAATAACCTGCTTCCGATGGCAATTACAGAGTGCCGCAACAATATTACCTTCTTTGCCAATACACTCAGTGAGCAAATCGCCACACCCCCTTTAAAATAGTCTGGGTGAAATGGTAGATAAGAATTAGCGAAAAGTCAATATGTTAAATGCCTTTTTCTCAACAGTATTTACATAAGAAAATCCCATGACAGACAACATGATCAGTGATAGCATAAATACTCCATATAGGTCACCTGCTTAACCCAGCAGGAAGTACTATGCCATCTAAAAATCACTAAAGTTGACAAATCCCTGGGCCTGGATGGGATACACCCCCGAGTACTGCAGGAATTATGTACTGTCATAGACAGACCATTATTTTTAATCTTCGAAGATTCCATAATAACAGGGTCTGTACTACAGGAATGTTGCATAGCACATGTGGTGCCAATACTCAAAAAGGGGACAAAAACTGATCTTGGAAGTTATAGGCTGGTAAGTTTAACCTCTACCGTGGGTAAAATCCTTGAGGTTTTCCTGAGAGATGACATATTGGAGTATCTCAAGAAGAATAACCTCATGACCCAGTATGAACATAGGTTTATGAGGGACCATTTCTGTCAAACTAATCTGATCATCTTCTACAAAGAGATAAGTTCTGGACTGGACCATGGAAATGCAGTGTATGTTGTGTACATGGACTTTTCAAAAGCTTTTCATACATTGCAACACAAAAAATTGATAAATAAAATGAGAATAATGGGGATGGGGTATGTGTAATTGGGTTACGAACTGGCTCAGTGATAGAAAACAAAAGGTAGTTATTAATGGATCACACTCGGACTGGGACACAGTTAACGGTAGGGTACCAGAGGGGTCAGTATTGGGCCTGCTTCTTTTTAACATATTTATTAATGACCTTGTAGGGGGCATACATAGTTTTTTTTGCCTTCCTCTGGATCAACATGTTAGGCTATGAGTTAAACAAGATGGACTTAAAGTCTACCTTCAACCTTAAAACTATGAAAGTAAGAAACATATCCTCTATACACAGTATGAGCCACCGTATAGCCTGTTATATACAAAGGTAAGTATATTCCAGCAATACATCCTTATGGAATTCTGTTAAAACCCAAAAATGTATTCAATCATGTTAAAATCTGAAGGTTAAAATAGCAGGACAGTAGGGATCCCCAACAGCCTCCTAATCATGGTCCCTGTATACAGTCTGAGTCCCCACTTAGCCTTTCTATACACATCTTCAGCCTTCACATGGCCACCTATACACAGTATGAGATCTCAATAGCCTCCCCAATATAGCCAAAGTTCTCACATAGCTCCTTATACACAGTATAAGCCCCCACACTGACCCTTATAGACAGTGTGAGCTCCCACAAAGTCCCCAATATACAGCATGACCCCTGACATTACCTTCATATTTGCAGTATGAGCAATTACATAGACACACACACATATATATATATCACCTCACTCTTGTTCCACTGGTGCTCTGCTACGGCATCCAGTGACTGACTCTCCGCATAGCAGACACCATGTAGTGATGTCCTCATGTCTGCTCTCTCAGTCCCTTACGATGATTGATGGAAGAAGAAGGGGGCGAAGTGGAGTCTCCACTAGGTTTATTTACAAATATATTCATCTTAAAGATGCAAATAGTGGTGATTGCAGTTTGCTGGCAGTGATAGTGAATGGTGGGCAGGAGAGGGCATGGAGCTGTCCGAGGTCCACTATTTTCAGCCCTTTGGCTGTCTTGGTTCTTGGACCAAATTGGAACAGCTGGATGTGGCCCACAGGCTGCCATTTAGCCTGGTCTGGTGTAACCCATTGTAGGCAAGCTAGATGCTCTACATCTATGGGGTCAAAGAATATAGAAAGCTGATAAGAAAAAAAACACATAATATTAATCAAGCTATAGCAGTAACAATGTTCAGATGCTAATTCCCTTTGGAAAGCAGAATTGCCATCTTGCAATGGCAGATTGCTTTCAAAGGCAGCAAAATTGCAGAGATTTCTTAAATAACAGACATTTGTTTCCACAGATCTTTTAAATGTAAATGTTGGTTGATTCCAAATACAGACTATGTAGCATGTATTCTTTATGTTCCGTATAGCAGCATTGCCCTTAATCGTCCTCATGTGGGGGCCAGGCCTTGTGTTTTCCTTCTATCTACCGTATATTCAGTGTTGATTTTCATTTTCCCCATCCTGCGGAGCTATGACACTACAGGGCTACCTAGCAACAGTCTCTATGAAGGTTGGATAGTGACGGGAAGTCACAGTCATGGGAGAGAGAGCAGAGTGTTCCGTCTTAAGAACAAAAATTCATGAGGGGTTAATACCGAAGGCTTATACCAAAGGCCTGAGGAATGAGGCCACTTTATTATTAGTAGTGCATCAGTAAACGCCCCTGTGACAGCCCCTATATTAAACAAGTGACCTTATACTCACATATGTATAAAGAACTAAATATGCGGATGCTAAAAATATATATACCCTATTATGTCATTTTAAAGGGAACCATTCACGTTGCACATGCAGTCTGATCTGATGACAGAATACTGTAGTATACAGAAAAAGTGGAGCAGGTTTGATGGATAAGATTCAGAATAAATTATTTTATTCAATTAAATCTCTGGTTTTTGTGCGCATATGAGTCCAGTGGGATGTCCTATTCAGTGATTGACAGCTATCTACAGCTCTGTCATACAAGCAAGACTGTCACTGACATGAACCACCCACTGACTCCTACAGTCCTGCTCATCATTATTGGCATCCATACATAATGTGGAATATCGCCTCAAAAAAATGAATGAACTCATGTTCAATGCAAAAGAGCAAATGATAAACAAGAATTTAAACAAAAAACAGAAAAACCTAAACCTTGCCGGGACACTGGTATTGGCACCCTTTATATTAAATTAGCATGAAAACACATATTGACTCGCCTGTGGAAAATCACAAATGAGAATCACCTGTGATAAATTGTTGGTGTCCATGTGACATGAATTAGCCAATGAGTGATGACTTTAGTATTTTAAAAAGCCACATGTTAGACCCTATTCCTTTGTCACAAAGATGAAGACTTCCAAGGGTATGAGGCCATCTCCAAAGACCTTGGTATCTGAGTTCAACAGTGGGCAATGTTAATAAGAAATTTTCCAAGCATGGAGCTGTCAAGAACCTCCCTAGACCTGGGGGAAAGAGGAAAATTGACAAGAGATATCTTCAAAGGTTTGTGTGAATGGTGGAAAAAACACCACGTTAAATTTCCAAAGACCTAAAGGCCAACCTGGTACATGGTTTCAACAGGCACCATACACTGCACACCAAACCATGCAGAGCTTTATGGGCGAAGGCCAAGGAAAAAACTATTGCTGAAGAAAAGACATAAAAAGGAAAGACTGATCTTTGCCAAAGAGTACGTTGACAAACCACAATCGTTCTGGGAAAATGTTCTGTGGAACAGATGAAACAAAAATAGACCTTTTTGGAAATGCAAAGCAACAGTTATTTTACCAACAGTACAATGAAGCCTATGAGGAAAAGAACAACCAACATTTAGGCATGGTGGAGAGTCCATAACGCTGTGGGGTTACTTTGCTGGGCCTGGTACTGGAGGCCTTGATCGTATCACAGGAAGCATGAAATCAGAAAATTATCAAGGGGTTTTAGAGTGAAATGTCCTGCTTAGTGTAAGAAAACTTGGTTTGAGTCGAAGATCATGGGTCCTCCAGCAAGACAATGATCTAAAGCATACAACCAAAAATACGCAGGAATGGTGGAAAATGAAAAAGTGGTATGTTTTAAAATGGCCAGCAATGAGTCCTGACCTCAATCCCATTATAAGTCATGGGGTGAGCTGAAATCTGCCATTGGGAAAAAAAGACCCTGCAAACAACCAAGAGCTTGAACAACCTGCAAAAGAAGACTCAGAGAAGATACCATCTGAGAAGTGCAAGAAGCTGATAGATGGCTACAAGAAATGTTTAGAGGCTGTCATCAATGCCAAAGGGTGTGCAACCAAGTATTATTAGGGTGTCTTTACTGCTGCACATGCTGTTCATTGTTTCTATTTTGAAATTGCAACATGTTGACAAACAATGTTTTCTTGTTGTATTACTTTAGACCACTAATTAAAAAATCCTGGGGATATAGCTATGGTACATTTCAATTTATTTCTGAAGATATTGTACATTCTATTAAAAAATGTACAAACACCAGGGATTTCAAAGAATAAAATACTAGTTGTATTCAAACTTTTCCCACAATAACTTATATGAATCTGATAAACTCCTCCTGGTCTATAACATCCTGCCTTCAGATCAGATACCATTCTCAACATGACAAGTCCCTTTAAGTTAGAGAGCAGCGAAACGTTTATGGAATGAAAGAGAATCCAGAGGGTAAAAATATTTAATGACTGATCACTGAGAACGCAGAAAGGTCCAGATCAAGTACACTCATTTCATATACGGTACAATTGCAGAAATATATCTACAATGAATGCCTACAGGAGGGGTTGTAAAAAAATAATACCTAATCATAATATTGACATATAGGACCGCATTAAACGCAGCAATGCGGGGAAAAGATATGGAAATTATACATTTGTCAACACTCATTAACAAACAAATCTCATAGGATAAATAAAAGGTCATAAAGCTACATAAGAGCTGGAAACCCCATAATAACAGACATACAGAAGTGCTGTAATGTATGGAGCTGAATCCACCATCTGTTAACTTGCAGTTATAGAAGGGTATTCTCAAGTAACAGAGCTAGTCTTTGTAACCCCTTCACGACCAGTGGTCATTATGGAACGCAGCATTGTGCAGTTGGATACTGTTTTCATAGGTCTTAGTCTGCCCAATGTTTGCCTCTTTTCAGACCTCACTGTGCTTTATTGTGGCATCAGAATGACATCAAAAGTTACACTGTGTATATACAGTGCCTACAAGTAGTATTCAACCCCCTGCAGATTTAGGTGGTTTGATAAGATGCCAATACGTTAGAGCCTTCAAACTGCAAACGAGAGTAGGATTTATTAACAGAAGCATAAATCTTACAAACCAAAAAGTTATGTTGCTCAGTTGAATTTTTATAAATTTTAAACATATAAGTGTGGGTCAATTATTATTCAACCCCTATGTTTAATATTTTGTGGAATAACCCTTGTTTGCAATTACAGCTAATAATCGTCTTTTATAAGACCTGATCAGGCCGGCACATGTCTCTGGAGTTATCTTGGCCCACTCCTCCATGCAGATCTTCTCCAAGTTATCTAGGTTCTTTGGGTGTCTCATGTGGACTTTAATCTTGAGCTCCTTCCACAAGTTTTCAATTGGGTTAAGGTCAGGAGACTGACTAGGCCACTCCAACACCTTGATTTTTTCCCTCTTGAATCAGGCCTTGGTTTTCTTGGCTGTGTGCTTTGGGTCGTTGTCTTGTTGGAAGATGAAATTACGACCCATCTTAAGATCCTTGATGGAGGAGCGGAGGTTCTTGGCCAAAATCTCCAGGTAGGCCATGCTATCCATCTTCCCATGGATGCGGACCAGATGGCCAGGCCCCTTGGCTGAGAAACAGCCCCACAGCATGATGCTGCCACCACCATGCTTGACTGTAGGGATGGTATTCTTGGTGCCATCCAGTCTCCAAACGTCACTGTGTGTGGTTGGCACCAAAGATCTCGATCTTGGTCTCATCAGACCATAGAACCTTGAACCAGTCTGTCTCAGAGTCCTCCAAGTGATCATGAGCAAACTGTAGACGAGCCTTGACATGATGCTTTGAAAGTAAAGGTACCTTACGGGCTTGTCTGGAACGGAGATCATTGCGGTGGAGTACGTTACTTATGGTATTGACTGAAACCAATGTCCCCACTGCCATGAGATCTTCCCGGAGCTCCTTCCTTGTTGTCCTTGGGTTAGCCTTGACTCTTCGGACAAGCCTGGCCTCGGCATGGGAGGAAACTTTCAAAGCCTGTCCAGGCCGTGGAAGGCTAACAGTAGTTCCATAAGCCTTCCACTTCCGGATGATGCTCCCAACAGTGGAGACAGGTAGGCCCAACTCCTTGGAAAGGGTTTTGTACCCCTTGCCAGCCTTGTGACCCTCCACGATCTTGTCTCTGATGGCCTTGGAATGCTCCTTTGTCTTTCCCATGTTGACCATGTATGAGTGCTGTTCACAAGTTTGGGGAGGGTCTTAAATAGTCAGAAAAGGCTGGCAAAAGAGATAATTAATCCACACATGTGAAGCTCATTGTTATTTGTGCCTGAACTACTTCTTAATACTTTAAGGGGACCAAACAGAATTCTGGTGGTTTGAGGGGTTGAATAATAAATGACCCTCTGAATAAACTTTTAACGCTGTAAAAAAAAAAAAAAACAACAACAAAAATTTTTTTTATGGCACTGCATTTCCCACTTCCAGGCTGATCTACAGTCCAAATGTCACAATGCCAAGTTAATTCCGCATGTGTCAACTAGCTAAATCTGCAGGGGGTTGAATACTACTTGTAGGCACTGTAGACTATATTATACTATATATGTATATATATATTGTATAGTATAGTGTATACACAGTGTAACTTTTGATGTCATTCTGATGCCACAATAAAGCACAGTGTGGTCTGAAAAGAGGCAAACATTGGGCAGACTAAGACCTATGAAACTATATTTATGCTCTTTTATACTCAAATGTGCTTAGGTAAAATGTAAAAGTAATCATTACAAAATGATGTAAAAGAATGCTAAGTATCTCTACTTTATTTAGGTGTAAGGCCACAATAAAATGCAGGTTTGAGTCCCAATGCTTAGTTCACACAGTAACTATGGGGTTCACAGTCAGAATCATCCCAATTATATGCCAAAGTACGGTAATCAACTTCAAAACCAAATGGGTATCTTCCATTGTATGTATAGAGAGCCATAAACATTAATAAGAAACGGTTTGATGGTTAAACAACCACTTGACAATAGTCCGGTGAACAATCTTTACACAGGTATAAGGTTTATTCTGATGCCAGGGTAAGGAGACTTACAATCATTCAATGCTCCATTGGGAAAATAAATATGTAAACTGCTTTTTCAGAAAGGAAGAGGACTTGAACTCTAGTGCCACCTCTTAGAAGTACGAGTGATAGAAAGAGCGGTGTTAAAATGCGGCGCTAGGTAACACAAGATCAAGTCTTCATAGGTTTACCTTAGGTTTATTACAAAAAGCTGCAGGGTGCGACCACAACGCGTTTCGACACGCAAATCGGCGTCTTTCTCAAGTGGATCTCTTGGAGGTAGTAATCCTAAAGGTCAATACTGATCCTTTAACGAGCCTTGCCATATGACTAAGGATAAAAGACAATCAAACTGAGATTCTGGTTGGCTTTTATGATATGGCAAGGCTTGTTAAAGGGTCGATATTGACTTTTAGGAGTGCTACTTCCATTGGGAGCCACAAGAGTTAAAGTTCTCAGCTTCTCTGAGGCATTTTGTATACAAAGATGTAGACATTTACATATTGGTCATTACAGTCATGATGGCAAGTCTAGAAATATGTCTGGAAATTTTGCTTTAAACAAAGATCATCAACTTATATGCGACTGTCAGGCTAAAATTTCAAACACAGACAACTGTCTGAAGAGGATATATACAACCCCTGGCAAAAATTATGGAATCACCTGGCTCGGAGGATGTTCATTCAGTTGTTTAATGTTGTAGAAAAAAAGCAGATCACAGACATGGCACAAAACTAAAGTCATTTCAAATGGCATCTTTATGGCTTTAAGAAACGCTAGAAGAAATCAAGATAAAAAAAATGTGGTAGTCAGTAAGGGTACCTTTTTTCAGACCAAGCAGAGGGAAAAATTATGGAATCACTGAGTTCTGAGGAAAAAAGTATGGAATCACCCTGTAAATTTTCATTCCCAACACTAACAACTGCATCAAATAAGATCTGCTCATTAGTCTGCATCTAAAAAAGAGTGATCACACCTTGGAGAGCTGTTACACCAAGTGGACTGACATGAATCATGGCTCCAACATGAGAGATGTCAATTGAAACAGGAAAGGATTATCAAAGTCTTAAAAGAGGGTAAATCATCACACAATGTTGCAAAAGATGCTGGTTGTTCACAGTCAGCTGTGTCTAAAATCTGGTCAAAATACAAACAACATGGGAAGGTTGTTAAAGGGAAACATACTGGTAGATCAAGGAAGACATCAAAGCATCAAGACCAAAAACTTAAAGCAATATGTCTCCAAAACAGGAAATGCACAACAAAACAAATGAGGAACGAATGGGAGGAAACTGGAGTCAATGTCTGTGACTGAACTGTAAGAAACCGCCTAAAGGAAATGGGATTTACGTACAGAAAAGCTAAACATAAGCCATTGTTAACACCCAAACAGAAAAAAACAAGGTTACAATGGGCTAAGGAAAAGTAATTGTGGACTGTGAATGACTGGATGAAAGTCATATTCAGGGATGAATCGCGAATCTGCATTGGGCAAGGTGATGGTGGTGGAAATTTTTGTTGACTGCATGAAGAGAACATGCAAATTTCCCCAGTCATTGATGATATGGGGCTGCATGTCAGGTAAAGGCACTGGGGAGATGGCTGTCATTACATCTTCAATAAATGCCCAAGTTTACATTGATATTCTGGACACATTTCTTATCCCATCAATTGAAAGGATGTTTGGGGATGATGAAATCATTTTTCAAGATGATAATGAATCCTGCCATAGAGCAAAAACTGTGAAAGTATTCATTTACAGAAAACACATAAGGTCAATGTCATGGCCTGCAAATAGTCCAGATCTCAATCCAATTGAAAATCTTTGGTGGAAGTTGAAGAAAATGGTTCATGACAAGGCTCCAACCTGCAAAGCTGATCTGGCAACAATAATCAGAGAAAGTTGGAGCCAGATTGATGATGAGTACTGTTTGTCACTCATTAAGTCCTTGCCTCAGAGACTGCATGATGTTATAAAAGCCAGAGGAGGTGCAACAAAATACTAGTGATGTATAGGAGTGTTCTTTTGTGTGTTTGTTTTTCATGATTCCATAATTTTACTGTGGGAGCCATTATATAGTGCGGGCGCTAATGTGAGTGAGAGCCATTACATAAGTTGGAGAGTACTGTGGAGACGATTATACAGTGTGAGGATAAATGTGGGGGACATGTTAAAGCTGTTTGGACAACATAATCTGTATAAGATAGCTGTGGGTTCGTTTTACAGTGTGATGACTATTGTAGACATATAATAATGTGTATAGGGGAGCAGTGTGCCCAGCATAGTGTGTATAGGGGAGCTATGTGCTCATCATACAGTGTATAGAAGAGCTGTGAATGCAAGAAACTGTGTATAGGGGAGCTTGGTGGCATTATACTGTCTATAAGGGAGCTGTGGAGGGCATTCTACTGTGTATAGGGGAGCTGTGGAGCTGTGTATAAAAGAGCTGTGAGCCCATCATACACTCTATAGAGGAGCTGTGGGCCCACCAAACTGTGTATAGGGTAGCTGTGGGCCAATTATACTGTGCATAGGTGAGCTGTAGAGGCATTATACTGTGTGTAAGGCAGCTGGTACTCAGAGGACATTATTACTGTATATATGGGAACTCAGGAGACATTCTAAAATGTTAAAGGGATCCTGTCACCCCCAAAATACCTCAAAAGCTATTAAAAGCTGTCCCTAGAGCATATTCACACTTACCCTACACTCCTTTTAGCTCCTAAATGCAGCAAGTGAAAATGAAGATAAATGTTATTACACTACCTCATTAAGGATGATAATTAGTGACTATGGTATTCATAGTCACCCTGGCAGGCTCTCCCTCTTCATGATATCACGCCTCAATAGGCGTGATCTTCGAATCACATTAAAATGCGCGCCTCCCCTCTCTCCTATGGCAGCCGGACAGCTGCATTGTGCGGCTGTATGACGCGAACCGCGTCATTTCCGGCGCCGAGTGACGTATGTACACCCGCGCCGCTGTTAGCTTCATTGTTAGCTTCAAGACCCGCACTGTGCATGCGCATGCGCAGTGCGCGTTTTGAAGCTAACAGAGCGGCGCGGGTGTACATACCTTCACCCGGCGCCGGAAATGACGCGATTCGCGTCACCCAGCCCCACTACAGGCCGGCCGACACAGGACACAGCGGGGAGGCGGCGCATTTGAATCTGATTTGAAGATCACGCCTATTGAGGCGTGATATCATGAAGAGGGACAGCCTGCCAGGGTGACTATGAATACCATAGTCACTAATTATCATCCCTATTGAGGTAGTGTAATAACATTTATCTTCATTTTCACTTGCTGCATTTAGGAGCTAAAAGGAGTGTAGGGTAAGTGTTACTATGCTCTAGGGACAGCTTTTAATAGCTTTTGAGGTGTTTTGGGGGTGACAGGATCCCTTTAAGTGGGCACTTAGGAAGCATTATTGTTATAGGGGCGCTCAATGTATTGTGACTCAAAGGTTCACATATGGGGCAATATTATTTTCTAGGGGAGAAACAATCCCAATATTTTCTAGAGAACTTACACAAAGTAATAATATTTTCTTGGGGGCAGGTTTACCATCCAGAGGGCACAAAAGAGGCATTTTACTTTGTAAGGGGGCATAGTGGCGGGCATTAAGAGGAGCAATGTTATTGTACCACACAGCAGGTGCAGTAATAGAGCGACATAGGGCAGACTGTTGAGCCCCCTAATCGCCTAAAGTAGGGGCTGCATAGGCTCGTGGCCCCCAATTGAGTTGTCAGTTAACATATTGAGGTATCTGTTTCTTCCTAACATGTGTTTGTCATAGGTATGCATTAAAGATATTCATGAGGTATCCTCATGATGGATGGTAAAGGGTTAAGAGTCCCTGTTGTGAGGTAACAGAAGCAGGTAATCGTTGTGATTGGCTGTTCTGCTAAGTTTGCACCTGATTGGTTTGAAAAGTGCGGGAAAGTGGAGTACTTATGCTCCGCCCTCAGGAATTTTCTGTCAGTGTCTCTGAGGAGACGAAGAAAAGCGCACCCGCCCACACATCCTCTTTTGATTTCTGTTCCCCAATTTCCCTGCCGTCAGGTTTTTAATGAGGGGAAAGTTCTATTTTCAAGTCGGTCTTTATGATGGTTTTAATGGACTTTACAAATTGGAGTTTAATGAGTTGAAAAAACATTATTTATGGAAAAAGGTTTAATTAATATATATGAATTATTTATTAAAGGTAACCCTATTAAAAGCCTCTGGGCCATCTCATGCCAGCCAATACCTGGTGTTATCCTAATATCATCTGTTTAGCTTATAATATTAGGGGTGGGGCCTACGATCCCATGAGGAGTTGTGCAGGTTAAGAATAGACAAGGATGGGGATGGAAATATAAAAAGGCATATGTCATTTTGTTGTAATCTCTGCAGATGAGTAGTGGCTGGAGAAGTTGTCATGTTGGTCTGGGCTAGATAGAAAAGATAGAAAAATGAAACAACTCCATCAGAAAACATATCAGCTGTAAGTCATCTAATATATAACTGTACTATAATCATTTCTATGGTCTGCAGGTCTGGTATCCAAAACTATCCAGCCACTGTATGACAGTAATATCAGTTTTGGTTATTATATAGAGATGTATTTTCTGCCTGGTCATCTGCTGAGTCTCTCCTATACTTACAGTTAGGGTGCACCAGTGTAGTTGCAACCAAGGCCCACCCAGAAGTTTCACCACCCTGCCCCAGAGCTGAACCCCACCTCTACAGCATACACAAAAAACATTATTAGTCTAGCTTCACATTTCAGGACGGTTACGTTGCGTCCCATGCGCATGCGCAGCCGCAGGTGAAAACGCATGCAAACGCGTGTAAACGTTGCGTTTTACATACGCATGCGCATAGCTTTGCGCACGCAGGTCCGCAACGTTCACATGCGTTTGTCTGCGTTTTGAGCCTTGCGCATGCGTTTTCCATCTGCATGCGTTCGCTAAACTTAGCCCAATTTTCAGTGACCCTGCCTACAGACACGCCCATGGGCTTTTTGAGCATGCGCACTAAGGTGTCCGCATGCGTTTCATCCGCAGCTGTGCGCAAAACCATCCGCATGCGTACAGTCTCATAGGGGGCTAATGTTAACTGTATCCGCAGTGTGCGCATGCGGACACTTGCATTTTTTTGGACGCGCCGAAAAATGCTACAAGCCGCGTTCCCTGGCGGCATAAAATCTTCTCCGTCCGCATGCGTATAGTTACGCAGCTGAACGCGAACGAACGTGGCTATGTGCGGATGACTGCGCATCCCATGTTAAAGATAGGTGCGCAATCCGCATGTGGATTTCGGGACACAGAGCCGCACCGTCCGCGGCGCAAACGTCCTGAAATGCGAAGGCACCCTTATTGTGCTGGTAGTGAAGACGCCATTGCTGCAGAAACCTAAGAAAAGGTTATGAGGTTGTGATCACTACTTTGTTTTTCAGGGATTTGGTATTTTATTATATTATTATTCTTTCATGGCAATTGGACTAGCCAGGAAAAG
Organism: Allobates femoralis; assembly: GCA_033576535.1. Lineage (NCBI taxonomy): Eukaryota > Metazoa > Chordata > Amphibia > Anura > Aromobatidae > Allobates > Allobates femoralis. The sequence goes on along the minus strand of JARQOC010000006.1, from coordinate 186,159,426 downwards.
GGGTATATGGCCCCATACATACATACCTGGTCTTCAATTATTTTTTAAAATCTGAAAATTAGTTTGTGAGAGGGACAGGACTGATGTAAGCAATTACACTGTGTACCTGTGCTATGCAATTTGTGAGTGCCATATGTGCAACAGGATATAAATAATTAAATATACAACTAAAATTAAAGAATGAATTATCGATGATCCATTTGATACTGCTCAGGAGGTACCAACACCAAGTCATCCCTTTGTAACCTCTGCAAACCTATAGCCTGTGATATCATTGCAATTTCAAGAGATTCCACTGACAAGGCAACACAAAAGCAGTTGTTTGCACAAGTGAGGGCATGCTGTGTAGATGTAGCATTGTGTTTATCACTTTATCTCAAGGATCTGATCGTTTTAGGTCCATTATATTCAGGGCCGCTTTACACGTCGCGATATCGTAATGCAACGTCGACAAAAGGTCACGTGGTACGGCCGTTGCAATTGATATTGTTCGTGCGTTGTGTCATGTAAATGGGCAATGCTACCCGAAAAAATCATACCTACGACATTGCAAGAAGAATGTGCAACCCCTTCAACTGTACGATATTGCATATGCGATCTGGCAGGATTGTGCTGTGTGACAGCGCAACTACGATTTGGAGCGCAACTTCCCCTATTCACTCCAATGTTAAATGCTCGTTCCCTGGGTTGCTCATACCCAGCGCAAAAAAGGGGCGTACAACATCGTAGTTGCGTTGCCTGCCGATATATGACTACAATAGAAACTTTTTATGAAAGCAATTTGACCTAGTCCAGCAAATTCATTTTGTAGGCAAGTGGCAGATTGTGGAAAGGGAAAGGGTTTTTATTTGCTCAATGTACAGTTGTATAAAAGTTAGCTCACCCGTGGTCAAAATGACTGTTCTTGTGAACAGTTAGGGTATGTGCTGACGCTGAGTGTTTGGTGCAGACATTTTCAGCAGCAAAACTGCACCCTGTGGCAGGAATACGCACCACAAAACACATGCTTTCTTTGTGCATTTGTGGTGTATTTTCAGTGCATTTTTGGTGCAGGTTGTTGCCAATGCGTTTTTTTCTACTGTAGTCAATGGCTGAGAGGGCTAAAAAACAGAGTAAACAACTGACATGCTCATTCTTCTGTCTTGACCACAATCTGCACCTAGACTGCAAGGAAAAATTAATCATCATGGGCACAACACTTCAGTAGTCTCATAGACTTTGCATGGGTGAGGACAGACATGCAGGTTTGTGACAAAAAGTGATGCAAAAACACATAAAGAAGCACTGTGTGCATATCCCCTTAAGCAAGTTGAAGATGAAGTGAGCTCTAAAAGGCTAAATAATGATGATAACACATTTCCTTTCAATTTAGGCAAAAAAAAGAATATTTTCATCTTTTCGCTTTAAAAATTACAAAAAGCAAAATATGCCAAGGTAGAAGTATGGGCACCTTTGGAAATTTCTGTGCTTAGATAACTTTGACCAAGGTTTCAGATCTTAATTAGCTTGTTAGGGTTATGGGTCGTTTACTATCATCATTAGAAAAGGCCAAATGATGAAAATTTCACAGCTTTATAAAATCCCAGACTGCTCTAACCATATGCAGGCATGAGATCTAATAAGTGGCCCAGCACTCTGAAAATGAGAATGGTGGAGGCCCACAAAGCAGAAGAACAAAATAAGAAGATAGAAAAGCATTAACAGGAACAGTGAAGGTCAATATAAGGTCTGGAAGACCAAGCAAAATTTCAGTGAGAGCTGCTCGTAGGATTGTTAGAGAGGCAAATCAGAACCCCTGCTTTACTGCAAAAGACCTTCCGGAAAGTTTAGCAGACTCTGGAGTTGTAGTACATTGTTCTATTGTTCAGAGGCACCTGTACAAATATGGCCTTCATTGAGTAGTCATCAGAAAAAAACATCTCCTATGTCCTCAATTAAATTCTGCATCAGAAGTTTGCAAAAGAAAATCTAAACAAGCCTGATGAATTTTGGAAACAAATCCTGTGGTCCGATGAGGTCACAATAATCAAAGAAATGTGTGCAGAAAAAAGGGCATAGGATTTCAGGAAAAGAACACCTGGCCAGCTATCAAGCATGAATCATTTTCATCCATGCTGGCCGTCTGCCCCGCCTCCTGCCTTGATGTCACAGCTTATCCCTGCCCTGCTCCATGTTAACCACGGAGCAGGGCGGAGAAAGGCGGTGATGTCACCGCAGGAAGCCAGCCACCCAACCTCCAGCAGTGACGTCACCGCCTTTCCCTGCCCTGCTCCATTGATAACATGGAACAGGGTGGGATAAGCGGTGACATCACAGCAGGAGGTGGGGTGGCCGACCTCCTGCGGTGACGTCACCGCCTTTCTCCGCCCTGCTCCGTGGTTAACATAGAGCAGGGCGGAGATAAGCTGTGACATCAAGGCAGGAGGCAGGGCAGGCGGCCAGCATGGATGAAAATGATTCCTTGCTCTGCGCCTGCGTTCTTCTTCTCATACAGCAGGCACACAGGCGAGGGAGAACATGGCTGACAGGAGGGAGGCGGCGAAGAAAGGATATTATATCCAGGGGGCATGAAATTTCCCTGTGGGAGAGAAGTGACTCCAGCCACTAGACCCCACCTCCTTCGCTCCACATTGTAAGTTTTTACATTCAATATTCTCGGGGTACAGGGGGGCTTAAGGGATGGGGGACCCCTTCCCTGAATGCAGCAGACATGCTGCATTCAGTGCTGCTATTAAATCAGCATGTATGGGAGGTGACAGGTCCTCTTTAAAAGAGGATGGTTTCTACAAATGGATGATAATCCTAAACACACGTCAAAATCCACAATACACTACCTCAAAAGGCACAAACTGTACGTTTTACAATGGCCCTCACAGTCCCCTGATCTCAAGATCGTTGAAAATCTGTGGCTAGACCTCAAAAGAGCAGAAGCATGCAAGACGACCCAGGAATCTCACTGAACTGGAAGAGTTTTCCAAAGAAGGATGAATGAAAATCCCATAAACAAGAATGGAAAGACTTTGCTGGCTACAAAAAGCATTTACAAGCTGTGATACTTGCAAAAGGGGGTGCTGCTGGGTACTAATCATGCAGGGTGCCCAAACTTTTGCATCAGACTATCTTCCTTTTTTTGTCAATTATAAAATATGAAAGATTTTGTTTTTTGCCTAAAATACAAAGTAAATGTCATCTTTAACTTGCTTAACTATTCACAATAACAGTAATTTTGCCCAGAGGTGTCTAAACTTTTAAATGCCACTGTACTTTATTTGAGTAACATAACAGTAGAGAGCAATATAATAAGGGGACATGACAAACTGAACCATTAAAGGGGCTTTTCCTACAAACAAAGGCCATTTTAAAGTTGATTTGAATCAATAGATCCTGGAATAATAATAAATTCCACAGTTGGATGAGTTTAAAAAAATGTTCTCTTCTGAGATAATCTTATAAAATGTCTCTGCTATGTACTTTGTAATGAATGTGTCTGACCGTACAGGGACATGGTCTGATCATATCACATCTCCTGGACTGAGATAATCTTATATATGTGTCCCTGCTATGTACTGTTTAATGGATGTGTCTGACCGTACAGGGACATGGTCTGATCATACCAATTCTCCTGGGTTGAGATAACCTTATATGTGTCCCTGCTGTGTACTGTGTAATGGATGTGTCTGACCATACAGGGACATGGTCTGAACATACCACATCTCCTGGACTGAGATAATCTTATATATGTGTCCCTGCTATGTACTGTGTAATGGCCGTGTCTGACCATTCAGGGACATGGTCTGATCATACCACATCTCCTGGGCAGGAAGGACACAAAACAGTATACAGACATTACATAACAAGAACACAGATTATTCTTTTTGTTACGTGAAACATTTCCCTGACTGTTTTTTAAAAAATGTTTTACCTCAAGAAAAGAATACTGTAATTTGCGATCCCATGCTGTAATATCTGTATTCTTTTTACTTCCTCCATGGCCCAGGAGATGTGGTATGATTAGATTATGCTTCTGTACGGTCAGACACAGCCATTACATTGTATATGGTAGGGACACATATATAAGATTATCTCAGTCCAGGAGGTGTGTTATGATCAGACCATGTTTCTGTACGATCAGACACAGCCATTACACAGTACACAGCAGGGACACATATATAAGGTTATCTCAGTCCAGGAGATATAGTATGATCAGAACCCTGTCCCTGTAAGGTCAGACACAGCCGTTACACAGTACATAGCAGGGACACATATATAAGATTATCTCAGCACAGGAGATGTGGTATGATCAGACCATGTCCCTGTACGGTCAGACACTTCCATTACACAGTACATAGCAGGGACACATATATAAGATTATCTCAGCACAGGAGATGTGGTATGATCAGGCCATGCATCTGTATGGTCAGACACATCCATTATTCAGTATACATCGGGGACACATATATAAGATTATCTCAGCACAGGAAATTTGGTATGATCAGACCCTGTTCCTGTACAGTCAGACAAGGCCATTACACAGTACATAGCAGAGACACATATATAAGATTATCTCAGCCCAGGAGATGTGGTATGATCAGACCATATCCCTGTATGGTCAGACATAGCCATTACACAGTACATAGCAGGGACACATACCGTATATAAGATTATCTCAGCATAGGAGATGTGGTATGAACAGAACTTGTACCTGTACGGTCAGACACATCCATAACACAGTACATAGCAGGATCACATATATAAGATTATCTCAGCCCAGGAGATTTGGTATGATCAGACCTTGTCCCTGTACGGTCAGACAAGGCCATTATACAGTACACAGCAGGGACACATATATAAGATTATCTCAGCACAGGAGATGTGGTATGATCAGACCATGTCCCTGTACAGTCATACAAGGCCATTACACAGTACATAGCAGGGACACATATATAAGATTATCTCAGCCCAGGAGATTTGGTATGATCAGACCTTGTCCCTGTACGGTCAGACATGGCCATTACACAGTACATAGCAGGATCACATATATAAGATTATCTCAGCCCAGGAGATGTGATATGATCAGACCCTGTCCCTGTACAATCAGGCACAGACATTACACAGTATATAGCAGGGACACATATAAAAGATTATCTCAGCACAGGAACATTTTTATTAAATACATCCAATTGTGGAAATTATTATTATTATTATTCCAAGATCTATTGATTGAAATGAACTTCATTCATGTGACAACTCTTTCAAGTTTTGAACTTCAATTTGCATGTACCACAAACAGACAAAACAGATACATCTCACATACTATAGGTATATAAGATGCCACTTAAATCAGAAGTGGACAGAATTTTTAAGGACCTTAAAGGCATATTATGAAGAAAGAGAGAAGATCCATGCGGCACACGTCCAGAGTGAAAACTTTCTTTTTTATTAAGTATAAAGCATAAAATTAGCTCTACATGCCAAAACCCTTACTGCGGGGAATGGGAGTGGCAGGGTGCAAACAGTACGTTTCACATGTATACTCTTCAACGGGTCCATATTATTATCCCGTTGGTACTGCCAATTAATATCTCATCTTTGACTCTGTCTTTAATGGTGTACTACGGTATGCTGTCTGCAAAAAAATGCATTCATTCTATACTTAAAACTATCAATACACAACTTTTCATATATTTGCTCCATGAATGTCACAAGGTAGACAAGATCACTTCCAGGGGATTAAAATTAGTCTTTGCCATGTGATGGGCACACACATATATGACTTATTAAACAGACCTCTGAAAACTACTGGGAATCTACTGGAACCAAACCAAGAAGCTTCCTACTGTAGGACTGCAAGGAATAGACTATACTGGAAAATTGTGCTTTATTACTCTAAATATTCTGTATTTTCTGAACTCTAGATACCCGATTTAAAGGGTGGTGGACAATTCTAAGAGCTAATGACATTTCTGGGACAAACATTTTATACATTACACCGAAATACCTCCTCCTGCTTCTACAAAACACAGCGGACTCTGTTTTATGTCACGCCTGCAAACATCACCAAATTGCCAAATCTCCAATCTAAAATGATATATAGACGATTGGACCAGGGCAAAGGTTAATGGAACATGAGGATTGTATTAAATTGAAATTAAGAAATAAAGTTTTGTAAAAGTTTGATTAAAGTTGGTATTATCTTTGATGTTGGAGTATAATAATAGGTGGAAGTTTTTTTTTATAATAGATGGTAAGTGCTGAGATTCCCATTTTACCCATTTGTTAAAGGTATCTTGAAAATACCATTTTTCTGGTTAGTCAATATAGGTGTCCCTCGTAGAATACTTGTCATTTTTTCGGTATTAAAGTACTGCCATTGATTTCTCACAATATAATTCTGTCTTGTCCATCATGAACCTGTTCTTGGGCTCAATGTGTGCACTTGTAGTATATACGCTATGCTCTCTCTGTAAGGATCTGGGCATGGACAAGTTGTGATGGCACCTTGCTGCAATGTGATGTCACATTGACATTATCTATACTGGTTCAGTGGACTCCATATAGAACGACAACCTATCAATTCATAGAAGAGAGCTGACTCATACTGGCCATGACACCTAATGTAAAAGCACCACATACTTTATTGAAATAGTACCAATTTCTATGAATACGTTAAAGGATTGCTGGATGCTGGATGGTTTATTGGAGGAAAAAAGAAGTTAAAGCAATTATCAAAATAATGCCAAATAATACAATGGACAAAATAATTCAATATCGCACTATGGAAAAAATATCAAGTCTGAAATAATGATTGCGTTCTACTAATTGTAAGGTTGTCACTGAACCATTGCAAAAACACAATACTACCAATTATAAGTGCAAAATAGTGTTACCTTATTCTTGCCCCCACAGTGGCAGCAGACAGTCCAAAGGTATTTAAGGGTTCTCCATACCAAAATAATGAAAAGGCCCCCAAAAAATGTGACCATTGAAGAGGCCAGGAATGCCCACCACATGCGCTGCCCCCGACTGTCACATGGCACCTCCACAGTGACTGGTATAATGAGGGCAGGGTCCCCCCTGGATGTATGGACTGAGTCCAGGTGCAGGTTGTTGTTGTTGTTGATAGCACTCATGGTTAAGCCAAGGCTACTGAAGTTGCTTTGGGATTTGTTGCCACTTGCCATTGCTAACAGAAGGACCCAGGAAACCCTGACAGCCACATAGGTCTCAGCCCCCAAATTCTGGGACTAGCCATATTGTACAGGAAAGGGGCAGGTCACATAAATGATGGGGCCTTCTCAGACTGCCTCCTCTGCATAAAATAAGGCTGTCCTATGACACCACAACTGTCTTAGATGTGGCTAGGAATGGTCATTCCTCAATCTAGGGGTGACCTCAGGAGACCACAGCATGCGTCAGTCTTCCCATCAATAAGGAGAGCCCAGCCAGTCCTTCATGTCTCCCTGATGTGGCTTGTTTCCCTATAGAATAAGGAGGCTGGCATAGAGGTGAGAGTCCGAGCAATGCTGCCAGGGCTGTCTATGGCAGACACTCATGGCTTTCCATGTGGTAAACATCCATTGTGACATTAGCAGCACCTGTTCGCAGCCTCCTGTCCTGTGAAGGGAGATGTCTGATTGTAGGCAGCCCTCACTGGCTCCTCGGCTCTCCTGCACTGAGTATAGCCATAGGGATGGCAGGCAATGAAGGGACGTCTTCAATCAATAAGATCCCTGTGGATCGCCGACCCCGGCTGGACAGACTGCGGTGTCCTCCTGTCCTCCTCTCCACGCTGCCTGCTGCCTATTCTCCCCTCCTACCTTCCCTTTTCCTCTTTCTCCTCCGACTGTTCAGGCTGTAATCCTCCCAGCTGATCACTGTGTCCCTCCTCCTCCTCCTCCACCAGTGCTGCTGCCTCTGTCACATCCTAGGCATAGATAGATGGAGGGGGAGAAAGATGGCAGGGACAGTTATACACTAAGTGGGGCCCCAATTCTGGACTGACATATTGCTATCCACTAACCCCATATATAACCTGTGTAATAACACACATGAATGATGCCTGGCAATTCTGTGCCACCAGGTAGATGTCACCTCTCCATGAACACTGTGTGGTGCCAGACTAAGACATATGATCATGGATAGGACAGGTGATCAGTTATTGACATATGATCATGGATAGGACAGGTGATCAGTTATTGACATATGATCATGGATAGGACAGGTGATCAGTTATTGACATATGATCATGGATAGGACAGGTGATCAGTTATTGAATATGATCATGGATAGGACAGGTGATCAGTTATTGACATATGATCATGGATAGAACAGGTGATCAGTTATTGACATATGATCATGGATAGGACAGGTGATCATTATTGACATATGATCATGGATAGGACAGGTGATCAGTTATTGACATATGATCATGGATAGGACAGGTGATCAGTTATTGACATATGATCATGGATAGGACAGGTGATCAGTTATTGACATATGATCATGGATAGGACAGGTGATCAGTTATTGACATATGATCATGGATAGGACAGGTGATCAGTTATTGACATATGATCATGGATAGGACAGGTGATCAGTTATTGACATATGATCATGGATAGGACAGGTGATCAGTTATTGACATATGATCATGGATAGGACAGGTGATCAAGTTATTGACATATGATCATGGATAGGACAGGTGATCAGTTATTGACATATGATCATGGATAGGACAGGTGATCGTTATTGACATATGATCATGGATAGGACAGGTGATCAGTTATTGACATATGATCATGGATAGGACAGTGATCAGTTATTGAATATAATCATGGATAGACGACAGGTGATCAGTTATTGACATATGATCATGGATAGGACAGGTGATCAGTTATTGACATATGATCATGGATAGGACAGGTGATCAGTTATTGACATATGATCATGGATAGGACAGGTGATCAGTTATTGACATATGATCATGGATAGGACAGGTGATCAGTTATTGACATATGATCATGGATAGGACAGGTGATCAGTTATTGACATATGATCGTGGATAGGACAGGTGATCAGTTATTGACATATGATCATGGATAGGACAGGTGATCAGTTATTGACATATGATCATGGATAGGACAGGTGATCAGTTATTGATCAGTGGGGTCCGATCACTGGGACCTGCACTGAACAGCATAACAGGGCTCTTGTATCCCCATTGGAATGACACAGCAATGCACATATGTCCCCTGCACTCCATTCATTCTCTAAGGGGCTGACGACCTCTGTGCTCGGCTTTTCCTGGCAGCATCATAGAGAATGAATGGATGAGTCGTTCACCATTCTGAAGATTATGGCCACTTTAGGCGGCCGTCACACGCACAGATATCTTGCCCGATATCGCTTAAGCGATCTCCTTTTTGATCGCTTAAGCGATATCGGGCTTAAAATCAATGCATGTAATCAAGCGATTCACGATGTGAAATCGCTTGATCGTGACATTGCTGATCTGAGGTCCGGTTCTCAGATCTAGCGATGATCGATTTCACGATCTCCTTCATCGTGGTGTATAACACCACGATGAATGATCTCCCAGCGGCAGAGCCTATGCTGGGAGATGGTAACTATGGTACACGTCGGGTAACTAAGCGACGCGCGGCGCCTAGTTACCCGCCTAGTTACACACACCAACTTATCTGTCCAACTTCTGACCAACTTACTGGTTGCAGTGAAATCATGGACACATTGTTCCATTTGTACACGGCCACAAAATGGAGCAATGTGTCCATGATTTCACTGCAACCAGAGATCTGTTCAGAAGTTGGACACAGAAGTTGGTGTGTGTAAAGTGGCCCTTAGTGCAGCTTCCAGAAATCGGACACTAGAAAGTTCTCATCTAGCTGTGGATAGGCAATAACTTGTTTTCAAGGGTCCTAGCCCTTTAACCTCCTAATGCCACAAGTGTTTAGACTTTAACCCCATAAAGGCACAGCTATATGGGGTTTATACATTATATCATGTATTGAAAAACTATTCACATTTTTTTTCTAAATAGGGTACTGGAAAAAATAAGCAGAGATTCTGCAGTTTTTGGGGTATAATTTCCAAAATGATGATGTCACTGTGCTGACCAACAATAGAACCATTGCACCCTGTAATAGGCTGCAGTGGTCAGGAGTCATCAGAAAAATACACCATAAAATCAACAATGCAATTCTATAGGGCCATAAAATACCAGACCATACTGGGACGTCATGTCAGGACCCGGCTGTCAAAAAAGAACAGGTGGAGGAACTTATTGGTGTCTCCACATAGAAGAAAAAGAGAGAACACTCGGAGCACTGTGATCACAGTCACAATAATTGGAGCATTTTACAGTACGCTGAAAACCCAGATGTGTGAATGCTTATAAGGGCTGGCTTTACCTGGGCAACAACACACTAGATCAACTGTGACATGACGGGCGGTGCTGTGGAACATCAGGATTCAGGTGTCTCTTTAAAGGGATCCTGTCACCTTCAAAACGCCTCCTAAGGCTGCCTTCAGATTTGCAGATGCCTCCGCAGCGTTTTGCAGAGGCATCTGCAAGCATCTGCATGCAGACGGCAGCCCCTATGTTTATAATGGAGCGCACGGCAGTCTGCAGATGCTTGCAGACCGCCGTGCGCACCCATTCACTCCTATATGTGATCTGTGCGCAGGCGGATGCCTGCGTACAAATCACACACTCTCGCCCGCACCAGGGACGCAACATGTCACGTCCCTGGTGCGGACGAGAGTGTGTGATCTGTACGCAGGCAGCCGCCTGCGCACGGATCACATATAGGAGTGAATGGGTGCGCGCGGCAGTCTGCAAGCATCTGCAGACTGCCGTGTGCTCCATTATAATCATAGGGGCTGCCGTCTGCATGCAGATGCTTGCAGATGCCTCCGCAAAACGCTGCGGAGGCATCTGCAAATCTGAAGGCAGCCTAAGCTAGCAAAACATGTCTCTGCAGCATCCTATCACTAATCTCACACTTCTTTTGTCTCCTAAAAGCATCCAGTAAAAGTGCATAAAAACGTTTTAATACTTACTCATTAGTGATTATAATTAGCAGTGACTATTCTTTAGTCACCAGGGCGAGCTGTTTTGCAGCTCCAGGATCCACCCTGTCTCTGTGTGTTTGCTCTGCTTGTGCAGGCATTGCCCTCCCCCCTCTCTATCACTCACAGAATGCAAATCATTAGTCCTGCCTTCAGTTTCAGTTTCACAACAGCACAGAGAGAGGGTGGATCCTGGAGCTGCAAAACAGCCCGCCCTGGTGACTAAAGAATATAGCCCCTGCTAACTATAATCCCTAATGAGTAAGTATTAAAACGTTTTTTTTCCACTTTCACAGGATGCTTTTAGGAGACAAAAGAAGTGTGAGATTAGTGATAGGATGCTGCAGGGACATGTTTTGCTAGCTTAGGGCCCTTTCACATCAGCGGTATTTTCAAATCACGGCAGATGCGGTGAAAAAACCGCATCTGCCGCGATTTGAAAATACCGCTGATGTGAAAGGGCCCTCAGGAGGCGTTTTGGAGGTGACAGGATCCCTTTAAAGGTACCGTTACATGGTACGAGATCATGAAGGATATTGCTCAAGCGTCACGGGTTTGGAGTCGTTCAAGCGACATCGTTAGTACATCGTTGTGTGTGACTGAGATATGGTTACGATAAATCGTTGGGTCGTTGATCGCAGATTTGAGAACATGTTCTCAACTCAGACGATCCACGATCAGCCAACCTGCAGCATCGTTGTGTGCAGGGCTGGACTGGGACCAAAAAGCAGCCCTGGAAAACAAGCCCCAGCAGCCCACATACTATAACACCCAACAGCCCTGATTAGTGAAATTTGCTTTTACGTTGTCATGGCCTCATCACATTTTCAGTTTTCTGAAGAGCTACATGGGAATGATGCAGCAGACGGAATCTCAACCACAGCTCCATTTACATGTTACTCTTCAAAGCCACGTTTCTCGGGATTGTGGGATCCCAGCTGGTCACATCCGAGCGAAGGGAAAGTCATAATCTATACAGAAGAGTAGTGGTGACTTCCATATTGGGGATAATCAATTTAAACAACAGTTAAATGCTGAAAATCACAAAGTCCAATACCGCCTCTCTGACAACAGGACAGGAGAAGTGGTACTGTGCAGTGTATATATACAGAATAATACAGATACTGAGGATTACACCCAGTATACAGGACAGGAGAAGTGGTGCTGTACAGTGTATATATACAGAATAATACAGATCCTGAGGATTACACCCAGTATACAGATACAGGAGAAGTGGTGCTGTGTAGTGTGTATATACAGAATAATAAAGATCCTGAGGATTACACCCAGTATACAGACAGGAGAAGTGGTGCTGTGTAGTGTGTATATACCAGAATAATACAGATCCTGAGGATTACACCCAGTATACAAGACAGGAGAAGTGGTACTGTGCAGTGTATATATACAGAATAATACAGATACTAAAGGATTACACCCAGTATACAGGACAGGAGAAGTGTACTGTGCAGTGTATATATACAGAATAATACAGATACTAAGGATTACACCCAGTATACAGATACAGAGAAGTGGTACTGTGCAGTGTATATATACAGAATAATACAGATACTGAGGATTACACCCAGTATACAGAACAGGAGAAGTGGTACTGTGCAGTGTATATATACAGAATAATACAGATCTGAGGATTACACCTCAGTATACAGAACAGGAGAAGTGATACTGTGCAGTGTATATATACAGAATAATACAGATCTGAGGATTACACCCAGTATACAGACAGGAGACGTGGTACTGTGCAGTGTATATATACAGAATAACACAGATACTGAGGATTACACCAGTATACAGGAAAGGAGAGTGGTACTGTGCAGTGTATATATACAGAATAATACAGATCTGAGATTACACCCAGTATACAGACAGGAGAAGTGATACTGTGCAGTGTATATATACAGAATAATACAGATCCTGAGGATTACACCCAGTATACAGACAGGAGAAGTGGTACTGTGCAGTGTATATATACAGAATAATACAGATACTGAGATTACACCCAGTATACAGGAAAGGAGGGTGGTACTGTGCAGTGTACATTACAGAATAATACAGATACTGATGATTACACCCAGTATACAGGACAGGAGGAGTGGTACTGTGCAGTGTACATGTACATATGTACAGAATAATACAAATACTGAGGATTACACCAGTATACAGGACAAGAGAAGTGTACTGTGCAGTGTATATATACAGAATAATACAGATACTGATGATTACACCAGTATACAGGACAGAAGAGTGGTACTGTGCAGTGTATTATACAAATAATACAAGATACTGAGGATTAAACCCAGTATACAGGACAGGAGGAGTGGTACTGTGCAGTGTACATGTCATATTACAGAATAATACAGATACTGAGGATTACACCCAGTATACAAAGCAGGAAAAGTGGTACTGTGCAGTGTATATGTACAGAATAATACAGATACTGAGGATTACACCCAGTATACAGGACAGGAGAAGTGGTACTTTGCAGTGTATATATACAGAATAATACAGATCCTGAGGATTACATCTAGTATACAGGACAGGAGAAGCGGTACTGTGCAGTGTATATATACACAATAATACAGATACTGAGGATTACACCCCGTATACAGGACAGGAGAAGTGGTACTGTGCAGTGTATATATACAGAATAATACAGATCTGAGGATTACACCAGTATACAGGACAGGAGAAGGGTAGCTGTGCAGTGTATATGTACAGAATAATACAGATACTGAGGATTACACCCAGTATACAGGACAGGAGAAGTGGTACTTGCAGTGTATATACAGAATAATACGATCTGAGGATTACATCTATATACAGGACAGGAGAAGCGGTACTGCATTGTATTATTACACCCAATAATACAGATACTGAGGATACACCCCGTATACAGGACAGGAAGTGTACTGGCATGTGTAGCATATGAATCATGCAAGGATTGCACCTCCTGGCGGCTCGCTTGACCTGTTGTGACAGCTCCATGCATTGCTATCAACTGACATTTCAGTCAGAGAGCGCCAGCTGGCCAGGCAGTGCAGTTTGAAACTTGCACAAGTCATGTGCACCCATAATACTCCATAGTTATAATGAAGCCCCCATAGCCTTCTATATATTATAAGGCACCTCTAGATAGTATAATGCACTACCTTATTACTCCATGTTATAATGCAGCCTCATTCCACCATACATTGTAATGCAGCAGTGCCGCTCCACCATAGATTATAATGCAGCAGCCCCGCTTCCACCATAGATTATAATGCAGCAGCCCGCTCCACCATAGATTATAATGCAGCAGGCACGCTCCACCATAGATTATAATGCAGCAGCCACGCTCCACCATAGATTATAATGCAGCAGCCCCGCTCCACCATAGATTATAATGCAGCAGCCCGCTCCACCATAAATTATAATGCAGCAGCCCCGCTCCACCATAAATTATAATGCAGCAGCCCCGCTCCACCATAGATTGTAATGCAGCAGCCCCACTCCACCATAGATTATAATGCAGCAGCCGCCGCTCCACCATATATTATAATGCAGCAGCCCCGCTCCACCATAGATTGTAATGCAGCAGCCCCGCTCCACCATAGATTATAATGCAGCAGCTCTGCTCCACCATACAATGTAATGCAGCAGCCCCTAGATAATGCAGCTGCTTAACAATCCTCCATATAAATCAGTCCCCTCATGGTTAAACACCCACCATACCAAAGTATCCAGAGCACTGCTGCCAGTTTAACCCAACAAGATGCCCACTGACAGCAGCGCTCAGCAGCCATGCCCACCATGACAAGTGTTCTCACCCGACTCCTCCATCTGTCGGCCGGCACATGGAAGAAGAGGTTCCCGCGGTGGTCTGCAGGAGCTGAACAGGACAGAAGCTCCTCTGTGGCGGGAAAAGCAAGGCGAGTGACATGATGCCTGCTGTCACGTGACAACGCCCGGGGGATCATGGTGCGGCCGGCGATTTAAAGGTACTGCACCGCTTTATCACCCAGGTGCAGCACTTCAATCACCAGCAGCCGCATCACAGTCTGTAGGCTTGTACAGATTATAATGCGGCTGCTGGTGATTTTAAGCAGCAGTGTTGCCTGTGCAGCTGGGGGCCCTGATTGGTCCATAAAGGACAAACTCCCTCCTGCTCCACCATGGCCCAGTCTGCAACTTGGCCCCGCCCACTCCACACCGACCGGCCCACCGGGAGAACTCCCGGTGCTCCAGGCTCTCAGTCCGGGTCTGGTTGTGTATGACACCGCGATAACGATGTGGTTCACAACTTCGCCCATACACATCAGTGATGACGTTTTGTTCGCAGGGTTGTGCAAACGATACCTGCTGAGTACATAATTGGTGCGTCATCCACGATACACGTGTGATATCTCACCAACGATGTCAAAACAATGTCCTAACGACTGCACGGCCATGAGATCATTGGTGATATCGTTTCAACATTTAAACATTTAAACATGTAACGGTACCTTAAGGGCTCACTCACACAAGCATATAACATCGCCATGTGCTATCTTCTGTCTTATCGGATAGCACTGACTTCAGTGTGATACTATGGGGTAGTGCAGATCTGTGGCAATTGCAGCAAGCTGCGAGAGCAAATCAGAACCTGCACACCCATACAAGTCAATGGGTGCAGGTAAAACATTGGACTGCCCTCAGATGACATCCAGGTGCATCCAAACAAAAAAATGAGGGTATACAGCACCTGAATTAGACCCAACAGGGCAACAAGCCCACCAAGACGCACATCAATAGTCCAAGGAGTCCACCTGGAAAATATCACAGACAAGACATCCAAGTGCAATCTGATATACGCCGATCAGACAATGGAGACGATGGAAAGATTAAATGCTCTATCTTCTCTGCACCTGAAGGGCTGCCACTAGGAATCTCAGGGCCCCTTCCTGGCAAAATGTTGAGGCCGCCCAAGAGACTCCACCCTAGCTCCACCTCCATCTTAGCTCCACCTCCACCCTAGCTCCTCCTCCACTCTAGCTCTGCCTCCACCCTAGCTCCTCCTCCACCCCTCGAAACGTCCACAATGCCACCACCCACTATTGAAAAAACTCCACTTCTGCACCACGTCCTCCCTAATCACACATTAACATTACTGTACGGACCGTCGCCATACAGATCTGATAATGATGCAATCACGGGACCTCAATGTGTTCCCATGACAGCCCGAGGTATTTCCATGACAGCCTGAAGTGTGCAGTCCTGAGGCCCTATAGGGGGCACTGTAAAATAAAGAAAAATTTTTAAAAAGTTTTAAAAAATATGAAAAAAAAACCTAAGAGTTTAAATCAACTCCGTTTTGCCTCATTGAAAATAGAACTATTAAAAAAAATATATACACACATTTGGTATTGCTGCGTTCAGAAATGCCCAATCTGTGAAAATATAAAATCGATTAATCAGATCGATAAACTGCTTAACGGAAAAAATGCCAAACGACATACGGTAATTAAGTTTTTTTTTTAACTGCAACATTGTGATAAAATGTAATAATGGGCGATCAAAACATCCCATCTACCAAAAAGTGGTATCATTAGACACATCAGCTCAAGATGAAAAAAATAGGCCATCACACAGCCCCAGATCCCGAAAAATTTGAACATTACAGGTCACAGAACATGGTGCAAAAGCGCAATTTGTTTTTTCTACAAACTTCTGAATTTTTTTCACCGCTTAGATAACAGTAAGGGTATGTGCACATCAGTCGTTTTGTGGGCTGTTTTTTACCGGTTTCCGTCAGCGTTTTCGGCTCAGTTTTATGTTAATTTATGTTAATCCTAGCCACCGCCTGGATTAACATGATACTCAATGGAGTTTAGAAAACGCTGTCTTCATTAGAACGGTTTTTTTCTGGTCGTTTTCAGTTTTTTCACCGGTTTTCCACCGGTTTTCAAAGATAGACTTCTTTTGACCGTTTTTCCAGCGGTTCTAGCTTACAAGTGCCCAAAAAACCGGCCTAAAAACGCTAAGAAAAACCGCCAGAAAACCGCCGACAAAACGCTGTATAAACGCTATAAAACCGGTCGGAAAAAGCTCAAAAAACGCTAAAAAAAGATGGACACTGCTGAGGTCAGAAAACTCAGTTTCTGCCAATCTGCACCGGTTTCAGGTCGGTCTGCAAAGATGCAGAAACGTCAGATGTGCACATACCCTAAAAGTACACATGTTTGGTATCTATGAACTTGTACCAGCCTGAGGCATCATACCGACATGTCAGTGTTACCATATAGTGAATATGGCGAGTAAAAAAAAAACCAAACAATTGTGTAATTGCACTTTTTTGCAATTTCGCTGCAGTTGGAATTTGTTCCCCATTTTTCTGAACACTATATGGTAAAATAAATGATTGCATGAAAGTACAACTCGTCCCACAAAAAACAAGCCCTCATATGTCTAAATTGCCGGAAAAATAAAAAAGTTATGGCTTTTGGAAGAAGGGGATGGGAAAAATGGAAATTGCCTGGGGGTGAAGGGGTTAGTGATTTTACTCTACTGGTGGTAGTGGCCTTATTTAACCCCTTACTGATATATAACAAATCATACATGTCTCGGCTCCCAGAGGAACCAAGCCTATATCTTTGTAGGCAAATGATGTCTGTGTTATTATATTCAATCATGATCCATTACTCCAGGTGTGGGGGCATTATTTTCTGCTTATACCCCAGGGGTGGGCGTTACGCTACATTCACATGCTGCGTTATTGCATTGTTATTCCTGCGTTCCTTACGGATCCGCTAGTGCAGTGAAATGCAGTGACGTTCTGTCCCAGCCAAGTCACTGCATTTCACAATTTGGCATTCACACACTGCGCTTTGAATGGATCAGCTTTTGGACTCAAGAACGGATCCGTAAAAAGAATGAGCTGACACTTCTTGGGCACTTTTTGCCTGCGCTTTTTACTCATCTTGCCACACTTACTCGGGTGATCTCCAGCAATGTCCCCTCATACCGAGGTTGCGTGACCTGCGGGAGGACCTGGGACTGCACCATGTGTCCGAGTGATGTCACTCAGTCACCTGCGCAGGGTCCTAGAGGCAGTGACACTGCGGCTTCCGGGGATGACAGAACACCACTGGGGATCACCATGGAAGCTCGGCGAGGTGAGTAAATAGCACAGCAGCGTTCACACACAGAACGTTGTGCTTTGTGAGGATCCTGCAGTCTCTGCCCCAAAAACGGATCCTCACAAATCGCAGCCAAAACACTGTGTGCGAATGTAGCTGTAATATGTGATTAGACTGTAGTAAGTGGGGGAAGACACGCATTATTGTACGATTATACTCCAGTGGGTGAGGGGACATTAATATATGATTATAATCTAGGAAAGGGGGCATCATTTATGATTATAAGAAAAGGGAATGATATAATATAGGATGTCATTTTGCAAGAATATGTATATGTGATTATACTGCTATGTGGCTCCTATCTAGGTGATTCATATAGATTTACAGGAAAATTAATCCCCGCAACTAAGGCTGCCTTCACACTTGCGTTTGGAGCGCAGTGCACCAAACGCAGCCAAACACTTGCGCGCATTCGTTCTTATGTTTAACATGGGAACGCATGTGCCTGCATATGGCTGCGTTTGGCCGCATTTACGTTTAATTTATGCGCCCTCCGACCGCACTCAAAACGCAGCATGCAGCATTTTTTTGTGCGTTTGCGGCGCTTGTTCTATCCGCAAGCGCACAAAAAATGCATGGATCTCAATGGATCCGCAGTGTCCTCTGCATGACACCGCAGGAGAACGCTGCGGATCTCATTGAAATCTCTCCCGGCAGCCACCGGGAAATCATGGAGAGCCGCAGCTGATCTCCCGCCGGTGTCAGCGGGGAGAAACAGCTGATCTGACAACTGTTTAAATCTCCCGTGCTGACACCGAATAGGTGATGTCGGCGCGGGAGATTTGAAGCAGCGATCAGCTGTTTCATATCTCCCGCGCTGATATCACCCTATTCGGTGTCAGCGCGGGAGATTTAAACAGCTGTCAGATCAGCTGTATCTCCCCGCTGACACCGGCGGGAGATCAGCTGTGCCGGGAGGAGGCGATCTCTGCCACTGATCTCCTCCTCCCGGCTGCCCCGGAGACAGCTGATTGGCTGCCGGGGCACCATAGTAATGTGAACGCATGCGCAGATTCTCCGCTGCGTTCTCATTATTATGGGCTGCGTTTGCCTGCGTTTGCGTCTGCATGCCCTCTGCATGCAGACACAAACGCAAATGTGAAGGCAGCCTAACAAAATGTGCAGCACTAGCAATAAATTTCCAGCAAAACCGAAGAAGGAAATGAGGGCACCACCTTTCCCTCTCTCTCCCTTTCAGTGCAAATACATGATGGGCCCCCAGGCTGTGGGTTACTCGGAAACCGGGCTGGTGCTGTCTCTCGGGGAGCACGGTGGTCGTGATCAGGTCCCATGGCCTGGGCTCAGTTGTAAAAGGGGGTATTTACAGGGAATTTGTCATGACGCCACCCATGGGATGTGGTCAGTGGGGACCACCACTGCTGCAGAACCTCCAGGGATGATGGATGGCAGCTGTGGATGGAACGGCTTGCCACGGGTAAAGCCAATCCCCGGGGCAGTGTGGAATGTTTATGTACAGGGTGCAGGGCGACGGGCACAAATAACAGGCAGACTCACTGTTTTGTAGTTTTCTTAGTTCTTTACTGGAGCTGATGGTAAAAGATGTCCACAGAGTCTTGAGAGCAACTTGGGGTTTTTCTCACCCTGCCGGGTCTTTGGCTCCCTTACTACGCTTGTACTTTGGCTCCTGCAGTTGCGTAAACTAGGCTGCCGGCCCTGTCTCTTCCAGCGGGGTACCAGTATAACAGGCAACTCGAGTCCTTCACTTTCTCTACCCTGCTCCTGGGTGTCAGTGTTACTGGAGTCTATGCGCTGCTGTGTCTCTGGTATAGTGTAGCTGGAGAATTTGGAATCCCCACTTTCCGGTGTTGACTGCCGGGATGTGTGACCCTGCACAGTCTGAGTCTCCAGTGTCTGTTCTATGCGCTTTTCCTCTGGGGAAAGCACGGAGCTGCTCAGCCTCCCAGATGTGTTCCTTCCTCTCCTTTCCTCAGACCCTAGCCTTAGGCCTGGAACTCGTCAGTGGACTCTGAGATGAGGTTAGCACTACTCTTTTACGCTCAGGTCCTCTTCACAGTCCTCCTAGGAACTGAACACTTCACAGCCCTCTCTGGAACTGCACTCTTCACATCCCTCTCAGGAGCTGAATTGACTTGCTTCTTTCCAGATCAGAATATATAGGGGAGCTCACTGTGAACCCAGGCTTGGTCCACCCATTCTGGCTTGGATGTGTTGGTGTTGTGTGTGTGTGTGTTGCCTGATGAGAATACCCTTTGTTGCTCTCTGGTGACAACCGCTACCCGGGGGGCAGTGATGACACTGTGGCACATTGACCCTTGGGTGCCACATACATACAATTATTCCTCCTTCCCCCACATCATCTGGAGAGTAATGTCATCCCTCTATAGCCCCCTCACATCCCCCTGCAGTTACCTTACACACACTATTGAGCAGTGGGTCAAACTCACACTACTGACGTCCTGCTGGGGCTTTTATCACAGCCTAAGTCACTGATGGAGTGTCACAGGCTGTCAGGGTGGCTGGAGCAGCAGAGCAGGTCGAAGGATGAATTTCCTGCCCCCACAATCATCTCCGCTCTCCGGATGATAGAGAGAGTGAGGGGAGCAGCAAATCAAAGTGTCGGCGTCTCCCTGCAGCGCCCCCCCCCCCCTCTGGAGCCACCACTCCAGTCACACGTGTGTAATTCTGCCCATGGTGGATGGGCCCTGTGTGGCAGTGCTACTGATTGGCCTCTTGCACACAGACTTCACCCCCTGCTAATCAGTACGCACTGTCACACAGGGCCCGACTGCAAACGGAGGAGATATTAACGCCGTATCAGCCTTGCCGGGCCCCCCTGTTATCAGCCAATCACCGGGCCCCTGACTGGAGTAAGGGCTGTGAGGCCTTGATGGCAGCCCTGCGCACCTGTCAACTGATTCTCACATGCAAGCGAATCAGATCACTTTAAATGATATTCAATCATGCTCACAGCAGAGTTTGAGCTAAGTCTCCTTAACATATACAATCGCCAACACAAATAGCCAGAGCCGCAAACTGAGTATGTGTGTGGCCCACTGGGACGGGGTACTCGGTACCGGACCGGGGTATATGCTGGGGATGTCACGGCAGTCTTGGTCCGGACCGTGTCCCGGGTTCTCACAAGTAAAAGGGGTATTTACAGTGATAGTTTGTGTGACGCCACCCACGGGTTGTGGTCAGGGAAGGGGACCACCGCTGCAGTGTGCTTCTGTCAGGAGGATGGATGGATGCTGCAGCAAGGTGGATGAGCCCGCCGCGGGTCGGGCTGCTCCTGACAGGGTGTAAAGTTGTAAAACAGTTCTATATACCTGGAATCATGCACGGAAGACTGAGCAGGGTTCACCGGGCTTTACTGGCACGTTCTTAAGTTCAAACAGTTCACAGTACAGTTCTCAACACAGTTCTTATTCACAGTCTACTCAGGACACTTTGAACCCTCTGCAGCCAGGCTATCTTCCTGAGACCCCTCAGTCTCTCTCAGTAACCTTTCAGGCTTGTTCTCTCTCTCTGTTCTTCCTAGTGGATTGTATAACGGCAACTCGGTCCCTTTTGTATGGCTTCCCCCTATGTGTGTGGGCAGCAAGCCGGGTCCTATAATGTTGCTGAGCCTCCAATCTGTGTAGTAGGAACACTCACTTGGAATCAGTGTTCGCCACCGGTATGTTCGTGTACCTGCTTGTTGCTTTGGTCACCCAGAGCCGACACTCTGGTCCCAGCCTACCCTTGGGTAACCCTGTCTTCCGAGGGATTACCGGGCTCCTTTCTACCCATGTGGTTATCCAGGTACAACCAGGGGAAACTACCCCGCCAGTAGTCAGTCAGTGCTGCCACACTCCTCGGACCCGGTGGCACCCATCCGGTCTCTGTCCTCACTCTCCCTTGGGCTGCAGGCTATGGACGAGCTTTCTCTCCATGGATCTGTGTCACTGTGGATTCTGCATCTCCAGGGAACCCTGTCCCTCCGGGAAAAGTGTCTTTCTGTCTGCTGTTGTCTTTACTTCTCGGCTCACTCTGGCCTACTAACTCACTCCTCCTCTTTCCTTCCTTTTGTACTGGTCTACCACCTGACCGACCTTCCCACCCACTTTCTTCTAAACCCCACCACCCCTTTCCCGTGTAGAGTCCCGGGCTCCAGGTTGGGTGTTGTGCTCTTGTGGGTGTGTGTGATGTGAGGGTGTTTGGTGCACAAACTGTCTACCTTCTGCCTGGCTGCTGTTCCCTCATGTGGCCACCCTGGTTGCTGGGGCGCCACATATGTAGTTCACATATATACAGCGTGATTCCTAAAATAACAATTCTATTAGAACAAATTTATAAAATGATGCACATTGTGCATCAAGCAGATAAAATAAAATACAAGTGCTATGACACACAAGGTAATGGTAGATGACTCTCCCCATTACCTACTGTCTTAATGAATGAACCTATAAGTAGGAGATGGCATCCTAAAATCCTGTGCCTATGGTGCCCCTACTCAAAAAGGTACCCAAGAAGGAATTAAAGACACCCCACTTGGATGTACTAGAAGTGGGTATATAAGTTGACACCTAAAAATGAAGAAAATCATTCCAAGAAAAAACTCAACATGTTTCTCCCCTTGGAAAGCGGTTCCTCAGGGGTCTGGAATGTCAAATTATTTCGAAGTAGGTATCAGAGAGAATGTTGAAATAGTAATTACCAAAATAGACACAAGTAGAAATACACTGCACAAAGTTGGTAAAAAGGAACACCGACAGCTCTAATAAGGTGGCTTACAAGCCTGATATCTCTAAAGGTACCGTTAAATGAGGCAACATTTCCAGCAACATCGCCAGCAACTCACGGGGGCGCGCACGTTTTGGGCACTTTGCCAAGATTGCTTGTGAGATGTTACACACAGAGACATCGCCAGCAACGCAGCTGCGATGTTGGAAGCAAATTTCGCTGGCAGGGTTAGACTCAACCCAGCGAGCGATCCTTAAGGTACCGTTACATGGTACAACATTGCCAGCGATGTTGGATGCAATTCCGCGGGAGCACGGTTGCTTCCAACATCGCAGGCTGGCTGTGACACTGCAAGATGTTGCTGGTGATGGTGCAACGATGCAGGCGGAACCATCGCCCGCTGGGCTGGGAACAACCCAGTGAGCGATCCGCACCAATGCTGCAGTATAGGCTGGATCGCCAGTAACATTGCTATTGCGATGTTACACGGCATGATCCAGCCTTATCGCTGGAGCAACATCGCCAGGTTTAAGTGCATGCACTCCAACCTGGCGATGTTGCACCAGCAACTTATTGCAGTTGAATCGTGTTACACAGCACGATGCACTGCAATGTTGTTTGCAATTTCACTGACTCAGCAAATCGCCAGTAAAGTTGCAAGCAATGTTGTACTGTATAACGGTACCTTTAACATTGTAGTGAATAGGGGAAGTTGCTTTCAACATCGCTGTTGCGGTGTCACACAGAGCGATGGTAGCAGATCACCTGAGCAACATCGCCTGGTTTAACAACATGTTCATAAACCTGGCAACTCTGCTCAAGCAACTTATCGCCGTTGAAATCGCCCTGTTACATGTAGCAACGCACTAGCGATGTTGCTTCAACTTCGCCACGCCCCTGAGTTGCCGGCGATGTTTGCCAGCTATGTTGCCCAGTGTGACAGTACCTTTAGAGCCTCAGTCCATGTACCAGATACTAAATATATCTTCAAAATTGCACTATATAGAACAAAAAATCCTGAGATAACATCCAAATAATTTCTTAATGGGCCTCCATATAAGTTAACCAGTTATCAATCAGTAATAAGGTACATTCAAAGAGGTTCTACAGCCAAAGATATACGGGTGTGAATCAGGTTGTAACTCCAAAAATAATCACGTGTGGCATTTGTCATCAAGGACACATTATATAGTAGTATTATCAGTCATGCAGATGTGGCGCCCCGCAACGAGTGCGTCACAAGAGGGTATTGCAGCCATAAATGCAGCCGCAATATTCTCTGACACAGCAGTGACCCAGTTAACTTTGAGATCCAACCCTGCATGCATCACCTAGAACAGAGGACCAATCCAGGGTCCTGGTGGGCGGAGTGCTAGGGAAGTGTGTAGGGAGAACAGACCCTTAGAAGAAGGAGTCTAGAACTTGACCTGAGCAGTCTAGAACTTGGAGTAGGAGCGAGGGCTCCGCACCCCGTGCAGCCCCCGGGCCGTCACCGATCGGGTGTCAGCACCTGAGGCCTCAACAACCGGGATCGGGCATCGTTACCACGGGTTCCAAAAGACTCCCGTGCCCAAAACTTCACAACCGGGTCACTGGTACCAAAGCTGGCAGCAGTTCACCTCTGCTAAGCGAACCAGAAGCGTGGAGGAGCAGCTTCACAGGAGCACCCCACCACCAGCCAACTTCCAGTCGTCTAACCAGCGGTGTACCCACCGAGGGATCCAAGGCTCCCCAAAACATCCACAACTTACAACTAGGATAGGGCATTGAAGCAGCCTCCCCGTACCCGATTTGGTATTCCTAGGCGACAATGGCAAAATCACTTAGCTAGAATGGAGGAACACTTGCGGATCTCTGAGGGACACTATCACTGCTGAGTCCACCCGGTCTACTACCCGTAACTGTATACCATGTACTGCCTGCTGATTACAGTAAAGACCCGTTGCAGAGACTTTCTGTGTCCGTGTTTCCTTATGAACTGTCCGTCCGCACTACAAGGTAACCGCAGCTGCCGCACAACATCTTAAGCAGCTCCAGCCTACGGGGATCACCGCTTAGCCTGTGGGGAGCGTTCCATCTTGCTGCTGTCCATCCCCCGGAGGTTCCGCAGCGTCGGTAACGATTACCGAAACTACTCATAGGTGGCGTCACGAATAAATTAAACCCCTTTAATCTGTTCCCACAAGACGTCTTCAACTTTTGATCTGCACTCCACCGGGCACCACTACCGGCAGGCGCGGCCTACCCGTGACAAGGAGGAAGGAGCTACAGCCTGTCTAAACCGGAGTCCCGGCCCCGGTGAGTCACAGATGCCTGTGATAATCTTGGTTAAAAGCTCCGCCTTATTAATAGCAGGTCTGCACTGTGAATACAACCGGCAATAAGCCTCAGTGCACTATACCACCACAAGGCCAGCTCTACTGTATCCTCACCCATGCCCTGTAGAATCTGAGGCCTCACGGGCAGCGTCCACTCCCCTCCTGTACCTGTCTGTCTTATACTGTTCTTGATTATTATACTTGTCTACATATTCCCCTTTTCATATGTAAAGCACTATGGATTAAATGGTGCTATAATAATAAATAATAGTAATAATATTAATACTCTAAAGAGGTGTATGTCAACAGGCCTAAACAATCCAATGTGGTTAGCAGTGGTGTAACTAGGGTCCGTTGGGCCCCGCTGCGAAATTCAGATCTGGGCCCCCCCACCTCCGCACGGGCACACGTTGGTCGGATGTTTGTTCAAAGTTCTATAAAGACTCACAAATTGACCCCTCTATATATTAATGTCCCTCATCCTGCTATATATGGTCCTCCTCCTGGAATATGGCCTTTATCGTGGTATATATGTTCCCCTTTCTGGTATATATGGTCTTCCTCCTCCCGCCATGATAGGCGTCCAATTATTATAACGCATCCAATATTACTGCATATATTACAATATATCCCCATAGTCCTCCATGTATTATAATGCATCCAATAGTCCCCCATTCATAAGGTAGCCCCAATAGTCATCCAATTATTATAATGCGCCCCTACTATCCTACATATAGTACCCTCATAGACCTCTATATATTATAATACAGCCTCATAGTCACTCCATATAGTATAATGCAGGCTCAGTTCTCCATGTAGTGCAGCCCCTATAGTACAGCCTTATATATGCAGCCTCGTAGCTCTCCATTAGTGCAGCCTTATATCTCTCTATATAGTATGTTATATATGCAGCCTTATATATGCAGCCCCACCGAGATCATGAAAAATAGGATTAGTGACAACTGCACAAAACAGTAAACTCACTCCAAAACCCAGTGTCACCCCACATGTTAGTCTATTCCAGTAGTGGAGTCTTCTGCTCTCCTCCTCTGTCCCCCGCTCTTCACCTCTGTGCCCCACTCTCCACCTCCTCCTGTGTCCTCCGCTCTCCTCCTCCTCTGTCCCCCATTCTCTTGTGTCTCCATTTCTCCTCCTCCTCTGTCCCCTGTTCTCCTCCTCCTCTGTCCCCTGCTCTCCTCCTCCTCTGTCCTCATTTCTCCTGTGTCCCACACACTCCTTCTCCTATGTCCCCAGTTCTCCTGTGATCCCCACTCTCTTTCTCCTGTGCTGTGTTCCCGCTCTACTGTGTCCCTCACTCTCCTCCCCCATCCCCTTGTGTCCCCAGTTCCCCTCCTCCTCTATCCCCCGTCCTCCTGTGTCCTCCGCTCTCCTCCTCCTGTGTGTCCCCCGTTCTCCTGTCTCCCTCGCTCTCCTCCTCCTCTGCCCCTCGCTATCCTCCACCTGCGTGTCCCCCGTTCTCCTGTCTCCCCCCCGCTCTCCTGTCTCCCCCGTTCTCCTCCTCATGTATGTATCCCACTCTCCTCCTCCTGTGTATTCCCCGCTCTCCTCCTCCTGTGTCCCCCAGCGCTCTCCTCCTCTCAACTCTCTTCTTCTCTTCTGTGAGTATTCAGCAACAGCGTGTCTTCACTTCCTGGATGAGCGGCCAGGACTAGACACACGGCGGGAGACTGAGGAGGCTGGCGCCAGACTCTCCAGACTTCCAGAAGCTCACGGCTCTATCCTGAGATGCAGCACGTGACGCAGCAGCCGAGGGAGTTTCAAAGCTGCCGCGCCACCGTGCCTTCCTGTCCTCCGGCAGCTGGCATAAACCGCCTGGGAACCGGCCTGGCAGAGCACCATGCAGAGACATGGATGTGCGTCCTAGGGAGGCACACCCATGTAAAGCAGTCGCAGGGGTTGGAGTGCCGGCGCTGTACTTCTGGGCCCAGTCGCACCTGCGACCTCTGCGACCGTGGGAGGTACGCGACTGTGTACAACCATAGTAGAAGACCATGCATCTGCCTCAGCATTGTTAAATGATGAGCGCTGGATATTTTCTGCAGATGTAGATGTCATCTTCCCTCTTTGTTTAGAGCCTTTCCAAACTGCTTATGTAAACATAATTTGATATGCAATGGTGGTAAAATTATCTGATTCCTGTCAACCAATGGTTCTGCGATTACATTCTTTTCTTCCACTACCATGTGTTCTTTCAGAGGCCACTGTTTTCTCACACGGTGCTAATTTTTTGATCTACTATCCCAGAGACAGATAAAACAGGGACACTTAATGTATCCACTCTGCTGTCCCAAGTAAATATTCATCATCACCATTGGTGATCTTGGTATGATATTTTCTATAGAATCAGAGCAACTGTGTTTTGCTCTTCAGTCATCTTAGGCTGGAGTCACATTTGCCAAGGCAATTGCGGTTGCCACCTCCAGATCTGGATGCGGTAACCGCAATTGCCTTCACACACATTTTTTGGGAAAAATGTGAACAGGAAACCGCAATCCGGTAACCGGATTGCTGCGGATGTGTAATCCGGAGCAATGAGGTTCTGTATACTTTGTTCATCCCAGCTGCCGCAGGGATAAGCAAAGTGTTAAATGTGTATTACCACATTAAATATTAATATTAGCTGTGGGCAACATATCTCTAGGGGGTGCCCACCCCCCCTAGAGACATGCTGTCCTCTCCACTATGCATGTTAGGGGATAATAAGGCAATTACAGTAAGCCGGCTATTGTCAGCGTTGTAGAAAGGTATGAATGAAGCCCCGGCTCCCCTGACAGTAGAGCAGATACTGTACGTAATGTACGTATAGTATCTGCCTCTGTTCAAGGTCCTGTAACCATTAACATTAGGTCTATCGGCAGCGCACCCCCATAGACCTAATGTTAATGGTTACAGGACCATGGACAGCGGCAGATACTATACGTACATTACGTACAGTATTTGCTCTACTGTCAGGGGAGCCGGGGCTTCATTTATACATTTGTACAAAGCTGACAATAGCTGGCTTACTGTGAATGCCTTATTAAACCCTAACATGCTGAGTGGAGTGGACAGCATGTCTCTAGGGGGGGTGGGTACCCCCTAAAGACATGTTGCCCACAGCTAATGTTCATATTTAATCTTTGAATACACATTTAACACTTTGTTCATCCCTTCAGCAGCAGGGATGAACAAAGTATACGGCAACCGCATTGCTCAGGAATTACTCATCCTGAGCAATCCGGTTCCCGCATTGCGGTTGCCAGAACCGTCCTAACACTGCAGCCTGCATGATTCTTAGCGCAGGCTGCGGAGCCAGTAACCGGATTGCATGTAGAGCAATCCGGTTACCATAATGGGCTACTATGGGGAGCGGTTCCTGCTCCGGTTTTGAGCTTTATGAAATCTCAAAACCGGATCAGGTTTCCAAAATTGAGCCGCAAATGTGACCCTAGCCTTAGGCTAGGGTCACACTTCGCAAGCGTTTTTTAAGGTGCTTTTTGGCAGCCTGCGTATTTGCATGCATTTTTGCTGATAGGTGTGGGGGACGCTTAAAAAATGCATGCAAAAATGCATGCAAAAACGCATGTACCATTTGGTGCCATATAAAAATGCATGCATTTCCCATAGGGCCCATGTTAAAAAAAACACATGCGTTTTTGAAAAAGCACCAAAAAATGTTGCAGACCACATTTTTAGTGGAACTAGCAAAAATCGCATGGTACATTTAGACATGCGTTTTTGCTATTGGGGCATGCGTTTTTTGCATGGGGGCCTATGGATGCGTTTTTGCATGCGTTTTTACAAAACGCAAGTCTCAAAAACGCATGTAAAATCTGCAAGTGTGACCCTAGCCTTAGTTGGGTGACCTCTTGAGATTGATCACATTTGCTTCCATTGTGCATATTTTAGCTTCTGCTTAGAACTGTCTATGAACAGCCGCCATTCACTTGGTTCATATTGTGATTTGACCATTTTCATCAGCAAGCATTGAACATTGTTGCAATAAGCAAAATCACTTTCCGTCAAGTAGAATGGCAATAAATCCGTTACTCTATTGCAGTAGTATGTGATTTGCAACTATATATTATCTCAAAAACTACAGCTGCTACAAAATAATGAATGACATATTCTGATTCAGGGGACTGAATATACCTGAAATCAAGCGTAATACCTGAGGCACAAATACATTTTTTTCATTTGTTTCCCAGTGTAATATAACAGTGAATGACATTTGTTTGAAGCCTGGATAACCACCAATGACAAGATGGAAAGAGGACATGCTCCCAACTACTGATTGGCTTCAGCAGTCTCACTTTCTAAGCACTAGCTCCACCCCTGGGCTAATACCAACTATCACTTGCCTTGCAGTCGTTTGCTGGGCAACCCATCCTACCAACATCCTATGTTATACCCTTATAGCACTGATACATCTAGACATTTCACTACACCTAATGCATTATTAGTTATAACATCACCTATAGCAACCAGATTGCAGCTTTCAGCATGGAAGATGCTAAGGTAAAGTGAAAGCTGAGTTCTGATGGGTTGCTGTGGACAATAAGACCTTTTTCAAGTGTAACTAATAAGACTTGTTCAACAAGTTTTCACAAAAGTCATGTTACTGAAATAAAATAAGTAAGGGTCCTTTCACATCAGCGTTTTACGCTGATTGCGGCAGTTGCAGTGGAAAAAACGCAACTGCCGCGATTGCCGCATAACGGCTGCACTTGCAGTTCACTTGTGGTAAGCCCCATGCAATGTCTATGGGGCATGCGGTAAGTGTGCGGCAGGTGCGGCAAGTGCGGTTTTGGCACTTGCGGCAGGTGGGGCTGCGAAAAAAACGCGGTAAATAGACATTGTATGGGGCTTGCCGCAAGTGCGGCCGTTATGCGGTAATCGCGGCAGTTGCGTTTTTTTCACCGCAACTGCTGCGATCAGCGTAAAACGCTGATGTGAAAGGGGCCTAACTTTTATGTGCTAAACATGAATGTGAGAGTCAAAATGCAAAATGAGCTCTAGTTTTTTTGTAATCTGCAATTATTGTTTACATCACAAAATGCATGCCAATAGTATTAGGCCTATAGACTACGTCTTAGATTTCTTTGCCTGTCTCTTGTACAGCGTTTTGAAAGCATCTCTCCAGACGTAGTCAGCCAGCATGGTAGTGGAATATTTTCCCTGGTATCTTTGTTCTATTGTTACAATATGTGGATGGAAACGTTCGCCATGTTCATCACTAACCATACCACATTTGTCAGGAAAGAAATCTTTGGATCTTAAAGTCATATTGCAGACATGTTCCTGATACTGCATCAGCCCGTCTAAGGGCCCTTTCACATCAGCGTTTTTCGTAATTCGCGGCAGATGCGGTGAAAAAACCGCATCTGCCGCGTTTGCCGCATAACCGTTCCACTTGCGGCACGGTTGCGTTTTTTTCCATAGGAAGTATAGGGGGACTTGCGGCAGATGCGGCAAGTGCGGTTTTGCACTTGCGGCAGGTGCGGCAGCGAAAAAAACCGCGGTCAGCCGCGGTTTTTTTCTCTGCCGCACCTGCCGCAAGTGCAAAACCGCACTTGCCGCATCTGCCGCAAGTCCCCTTATACTTCCTATGGAAAAAACCGCAACCGTGCCGCAAGTGGAACGGTTATGCGGCAAACGCGGCAGATGCGGTTTTTTCACCGCATCTGCCGCGAATTACGAAAAACGCTGATGTGAAAGGGCCCTTAGGCTGCTTTCACATCAGTGGTTTTCGCTGATCGCGGCAGTTGTGGTGAAAAAAATGCAACTGCCGCGATTACCGCATAACGGCTGCACTTGCAGTTCACTTCCGGCAAGCCCCATACAATGTCTATGGGGCTTGCGGTAAGGCCCCTTTCACATCAGCGTTTTTTTCAAATCACAGCGGATGCGGTGAAAAAAACGTATCTGCCGCGATTACCGCATACCGGCTGCACTTGCGGCACGGTTGCGGCACGGTTGCGGCAAGCCCTATACAATGTATAGGCGGGCTTGCGGCAGGTGCGGTTTTTTCACCGCATCTGCCGCGATTTGAAAAAAACGCTGATGTGAAAGGGGCCTAAGTGTGTGGCAGGTGCGGCAAGTGCAGTTTTGGCACTTGCGGCAGGTGCAGCCGCGAAAAAAACGCTGTATGCCGCGTTTTTTTTCGTGGCCGCACCTGCCGCAAGTGCCGATACCGCACTTGCCGCACATGCCACAAGCCCCATAGACATTGTATGGGGCTTGCCGCAAATGAACCGCAAGTGCAGCCGTTATGCGGTAATCGCGGCAGTTGCGGTTTTTTCACCGCAACTGCCGCGATCAGCGAAAACCGCTGATGTGAAAGCAGCCTTAGGGCCCTTTCACATCAGCGTTTTTTTCAAATCGCGGCAGATGCGGTGAAAAAAACGCATCTGCCGCGATTACCGCATACCGGCTGCACTTGCGGCACGGTTGCGGTAAACGCCATACAAGGTATAGGCGGACTTGCGGCAGGTGCGGCAAGTGCGGTTTTGGCACTTGCGGCAGGTGCGGCCGCGAAAAAAAAAATGCTGTCAGCCGCATTTTTTTTCGCGGCCGCACCTGCCGCAAGTGCCAAAACCGCACTTGCCTCACCTGCCGCAAGTCCGCCTATACCTTGTATGGCGTTTACCGCAACCGCGCCGCAACCGTGCCGCAAGTGCAGCCGGTATGCGGTAATCGCAGCAGATGTGGTTTTTTCACCGCATCTGCCGCTATTTGAAAAAAACGCTGATGTGAAAGGGCCCTTATATTAGTTCATTGTAGGTTTCAGCCCTAATATTTCAGAGAATGTTTGTAGACACTAGAAAAAAAAGCTGTGTTGCACATGTAGCACTTATGTAGCATTTATGTGGGGAATTGATACAGCGCTAAAATTAAATACCAACCTCATAACAAAGTCACACCAAGGCAGAAGGGTCAAGAAAATGGAAGTTTAGTGACAAAAGCCCTAAGCCTAAATGGTAGCGGGTAACGAAGGACTGGTCCATGAACAGAGTCCACGTTCCCAGGCTGAGTCTCCCTAAACATCTCAGAGAACAAGTCTCTACTTCTATCACTACTGGAAAAGCCCTTACCCCTTCCTATACAAAGTGAAGAGACATACAGAAGAAAACATCTGGGAGCATGAGGCTCTACGAGAAGAATAGGCGTGGAGTTTCGAGAGGGATAGTGACTGTTACAAGTTGGACTGTTAAGTTGGGGGGAGTTGTGCCAGGACTAACAAGACCAGGAAGATTGGAAACAACCCAGCG
This sequence comes from Allobates femoralis, assembly GCA_033576535.1. Taxonomy (NCBI): domain Eukaryota; kingdom Metazoa; phylum Chordata; class Amphibia; order Anura; family Aromobatidae; genus Allobates; species Allobates femoralis. The sequence continues at coordinate 186,126,873 of JARQOC010000006.1, read as the reverse complement.
AAAACAGGAACTGTCTCCCATAATGCTCTGTAAAACTGGAACATCCTGGAAGTTATGTGCTCGCTATCTCAAGTATGACATTGTTACTGAAGAACTGCTAAGTAAACTGTTAATAGTGAACTGGTAGTCTCTGTGTCAGTCTGAATATTCATCGGGTGCTGGCCAGCCGAAGCGAATGGTAACATGTGGTCTGTCCAGACACAAGGCCCACATGACACAAGTCCACTCACTCAGCCAGGACCATTACTTTCATATAGAGTGCTGAGGAGTCAATCCCACACCCATGACTACATCCCCGCGACACTCTACATATGTCCAGATAGAAAGTGCACTGTGGGTGTAGCACGTGTGTGCACATATGGAATCACACCCTATAACTTTACCTTTTATAATCAAAGCTTTATGGCCTATATTATTGAATTAAGGTCTTTATTTAAAGGGATCAAGGCATAAGAAGGTGGCTAAGGACTGATTGCATTGAGCACAGTTATCCATCATTGATGCAATCCCTCCCCAACCGACAAAAACCCGCTACATTTGCAGTATTTTATAATAGTTTTAATGATGATTAGATGGCAATGTTCTTTGTAATCAACTGTAAGTGCTGTACCAGAAAAAATTGGCATCTTTCACAGACAAGTTGCTATGAAATGCAGCAACATTGCAGAGATTTCTGAAATGCAAGAACCATTTGTTTCCACAGATCTTTTAAAAATGTCAGTGTTCATTAAATCCTTATATAGATGATGCATGATTTATATATGTATATTCTGCAAGGAAATGTTTCATATAATCCTATTTGTAGAATGTAGGCCTTGCTATTTACCTTCTATATACCGTATATGCTGTCTTTTCACTTTCTATACCCTGCGGAGCTATGACACAACAAGGATACCTAGCAACAGTCTCTATGAAGGTTGGAAAGTGATGGCGAGTTACAGCCATGGGAGAGGGTAGAGTGTTCTGTCTTAAGAACAAAAATTCACAAGGGGGTAAATACCCCAAGGTTCATATGAGAAGTCTGCAGGATGAGGCATGTGTTGCCAACAGAATATAAGAAAAATGTGTATGAATGCACAAGTTAACCATTGCGATATACACCATCAGAACATAACTCTAGTAATTTGTAAGAGAGGTGCATGAAATGATACATATACAGTGCTGAGTTAAAAAGAGTACCCCCCCTTTGAAAAGTAAAATTTTAATCAATAGCTCAATGAACACTAGAACAATTTCCAAAATTATGACAAGACTGAGTTTCATAGAAGATTTTTACCCCATATCATGCAAGTAAGATCAATAATATAACTTTCACTACAAAAGCTTCAGTTTTGCTTAAATTAGTTAATGCAAAAATGAGTTCAACCTACATAAAAAATTACAGCATCTAGTTTTTAATAGGATTTAAATGATTTTTAAGGACAGCACCAAGTCTTCTAGGCATGGAACAAATAAGTTGGAGACATATTGCAACCAGGGGCATAACTACAATAGGTGCAGGGGTTGCGATCGCTCCCAGGCCCTGCAGCCTACGGGGCTCCAAAACTCCCTTTGGCCTATAGAAAAAGACTAATACTATTAAAGACTTCCAATAATTGGGAGCCCCGTTGGGCCTGACATTACGCCACTGATTGCAACATCTATGGCCCCTTTCACATCTATGCGCCCCTGGGTTTGCCTGTGTTTGCCTGCCCTGCGCTAGCGCAATTGCAAGCGCAGGTGCATTCATAGGCATGCGCAGGCAAGCGCATAGGCACATAGATGCAAATCCCTTGCGCACACCTGCGCTCCCGCTGCCATTACCTTCTAAGGCGAGTGCACGGGAGCGAAACCCGGAAGCGCAGGTCTGCAGAGGGGCTGCGTCAGAGCGCATGTGTCACTCTGGATGCGCCGGAAACGTCACATTACGCGTTTCCTGCACGTCCAGAGTGACATATGCGCTCTGACTCAGCCTCTCTGCAGACCTGCTCTTCCGGGTTTCACTCCCATGCACTCGCCATAGAAGGTAATAGCGTCGGGAGCGCAGGCAAGCGCAAGGGCTTTGCATCTATGTACCTATGCGCTTGTCTGCGCATGCGTTTGAATGCACCTGCACTTGCAATTGCGTTAGCGCAGGGCAGGAAAACCCAGGCAATCCCAGGGGTGCATAGATGTGAAAGGGGCCTATAATTTTTCCACTTGTCAAGAATGACCTCCTTTAGAGCCTGGATGCTGCTGGAGAGTTATGACAACTTGTGTCTTCAAAATCACCAATAGGGGGTTGGTTAGGTTCAGATCAGGAGACATTCTTAGCCACTGAATCACTTTCACACTGGTCTTCTTCAGAAAAGCAACATTGGTCTACTATTTCAATTTTGGAAAAGTGCATGTCTACCATTATTTAGAGTGAAGGTAGCATCTTCTGGTAATTCTTGATATCATTAGTGAAATGTAGCTCGCCAACACCAGCAGTATCCATACAGCCCCATATCCTGTTACTGGCTGTTCATTTTAAGGTTGTTAATTTCATTTGGGACATTAAGGGTTAATGGCATTGTTCACACTCAATTTGCGTTTTTTTTAGCACTCTTAAAAGCACTTGCGTTTTTTTAAGAGTGCTTAAAAATATCCCTTGTGTGTCTGAAAGGATTTGCCACGTTTTTGGACTTAGTCATTTTTTCACCAAAAACGCAGGCAAAAACGCAAGCGTTAACGCAGGGTGCATAAATGTGCCTTTTAAAAACGCATGCGTTTCCCATAGGGCCCCCATGTTAAAAAAACACATGTGCGTTTTTTCAAAAACGCATGCGTTTTTTTTTTCATGGGCCCCTATGGGAAACGCATGCGTTTTTGAATGGCACTAAAAGGTACTAATGTACCATGCGTTTTTGCATGCGTTTCCCATAGGGCCCCATGTTAAAAAAATGCATGCGTTTTTGGAAAAACGGACATGCGTTTTTTTACAGCACCCAAAAACGCTGCATGCAGCATTTTTTGGACTAGGGGTAAAAAACGCAAAGGGAGCTGAAAAACGCAGCTACACTCAAATGTACCCTGCGTTAACGCACCTGCGTTTTTTTTAACAGCCCAAAAACGCAGAGATGGTCAAAAAAAACGCATGTGTGTGAACATGGCCAATGTCTGTTTTTTCCCATGCCTTTGGTACTGTTGCTTTAATCAGGTGATGAGGCTTACGAGTTCTTCCCCACACTTTAAATAGTCACATGACCCATCACCTGATGTCGCTGTTAGAGTTCATTCTCTGCTTGCTGTGTGGTAGTAGTGCTCTGCTGCTAAAGCTTTCCTGGAGAACCCCTTGCTCTGCCTTAGAGACAAGTATCCTTATTGTGATTTCCCCTGTCTGCCTTTACCTATCCCTGTGTTGTATTACCTGTTGTGGTGAGGCTAGCGCCCTCGTCAGCCAGGGAACTAGCCAGAGTTACCTTAGATGACAGACAGGGACTAGGTATGTGACAATGGTAGAGGGAAGATCCTGCTCAGTGTCTCAGGGCAGAAAGGGACCGACACATGCCAGCATCAGGAGGTGTCCCCATCCCCCGCCCCCTACTGTTAAGGCCTTCCTTCCCCTTTTTACCATCTTTCTGTCCACTTGTGTTGCGCCATGCAGATGACATTTTACCTGTGCATACATGACAGTTACACTGTCGACACCATGCATTTTTCTTTGTACTCCTTATATTTGAAATGCTGTACAGTTTTGATGTCATTAGTTCCCAAAAAATAACCTTGGTTTCCTCACTTCAAAATATAGAGTCCCTCTATAGTCTTCATATTTTTCAATTTGAGCCCTTGCAAATTGTAGGTGGATTTTTTGTGCAAGGACTTTAGGAGATGATTTCTTCTTGGATACACCCATGCATGCCATTCCTCTGCAATGTACGATGTATATTGTCACAGGAAACACCCACTCAATCTGGCTTTCCATTTTAGCTAAATGCAGTGAACTTGCATGTCAATTTTCTTCAAATCATCACATCAAAAGTTGCTCCTGTTTAGGTGTTGTTTGTGGTCAGTTGGGAAGTCTCTTTAAGATGATTGTAATTCCACCTTTTGTTACATTTTTGTATTAGGGTACCGTCACCCTTGGCGATGCACCAGCAATCCCGACAACAATGCGACCTGGTAGTGATCGCTGGTGCGTCGCTATGTGGTCGCTGGTGAGATGTCAAACAGTTAGATCTCACCAGCGACGCAGCAACGATCCAGAATGATACGGAGGTTATTGGGACCCTGTTTCTCAGACCTGTAGTA